>JAGVSL010000101.1:2533706-3167132 GCA_022494535.1 Himalopsyche phryganea | reverse complement strand
TACTTAATGAAAAAAGTATAAGAAATATTGTGTCAATTTACAAGCAATGGATGATAAACAGATTATTTGTAAAACTATTAGTTAATTGAAAAATATACATATAACTCTAAAAATTCACGTTCTCAAAAAAACAAAATTTGTAAATCGTACTATTTGATTTTTTGACTCGGATAATGAGTATTTCTAACAACTGTTAAACTGTGTTTCAACTAGTGCGGTGGTACTGTTATGTCCTGCGTTGTATGGTGGTAGGTCGGAGGTCTTCAAAACAGTATTAATTGATAGCTGAATGTTTTGTAATCTATTACGTCAACAGACTTTTACTTCTTACTTAGTTTCATTAATTATGTCAGGCTAATTACCAGGAATTGATTCAGTAGAGGAGGTGATGTGTGAAATTATAATACTCGTGATTTATTAAACTGTTCATTCAATTGAGAATAATGTTTATTACAGAGACAATATTTTGTATGTTATTCGGTAGGGTGATATAAAATAAGTGATAACCAAATTATGTTGTAATAGATATTATATAATACAAATTTGAGTGGATTTATTTATGATAACAATTATAGTCTGGAGCAAATGCAGTTGAATGCACTCATAGTCAATGCTCGAATTCGTAGATGAGATGCATTGTTTTAACGGTCATTTTTGGCTGGGTGATAATAATATTATTTAAGCTGATGCAATTGTTAACTATCACAGGCTAGTGCAATAAGTACTTAATATTAAAATAAGGTAGCATACTAAATCCTACAGTACGTAAGCTTCTTAATAATGATAATTAATCATTTAGATTTGAATATTTTCTTTACATAACATTTTTATTTGACTTTGCGTTTGCGTTTTCTTTCTCATCCAGTCTCAAGTAGATTAATATCAACAACTTAAAAGTAACAAATGTTTTAAATATGACAACAGTCTATCAATCTTTGCCTTCGAGCTCGCTCACACGTTATTATAATATTAGGAGGAATCTTCCATGTTGATAAATTTTAGTCAAATATGCGTCTCGAGAATTTAAATCTCACGTCAAACTTAGTTTCACAAATTTATGAATTTATATTAAAAACAATTGTCCATAAAGCTAACGTCAAATATATCTAAAAGAATTCTCACATTTATTTTTATATTACTTGCAAAAAGCAATTTGAAATTTCCATGACTACTAACCGATACTTTTGTTGTTTCCATTATATTTATCTATGTCGATTTTAGCATACTAAACTTGACAAGGTATAAATGCGTAGCAAATCTTTCATGAATTTTAACGATTCAAATGGAAGATTAGGTCATTTTATAAATTGAAAATCAAATGCTTAATCTGCACTTCAATACCATAACCATTTCCAATTCAGAGCATATGGAAATATGTGTAAATCTATCGCTCACCCTTTCAAAGAACAAATAGTTCACTTGTCATTCTTTTTTAATCACATTATTAGGATCGAATTCGAGTGAATGGAAAATGATAAAAATTAAAATTCGTAAACATCTTTTTATTTATGTATGGCACAGGTTTTTGCTTTTCGATATGCCCTCATGTCTGATAGTGGTGAAGAACTATTTCAACCAAAAGGTATAGTATAAAGAGTAGGAACGTGAATGGCAAAAGTCGATGTGCAAAAGAACCAAATTTTTCCCACTGTAAATACAAATCATTCAAAGGTTAAAATTGAAAAATAATACCGCAAAGTGGGCTCCGAAAAAAAACACTTACACTTATTAAATACCGCTGTATTCTAATCGATAATCCGAATTATTTATAACTACATCCCAGAGTTCCAATTACTTTTCCCTAAGAAAATTGTGTAAGGGTATCTCTTGTACAATTTTTCATTCGGTACCGTCGATCACATCCACTAAATTCTAGCGGCCAGTCCATCCAATTACCAAAGTGGTTGCCTGCGTGAATTAAGCTAACTTTACACGGGAATCCAACGGAGAGTGAAAAGAGTTGCAATAGTCATGCTTTAAAGTGGACCTGTAGCTTGGTGATAAGCGTCGTTAGCTTCGGTTGCGATATTCACGAGTTAAAATCCCAATACCTACAGTTTTATAAATTGGGATTTTTGTTTGAAGATATGAATATCGGTGATGTCTAAATTCAGATCCTGAAATTGGGACGTAGAGAGATCGATTAGCTAACCACTATATATATTCTATCACTATTCTTTTATTCTTCCTTACTCTCTTCGAAAAAAGAGATGTTGTGAAACTGAGTAATAAGAACTTCCTATAGAAAAAAAGCTTTTTATTACTCCGTATACAAAAAAACTTGTTTGACTTGAGTTAAATTCATCGGCTGGTCAATACTGATAAACATGTGTAATATTGTTCAGTGTTAATCTTTGGTAAGAAAATATTAACAAAAAAGTGAAACACTATGTATATATTTAAAACTTACAATATTTTTAAATCTTCAATCGGTTTCAGGAACCAGTCATGCTTTTACATAAAATGTTCAATTTGTACCGTAGGCAGATTGTCTTCTTTTGGTATTTATTAATCGTTGTAAATTTTTATTAAAAGGCGCGTTTTTTTTAATATTTCCACTAATTGCCATGTCCAAGTGGCGGCTTTGGTGACACTCGATAGCTTCTGTTTAAATTCCGTATTGCAATCAATTGCTGCATTGTTACTTTTCAAACACATAGCGAAGACGTACAAACTTAAGTTTGGTGTTAAATGTATTTCATGATATATATAATCAATATTATAAAAAGCACCATATATTAAGAGTCAATTTTCACAGTACAAAATTTGGATGGAAGGAGGCTGGTAGCGATGTTAGATGTTTACTCATCAATAAAGTGTAGGATTAAAATGAATCTCACGAATCTTTATATTGTACGAAAATTGCGTGGGGTAAATAATATGGATTAATTCTTTATTTAAATTTGAAGGCATAGGCATACATAAAATACTGAATGAAAGCTTCTACGATAACAACAAAAATACACCAATCAGTACAAGACCTTTAGTAATGAAAATAGATTCTTTGTTTTTCTCATGGCATATCCGCTTTGTAAAAGGAGAATATGATGTATTTGAAATTTTACACTCACTCGCATAGTTTTTATGCGTGCATTCAAATTAATATAAAATCCAGTAAATATGTGGAAGTAGTAGAAATGAATTATGTTTTATTTTTTTAAAATATAATGTCTTTCCACCAAGAATTGACAGTTAACACCTTAAAAGTGATAAAACCCAGTTTTCCGCCGAAAATATAAATATTATGGGTGGTTTTCAGTGATATTCCAGGACTTTTATGATATCGTCGGTATTATCGGCCTCTATGGCCTAATGGTAAGTGTTTGCCCTAACAAAATTGAGTTTTTTAAATTTAAATTTGTGATCTTGAACATGAATGACTTCTAAAATTTCTCATCGAGTTTATCTCGTATGATTTTATAATTTAAAAAATATTTGGCGCATTTGCTGCCAGCTGTAATGCCAGATGTTTGTTAATAAAATAATATAATATTTGAACGAAATATTAAGTCTAGTGGTAAGCCGAAATAGATATCAACTATTCGGTATGATTCTTAATATCTTGATTTTTTACAACTTATTATTTATACAATTCGATCTCAAAGTACATAGTTTTTCATCCGTGAACGGCAGCCTTTAGCGTGTGCAAATAAGTAATGGCGCCCCGCGAAACACTCACCAAATTATCCAAGACAGCGCCCTAGCCCCGAGTCCTGCCCTGCCTCCTCATCGTAAACGTTATGAATGAGACTGTAACGCTTTTAATATCCACCGTATCGCCACAAAGTGATATCAACAATTACCGGAATTGCTGGTACTCTTGAAAATTAAACTATCCCTTCCAGGGTCGGTCGCGTGGCATGAGAGAAGCTGCCGATAAAACAAAACTAATTCCATAAGTAGTCGTGAGAGTTAATGCTATCCAACAATTAGTTCTTTCGTTTCTTTCCTAACAGTATTCCTTTTTTATGAATTTACCTTGATAATAAAGATCTATCCTATATAATATCCATAGACACTTTCCATAGAATGTGCAGAAGATTCCTGTACCAGCTCTATATATCTTACAAGTGTTTGTGGAAAAGACTTTCAAATACAAATATTGGTCAAACATAGATGCAAAAGCAAATACGTATCCAGTTTGTGCCGCCAGTGTATCATGACCATACGATAACTGTAATTTACTGTCATTTCTAAATTACGAAGTAATTTTATTACCGATTGAACTTTTAAAATTTGAAATTCAATAAATGTATTTACTACTATTTAAGATACATTTTTAATTGTATCTTATAAAACGATGAGTGTTGAATTATTTAACATTGTTCTTATTTAGTGATTAACAAAAAAAAAGATAAATGCGGGAAAACGATGAATTTGAGAACAATAGTCTACGAATAGGGTGCCCAGTGTGTATTTTAAATTTAGTGCTAAACATTGGTACAAAGACATTAGAAAATATTGTCGCTGTTCTGGAAGAAAACACTAAATTCCAAAATGTTGCTTATTTCAAACAAAATTTATGAACACTTATTTTTATAGATTTTGCTTTTACTTTAAAACAGATTTGTACAAACAAACAAAATGAAATATAATTAAACATTTGATAACCTCCAAAATCCAATTAGTCAACACTAGTATTTTTCAGTTAGTGTCTTCTTCCAGGACAACGACGATATGTATGGTAAATATTCCACCAATTTTATTTAACAATAGTTTCACTTAGCTTTAGAGAGCAGTGGTAATTAACCGAACTTCTAACATTAGTATAATTTTTATATCATCATTTATCTAGAACAGTGCTTCGCAACCGGTGCACACTGGTGCGCCGCGAGACAATGCTAGGTGTGCCGCGGCACAATCTGTCCGAAATGAGAACAGATCGAAAATTAAATTTGGATTATTAAGATTTTGTACACTTCCATGTATTTTGTCACTAACAACCCGGGTTTCGCGTTTCGGCATCTTCAGGCATTCGAGCACACGAATGGACTCAAACTGACCGAATGCCTGAATTCGTGTGCTCGAATGCCTGAAGATGCCGAAAGGCGAAACCCGGGTCGTTAGTGACAAAATACATGGAAGTGTACAAAATCTCAATAATCCAAATTTGATATTTAAATTCCATCAAGCACCCTCAGTCGAAGTAAATTAGATCGAAAATTGTCATATCAGAAAAAAATACAGCTATCTGTTTGCTAAAATGTCCGTTTCATAAAAAGCTTCCTGAGCAGACTACCAATGCCGGTGAGGACATTTTCCGAGAAACAGACAATTTTTTTCAAAGGTTATGCCAATCAATAGAATCATTATAAGAGCGTTTGCAGTTTTTTTTTGCGAATTATTATGTTAGAAAATCTGCTGAATATCATGTTTTAAATTAATTTACAATTATTAATTCGTTTTTATGTAAAATATGTACCTATCAATAATTTTGTATTTCGATAAATAAATATAAAATTTATTTTCATGACAATTGATTTTTTGACATATTTATTTGAAAAAAAACACTGCGGGAATTATATTAATATTTACACATAAAAATTTTCTGTCTGCGGCGCAATTTTTTTTATCGTGGTTTTTACACAAAAATCAGGAGGAAAAGTGAGAAGAGGGTGGTAAAACCCCTAGCTACACCACTAGCCAGATGTTAGAGGGCTTCATTGGTTGATATCGAAAAAATGGTAGCCGTTATTTTTAATTCATAAATCAAATTAATAAACGCAAAATTTTATTTTGAAATTAACGTACATGTTTGTACTTGTGGTGTGCCACCTAAATTCTAAGGAGAGCTTAGGTGTGCCGCGTTTGAGAAAAGGTTGCGGAGCACTGATCTAGAGTAACAAAATACGTTTTTCTAAAGTATATCGCTGGACTTCTTTTTCACTAGTAGTAGTAGTTGGCTAATAAGTGTGTCTTTTAAATTCGTACTTATATAATTCTTTCCGCTAACAATATCAGTAATAAAATTTCTTTATACCAATTTGTAGCCCAGACTCAAGCATCTTATTTACCTAGTCGCACACTTATTTAGGCATAAACTAAGTCAAAATGAGGATTTTGTCATTCTTGGGATTACCAAACATTATATCGACGGTGTTTTGGCCAATTGATGTAACCCTCAAAATTGAAATTGTTCGGGAGAAAGTAAAAACTGTTTTTATCGAAAACACTGTATGATGAGTTGCGCTATGAATCTTTGAAATACACTTCTGTAAATTCTCATGTCTGCAGATACGGGATTATACGTAAGGAGTGTCGATATAATAGTGGCTACATCAAGTGGAAGTATCAGAATTTTTAATCCTAAAAATAATGTAAAATGATGTTTTCCTTCCAAAAAGTGGTCAATTTACTTTTCTATTTTATATCATTTGGCTGAAACCTGTTCTGTCGTCTTTAAAATGAAACCCAATCATTAACTCATTTTTAATGAATAACATCAGTTGACCAAAACACCATGGATATTCATGGCGATTAAATAGTCGTTGATATGAATTGTTTCTTTTCCCAATTTTTTAACTAGCCAATAGTTATGCCAATTTGTAAAGCTATAACAGTATTAAATGAAATTGCTTTGAATGGCGAGTCAGTTAAGAAAAATATTATTTTCTTAGTTTTAGAGCACTTGGTATGCCTCTTTTTTAATAAATTGATTTGAATAAGCATGGTGGACGATCGACAAAAATGTAATATCTTCCCTGTTCTGGAAGAAAACACTAAATCGAAAAAATGATATATTCAGTTAGTTATAAAAAAATATTTCTTATTTCAAACTCTACCATATGACAAAACGCACTTATTTTTATAAATTATACTTTTACTTGAAGATAGTTTTGTACAAATAAACAAAATGAAAACGTATGGCATTTCAAGTATTTGGCATACTTCAAAATCCAATTACTCAAAACTAGTATTTTCTAGTAAGTGTCTTCTTCCAGAACAACGACAATATTATTCTTAACTATGCACTATGAATTTATTTTCCTCTATACAGTGTTCATGCACCCAATTTTTATTCCATTATTCTCAAATTAGTTTTTCTCCCCGTGATGTTTGATAAGCAAGATCATCCCACGTGTTGGGGAAACGCGGGGTAGATCGGGCGCAAGGCAATCGTCAAATTGCTCTTATTTGATTATACCCCACAGCCGGCGAACCCCTTCCAGCGCCGCAACCTCCTCTCCCCGCTTATTTCATTTTTTTAATGCTTTGGTCTGTTTTGCAAAAGTTGTTACAAAAACCAGAAAGCGAGCTTTTATGGCCTCAATAATCGTATTGAAGTCGGTGATTAATAATATTACACGCGCTTCCGAGAGCTTTTTTGATATGATTATATTATCATTATTTGAGCATTTTTAAAATAATGAAAAAACGAGCTGAAATATAATAGATAATACACTAGTATCAAATGATTATTAATTTAACATTTACATTATTGAAGAAAATACTTTACTCCAGGCTTAGTAAAAATATGATTGTTTTATATCGTTGCTGTTCTGGAAGAAAACACTAAATCGACAAAATTACATATTGAGTTAATTACACCAAAATGTTTCTTATTTCAAGCTCTACCGTATGACAGAACACACTTATTTTTATAAATTATACTTAAAAACAGTTTTACACAAACTAAAACAATGAAAAACGTATGGCACTTAATTCATTTGGAAAACTTCAAAGTACAATTACTCAAAACTAGTATTTTTCGGTTAGTGTCTTCTTCCAGAACAACGACGCTATAACAGGTTCAGTTGATTGATACACCTGGAGGTATATTCTCACTTATTATGTATCTAAAACTATCCAAACAATTAATAACATTCAACATTTTCATGCCAAACGTAATAATTATTGTATTCGATTAATTTGTATACTACTACCATCTGTGTAAAATAAAATAACATATAAAAGTTATTTTTTAACATAAGCTTGAAGGCGGCAAAAATTCTCATAAACAATGTTTTATAATTAAGTACCCAAAACTTAGCTGCTAAGACTGCTTAATAATAGAAAATAATAATCGATTGCCTATTTAAATACTCTCCCTACGACATTATAAAGCTATTTAATGCAATGTACAATAACAGGTATTTGAAGCTACCAGTTCTTATGTACTTAATTGTTACATTGAAAATCTGACCTATTATTGAACCAGCTGAAATACTTAAACAGTGAAGACTCTTTTCCCAATTATTCTAAAACAGCTGGTGAAAAAAAATGCATTCTGAACATACGTTTCCAATATAATATAAAATCTATCGAATATGTTATATTGAAAATTATTCGAGGAAAACTCAAATATTTCACAGTACTACAATAATGTATAAAAAGCCAATTTATTTTTGGATAGAGAAAGTAGAATTTTTCATTCGTATACAAAATAAGAAAATTTGCTTTTTCATCAACTTTTGAATATTTCTCTGAAATTGATTTACGTGCGTTTTTGTCCGTATATTGCAGCAGTTATTCTACTTTTGTTCCAAGATAATGCTTTCAAGTTATTATTGCTTTTGCAAATGGGGAAAAAAGCTCGATTTATGATTGCATATGTTACTTTAACGCCTGTTTCTTATTACTTGTATACATACAAATTCTTTTTTATATTAAGCTTTGGAGAAAAGTGATATTAAAAAATACTGACATGTGTACAGCTTTATACTTATTTTTATATTGTTTTCTATTTTAATATTAGAAAAAAACGTAATATTTACATCACGCAAGATTGAATAAAACGTATTGTGTAGTTTTTTCCATTTTCAATCCATAGTTTTGTGAGATAATAAAATATAATTTGTAATAAATTGGATAAATATAACGAGGACCTAATATTACAAAAAACGGTGTTTCATAAAATTTCCTACGTTCTATGGAATTAAATACATATTATAAATATTATTTATAAGTGTGTTGTAATTTATGAATGGTAAATATTGGAAGGCCGCGACTTCGCTGGATGGATGGGGTGTCACACGACTTAAGAGTGCAGGAGTTCAGGTCGCGATTGGCATGGGAAGGCGGAGAACAGAGTGGAGTAGAGGAGACTGACTGAGGCGGTCAAGGTTCACTCTGGAATGTACAGTCAGAAAATGAGTAGAAGAGGGCAAAATATATAGAAAGAGTAAATAAGGACGAGGTGAAGGAATATGTACTAACTAGTAAGTTAATCACTCTCTGTATGCGCCGTTTTTCAGGATCAGAGAGGGAGGGGTGAGAGCATTGCAGACATCCATGCCTTTTGATACAAATACAAAAACCGTTTGAAAAGTCATTTTATGAAAGTTACCATTCGAGATTTGAAACTATAGCCCTTTAATGGAGTGGAGAAATCCCTAGAGAATTAACCACTCGACCGCAATTCAGGGTTGGAAAAACTTTATGTTTAAAACGTCGCATAAGATATCCAAAATGAATGGCGAGCAGCAAGTATATTATTCACTGTTATTAAAAATAAATATCCAAAAAATTAATGAGACAAATGACGTTTCGCACAAAAATACGTGTTGGTATGGTCCCCGAGCCGTACTATTGAAACCAGTTTAGAAAAAACTAAATTTACATCAAAATATGTGGAATGAACTTCATATAACGTTGTTTTATCTTGTTATTTTTGCCTGCTTATATTTAATATTTTAAATAAAAAATAAAATAAAAATTTGTAATATTTTGCTTTCTTTAAACTAAAATTTTCAACAAATCGATGGCATAAACATTTGTTTTTTCGTGTTCGCTCCCATTGTGGAGCATATGGTCTCCTAATGGAGGTATCTTGACAGAATTTTTTCTACGAGAACTGTTTGTCACTCAGTTGCTCAACCTCTCTTTTCTTTTTCGAAGACAGTAGGGATAGAAGGATAGGGCTATGACAGGACTAGTGGTTAGCTAATCGCTCTCGTTACGCCCCGTGAGGATGGGATTGGTGGGAGGGAGGACTCAGACTACGAACAGAAATCCATAAATCGATTGAAAGATCAATCTATGAAAACCGTCCGCACCGGGAATTGAACCCGAGACATCCGCAACCGTAGCCAGCGACGAAACCAACTGCGCCACGGACGCCGACGACAACAATATATCGACTGTGGAAAGGCAAAAGCACGTAACGCACACACAAAAAAATGTGTATAACCCACACAAGACGTGTATTATATTGTATGCATTGTGATTATCGAAAAAATAATATTTTTTAAAAAAGCAGTCATACGTCCTTTTGCCTTTACACAGTTGATATGTATCAATCGAATGGGAAAAAAGTAAATTAAAACAGTATTCAATGATAGAATGAGTGATATAATAACTCCTCCCTTTGTCCGTTCTTCTCAATTATTATCTTTTTTTCAGGTAATCAAGTCAGATCTCTTTAACGCATCTGTCAAGGACCCTTGAATATATTTTGGGGCATAAGATCGCATTATATTGAATTATTTTATTATTAATATTACAAGCTACTTCATACTTAGAAGGACAACGAAACAGTAATTATACTTTGAAGGGTCTGTTGTTTGTAACGAAAAGTTAAACGGGGGATATATTATTATCATTTAATGACATTAAACGTAACTCAATTCATATTAATTATTATGTGCTTTGAAACTGCACATGTAAGCCTTAAACAATTGCATATAAGTGAAACAATACACAGGGTAAGTCATAAATATTATACTTACAGGCTGTTTGAAATATGACAAAGCGTAATTAATACATAGTAAATATTTATATATGGTTAATACGTTTTATTCTCCTTCATCTTTACAATGTTCATTTCAATACGGAGCACATAGTTATGTCTCATCTAAAGTGAATCCTACAGCACAAAAATCGTTCGTTAAACCTTGTCGGATAGTGATTACGGACGACTATGATTGCGGCATCCAAAGTGTTGCCACACAAATTAACGCAGTGAAGCAATTTTTAAGGCTTGCTCAAGACGTGCCCAAACCACTCTATACACCTCTTTATTAAATTTGGTTAAACATGGTAGTTGCTGTATCTAAATTATTCGTAAATTATGTTAACTAACGACACCTTGATTCAAAGACAGATAGACTAAAAGACTGTTTTTTTTTTTGTTTGACGTATTCTGAATAGATTACTGTACAAGATATCAAGATACGTGATATTAAGGAAAAACTTATGTTCTTCTATAAGGCTTAGTTTAAAAAGAGCATTACGAAATACTTATTTAAGCTATGTCCGTTTCCATTGCGGAATATAAAATATAGACACATAAACAAGCATTTCAACGCAAGGTGTTCAATGAAAGCTGATGGATAAGTCAGTCCCTTAGCCTTTCTGTTTAGTGAGGGTTATGATAGGATAATGAACTTTGTTCAGGACAAGGAAGATAATAAAGCAATTTGTATATGTTATCAGGATTGGATAACTTTGGTGAAAACGTGTCAACAGAATATAAACATCCATAACTTTGGATATACAATATATCAATCTAGATAAAAGAATGTTAGAAATTGTCCTCTCAGTGAGTCGACCCCTTGACAGCGCAATCGAGTTAGACGAAAACAGTAGACGTTAACACTCTCCGAGACAGTTTTTTATTCTTTATGCACTATTCGCTCAAACATTACTACTAGTTGTATGTCAGATACAATCAACTGATGTAAAAAAACCACTACTACTAAATCATTATTTTTATGATACAGAGTGTAGGTATTTATAAAGCACAACCTGTATATAGCCATAGACAACTTCCTACGGCGAATTAACAACGGAACATAGTATCAAAAAGGCTATTTAACTTAGCAGGCTGTATTTCATTGGCGCTTAACCTTTGGCCTTAGAACTACATTAAACAAAATAAAATGCTCTATTTTTGGAAGCATCGTCTTGTAATCACAATTAACGCCGGAGGGGGAAAGACTCAAGACATATTACTAACGACTAAATTAAATTTACACTAAGAATACTTATGTCATAAGTATATATCTTGTCAATTTCATGTATGTGATAGAATAAAATGCATATTCTGACAATTTAAATAATAACTGTGAACACTTATATTTACTTTTAACAATTTTCTTTTATAGTTTCTATTCATGATATCTGATATCTTTCAAACAATGAATCTATCAATTTAATACAGCAGTATCCAATGGAGTTGCAAATTTTAAACATATCTACAGTTTGTTTTAGCTCAGGAGCAGCTAATCAATACTTGGTGGTTTGCACTTAAATAAACAGAAAATAGATTCATCTAGATTCTAGATAAACGCAAAGATTCTATGAATATAAGTATACTTACTCTCCATATGTACTCTCCGCAATTTTGTATCAAATAAAGGCTTGCCTAATAAACCACTAAGGTGGCGTGATCGATTGGTTCAATGGACGGTTACATTGATTTCCGCAACTCTTGCCTTTCCGAATATATTAAATGACACTCTATATTAAATGCATATAATTAATAATCATTCTGCTTTAGAGCGCTTCGTTTGCATGTTGGCCTATCCACCAACCAGCTAAGCTCAAAAATCATGACGCCCAATTCTAAATCAACCTATTTTTTTCGTTTATAAAAATATATATGTAAATTACAGAGCTACATTACAAATAATGCGGTTGTATTTTTATGGCGACAGCAAACTGAGGTGCCTCAAGATAGACCTAAATTTTTTTTTTAAAAAGTTCACATCAATTATTTGTTTGGTGCTCTATCAATTCTTGGTTGAAAGACTTTATAGTGGTAAAATATAAGACATTCACGTTATTGAATATTGTCGGAACTTTAGCTGAGTGGTCAACGGCGTTGGCTTCAGTTACGGTGCTCAAATTTTAAAATTCCATTACCAAAACTTACATCAATTTGTTTTGCAATCGATTTATGGATGGTCTGTGATGTCTAAAATTCCCCCCAACCATCCGATCACAAAAACGAGACGTAGCGGGACAGATTAGCTTACAAATATTCCTGGTTTAACAGCTGAGTAACAAACAGTTCCCGTAGAAAAACATTTATCGGGATAAGCTCCATTAAGAGTATATCGGTGCTTTTCTTAGATTCAACAGTGCCCGAACATTAACAGTGCCCGTTCAGTAAATCTCAACAACTTTGTGCTGAACGTAATGATTTTTGTATTTTCCATTTACACTTATTACGTTAGTACTAAACGTAGCCAATAATTTAATGTAAGATGGTCAGTGGTAACATAACAAGAGGTAAATTAATTAGAACATTTTTTTTTGCAAAATATGCATATAATTTATTTTAAAAAACTTCAAATTAATCAATCACAATCATTACGTTCGGCCCAAGGGTGTTGAGCTTTACTGACATGGCAGTGTTTGTGTCCGGACACTAATTAATCTGAGAATTTTACTATATATTCTTCACATTGGGAACGGAAATGGTTACAAAAAACTATATTGTATATGCCAGTGTAACCAGGAGGATTGTTGGTTGACGATTACTTCTACGTGCTATGCTACGTAAGAGGCGCCATTGTGCTTCTCGCATTAGTTTAATTAAATCTATTTCAACAACAAACTTTAATTAAATTCAAGTGTTGTATGAAGAGAGAAGGAGCACTGCGCGGGACTCGGCATGCTTTGTTATATTATTATTAATCAGTTTAGTTTCTTAGGAATAACTATGGTTCGAGTAATTATAAGTCGACTACTTTGTAAATGTAAGATAAAGGATACTATGAACAACCCTGCGACTAATCGATCATAAATGTTAATTTCGCTAGTTACACAAATACAGTTTATTGTTCTTAATTAAATAAAAAAAATAAAACTGAACGTATAAATTTTGCATGTTTATATCTTATGAATTATATTGCCAATTTGGATTATTGAGATTTTGTACACTTCCATGTATTTTGTCACTAACGACCCGGGTTTCGCCTTTCGGCATCTTCAGGCATTCGAGCACACGAATGGACTCTAACTGAGAGACAGTAAACAGTGTCTAACGCTTATATAGAAGATACAAATGCGACAAATATCATTTACGAGGCAATACATTATACGTATGAGAGCCACACCGATACCTGAGTTAAAATTTCGGCAATTCGCCACTCTGTTAATATGGTGTTTACAAAATAAGGATTAGGGCTAATGTTTGTTTTGTTATCAGTTTAAAATTATAAAAACTTAAGGCAGGCATATATCTTTCAAAATTAAAACAATGAAGAAGTAATTTAATTATTTTATTTGTCATTAAAACAGAATTATCTAACGGATTTTTGGTTAGCCAAAACGAAAAAATCCGCATTTCTTTTGATGCTTTATTTTCCATTTTAATAAACTTTTACGATGACTACGCATTCATGCGAAAAGTAATATGAGAACAATATTAGTTGAGAGGATAGTTCTTCTTCTTCCTCTCCTCAGTTCCATATGGTGACACGTCTACATTGGTTTGCTGCAATGTTCCACGTTTCGCCATTAAGATGGCTGAATGGTGAATTGGTGACGACCACGACGGCAACGAAAAGCAACGGATTTTGACACTTTCATGTGGTATACTCAAGATATGCGTCTGCTTGCTGATTATTAAAAGATTCCGTGGATTGACGTTCGTGTTTGAAACCCGGGTCGTTGGTGAAAAAACTTATGAAAATTTACAAAATTTTAAATGTTCATATTGAGAACACCCCGGATCGAACAGAGGCGAGCGGCTGGTTATCCGGAGTCCTGGAAGGGCTGAACACCATTTCAAATCCGGTTCAAAACTTATTTATTTTCCATTCAAGATGCAGTGGTTTAACATTACACAAATATATAAATCTTAACACATAAAATTGATTCTACATTTACATTTACTTAGCAACTGAATTTACTTTAAGTTATAATACAAATGACACAACGAATTTAAATTAAATCTAATGCAAAATCAAAAAAAAACAAAACAAACACTTCACATCGTCACGTCACCGCCGCTGCCACGAGACCGCAGCTCGTCCCGCTCGGCGGATCGTAATCGACTGTCCACATAAAAAAACAAAAATTCCCTGCACCGTCGGAGCTACCTTTTTTTCCGCAAAAATGGACTCCGTGGGCTATTTTAACGCCTGGCAACAAGAAAAAGCCTATACTGCGAAATATTGCTGTTTGCCGCAGGCCGATTTCAGTTCAGGACACTAATGACACTTATACTTAAGAAAAACCAGGGTGTGTCAATATGTAACCATAAACTCCCAACTCCCTCATCCAGTAGCATTTCGATGAAATATCTTTTGTCTTTATCTGTAGTGACCGCCTTAGTAAAAAGTTTTCCTACCACTGCTTTTGTACATATCAATCAAGTTTTGGATAATTGCTCCTGAGACATTCATGGCATTTTTTTCCACATCCGCTCCTGACGTGGAGCATATGGTCACCTAATAGAGGTATCTCTACCGAATTTTTCTATGAGAACTGCTTGTTACTCAGTTGCTCAACCTCTTTTTTAGACAGTTTCGGGAGTTTTTTAGACATCACAAACACTCAGACTACAAACAGAAATCCATAAATCGATTAAAAAATCAATTTGTGAAAACCGTCCGCTCCGAGAATTGAACCCGAGACATCCGTAACCGTAGCCAACGACGCTAGCAACTGCGTTCATGGCAATAGTTTTCTTTAACGTAGCTTTGTGATAGGATAAGCCTCGACATGATGTAAATCCTCGTAAAAGTGGGTCGTAGCGATGATAGCACTTTTAGTCTTCAGTTTCGGAAATAAAGAGCTTTTTATAGTCAATACAATATAATATAACAAAAAACTCGTATGAAACAATACATACACACAGTTTAAAAATATTACCAAATTCACATAGTGAAAACCAATCCCTGGAAAGCGATGCGTCTTCTTGGACTTACATGGTTTGTAATTAAATATTTAAGTGCCTAATTTATTATATTAATTTCGGACCTTGGTATGAGAGAGGTTTTTGGCTGAATTTATCGTGCAGTGGTGTACTTTAATTGCAGTAACCCGGCGGGGGTTAGTAACATTTTTAATTGCATAACGACAGTGGTCACGCTATGACTGTTCTCTTAAATTCTTATTAAAATTAATAGGTTTGAAATCCAATGGAGATTAACTTGTGTAATGCATTTATTAATTTTCGCAATATGAGAAATTTTACCACACATATTTTACAGAAAAAGCAGGTTTTTAGAAGCAACACAATATTTCTGTACCTCAGAGGCTAATAGTCCTATGTCGAAAAATAGCGAAATTGAGTTAAAATGTCACATCATTTGTAATTCTAAGATCTATTATAGATGGGTAAATAAAACTTTGGCGTATGTGGGCTGGCTACCGGAATCTCTATCCAAAATCAATCCTATCCCACACTGCATTTACGGGGTGAACGTTTTTGCTCCTCCTGTAATGTTGATAAAATGCACATAGGACTACTTACCTCAGGTACAGATATTGTAAGCACAGTCTGCAAAATCGACACTTCCAAGGACTTGCCGTATAGGATTTGTAGTTACTATCATATTGAATTTATTGAACCATCCGTCACTTATTCCAAATTCCAAGCATTAGTTTCCCCGTCTGAAAATTTCAAATCCAAAACCATAAAAAAATTATAACTGTTTTTATAATTAAATTAATCCACATAATCTTTCAATCAGACTAAATCTGCGTAAAAATTGACCTATCGACAATCGGAAAATGCAAACATAACACTTTCAATGTATAGTATAATGTTTAACAACAAATGACACTTTATAAATACTTCTTCTATCATATCTGCTTCCTATATGGCGACCACGCGCCACCTACACGATTAACTATTAGTTGCCAACCTCCTTGTTTCCTCTCATGTCATGTCAGTATTCTTTAGGTCCGCCGAGTATGCTCTATAGATAGACTACGATCGTCCAGGACGCCGGCATCCCAAGAAGATGCATGCATGGGTCAAGGATGTGCTGAAGCATCCGTAGCATGTTCCCAAGGCAGTCCAAACGTCAGTGTAACAGTGCGCTGTCAGGTTCGTTTTCTGATATTTATGACCTTACGAACTTAAACCACCTTTTCCCTATATACTCTATATATTGATAAAGCAAAGCTGCAACGGCATTTATTTTAGCTGAGCACATCTTCGAGTGTTCCAGGCATCACCATGTTTTATAAAAAAAAAATGGCAACATTCTGCACTAGACAGGAAAGACGTAATAAATATAACAATTAACATGTTTTTCAAACTAATTTGGTATAATACTATATAGGTTTTTTATCGACAGTTTTTTTTTCCTGCTTTCACAGTTTCCTGACTTATTTATTTTCAGAGTTGGTACAGTCTTTATATCCCTTTCCCACGTGTGTCCCTGTTTAACTAGAGTTTCTGTCAGCTGAAGACTTTTATATATAAAATATACAGCAACAACCCTCACGAATACTGACTGTACGTTTGCATAAATAAAAGTGTTAAATTGTTTTACATGTGATTGTTAGCTAGAAGAGAACACTATGCGTAATTTCAGCACCTCTATAGACGTATAAAAAATGTATACCTAAATATATATTCTTGCACATAGACTAATGACTAATACAATACAGACGAAGAATCTCTTGGCAGTAAACTATATTTGGGCTTAATTGGGATAAATTTTTGGTTTTTAAAGACAGTAACAGTAGACAGTAACATGACAGTAACTAGCTTTAGTACTTGAGCCAGACCATGGCCAATTGTATCTTTATGCCGCAAAGATGAAGAAATTATGAATTGAAAAAAAAGAAAAAGAAAATTATCACAAACAAATTATTAATTATTGAAATAGTGTCACGAATCGCCCTTTGTATTGACCTTGCCATCAAAGGTGGCACCCCCCTTACACTTTATTATCAATTTAACAGGCGTACGAGAAATAATAAACTAAGAGCGTTGTTAAAATTAAAAACCTTTGACTTGCAGCGAGTCTCGAACTTTTTAATTGAATTCTTCGGATCGAGGTCAGTGGCGTGCTAGGAGTGAAGATTTAGCACCTCTTACCCCTTCGGCCCCGAAGCAATTTATTTGAAATTATCGTCGATATTGATTTGGGAACGCGCTACTGGTGATTATAAAAAAGCAATTAACGTAATCCGGTTTAAATAAAATGAATTCAATAAAGCAATCTCAAATATTCTAGCAGTGCTACTAATTGTATTAAATAAAATTTATTTTTGAGAATATGTCTAGATCAGTGCCAGCCAAGCTGTGTGCCGCAAGGATTCTCGGATGTGCCGCAAAAGAAGAAGATGAATTAGAACTGCGGGTCAGACATTTTGGAAATTTACAGATTGATTGCCTCCCAGACGTAAACACTTCAAACAAAATTTAAATTTTGTCAGAGGACATTTAGAATCGTTTCTTCATCATCTTGCAAATATTTTCCAACACTTGATTATCAAAAATGTAGCATTGGTTCATCAATCCTTTCGCAAGATTCGACGGTACACACCTGATATTAACAGGGTTAGAAAATTAATAGATAAAAAAATGCACAAAGCATCATTCTTTTAGCTAGAGTTGTGAGCATTTTGGAGTTCGCTTTGGAATCAATATCCTCATACTGTTACTGCACTTTTCCGAATTTTGTTTTTCAGCACGCATAGAAGTAAATTTAGAAAAACGAGACCGGTTACAGATGTTACAGATATACAGAGTTACATGTTTTTTTATCTAATTTAAAGCCGCGTGTTGATGTAATTCTTTTTCAAAATCAATTGCATTTACCATATATGCATACATATGTTTATAAATCAATATTTATTATAATATAAACTATTTTATTTGGTGTGCCGTGAAGCAGATTCCTTCTCCAGTGCGCCGTGAGGTAAAATTTTTTGGCAGACACCTGTCTAATACATCATTATAAATCGAAGTAACCGAATGTTGTAAGCGCCTCTCACACATCTGATCCTAAAATCGGGATACAGAGAGAGCATTATTGAGAACAATTAACCACCTCTTTTGGAATAGACTCATCCTTCTAGTCCAGTGTCTGTCAAACTTTAATTGTTTTCGCGGCACACCAAATAATAATGTAATGTACTTTAATAATACATATATGAATAAATAAAATCATAATGTAGGCAACAATAATCATTATTGTTTTTAAATATATATAATGTATCACTTTTAAGGTGTTGACTGTCAATTCTTGGTGGGAAGACATTGTGAGACATGTACGCAACATGTGGAAGTAGTAAAAATGAATTGTATTTTATTTTATTTAAGTATACAATGTATGTATACAAAGGTGGTAAATTTCTTATCAGTGTGAATGGTGCAATTGGTTTCCAGAAAAAATTGTGTCAAAACGCCTCTCTAAGCTTGATAAAACAAACTCGTAACTTGTCATCTACCATCTTCAGTAGCTCTGGTTTTTCTGATTTTATGTCGAAAAAGCTTACTAAAAAATCAAAGCATCTAAGCTGTGGGTTTTTAACTTGTCTTATCCACAGTTCTAATTTGTCTTCATTTGTGGTGGCACACCAGAGTCTTTTTGTGGCATATTAGAGTGCCGCGGCACACAGTTTGGCATTCTCTAAAAAATTTCATTCTCTAAAAAAGAGAACGAGAACGATAGACTAACAACCGGCTCTCTTAGAACTACTTCTGCTGCGATGCTTAATTATTAGTTTATATAGGATCCACATTCGGAGCAGACGTGATTGGAAAAATTATACTTACCTATGAGATTAGATTTTATTTATAAACCACAGATATACTGAAAACATAATAAAAACAATGTTTTTAATAGTGGATCGAATACAGAATTAAGGCCTCGCCACGAGTCGTAATCCACGGTATCAAAAGCTTCAGGGCCGCACTCGGGGCTGACTAAACGCGGTGTAAATAATAAAAGTGCCGCCCGTTTAATAAAACACATGTCATTATGTCAGGTCGTCCCATGGGCGCCTCCCTCATCCGCCCGTACATTTCGCAAGGGCGGGCGCCCTAGTCGCGCTGGGGCTTTTAGGTAAATGGCGTAAGTCAGGTCCTAGTAAGGGAAGTAAAACCGAGGATCCCTAATACATATTAACAGATACCGAGCACGTAATATTAAAATCAAGTATTTCATAATGAGTGAGAGATAAAAATGAATATTTACCATTGCACTTGTAACCAAACAGGAACACGCATATTTATCTCTAAATTACTTTCTACACTGGACCATAATAATACATATAATAAACGGGAAAGTAAAAATTTACCATTACGAATTATCGTTTTTATTCTATAAAACAATCAGCCGCTAAGTACACTAAAAACATCTTTTGTTCATTTATAATATAATGTAAATCTATAAATGTAATAATAAATATGTATATATTTTAGTTGGTGGAAAAAGCAGGCACGAGCCAAAACGCAAAAAAGTGCAATGGCAAATTTATGGTACTCATTGATTGAATTCATAAAATAAATCTTAAAATCGATATCAATTGGATTGGAAAAGATACCCGAAAATATAAATGTACTAAAGTAAAAAAATCAGCCTTGATAAATAAATGTTCATATTATTCAAATTATTATTGATGTATGTCACAAAATATAATTAATTTTGAAAGACGAATTTTAGAATTTATTAGTTAAAAAAGAAGTTTGGTGAAATGAAATTGTTTTACAATTATGATGCAAGCGACAATTTTTTAAATGGTATACTTTTTATAAATAACAAATAACAGATAAAAATGAATGAATATTCAATAACATGTTCTTTAAATTCCATTCTTTTTCAAATGCATATTTTATAAATAATATATTAATCATTTCGATATTACCACAAATAAATGAAAATATAGTTTTAAAAACATCCTACGTCTGATAATGTTTTTAATAAATCATTAATTATTATGTAAATCTCAGATTCGGCGCATTTAACAAACAAATCTGAAAATAAAAGCAAAGCAAACATCCGTGAATTAAACCCAAATAACATATCGACACTCCCTACATATAATTCCGTATCTGCAAACGTGATATTTTACAGAAGTGCATTTCAAAGATTCATAACGCAATTGCAAAGTGACGAACACGTATCTTCTTCAAAATTGGGACAGTGCTACTATTTTTAATGTAATTTCCTTGTCATTATGATGACTACCTATAGAACTGAACGAGTAGACAACGACAATGCAAAAGACATATAATCACATATTTTGCACTTAAATATGTGATTTCTTAGGGAGTGTCGATATAATTTATTATTTTTTTTTATTACGGATATAGCTATAGATATTAGGAAAGTAAGTGTTATAATATCGACAGTGTTTTGGCCAATTCATGTAACCCTAAAAATTGAAATTGTTCAGGAGAAAGTAAAAACTGTTTTTATTGGAGATATTATATGGTGAGTTGCGTTATGAATCTTTAAAATGCAAACCTGTAAATTTTCATATTTCCAGATACGGGATTATACGTAAGGAGTGTAGATATAATAGTGGCTTTAATCAAGTGGCTGGGTCAGAATTTTTAAACCTAAAACCAATGTAAAATGATGTTTCCCTCCCAAAAAGAGGTCAATTTATTTTTCTAATTTATATCATTTGGACGAGACTTGCTTTGTCGATTTTAAAATGAAATCCTATCATTAACTCATTTCCGTATTTTTTGAAGGTTACATCAATTGGCCAAAACACATTCAAATTATGATTGTTCGTATTATGTGTTTATTTTCAAATATTTTTTTACCCCTGTTCCTGCAATAACTCAATCCTGCCCTTTTCTCGAAATAAATAAACATTTTTCTCATACGAGACAGTTATTAGGAAACCTTTCTAAAAAATTGTTCAAATATGAGAGCATTTAATATTTATATCCCATTCACGTTAAACCTGCTAAAAAATGAACACAACATCTAGTTTATGTTAACGAATATTGCAGATACGTTGTTATACTGGGAAAAAAATATTTTTTCGACATCACTTTAAATAGGATTTATATACGATCCATCAAAGTATATTGTGATATTAAATTAAAACTGAATACACCAATTTATATTAATTTTAAAAAACATCTTCTAAAAGTAAAAATTAATCTCATTATCTGTCGTACATACATACTTGTTGAAAAAAGCCGGTGTTGGTTATGATTGTTGTTGTTCTTAAATAAAAAAATAAAGGTCTTGGTAAGATAAAACTTAAAATTTATATGACATGTGACAGTATCAAAATATAATTAAAATCTATATTCTGTGTTAGCCCACTACTTATCTTCTTCAGACTGAAGATCATTTTCAAAAAGGGGAAACACCTGTGACCTGTCACACTTAGTTACATAAAAAAGTGAAGAACACAGTAGCTACTGAGCCCGTCGACAAAAAATAACGTCATATTCTGCAAGTTTGTATTGTGTGTAGACCGTATAGAGTAATCCATTGAGATCTAACGGCGTCAAATTGAAGGGCGTGAAGTTTTCGCGATTTTTTTTTATTCTACTGATAAAAGTATCTATCTAAGAATCTAAGTATTGATTTAACACCTAAATAATGTCCTAAAAGTATACTTTTTCGTTTATAAAGTTCAATTTTGATGAGAGATGTAGTCCCATAAAACATTGATGTACCATCGATTACATTGTTTACAGATTTACTTCGAATTCGTTCAAAAAACATTTTTTAACCATATCCGCTCCCTATTCGGAGCATATGGCCATCACGCGGTTCCTCCAAGTTTATCTGTCCCCCGCCAGCCCCTTAGCTTCCTTCCAGGTCATCCCAGCGACCCGTAACTCCACCGAATACATCCTATGGTTGGTCATCAGCGGCTTTCTAGGACGACAGAATCCATCTGGTTGGTAGAAGAGACAGGCAGGACTCTCCTGGGGCATCCGCAGCACGTGTCCAAGCCAGGACCATCGTCACTTTTTTTATTTTGGATGTTATAAGAGGCTAGTAGACAGAAAAAAAAATATTATGTAAACTCAAGAACTAAATATTATATAAATTCAATTAATTACAATTTAAGATAATTAATCACTACATAAAAGCTACGAATACATAATATCATTATTCCTCGGAGTCTATTTATAATATCGATTATACATCTATATAAAACAAAGGCATAGTATATTTTGTTGTGTCGTAACACAAAATACCACCAATTATGCTAATGAGCTAATTAGCAACTCGATAACTAAATTTAGTGAAAGAGATTTTCTTTGAAACCAATACTTGCATGTCATAAAAGCTCTGTAGAATAATTGAAAGCTCTCTGGTTACGTATATGAAACAACTTCGATTGCCTTTTATTTGAATTCAAGACGCTGCTAGATGAAATCAAAATTAAATTTCACTGTAATTTAAAATTACACGTCTATAATTAGCAAAAGTTGGTAATCAACAGACAATTCACATTTTATTAAAAATTATTTATTAGCTTAAATTTATAATTAATGCGAACTTGTTTGCCATCTTACACTGGTTCACAATTGGTGTGGTAGCAATTACTTAAAATTTACAGTTACCCGTCCAAAAAAATAGCATATTCGTCCTAACCTGGCTTCTGTGGTTAAGCGGTAAGAGTTTTGCTCTATCGATCAGATGATTCTGCTTTCAAATCTCATACATTTAACATTTGAGAACGTTCGCATGGTTCGCAAATATAAATTTTCATCGAGTTTAATCTAGTCTTTCTTAGTGGATATTATTATTGTAATTAATACAATTTCTTTTGCAATAAAAAATATAGGTGATTATCTAACTACCTGTTCTTTTCTAACTAAATCATTAATAAAACTCTCAGAAAAGAGAGATGGAGTGGCTGATTTACAACTATGTCTCTTTAATCATTTTTTTTTATATGTGACAGTAGGAGTATGACAGTATGTGACAATAGGAGACATGAAAAAAATGCATTTTGCCATACATGATTGAGAGGGAATTGCTTTCCAAATAAAATACATCATTAATTATTACTGAAATCATCACAAGACACTGTTTTAAATTAATATTGATTTACATAAAAATACACAATTTATAGCGTGGAATTAGTTGTGTTTGGAATTTTTATTGGCCCATTATCTTACATATAAAAAACTTCAATAAACATTTTAATAATTATTTTACGCTACTTCGTAACTTACAACAAATAATAACATAATCGTCCAAATTCCTTTGTGCAGTACAGTTTCTGAAGCAAAAAACCCAAGAAAGACAAACGATATACTGCCCGCTCCTGACCTTAGATTGAATTCTTCGATCCCTATGAGGCGGCGAGTGGAATGGGTTATCAATTGACTTATCCTCTGATAATTCGTCTCCGGATTTTTTATTTTCATGCTTCATAAAATATTTCTCATTGGCTTTGAGACAACCATATGCGATCACATCATATCAATCGCTCTTTCTTAGTTGTTGTTTCTTTAGATGCATTTTCATACCACATGTACAATATCATGTATCCATGCATCGGATATTTTTTTCAAAACGAATGTATTAATTTTATAATTGTGGAACATACTAGAAATATTTTATTTATTCTATATTGTAATGACCATAGTACTAGGTGGAGGATTTAACTGTTAGCCTGGCGGGTAGAGTGGGAAGGCTGAGTATCAGGCGCGTGCAGTGGATGTATCTCTTTCTCGCTCAAGCACATGAAAAGTGAAGGTGCATGCGAGATGCAAGAGCATGCGGCGCATGCTCTTGTATCCTCCTTGCTCATACCCAAATTGGGTTGTGCGATAGAGATGGTGATAAGTCCACCGCACGCCGATGCTAAGTATATAAAATGCCATATTTTCAATACAGCATCTACAACCTTAAATTATGAAATTTTATTTATAATCTTGGGGTCCCACCAAGATTTATAGATATATTCAACTGTAAGTATACGCAGATTCGACACTGATATTTTGTCCTAAAGCAACCATTTCCATTTTTTTCAGCTTAATTTTTTTTTTCAAATTTCTCCAGTATACATTCGATGTAAATATCCAACATTAATCATTTTAGGTTATATTTTGATAAATAAATGACAATTCGTAAAAGACATTTTTCACTCGGTGATGAGATGTCTGTGTCTTCGATTCACAGCCAGTGGCGTACAGTGGTGTAGTGTGGGATGATTACGGCTCTAGGAAAGGGGGGCTTGTAACAGGGGGGGAACCAGACCTCCCGCTGATTGGTGCCCATGATTGGCCAATCCCCCCAGGCACACACCAAATATTTTTAATCAACACCTCTATTGAGTTTTCGTGTTGCGACGGACGTGCCAGGGCGGCATGGGATGTTGTGTTTTGTATTGTTTTACGAGGATTTCAATAGATACTATATCGTCCCTATTGGTGAAATACTTTCAATTCATAAAGTTAGTTGTAATAAATATCTATCAATAATAACACACTAACGTCTTCCTTTTTGTAGTCAACTTTGTACCCACCACCGTTTGCGACAAATTTACAGTCGTTTACACTGGGCGTGTACCGCTACACAGCACATATTCGAAACCAGATCAGTATTAACTAAAACGGTGGTTTTCAAACTAGGATTCTTTCAAAATGTAAATTTCTTTCTATTATATTTCTTTAACCATTTCTCTTTCCTATGTAAAGCATATGGGCTCTTAATGGAGTAGGAGATGGAGATGTTTTCCTACGAGAACTGCATGTCATCCAATTCAAACTCTCTTTTTATGTAAGAGTAAGAATATAAAATAGGGCAGGACTAGTGGTTAGTTAATCGTTCCCGCTACGCCCCTTTTTAGTACTACGAACACTAACATCATTAATTGATTACTTTTCAAATACACTAGTTACTGAATTGATTTTTCAGGTGGAATTCGGATAACAATTTGTTTGATAATCATTTTTTTATAGTATGAACTCTTGATAATGACACTTGAAATAAAATAATTATACGCACGGTTCAAGATCAAATAAATTAACTCATATTTTAATGTATAAGAAAGATATGTAACTTATCTATTTTTTCACTATCGAATTCAATTTCCTCCACTTTTTGCCGTTTAAACCAAATTGCCAACCCTGAATTATTAAATATAAAAAATAATAAGCATTTATATTGTTTACTTAGTGAGGCCCTGCACAGCCACCGTGATTCTTCAATTGTAGAATAATTATAAAATAACTCTACTTTATTATACATTATAAATCAATAAATCTAGCGTAAAACCAATCACAACAATTACTTAGATTAAATTACTCCTCTTTTGATTAATATTCCAGTCATTTCAATTTGTGTTTAGAATTAAATATTTTCAGAGACGTACTTTATTTACCAATTTTCTGGTGTTTCTCAAAAACCATCATTTAAATTATGGGTATTATTAATATAATACAATTAGTAGGACTGTATTATAATAAGGTATTCAGTTCCTCAAAAATGATGTCATACAGTTGATAACCATTTGGGTATCATCCCATCGTCAGAAGTTTGGCCTGTCCGAACCAGTTCTGACGATGGCGTGATGCCGAAGTATCTATCGACCAGACGACTATATTTTTCTGGAAATGAGTACTTCGAATCATCGTAAATATTTTTCATGGATGGTCTCACGGTTTAAGACTGTTTCACGCTCTTCAATATTCAGTGACTGGATGAGTATCTGGACTCGAAAATCTAGTGAATTTTTGACACGTCATGCAGTTAAACTATTTTCGATACTTACAATCGGAAAATAAAATCATTTTTAAAAACATATTGGATGTACGCCATTTCCGAAAATATTGTGGATTTAAAAACAAATTGTATTGATAACTCGTACATTATTTTAGTAAATATTCATATTTAAGTTATATTCAGACCACATCGGCTTCTTAAGGTTTTTTTAATGGTTTCATTGTTCTATTTTTGATGAATTCGGCGGTAGCTTTGTGGAGATGCATTTTTAATAAAAAATTTAAATGATAGCTAAATTATTCCACTGACTGTGTAACTAAATTCTTACCTTTGAAATAAATAGCTTTGCGATATAGTTAGTCTGAAGATGCGAAGCACGTGTCACATTTAGTAACACAGCAAATGGAATAACTAAGTTATCAATTTTAATTTTTATATGATTTTCGTTCATTTGTTTTTTTTTATAGTTATAAAGCAGAAATTTAACCGAGGTTAAACAAAAGTAATCAACAACACAATAATTTTATTTCTTTTCTAAAATTTCTTAAATGAATGCTTATACTTTCTCATCCATTTTTTATTATACTAACCTTAAGAAGTCTGGCAACGTTCATAATATTGTATTATTATACAGAAAGCAATGAGTAATTTTCTGTGACAAGACCTAACGAAACATTGAGGGCCATTTTTTCCCAGCAATGTGATTGCACGTCCGCCATATACAAAGCCTCAATAATAAACGTGGTGTATACCACATATCTGCAAACTTTCACACAAAAACTGCTGATTGCAGACAAAAACGCGCCATAAAGTAAGTGTGGATTGCGCGGGCGGCCCGGTACCTCCCGCCCTCCCTGTGGACCGACGACAAATATATCTATTTTTTTTAAATAATAATTTTCTAACTTCACTTGCTTAGTATTACTTTATGAAATATTCAGGATTATTATAATTAGATCTCTTTATTTTTATTCACGACCATATGAAAATATATAGACCAATTTTTAAGAAAAAAATATATTTATCTGTCACACATTACGGAAATAAATGAGAAATTAAACACTTTTATGTACGTGTTTACATAGTGAGGGATTAGCTTAATACTTTTCCAAATTTCTTAGTCCTATATTTCTATCCCTACCTACTCACATTAGAGAGTCAGAGCCAATGATTAAAAACTAGTTCTCGCAAAAAAACTCTGAGAAATTGAGATGCTCCGTTAAAAGTCCACATGCTCCAAACTGAGAGCGGACATGTCACAGAGCATTATAGAAGTATATTTAGTAATTGAAATATTTTTATTTTTTCCATTCAAATTTTTAAAAAAATAATCAAATAAATTTTTTAAATGCTAACAATTCTTGGTATGAATTTTTGTTATAGACAGTAACGGATGCACTATTCAAATAATATGGCGTGACAAAATGAATCTTTCTGATAAAAAAATAACCATTTAGTTAATAGGGCATCCACGCTTAGTATTCGTAGGGGGTTGTTAATCTATTGAAAGTCTTTTTCTCACAGAATCATTAGTAACACAGTATACACGTGCTAAAAGAATATAGAATCTTAGTCTGTAGTGTAAAAAAATCTTAGAAAGATTTATTAGGAAGTTTTACAAAAAAATATTGGTCGTAAGTAGTATTGTATTTAAAATTATGTTCAATCAAAATCTTTCACACAATATACATGTACATATTAATTAAATTTGTCAGCACTTCCGATGAACTGATTAATATCTCAAATCCAATTGATTATTTAATTAGATCCGGCCGTCGCGGAACTAATTAAAAGGATTGAAGCATTAATTAAATCACCCATATATCATATCCTTTGTGATGCGCCAATATGAGCGAACTTTCCGCGCAATCAATTATAGGATAAACCACCCTCGACCCAATCCAGCCTCCCTAGAGACACACCGCCCAACAGCGGCAGCCAAGGCTGGCAAGAGAGCAATGATCTAATCGTATGATACGCCAAACAAATTAGGATAAAAAAATATATTTAAACAGTTTTCTGCTGTATTGTTTTTGTTAAGCTTGTAGGAATTCGATTTTTTCCAGTTGAATAAAATTTCCCAGTTATTAAATTGAATATCTGTCAAAAACATTTATTTAATTATGAAACATGTACTGTTTTCTTATTGCGTCCTGAAAGTCCTGGATTATTATTTTAAATTTTAGTATTTTCCTAACATAGTATGTTTCATAATTCGGAAAAGTTACAATTGGTCTTTTTCACGGAGTTGACTGTCATATATGTATATATTTTATCATGCTTGGTGGGTTTGCTTAGTAACCATAACAGTACTATAGTGGTTGAGAAAACACCTTCATAGATTCCTGTCATGTATGTATTGATTTAAATTATTGCAACTAACATTTTTTTACATCAAGTGCAAGTAAAACAAACAAGAGATTGATAGTTTTTGATATTTGTTGTTCGGTCTTCCCATCGCGTATATTTTCACTCTAAGAGTGTCTTCCAAAAAACTGAAGCGACTCTTTGTCCTCCTGTTAGGAAATATATATGCCAAAATCTCTTGTTATGTTTCTCAACAGACAAATAATAATTATATCGCATTAAATATTACTCGTCGTCTGGATCAACAGTTGCCGACCTCATTCCAGTGGCGGGCGGTTTCTGTCACCCCGCCTAATTGAAATCCGGAGCAAGGTTGACTCTTATTGCTTCAGCCACCCCGCTCCTGCCTACGCGGGTCTCTTCGCCACCTACCGACCCCTAACCCTCCCTTGAGCCCGTGGGCGGCATCTCACTCACGCATTACACATATTGGAAAATTAATTTGTTCTTGTGTATGTATGTGGTTGTCAATTATTATTATGACAAGGATAATATTATTACTGTTTTATTGTTGACACTTCAACCTAAATTTTAATGAAACGAAGGTTTTTTTTCTCGTCGAAGGTCTTCCTAAAGATTACAACTTTTTATTTCACCGGAAAAATGTTTTAGGACTATTTTTTAAGCCTTAAGTATTTATTAACTTTTACTAGAGGTACTTTTGACATCATATCTACGACCGTTTATATATGTTGGCTATTATTTTTAATTATAAAAGCATTTATTCAAATAAAAGTTATTAACACAGGACATTTTTTGTAATTGTGACATCCAATTTCCTTAAGCCTTCTCTCCACACTGTCTAACGCTAAGCATATGGTAAACACATGCTCAGTGAGGGCACCTAGTGACTACAAGGTACTAGAGTCAATTCCTATAAAATATTATTTGAGATATTAAGGGATAAGTGTTTTATTCACGAGTTTGATCTCGGTCAAGTGCTTTTAAATAAATAAATTTATACAGTAAAATAAATACTTGATCGTCTTCAATATAATAATATAGTTATATAAAAACTTGCAGGCCTCCAAAGAAAGTAATTTTGATATGGCAAATTTGTTATTTATGAGTTTTGTTGAATCATTCGGCAACAGATTCTTATACAGAGCTACAAATGATTTACGATTGTAAGTGTAAATATCAATGGTCATTTTTTTAAATTCTTACTTAAAATAATATCGACTTTACGTTGGCACGAGAGTATTTCATGACCCTGTCGAGCGAGAACTGCTTTACAAAAATAAAGATTATCTATATGTAAGTAAAAACTCTTTTATTTTAAAAAATATCATACGCTTAAATGAAACATTAGTAGATAATTAGAACTACGTATTGTGATTAAATTTTAAAGATTTATAACACACTCATCTTATATGATTATGTCAATAACATAATATGGTTTTCTTAAATAAGTATGGTAAAGCTTAATTGAGATATTTTTTTATGCTATGGTGTATGTTTCAAATTGAATAAACGATATTAAACGCATTTTGACAATCATCGTCCGCTTTCCGCATAATTGAAAACAACTTCGTCGCATTTTCCCAGCAACTGTGCAATTCCTTGGGCTGCTTAATTTTGTCGCCTCGCCGTCCTCCCCAATCCAGGTCTGGTGAATTGAAATCACGTATTCCATACGTTCGTTTGTTTAATACTGAATCTGTTTTATTGGGTTGTATGTCTAATCTTAGGTACATTATAGAATGATTGTGTTATAAAAAATATATTAAATATTTTTAACTACACTGAACACATATCAATGTACTTCAATTTATTTTAAAACCAAAAGCCATATGCATAGATACAAAAAAAATATTTGTATTCTGAATGCAAGAATAATTGTCATTTTTATTAGACATTCAAATAGCGAAAAGTAAAAAAAACAAGATACTAAAATTTGATTTGGAAGTTACAAATAGAAAAATTCGGTTAACATTGAAATAACTCATGTTTTCAAAGAGAAAAAAATTTTAGGCAACTTAAAGTATGTGTGATTCACGATACGTTATGGACGATTTATCAACAGAAAGTCTTCTCTCCGTCGACATAGCTTCTGTAACTTATAGCGATGTGTCCAAAGTATGCTTTTGCATACACACTTCCACGTGTTGGTATCTATTTTATAACGAAAAAATCTCAAAAAAGATCACCACAACGTATCGTATTCAAGTGATAGCAGAGTCGACTTCAAATGATAATTTAATATCAAAGGTTTTGAAAATTGATATTTTCTATTTGAGTGGATGTTGAATAAATTTAATTCAACTCCTCTTAAATTACTCTCACATTATTTAAAAAGACTCATAAATAAATACAGTGGAACCCCCATCTACCATTCTCGCATAAATCGTTTTCCCTCATAGATCGTTCATTTTTTATAGTCCCACCAAACACCCATAACAACAATGTTAAATAAGCCCGCATTAACTGTTAAGGCGAAACCCGGGTCGTTAGTGACAAAATACATGGAAGTGTACAAAATCTCAATAATCCAAATTTGATATTGAAATTCCATCAAGCACCCTCAGTCGATGTCTTAAATTATATTAATATTAAAAATTTGTAAAAAAAATGTTTTATAATAAAAAACCCTTTTAAAAATTTCACATATTCTTATTTTTATTTTTTGAAGATTTTCCGCATTCATCGTTTACCGCATTTATCGTTTTTTTAAACGGACCCTTGGAAAACGTAGAATCGGGGTTTCATTTTAGCTGTAATTCGATTTTTTCCTTATATTGAAAATCTTGCTTTTATATCATTACCGCGATTCTTTAATTTCACTACATAATACGCCAAAGAACACATCAATATATGGACATCTTATATTTTTTACCTGAGTTGGTATTTCAACATAATAACAAGGCAACTATAATGCTTTATCATATTTTTTGAAATACTACCCGACTCGAAGCTTTCTCTCCTCTGCCTTAAGCCTTTGTTCGACCGGCACCTTGCGCAAAGCAATATCACACCGCGTCGTGTGACAGTGCCTTAATAGAAAAATCCACGTATCGTTTCCACCCCCTACGCCCCACCCCCAAAAAGCTCTGCTGTCCATCTCTTCGAAGCAATAACCTGCCCTCTGTACATACCCAGCTTAGTACTATGCTGTATGTAATAATATTAAATTCCGAACTTGTAACGTAACAGAAAACGTTAATTTAAGAGCTTGCTTATTCAAGCGGCTGTGTATTACAATTCACTATTGAATATATATGTTTGTTCTCAATTTCTTTATTTACATATCTAATCAGTATCGTTATACATTAAGTCGGTGGACCCACCATCACTGCAATCGCTAATTTCATAACCAATAAAAACAATGCTATTTCTAACAATTTTAATCAACAATAATGAAGATAATAATAAAAATAATAGTCTAAATAATAAAAATTCTTTCAAATCATAAAGCAAATTGCTGACATTTTTTTTGGAAGAGAATTCTTTTACCAAAAAGATAAAAACTAATTTGCTGATAAATTACTTTACAATAAATGGTGCAATGGTCCATGTCGTTGGTTTCGGTTATCTCACGGGCTTGAATCCCAGTTTCATAAATTAATTCTTCATCGATTTATGGATTTCCGTTTGAAGGCATGAATGTTTGTCATGTCCACTCCTTCTCGCTCATCTGATCCTAACAACGGAAAGTAGTGGGAGCGATTAGCTAATCACTAGTGCTATCCTAGTAGTTGTCGTAGAAAATATCTGTTCAGATACCTTCATTAGGCCAAATTCTCAAATTTGCGCATACATTCCACAAAAAAAAACTTTCACTAAAAACAAAGTGATCCCACATAATAAAATATATTTTAACATTGAAGAAATATATTAAACTTACGAAAAAAAAAATTCACATAGATTAAATAGTCTTCACTCAATATAAATTACTCACACTTTGAAATCGATAGTTGCACGAAGCTGTAATTAAATGTCACTTATTCTTCTACTATATATTAGGCCGCCTATATTGTATTTGCTATACACATTAGAATACATTACACAAACCAAACCAGATCAACCTTAACATAACCTACTACAACTTAACTCACTTTGTTAAAAGAATCCGTGACTAAGTGAAAACTATAAAATCAAAGTTTGAGTGTACTAAGTTAATACTATCTAATCCAAAATGCAAACTATCGAAATAAAAGTTCAAGTATGCCAAGTGAATATTATCTAACACAAAGTGCAATTATTTATAACCCTAATGATATACGTATAATATACATATTTGACAAAAATTATATTTGAATAAATCAGTTAGATCGGGATAATTGCAATTATGACTGGATATGACGAATTCTTAAATAATGAAATAATTTCTGTCGATACAATAAAAACCATGGTAAATAATCTCTTCTCTCTCCTCATTGCTGTGTCTCGATACACTTCCCTCTCACTTGTTTACTATTGTCTGATCAACTTGCCATCAGGACTTTCACATTAGACTCAATTTCTTTAAATTGTTTTATGATTCATTAAATTTGAAGATCTTTTTTGAATAAACGGAACATCTGTAACAAAAGCAAAATTAACTCACGTAGTATTTATACACTATTTAATTTTTGGTGTACATCTCAACATTGAAACTTCTTTATTATTCTATATGACATAGTTAGATATAATACTAGGTGATATATTACACACTGTGGTCTTCCTGTGAAATACGACCTAAATATATAACCGTTACATAGCTGGTAAACATCATAATTTATTGATCCACCAGAATGTTTGCTGGTAAGGCCACTAATTGGAGTCGGCCAATTATAACTTCCATTCCTCCTCTTCAGCCACTCCATCCATGTTTCCGCACCACAACCCTTCCTAGAGGGAGATAGCTCCCCTTCTCTGGACACACACACAGTGAGGCGCGTGGTCTTCTTCTTATATTTTGTTAAGGGATGAACACTCAACAAGCTGTAAGTACCCTGCTTTAGAAATACTATCAGCGTTTAAAGGTTATCGATGCAATATTAAAACATTATATGCGTGCTATTAAAAATAACATTTTAAAGATAATTAAAACATATAATGCTTGATTTGATATAATTTTATCATAGGTAAAAATTTCTTACGCTTCATTCATATTACCAATGCGTGAAACATTTTTCATTTCAAATACTTTAGATACACTCAATGAGAGTTCAACAGTGTCACACAAGATCAACTCTAAGAGAAAAAACATTTTAAATACCCATACAATAGATATCAAATATTATATTGATGGAGAAGTTCCATAGGACAATGAGTCGAAAATTTTAGTTAAATTACTCATTATATTCCACAAAACTTCTTCTACAGTTCCACAAAACTACAACTAGTAAAATATACTGGCTTTCTCTCGTAAGATAGATGTTTGCATATGTAAATAAACAAACTTAAAAAATCTCTCAGTTCCATAAAGAAACAATTCAAAATAGCTATAAATATTATGCCAGGAAAAAATCAGTATTTGATATCTACATTACCAGGACGTGAATCTGCACAAACCTGATCGTTAAGCGGAGGTTTTACTGAGAGGAGTTTACAGAGGGTTGATATAGCATCATTATGCGTTTGTTAAATGTGCAGCTTTTCTAAACTTTTTCATTGCTAGTTTATAAAAAGTTTTTTCTTTACAATGCCTGCCTCTTTTAAATATGTGTCATTGTGTTTTTTCAATTACAACTTGCTTATGAAAAGAACTTTTTCATTTTTTTGTTTTAAAAAATGTCAATACTTATTATTTAAATTCATTACTGAGTTAATACGTGCTGATTATTTCCAAATCATGTTCTGACACTCGTTTAATAATATAAAATAAATAAAACGTTTAAAAAATTATTGTTTTTTTAAATTGATCGATCAAGTGTGTATTAAAATTAATACTGCAACATATTATATAATAGCTATTATTACGATCATTTACAACTCATTGATTCATGATAATATACTTCTGTATTCTATACAGTGGAAAATTATTTTTATTGTTTATACTTAACCCTTCCGTAACCATAATTTAACAAAGAGTTAGTTACTTCAGCCTTTAAACGTTTAAATTATCTGTGAAACAGGTAGTATAAAAAAATGAAAATTTTACTCTTTGTAAATAAAATAGTTCTACATATTATTGAAAATTAAAATACATTATATTTTACGTCTTCTTTGTATAATTCGTCATAATTTAAGAACTTCATCAATTTTACCATCGAAAAATACAATATTATGGTGTATTAACAATTTGTATAGTATAGTAAAAATCTGATATACATGACGTATCGTATGCAACCGTTTTGTTGCAAATGACACCAAGACATGTCTCGAGCTTGTTCTATTATGACGAATTTCGACTCTTGCGTTTGATAATTTCGCATAGTTTGATATGTATTTCAGGTTTTACATACAAAAGATGATGTAAAATAATTATTTAAGACTACATATAACCACATTTAATTTTTAAAATTGTCATTTGCTTTATAAATGCATTTATATGACAAAACCAACACCGTAACGAAATGTGACTGCATGAGATCCGAAGGGATTTTTTTAGCATGGAAACGGGAAGGTTAAAATCAATACAGTAAAATATTAGCCATAGATATTTACTTATGATGTATCATGACTGTATAATGAATTAATCCTTTAACTACGGAGATATGGAATGTTTTTTAGTACAAATGGTATAAAAAGAAAACCACGTGTGAAGAATATTAACGAATCTTTTTCCGAACTGCAGTAGCAAAAAATATCCCTTTAATATCACACCTCGCACCTAAACCAGTGGTGAATTTGCTTCGGAGGCTGAACATTATATCGACAAGCATATAATATAATATCGATGCCCCAATTCCATAGGACGATAAGTCAAAAATTTGATGTTTTGAGTTAAGTTTGACAGTATATTCGAACACCGCTCTTCTACAGTTCCACAAAAGTACAGTTTGTAAAAAAAACAAGTTTACTCTCAAAAGACAGATATTTGCGTATGGATATCAGCAAAATCAAATAATTGTTCAGTTTCATATATATACATATCGAAATATCGTATAGTGGAAATATGTTTTTGTGAATCGTGGCGCTCCATAAAGAAACAACCTCTAATCCTAAAACTGTAAACTGTTGACCACCTATTTTAATAAAAAAGTAATACAAATAATAAGCCATCACTTTTTACGAGTCAGTTTAGACTAGTCAAAACTTTGATCGGCCATATCTCAAACTACCAATTTCTGGCGCGTGCAATGAATTTTTCTCTTTTTCACTCAATCACATGTACAGTGAAGGGCGCAAGCGAGATATGAGGGCGTTTGTTCTTTTTTCCTACTTGCTTATACACAAGTCAGGTTGTGTGATAAAGATATAAATACATCCACCTCACGCCGATGACCCATATATATATAGTTGATGGCGAGTGACATTAACTATTCTAATCTAGTTTATCTCATGTGCTTAATGTACTCCAAATAAAGAGGGGATATAAAGAAGAAGTGCCATGGGCTATAAGATTAAAATGTATATTTACTGTTTTATGTCGGGGAATCTCAGCAAGGCAACCACTGCCCCCAAAATAATGATCCAACAGGAAATGAAACCCCTGCAAATGATTATTAAGGGTCATATAAGTGATCACGTTATCAATCAACTACGTGATACCGTGATATAATTTATCACCGATCAATAGTTGCCTATACCCACCATTAATTAAGGAAAGTAATTTATCTATCTTCTATTGAATGTCTGTAAGATAATAATGCAAGACATCACAACTTTTTCTCGGATCAATTGCAGATGATTATAATACACATATTGACAATAATTTTCGTACGGGTTGCAAACATTTGGAGAACGGAATATTTTGAGCTGACAAGCAATACAAATTCACCATATTAACACGTTAGCTCCGGGGGAAGCGTTTTCCGCGTCGCAAAGTTTTTTGTATTGCGGCGAGGAACGCGTTTATCGCGTGATTCGATATAGGTGACATTAATCGCTCATAACTAATAGTTCATGTTTGATTCATAATATTATTGAAAGAATTTGATCAGTTTATTGCGAAATACATTTAGAAGAACATCTAAATGTTTTCGCGTAATTGTCGATTGGTCAGTTTTATGCTACTCTTTCCATGACATATTGTCAATTTCCTGCGAATCAGCCCCTCCGCTGCGCGTATTTTGATTATATTTCCCCCGTTGTGAATATGTTAAATATTCATAACTTTTATAGGATTGCACACATTTGTTTTTAATTAAAATAAATACTTGTTTTGTACTACATTCACACTTTTATAATTATCAGGACCGGATTTGGTCAACACTAGCACTATCAACTAATGATGTGCTCGTAAGGTACAAAACGAATTTTGTTTTAATTTTAAAATATAGTACCTATCCACCAAACTAAACCCTAACTAAACAGTCAACTGTTGACACCTTAAAAAAAAGAGTTTTACACACTTTTTCACTGAAACTCATATCTGCTCCCAATGCATACATTTAATAGAGCTTATCTTAACATAATTAAAACGAGAACTGTCTGTTACATCAGATAGATGAGAAGGAGTTTTAAACATCAGAGACATCCATTTCTTTAAACATACACCCATAAAACGACTGAAAACCCAATTTATGAAACTGCTCGTACTGGAATTCGAGCCCGTGAGCATCGTAACCGAAACCGACGACGTATATCACTTGGTTAAAGACCCAGCAATATTCAATAATAGAAAAGAGATAATCACTGTTTAATTAAGAATTTTGGTTCACTTTCTTTTGATAATTATTATGATTAATAGATATGTAAAAATTAAAAAACCCCTATTACATAAATAATGATGATTTTTTATAAGTTGTGGTCCGCAAAGAGTAAGTACCATTTTGAAACGCCTGTACAAAAATTCAATGGAATTATCATTATGTAGCTGCAAGTGCTCATATTATGGTTCGCAGTTGTAAAAATCCGTTTTGATGCTGCCATATTATCATACAATTTAAAAGAAATAACTTCAACTGCGATCATTTCAATATTCAACAAAAATAACAGCATCTACAGTTCTTCCGATTCCTTGTCAGAACTGGTATTTCGGTAAATAAGGCGATGTCACGAGAATCCGCTAGAATCGAACTGCATAATACGCGGTGGATGTATGGACGTGTATTGATTCTAATATGACAATGGGACCATACAAAGACGCAATAAAAAGCCTTGTAAGGGCTGGGCGTGTGCACTTCTTCATCCATTCCGGTATATGTCCTAAGAAGACGTTTAATTGAGATACCGCTCAAGAGACCCAACAATTCTGCATCATTATTTAGTCGATTACTCCCGAGACAATTCGCCATTCAAATAAACATTTACATTCTCTATAGATTTGGCGGTAGCTTTGTGGAAGTTCCTATTTAATATAAAATTAAAATTGATAACTTAGTTATTCCACTTGGTTTATCACTAACGTGACGCGTTTCGCCTCTTTAAGAAGCATCGTCAGACTAACCATATCGCAAAGTTATTCATCTCTAAGGTAAAAAATAATTCTAATTCTTACATTAAAAATAAAGGGTGGGGTGGGTTTTATTCCATTCTACTGGACGTGGGGAAGGGGTAAGACATAAACACTGATAGACTATTTACAAACCAATTACTTACTATAATTATTTTTCATCTTATACTTTCCGCCAGAAGATGCTAATAATTCATGCTTAATAATTTCACGTAATTACTCCCATTCTTTAGTTAATTTTTTGAAATAGATTTCTCTGTTTAGTTGTGACTCGTGATGCCCTTTTGATTTTTGTCCGATACCAATTTTGTTTGTCTATTGTATTTTCACTTTCAATGTCTACTAACACAGCGTTCTTCTTTATTGATAATTCCGGGAATTCAGATATACGTTCACATATTATAATCGAATCGACTGATATTGAGTTTTTCAAACCATGTTATTAGCATGTATATTATTGATATAAAATTACAATTGATAACTTAGTTATTCCACTTGGTTTCGCCTCATTAAAGAGCATCTTCAGACTAACCATATAGCAAGGTTATTTATTTCTAAAGTAAACAATGCTTCTAATTCATACATTAAAAATAAAGGGTGGAGTGGGTTTTATTCCATTATACTGGACGGGGGGAAGGGATAAGACATAAACACTGATAGACTATTCACAAATCAAGTACTGGAACTTGGAGGTAAAAAACCAAGGGAAATAAATTGAAAAATGGTGAGCCGCCTGATCTATTTAAAATTTTATTTACTAATCCTTTTTTATTTGCTCGATGGAGTATTTCTACGTTATTATTTTTATTAAAATTAATTATTATTTATTAATCTTGAAACGTATGATGACTTAATTAAATTATTGTAGGCAAAAAGAATATTATTAAAATCTTTACTGTTTTTCCGGCCGAATACGAATTGTCCACATAACTAGTATCTCACCAAAAAAGGCGAACTGTTCTCTTTATCATCACAAAGCTGTTTCACCAAAATGAAACAGTCTTGCCTTTGAGATCATATGAGAGGATCTCTTATTAGAGTCATATCAAAGAGTCTTGCCGATTCCAAAGACACAATACATTTTCTATATATTATTTAAATATTAACATTAAAATTCAACATCTTAATATGGCTCTTAAATTTTGAAAAACGAAGTTTATTTCATTTACACGCTATTAATATATACAAGGAATATACGCCGGCAAAAACATTTTATCGATAATACATAATATATACCTTTTCCTCATAATTTCCTCATATTTACGACTTTACCTCAAATTATTTGTTATTTTGCTTTTAGCATTATTTGTCGTTTCTTAAAAAAAATAACATACATTTTTGACAGTGTTATTCGATAGAATATAACAAACGTAAATTAGTAAGTTTAATCAGTAATTTGTATAAATATTTCAAATAACGTATTCTCGTCATTATATCTTTGTATAATTACATGTGTCACTTAGAATAGTAATGGTGTAACTCCAGTTTTGAAGTTTTGAGAAAATCAAGGTTTTGTAAAATGTTCTTAGGATCAAATAACGACCATTAATAACTGTTTGTCATCAACTGAAGAACTTAAACGTTAGTGTAGTAGTGAAGTCTGTCCGGAAACTTTACTCTTATTCTGATATTGCAGCAACTTCATTATTATTCTGAAAAATATCGCTAAATATGGAAATAGAAAAACAAAAAACAGGTTTTTAAAGAAATTAGGAGTATAAATGGAGGTGCACTATTATTAAATTAATATAGTAACATCTTTCGAATGTGTTTGAGGTATAATCTCATTTTTCGTAATTTTGGAGTTACACCATTACTATTCTAAGTGACACACATATTCAATGAAAGGTTTTATTTGTATTGAGTTAATATCGAAATAACTTTATACATTATAATATTACGCATTTAAAGTCATAAAAAACCTTTCAGTGCATGTTGCCATTTTTCAATTTGAAATCAACAGGTACTTATTTCATACGTTACCAGTAGCCAGTTTACCACCAAAAGCTGGCAACTAACAAAAACATTTAATGGAGTAATCAAGATTTGAAAAATAAGTAGCGTTTTGAAAAGTCGACTTAAGTATACCCTAAAAACCACTGGAAAATTCGCTACTACAATTTTTCATTAAACGACTTATAAATAAATAAAATACAAACATTTGGCTATGACACAACTTTATATTTTCTTTAAAAATCTTCCATTGAAATTAGTTATGTTAAGAATATTTAATTCAGTCGGTTCAGATTACTCGATCTTTACTGAATGTCAAAAATATTAACACGCATTCGAAACGATTTATGTGCCCGATGCAGTATTGAGCGAATATAAACATGGCATCTTTTACACTGTGGGTGCTGTGTGTTTGCAATGAACTTGACCAACTTTGACTTGACCAACGACGCCACCAACGCCTACTTTAAAGTCTGGATGGCAGGAATTGTTTTTAAAGATAGATTTTACAATGAAATGATAAATTTTGTTATTCTTCTAAAATTTGTAGCAAACAAATATAACTTCGGAGATTTTTAATATCACCAAACGCGATTAAAAATGTTCACAATAAATATTAAGTGATAATTACTAGACTTAGAGTCGTATCACTGCATAACGAAAACAAATACCTACCTCACTGTTATTATTTAAATTGAATTCTCCGTGAGTCGTTTGTTTTATCAGTCACCCTAGTATTGGCAAAGGAAAAATGGAAAAACAAATGTCGAGTGGTTTTGTTCTAATTGGTTTCTCCGCTAGTCATTTTTTTCTTACTATGACAAATCAAGTAGCCGAAGACAATTATTTTGATATATCCATAAAAGCACACAAGTGACTCTCATTCACTACAAACATAACGACAATTATATTATGATCTTTTTAGTTAAATTAATATGGTATTACTTTGAAAAATTATGATTTTGAATGCTGAAGATATAGTTATATTTCATATAAAAGAATTTTTAGGTCACGTTAGAATAAGCTATAGTTTTTTTTAATTAATTAAGATTGCATTTTTTGTATTAATATCGCAGCAATATCCTTTTTACGTTTTATTATAATTAACGCTAATCTCATATGCCATATACGTAGATAAATAATAATAAAAACTATGTTTATAGAACCGATCGCATAACTGTCAAAGCTGAACATAATTCCTTACCATTAGTGGTGTTTATCTGACGCTATTAATATATAAAACTCAACTAATAAATTGATTAAGGAAACTTAAGGACAAAAAATGATTTTAAATGATCTCGTTTCCTTATGCAGTATCAATAATGCCATTGAAACTGGTCTGGTGTTTTAATTGGCGCAAAGGGCGTAAATGCATCAGTTGTAATTTTTTGAAAATAAAAATAACTTTCACAATCTGTCGCCCATTTTTTAATTCATAATCAATGTTTATTTGGTTGCAGCATTTTTTCTACCATAATCTAACTACAATGTTCCGTGGCATAAAATATGAGAACAGATATTTTCTATAATAAGGATTTAATAAATTGGAAAAATGGTTTAATAATGACGTAATATCACATATAAATATTAACACGAAAAGCTCCTTAAGATTTAAATGTATAACTATGATTTGTTGAAATTTACTATTTTCAAATGTTTCATAAATGTGTGCATGTGATATAACTTTTTATGCCCATTTTAAATAAGTAAGGCCTATTTAAATAATATACTTTAAGTGTGGGGAGCAGTTTGTTTTATTAATAATTGATTTGTTCTACTTTTCTGTCTGTTCTAAACTATATCATTGAGAAAAAAAAATCAGCGTGCGTTCAATTTCATTGATTTGAAAGACAATGCTGATTTTTTACTTTAAAAAGCGAATGTTTTGCTTTAAATAACTCAAAATACGACTTTTTGACTTCCATTTTTCTGCCAGATTGATAAAATATTCATATTTAGTATTTTTACCCATATCTGCTCCCAATATGATGCATATGGACTAATAACGGAGGTATCTTAACGGAAGTTTTTCTACGAGAACTGCTTGTTACTTAGTGGCTCAACCTCTCTTTTTCGAAAAGAGTAGGAATAGAAGGATAGGGCTAGGACAGGACTGGAAGTTAGCTAATCGCTCTTGTTATGCCCCGTTTTTTTAAGATCGGATGGGTGGGAGAGAATTTTATACATCACAAACATTCATGCCTACGAACAGAAATCCATAAATCGATTGAAAAATCAGTTTATGAAACTGTCCGTACGGGGACTTGAACCCGAGACATTCGTAACCGTAGCCAACGACGTTAACCACTGCACCATGAAGCCGACACTAATTATTTAAATTGAAATTGTTTGAGGTCACTGTTGATTTTAATACATGTTTTTTATAGCTATAACGTAACTCTGGGGGCTTGGCTTACTTAGACATAAAATCAAATAGTCGGATTCTCGAATATTTACACTTTTACGCATTTGTTTTCCTTTCGTATGAATCTCTTCTTTTTATTATTGTAGTGTTAACTCACATCTAGTAATTTAAAAAAAAACTCTAATATACTACATAAGAAGTACTTTGGCAGCAAATTGATAAACAAAATGATTTTTAAAAATACGCGTATATTTTCGCGGATGTTTTTTATTAAAACAAAAAATATTTATGCACTTTTGAATAAAGAGCATCGATGTTATATCGAGCAGCAATCGGATGCAGTTCTGAAAATCGTTAAAACCGCGTTCATTAGCTACTTTAGGAGCATTATAATTGCCAGCCACGTCACATAAATGCATAAAGATTATCGTGCCTAAGAGTTGCATTGCACATTCTTTCATGTTTTACTACTTAACCACTCCAATACTGCAACAATTATAATTACTTTAATACCAATAACTAAAATACAGCTATGAATTGCAGTAATTTTATATTAATACCAGTGAGTACCTGGCATGCGTTGCAATGCCACTCGGAGAAAGAAAGTTTTTGTGTTTTAATTCTGTTTATTGAATTGCTTTTGGATTAGAGGTCACGTTTATAGATGATTCACATATATATATAATATAACTATGTGGGTATAACGTATTTAGGTTGACCAACTTTCCAAATGAGGATAAACAGTTTCAAATTTTTATACCTCATCTTCATCAGAAATTAATGTCTCTTTTTTGGAAAAAGGTAAATGTACCAGTAGTTGACCTTTTTCAATAAAAGTGCCCAAAATAAAAAACGTATGTAGCTCTAAATTTTAGAATTAAGACAAATGAAACCATCTTGGTTGGATTGAGGAACTAACACATCACCATATATATCATTAGGGTGTCATATCGGCCATTTGAAAACAACATCTTATGCAGTAAGTATTTTAATTTTTCAAAATTGTTAAAAATATCAGTGAGTGTAAGCCTATGCTACTTGATTCAACCAAGAGTGGTCTTACACGAAGCTCTGATGTAAGGCTGTTATGAAAACCTCTGATTAGCTATGGTCAACTACTGAAAAAAAAGTGCTCAACTACTGGAATTTTCATATTTTTAGATGGTAAACTACTGACACCAAAACATGGTTATGAAAATTTTAATACAATTTTTTTTGTAACAGACCGTTTTCTAATTTTTGTCTTATCATATTAATCAAGATATTTGATTCAATATATACAATGAATACACTTGCTTTGTCATCATTCGGTCTAATGCTAAACGTTAATCGTTATGTTTGTTGAATTTTCCTCATCACGGTCAACTACTCTTACGTTTACCTTATATTTTGATAATTTATTGGCATCGTAGCAAAGAATATTTTTAACACTATAATAATATATATTTAATACATATATTTGTCACATAAACTTATAATTTAATCAAATTTGAAATATTGAGATTTTGTACATTGCCATGTAAGTGCACAAAATCTCAATAATTCAAATTTGATATTGAAATTCCATCAAGCACCTCAGTCGATTTCTTAAATTATAATTTAATATTGATTTTATCGTGTTCACCCTCATTTTATGAACCGTTTATTTCACGACGTGTTTACACGAATGGTTATTTATATTCAATTGCAAAAACGTTCAACTACAAAGTATAGCAACTGCAATACAAAACTAACACTTCACCTTTGCGCGACCTCTGTGTCAAAAGATTAACCTAAATCTCTTCAAAATTCAATCTACTTAAATGCGCTTGAATCATTAAATATGAAATAAATTAAAAGATAAGTCTGATCGGTTTCAAAGGGTTAAATTCAGAGCGTAAGAAGTCGTTTAGAATCTTTAACTAGATAATAACTGTTAAAAGTTGTCGTTTCATTTCGTCAGATATATGCAAGCGTATCGCCACTTGCTCTCAACAGCTTTTCCTAGAATTCACATTAAACATATTATAAAGTAGCATTTATTTTAAAAATTGTCAAATTACAGTTAAATAAAAGGCAATGCAAGTAATTTGAAATTATATTCGACACTAGATTTTTCCGTTGAATAAATTTATTAGTATAAAATATTGGATTAATAATATCATCTTAAATTTGGATTATTGAGATTTTGTACACTTCCATGTATTTTGTCACTAACGACCCGGGTTTTGCCTTTCCTATATTACATCCTATACGTTGAAACACCTAACAGATGTCACTAAACGTGGAATGATTGTATATATTTACCATTTCCTCGAATTGCATCCCGTCGAAACCCACAATGCTATTATAATTGTAAAATCACTGGTAATTCTAAAAGAAGTTGCAAAGCGGCATTTCGCCACTCTGTTAATGTGTTGTTTACAAAATAAGGATTAAGGCGATTATCGAAATGTTAACTCAGGTATCGGTGTGGCTCTCAGACGTATAATATTTTACCTCGTTAATAATATTTGTCGTATTTGTATCTTCTATATCAACGTTAGACACTGTTTACTGTCTGTCAGTTCGAGTCCATTCGTGTGCTCGAATGCCTGAAGATGCCGAAAGGCGAAACCCGAGTCGTTAGTGACAAAATACATGGAAGTGTACAAAATCTCAATAATCCAAATTTGATATTGAAATTCCATCAAGCACCCTCAGTCAATGTTTTAAATAATATCATCTTAATTGCTGTTTATATAACAGTTTTGCTGTCTTAAAATGGACTCCAATAATTGGTCTTGGAACCGAGTAGTAGCGCTTATTGGGTGTGGGTAATTTTTCAGTTGTTAGCAAAATTTCTTTGAGATAAGATATGAAAACTGTTTCCTAAAATTCTTTATATCTACTTTCATTCATTCGTTATTGAATCTGTTTATGGATTATTAAAACCCAAGGACTTTTTATTTTTCAACCGATTTCACCCACCCTACCCAATCCTTCAAAAATGTATGAAGACACTGCAATGAGCTAACTAATAGTCATTTCTTGACCTAAACCCTTTTTTCTTATCGCTATTAAAAACAGAATTAGCTCGACTAACGTACAACCAGTTAACGTAAAAGAATTGACATTTACTTGTTGGAATTCCATATAATAGGATACAATGTCAAAGTATTTAGTTTTACAAAATTTTATTAGACGATTCAGACGATTCAGACGATGACGTTAAGCTGAAATAGCTATAAACTAATTAATAATATCAAGTGTTAATTTCCTTTATTGTATTATAAATTCATATGCTCCATATTAAGGGCTGGAATGATAGGAAGAAATAAAAAGAATTGTCCTTAAAAAAATCATTTATAGGTTCTTCACTCCAAGAGTCCATATTACTCTTGAAATTGGTAGTAATCGTGGCTATAGGCATTAATAAAAGTAATAGATTTAATACCCCTGGCATTCACCCATTGAAATGTAAGAGAGCAGTGTTTTTGCAACCTCTGTTTCCAATTATATTGAAACTGATACATTTGTATGACTTTATGAGTATAATATTTTCCTTCTCGCGAAATTAACTGTCATGTGGACTCTACATGAGGTATTATGGTTTATCTGAGCCGTGGACACTGCAAGTAATTAAGAAGAAGGATAAAACCGTATTATATGACACGGAAATGTCATGTCTAAGCATTATTATTAGTACAGCTATTTCAAACGAAACATTAACTCCAAAGATAGACACAGTGCACTAAAAACTTTATCAATAATTCAGATCTACGTTGCTAGAATTCTAATGATTACAACTTTATGATTAATAAAATATTTTCAGAGAGAGATATTATTACAAACTAGTACAGCCGTACCCGTAATAGATGACGGTGTTGAAATTGAAATACTGAACGTCTAAAGTAGCTAGTACGTCGGAACTGTGTGTGCATTGTTGACACAGCTAACGTTTACGTCATGAGAAAATTTCACACCTAAATGAGATATGTGATAATAATAAAACGTCTACAGAGTGTTCTGGGTTATTATATATAAGATACAAAACTAGGATGATCAAATAAAATGTAATGGAAACGTTATGTCTCATACTTTCAATTATTCTATATGCCAAATAAATAATAATATTCAAGATTTTTGTATACCTTGTTCGCTTCTAAAGACCAAAAATTCGCATATGTGATAATAATAAAGCGTCTGAAGAGCGGCCTGGGCTATTATATATTAGATAATCTGACAATAAAATATGAATGTTCACCACTATAGTATTACCAACATCACTTGCCCACCGCCGAATTTAGAACTAAAATTGTCAGTCTAGAACAAATTTCCCCAATTGCCATTAAATATCTTTCGAAAATCTATGTCTTTTAATAACTTTTAATAACCATCGTTAAAATATCAGTTTTGGAATTTATTGAAATTTCAGTTGCGGTTGAGTATGGCAACATTCTTAACGCAACGGTTGCGCCCTCACTAGCGGCCAAGTTAAATTGGTACATCTATAGCGCAGTTTCATAATAGTATTCTTCATTGTTGTAGCTTAAATTAAATTTCTGCCAGTCCTCAACTTACGTGCATTTTGTTATTTTGTTCATAATACCTACATACTATGTCACAAGCGACTTTTTCGAGACTACTTTTAACAATATCAAATGAAGTCTTTATTGAGTTACATTAAAAATTAAAGAAAACGAGACTTTGACAGTCAAAAATATGAATACAGACATCATAGATCTTTACAATTTTTGACAGCTATGGGAGAATGTGATGACAATGGAATATATCTAAAAAAAATACTGTTGTTTCTATCTATATATATATATTGAGTCTATGTAGAGACTGTGATACTGGCTCTCAGTTTCCTGACTATTTTTTAATTGTAATGTATAAGCACTAATTCTTTATATCGCTTTCCTACATGTATTCTAATTAAGCACTGTATTAATATAAAATTAAAATTGATAACTTATCGTTGTAATCTCAGTTCTTCAAATGACATAAGTTGGATACCCCTGTTTTTTAGCCTTGCATTTATAAATACTTACCCCTTTAATACATCCGATAGTGCCTCTCCCGTTGATTTTAGTAATTAATTTTATTTTTAAAATGACTGGTATTGAAAAAATCATTGAATATCCAGACATACCTGACCAATTTCCGCCAAGTATCTGCCGCAGGAATAATAAGTCTCAAAATTAATTAATTCACTTGATACAGTATCGTCGCATCGATCCCGGCTTGTTTTTGCACAACCCTCAGAGTTAACGACCCAACGTATTTCTTTCCTGCGTCTCGCTAATAAGCCAATGTTTGTGGAGACCGAGTAACGAGCCAGATCATTATAGACCGCCGTTAGTCTGAATAGGGATTCCAATTTCGGTATTACAAAATCAGGATCTCGGTATTACAGAGTTATTTTCAATGGCCTTAATTCGTCCGGTTTTGACCATTCAAATTTATCGGCATTTCGATATTGAACATTAAATGTTTTTAATTCACCAAAAGTTTTAGTAAAAATTTTTCTCTACGAATTAACATATTTTAAATCTGAAAAAAAACAGTATGATCAGATTCAAGAATTAGTGAAGTAGCCTCTTTAATGTTACGTTTTAATTCAGTATATCATTTTTTACTTACGATTAAGACTTTATTTTAAATAACTGTATTTAATATAAAATATCAAAGTATTTACAGGTTGTTATGTACCCCGCCTTACACTAAATATTACAAAAATGAACTTAATAGATTCATTCACCTCATGCTAGCAATAACAAAGTCGAATGTTTATTCATAAAAGTAATACAATTTAATAGGTTACGTGAACACTTAGGCGTGACCCAGAAATCTTCTCAATATAAACAATTTGACAATATATAATGCAATGTTTTAATTATAGAAGTCAGAGCGAGTTTACAGCCGGACATACACACTTCACGTCCATCTGTTGATCAAATCCTTTGTCTCCGTGTTCTTAAAGTAAATAAATATTTTATTCATCTTGTTATAAGTATTTTAAATCATAATCTATACTTAATAAAGAATAAACCGCATAATCGGTTGCTTCGGGTCTTTTTAAAAAATCAAATAATCTTTTGGACATAACAAGGTATTGATTTATTCGTCCACTATTTAGATTGCGATTGATTGATTTATATTAATTTTTATCTATTTTTGTAAAGCCGGTATTAAATATGCAGTGCCGAAATAACGGTATTGATATATTTGTCCAGAATTGCAATCCCTAATCTCGAGCATTTGCAAAAGCAATACTTGTCAATGCTAGGGCGTTAGAGACTTACGACAAAACCAAAAGAAGACGAATACATTATTCGCGGACATTATATTATATATTGTAGTTTTCAGAGTGATTTAGTTATAAGAACAGTAATAAAAACAGGCATTTCGTCAATTATTGATTCTAGTTATCTGGAAATTTTAAAACAACCTATTAACTATTGACCAAGCTATCATTCAACTGTTCGCTATAAAGGATAGATAGGATAGATAGTGACTACATATCATCGTTGTTCAGAAAGAAAACACTAACTGAAAAATACTAATTTTGATTAATTGAGCTTTGAAGTTTGTCAAATGTTTGAAATGCCATACCTTTTTCATTTTGTTTATTTTTACAAAACTGTTTTTAATTAAAAGTATAATTTATTAAAATAAATATGTCTTTTATACGGTAGAGTTTGAAATAAGGAATATTTTGGTATAACTAACTCAATATGTTATTTTTTCGACTTAGTGTTTTCTTCCGAACATCGACGATATATACAATTAGTTCGTCTCAGTTGTAACGCCATAGTAAATTTAAAAAAAATACCAAAAAATTAAAATTATTCTGTATCGTGATTTACTTTGTCTGACCTGATAATTATTCAATGTTTTTTTCCTTGCTAAAAATTGTCATTATATTTTTTCGAAATTAAATTCTGAATTTTGACAATAATTCAGCATTTGTCTCTTAATTTCTTTTGTCAGATAGTATATATAGTTATGTAAAGCGCGATTATAAAAAGAAAGCTGATGATTGATTCCTTTTGCCTAAGCACAGTAAATAAAGCATTCTTAATTATAAGTGTAGTTAAATAATTAAAATAAACCACATTGGCACACGTCTTCATTCTTTAGTAAATATTTCAACTCACTCAATCCAAAGTCACGCATTCCCAATCTTGTTTTGCAGTGCCAGTATCTACGGCAAAATATGTTAACAGCTTATGACCGATCACAAGTCTTGTAAAATCATTTAATAGTTCTAAGACGACATTACTTTTTAATACACCTTTTACATGTTTTTTTAACAAATACTATTATATTGCCAAGAAATTTTTATCGATTCTCTTCATTCTATCTCATACTTTTTTTGTTTAGTACGACGTCAACCTCTAAACCAGCAAATATAAAGAGACTAAATTAATTTAAGAATTTAAGACATTGACTGAGGGTGCTTGATGGATTTTCAATATCAAAGTTGGATTATTGAGATTTTGTACACTTCCATGTATTTTGTCACTAACGACCCGGGTTTCGCCTTTCGGCATCTTCAGGCATTCGAGCACACGAATGGACTCGAACTGTCAGTTGTCAGTTAATGTATTCGTCTTCTTTTGGTTTTGTCGTAAGTGTCTAACGCCCTAGCATTGACAAGTATTGCTTTTGCAAATGCCCGAAATTTGTAATACCGAAATTGGAATCCCTATTCAGACTAACGGCGGTCTCTTCGAGTCAGTTCGAGTCCATTCGTGTGCTCGAATGCCTGAAGATGCCGAAAGGCGAAACCCGGGTCGTTGGTGACAAAATACATGGAAGTGTACAAAATCTCAATAATCCAAATTAGACTAAATTAAGTTTTTTAAAAAATAAAACACAATTCATTTGTACTACTTCCACATATTTATAATGATCAGGACCGGTTTCACTCATCACGAGCATTATCAACTGATGATCGAAACTCGTGCTGAGATCGTGATGAGCGAAACCGGTCCTGATGATTATAAATATGTGGAAGTAGTACAAATGAATTGTATTTTATTTGTTAAAATATAATGTCTTCCACCAATAATTGACAGTTAACACCTTAAAAGTGACTAAATTAAGTTTATACATAGATCTGACGATAGCGTTAAGTTAAAATAGTTATCAACCGATTGATCAAATTCTTGTGAAAGTAATTTCATTGCTATATTTACATTAATATAGTGAAGTTATACCAACAAAATGACAGATGAATTAATAAAATCTTGAATTCGACTCTACGGTGGAATTCGAAAAATCAAATTTATTACCACTCTGAATTCTAAAGAGATTTTGTCAGTAGGTATAAAGAAAATTTCTTCTTTCTTTGGGTGAAAGTTTTGGAATCACTAGGTCAAACTGATGATGCTCATTAAATGATTGAAACACGTTGCAATTTTAGCAAAACAACATTACAAAGAAGTTGAATAAGAAAATAAATCATTTATCACAATTAATTACTCTATAATCAACCGTTTTCTATATTAATTAGATACTACGTTTTTCTTTTATAACAAAGATATGAAATACTTTAGTCTTTTGATAGCTGTTAAAGAATGAAGATCTGGAGCGGCCCATTTATTGAAAACGAGTTAGATTTTAACGAAGCTTTTTTGTTGACACGTTTGTGACTGTAGTTGGCTTCAAAAGATTGCATTTCTATACAACTCCAGCCATTGTGTATTCCAAATATGGTGGGCCAAACAATGTTAAACACACCTCTGGAATAAATCTGGAGTAATGATTTTAAAAGGTTGGGTGTAAATAAAATCATCAGGAATGTGCGATGTTTTCATATGAACTTCCAATTAATGCTATCAAGATAAAAAGATATCGATCTATAATTCTATAGTGTGCATTGGTAAATAATATTTTTAATTTATATACACCGAGTGTTGTCAACGTTAAAATTTCTGAAATAATTACCGAGCAGTTCGTTTAAATTGTATTTTCATAAATGTCAACACAATAAACTTGAATAAAGGTATTAAAAATGATACTGATTATTTTAAATGTCACATCAATTTTCAACAGATTTAGATTTTAGATGATTTATAAAATGTCGGCGTCCGTGGCGCAGTTGGTAGAGCTGCTGGCTACGGTTACGAATGTCTCGGGTTCAATTCCCGGTGCGGACGGTTTTCATAGATTGATCTTTCAATCGATTTATGGATTTCTGTTCATAGTCTGAGTCCTTCCTCCCTCCCACCCATACCATCCTCACGGGGCGTAGCGAGAGAGATTAGCTAACCACTAGTCCTCTCATAGCCTTATCCTTCTATCCCTACTCTCTTCGAAAAAAGAGAGGTTGAGCAACTGAGTAACAAGCAGTTCTCGTAGAAAAATTCTGTTAAGATACCTCCATTAGTAGACCATATGCTCCACATTGGGAGCGGACATGGAAAAAAAGTTCGCCCCGAGTCATTAATAAAACTCAAGTATTATGATAAAATATTGAATGCGCCCGAGTTGGGAGAAGGCAAAAAACCACTACCTGGGAAATTCATTATTGTTCTTGAAATCTGGAAAAATTGTACGACTGAGTAACAAGCAGTTCTCGTAGAAAAATTCTGTTAAGATACCTCCATTAGTAGACCATATTGTCCACACTGGGAGCGGACATGGAAAAAAAAAATGGCCACAATGAGCAAAACCGGTCCTGAATTAGATCAAAATTGTATTTCAATAAAATTATAACGTCGAGTTCGGTTACAATGCTCACGGGCTCGTATCCCAATACGGATAATTTCATGAATCGATTTACAGAGAAGAAGAGAGGTTGAGCCACTGAAAAACTTACATTAAGATAAACTTCATTAAATCCATATGCTTCACATTGAGAGCGGACATGGTTAAAAAATGTCTACTAATATTTGACAGTAAGCACCATAAAAAAAGAAAACAAGTGTATTTTTCCGTACATCACGCATTACAAATAAAACGACATAATTTCAAAGCTTTTTTCTGAAAATCAATGTTCAATAAGTATACTTTACGTACAGCTAAATATCGGGCTTTTGGGTTGCAGAGTTTAATACAGCTGGCCATTAGTTAGCTTACCTGTACAATTGACCAACTTCTCACACGTTCGGAACGTCAAAAATCCGCATAATGAATGGATGTGGGGCCGATAAGGAGAGGTCCTCCAGCAAAAAAATGTTAGGCATGTCAGTCAGAAGTCGTCGCTCCGCACAGGAATGGATCAGACTTCAGACAATGGGCGTTTTGAAGGTTTTTTCTTTGCTTATTTCGATAGCCGGGATCAATCAGTGCAGTACTACAAACGCACAGTCTTTGCGTGATCTAAATACGAAGTTCTTAGCAAAAAGGCGGCACGAAAATCGAAACACTAGTTAGAAATTGTTCCCGCTTAAGTAAAATAGAATATTTTAATTTATTTTTAAAATATATTGTACACTTTTGTTAATTTATTTTGATTTCAAATATAATATGAATACAGTGGGGTCAGTGGGTGATCGGTTAAAGTACATAATCCGTTCCAAGACTATGTTCGCTATCCGAATTGTTCGTTAAACGATCACCCACCTTATGCCATTTTTTTGATTTTTGCATATAAAATAAGTAGATTAGAAAGATCGTTTTAGCTCGTTATCCGAATGTGTGTTCGTTGTCCGAACATAAAAATCTTTCGTGATTGTCCGATTTGTTCGCAGTCCGAAATGTCCGTTAACCAATCACCCACCGTACTACATAGAATAATACATTAATGTATAATATGAAATAATTATACATCTTAGCTGATTAGTAGATTTTTTGACTGTTTATATGGAGTCCTAATTGAGTTTATCTTAATATAAGTTGTTATACGAGAACTGCTTGTAACTCAGTCGCTCAAGTTTTTGAGAGATTGTAGAAATAGAAAGATGCAGCAAGGATACGAAAAATAAATAGCTTGCTCTTCCTTGATTTTTTTATTGATTTATCTATTGAAGCTCGAAGACATGCATGTCCAAGATGTCTAAAATTCCCTCCGACCAGCCCGATCCTTAAAAAAACTGCTCGATTAGTAGATTTTCAAAATTGTAAATACAGCAATATCATTCAGGATGATGGTCACATTTCTTAGGTATGAAACACGAACAATAAGTATTGCTCAAGATAAAATGACCAAAAGTTGCATCTATCGACCCTGCTGAGCATGCAGACTCGATTGCATCTAAAGAACATAAAACTTCTCGGCATCCTATGGACAGCGAGTAGATCTCAATTCGTAAAATTATATTTTTACTCTGCAGACCATAATTCAAGTAAAGTCTTGTGAAATTTTCCTAGGACATTGAAATACTAAACGAAATACTGTACCAGGAAACACTATGAATGAAGGATGTGGCGGTACAGCGTTGAGGAGTTTACAACTGAAATGATTTGTAATATAACACGTTAATTTTGGTAATGCTTAATATTGAACGAATTGTTATGGATTCACTTCATAGCATTCATATCTGTGACGGCACTGCTTGGACGCTGATACACATTTCGATTCAAGTCACGCTTCTGTTCAACATTAATGCAATTTCTTAATTGAATGCATTTCGTCCACGGTAATTTTAAGTTCGTGCATTTATATGCCATAAACCAAATCAAATATCGATGATAATTCAAATGTTTGTCATGTATTCATATTCATAAGCACGTCATTATTTAATTTGTATTCAGCCAGTATGTCGATATAGTTTACGATTAGGGACAACAATCCCGGAATGACGACATTTTTCCTATTCTTTAAATACTCGGGATAGAAAACCTGAAATTCTGAACAATATCAAAATATAACGCAATGTTTCGAATTTCAATGTTCCAAGGAATTTTTGTCATGATAAGATTACAAAACATATTAATTAAAACTTATTCTCATACTAAATGTTTTATAACAGTTCTTCAAAGACATGTGATGAGAATAATGGGATGTTTTTGGCACAGTTTCTGATTTATAAGCAGTGGCGGTTCGTAGATAAGATATCTGGGGGTGCTGCGGTTGATTAAAAATAAAAAATAAAATATTTTACTATTAACACCAAAATTATTAAAATTACACATTACACGTATTTTTCATTTCATTATAAAATTCATTCTTCTGTCGTTTTTCCTTGAAAAATATCGCGGGGTCAGACGGCTGCACACGCACCCGCACCCGCATGCAGAACACGAAATACTATCAAATTCGCGGTTCAGATCGAGCTTCTAACTGTGAGTCCCTCCTTCGAGCATATTCCATCAAAATTCGTACTATACAAAATCATGAAGATGGCTCACTTTCTGATATTAGTCTCTTAGGTGTATGATAATCATTGGATGTATCGGTGCTTAAATAATAGTGATATTTTCATATAATATACATAAAATTATGTATATGTATTGCTTGGAGGTACTGCAGTTCCGCAGTGCGTATAGACGAGCCGCGTCTATTATAATTATATTACATAGCAATTTGTTCATAATTTTAGTATTATTTGTTTCAATTTAGTACCTTTAGTCCAAGGTTTATAGGCTATTGGCAGTAGTCAATGTAGGTACTTGATAGTTACACAGGACAACTTAACTCTTCATAACATCGGAATTACAACTTTGAATTAGTAAAATCCCGTAATATAAAATTAACCCTAAAATTACAATCCCTAATTTAAATACATTTTTTGAACACGATGCTATGTGAGAATTTGTAGCAGCAATTGAATAAAAAAGTGGAATTTATGTAGCTGATACGTATTATGATGGTGACAAGGGATAAGATTAATTTATGGTGATTTACTAAGTTTTTGGATCCAGTCAACACTTTTACACCAGTTTATTATGTTCACGTAAAATATTAAATAAGTAAAACGATATAATCTTTGAAAGAAAATAACGAAATTTACTTGGCTCGTTGCCCGATACAACAGTGCTACAATTGGTCACAATTTTATACATTGTAAATGTGCGTTGCTTTTCTATGATGTGTAGAGAAATAAAACAATATTCAAAAATAATAATTTTGAAAATGAATATAGGAAAGAATAATGAAAGTTTGTTTATGGGTGGTAGCTCAAGTCCAAATATTCTTGCAAGATTGAACTAATATTGAATTATTGCAATAAATTTATATTTTTAAAAATCTAAGAAATGTTTCGGTTTTTCAATCAAGAATAAAAAGTGATTGCCTGAAGTCTAAATTCAAATTTCATTTTATATTTAAGTCACAAGTTTGTTACTTCTAATTAAATAACTAGACGCGAAAGAATGAGTTTCGCGCCATTAAATCCCAGACCGGCAAATAAACCACCGTTTGATTTTTCCCGCCCGATTCGTTTTCGCATCGCGTACGTTTGCAGTCCCAATTAAACGCAGCCAACACACAAAATAATTGACTGAAATAACATAAAGTAAGCCGGGCACTGTACAACCCTTTATGTTTTCAACGAAGTGAAGTGTTTTCCGATAGACGATCAGGAATTCAGTCCCCGTGTGGCTAAGTTCATTTAGTACTGTAATAACATATCCTTTTCCATTATTATTCTTTGATAAAAAAATTGTTTGTCTATTGAAAAGTACAGAATGTCTATTGAAAAGTACAGAAATCGGTCCTGATCATTATAAACATGTGAAAGTAGTACAAACAAATTGTGTTTTATGTTTAAAATATAATGCTTTTCCACCAAGAATTGACACTTTAAAAGTGATTAAACGTGAGAAACATACGCATAATAACAAATTTTAACTGTTGAGATTTTATACATTTCCATGTATTTCGTCACTAACGAACCGGGTTTCGACTTTCAGCATCTTCAGGCATTCGAACACACGAATTAAATTATTCGTAATAACGTAATAAATATTATTGGAATTAACTGTTATACTTTTAATCATTTTTCGTAGTATTGGAAGGCCTATGAAACAAATTTAATCACATTTACAAAAATTTGATTAATCACACTTTCATAAATATGTTTAAATTGGTTTAATAAGCCCAATATGTAATGTTTTCATAATAACTGTCTTTACAATTCAAAACGCTAAAATTTCATAAGGATATGTCACATGTACATAACACATTTTGACTAAAAATGGATATGTCATATTATGTTGTAAGAACATTTTTACATTACAAGATTTTTTTTAAACAGAGAGAGGAATATATGAGATATTTAAATCAGAAAGAGAAATATTTTGTGACGAAATGTGACAACCATTAAAAAATTACCAAAAAATCTGAATTCAGTATGCTTCCAACTGATACGTCCAAAGAAGAGTAGTATTTGTTTGTATCTGAAAATGATCGAAATAATTTCAAGTTTAGTTATACGGTGTTAAATTAATATGGACTGGTGTTGCCCGAATCTGAGACCTCTAGAACTGTATTATGAAAATAATGATTGCTATTTGAAAAACCCTGCATTGACTAGCATTCTAAGTTATACGGTCAATATTTATGTCTCCAATTAAAAACACAAAAAACATCAACCAGGAGTGAAGCTTTTTTCAGCGCGTGCGATTTTAACGAGTTGCATTTTATTTATCGACGTGTCAACGCATTTTCACACCTCCTAACGAGTTTTTTCTTTGCTTTCAGCTAGAGAAATACCTATCCTATAACTGTCATTTTGTATTGTACAGCACTGCTAAATAAGGAAATTCCAAACATTCTTTTATTTATATGAATGTTGTGTGTTTACGAAAAATCTAGAAAACAAAGTAAGTCTTCTATATAACGAATCATAAATACAACGACGGATTAAAAGGAAATATAGCCAAATACGAAAATAGCTAAAAAATGTTATGCGTCCGATGATTTGTCGTGTTATCTTAGAATAAGTTTTATTTCAATGCCAGCAACAAAATTAGAAGTCACATTAAAGTTTGAGTTGAGAGAGTCTCGTATATGTAAGCAATATTTCATCATTGAAAACAAACTGTATTATTAAACGGACTTTTATGCTTAATCAAGGCTATACGGTATTATATAAATATATATAAAAATGATTTTTTGTTTGTTTGTTCCCTCCGAGTTCCTTTACCATTCATGTGATTTCGATGAAACTTTGGTGAGTTATTGTGCGTATACTCGTGAAGGTTTCTGAAACAAATTCACAATCTAAAATAAGAATCAAATACGTAGAAAAAGAATCTGGAAAGACGGAATCAAAAAATATTGTGTATCGAAAAGTACTTCAATAAACAGAATTCAAACGGAAAAACTTTCTTTCTTTGAGTGGCATAGCAACGCATACCGGGTACTCGCTGGTCCCGCTGGATAATAAATCCTAGATCAAATATTTCGTACGTACGTACTCAGACAAACCCGAATAATTCAGTTTAACTTGGTTTTGAGATTTACTTGAAAATAATAACTGTTATGTAGTATTTGATTGAAAGAGCTAACTTGGACTTGGCATTGAAATCAGTAAAGATTTTCAATTGTATAATTATTTATATTCACAAACTTAAAACGATAATGCTTCAGTCAAAATAAGGAATAGTTGTATTCTGTTAGGAAAGATTAACCTTATCAACAACAGTATTTATTTTGTCGTTGCGTATTCTCATTGCCAAGAATGTAAATAAATGAACTCCATTTAAATCGTTGTCAACTTTTCTCCTTCCGGGATCACTCGCGTGCGTTACTGTGTATCGCGTAAAATTTAACGCCTTTCACAAAATGGGTGGCAAGTAGAGAGCTGTAGGTACGAAACCTTATCGGAGTTAATGCGAAAATTACCAATTCAAACCGTGTCTACCGTTGGTGAATCAACAGACGGTAATTGCCCCACGAACTGTGGAACTTGTGGAGTATAAGTACGGGTTTATAATAAACTGGATAGTCGACAACAAGTGAACTATGATGCCTACCTACGCTTTAATTTATCCGAAATGCAAGTCAATAAAATTGAAAAGCTATACTTTGTCCTCTAATTGTAGTTCCTCCGTCATTTAGTAACCATATTAACAAAATATTTGTCAGTTTTAGGTCAGGTATCAAAGTCAGTAAACCAGAAGTAGATCAATGAAGAGTTAAATCAACTATGTGTATTAAGGCTGGGCTAATATTGAGAACATCTTGGCATTGTATGGAGCCATCTGGAAAAGGAATGAATGAAGAACAAGGATGGAAGTCAATAGGAGAAATGTTAAAACTTGCACTAGAATGTTGGGCTGAAGAAAAGTAAAAAAACCTGTAAGAGTTAAAGAAGGTATGTACTGTGTACAATGTTTTAAATACATATTATATTAAACCAATTTACTGGAACTGAAAAAGATGAGAAGGGTAGAAATATGAGGCAAGTTAAATAATCTATTTTCTTACTACCTGTTTTTAGGGTCAGATAGGAGACAGAAAATATTAATACTGCAAATTAATTTTAATTTCAAACGAGATAACCCACTAGTATTTCTTACAGTCAATGGCTCGAAAGCCCCGAATGGAGATTTTATACATTGATTTTTCAATCAAATAGTGTATATAGATATACAGACGTTTTCATAACGCTCCAATCACCATGTCTGGTCTAAAACGAGATGTAAGGTAGCTAATTAATAATATTTTAAAATCATCAATAAGATGTTCATTCGCACAACACTGAGAACGACCATGGTTTAAAATAAATAATACTTACTGTTTAGTATGTTGGGATAAGCGATACTATAAATATACGTAGAAATAGACAGTGACGTAGGTAAAGAGCTATGGGATGATTTTAAAACTATTAGTAGCCCCATCCGTATCTTTTTACTTATTGCTACGTAGGGGTTGGGGGGCGAGAACCAAGTGGGAAAAATCTGCGGAACAGGGTGAGAAAGAAAATCGAATATTATTCGGCTATTAGGTCCCATCCTCCCACCCCAAGCCCAAAGACGTGAGATCAACTCAAGCGAGGAACAAAGTGTAATGATATTTTTTTGTGAATTGCTTTTTCGCCGATATGGGTTGGGTATTAGATTATTATCAGTAATAGTTTTATTGCTTGAATTATATTCCGTTTCCGTTCAGAAAAAAAAGTCGGAAATATTTGTTTTAAGCAAATCTATTTTGAATATATTTGAGCTCAATTAAGCGATATATTTATAAGGTAACGTTAAAATAGAATGCATATAAATCTACAATGAACATGATTTATACGTCACATTAAAATTGTTTTATTTTTTTAATTTAAAGTGGTTATTCAATTGATATAGGTAGCTTTAGAAAGTGACGATTTTTTTAAAATGATAACATCATCATTATCTTGAAATTTTTCATCATAACCTCGTCGCTCTACCAGTCGTTTAAGAGGTGACAATAAAAAAAGAAGACCTCACAAAATCTGAATATTACAAATCGTTAATATACGTATTTCTTTTCAGAAGAGAAGGAACTTTTTTTAAAAAGAAGAATAACGGTGTTTCAAAACCGTTAGGGCTTAATAGTCTTAGATGCTTTAAAGTACGTACATTTACATTAAAAACTTTAGTTTTAAAAATGAAAACATGTCAATAGATTATTTCTAAAAAAGAGTAATGACATTTCGAATTATTCATGAAAAGCTTTATAAAGTAATCAATATAATTTCCGCCACGCCGTGCAACAGTACAAAATTTACACACAATATCTCGTCCAAACGCGCACAATATTGCGAAAAAATGATTCATTATGATTATGTACATCATGAAGGTATCTTATTAAAAAGCGAGTAGATTGTATAAACAATCTAGAATCATAATTCAAAATAGTAAGACAGACAGTATGCTTGCGAACGTTTCTTTTTTTAGCAATTACATGTTTGTTTTACTAGTGTCTTTTTTGCATTCTCTTGCATATCTTTCACAAACTTATATAACTAAATTATATTTGTCATGTCATTCTTTGCAAATCAATTAGAACAGATTGTGGTATTATGAATCCTTCTCCTTTACAACAATACAATTATCATACATATAAAATGAAGTATCGAAAGCCATATGCAATAAAATTTATTTATTTCCTTTTTGTTAAAGAGTAACTTAATCAAGGACTAGCTTTGGGTCAGTCGTTCTGACAGCAATTGTTAACATACTCGTTTATTATTAAGTATTTATGGTAAACGTTTATTTAGTTTATCGCTCTTCTTCTCATTTTGAAGTAAAATAGGAAAGTTGGAAAACGGCACATACACTCATTCCTTCGGATTTCAAATTAAACATTTTACAATTAAAAAAATAAAGGTTGAGAATGCCAAGTCGAAGAGGGGCGAATACTTGGTTATCACCATCCAGGATGTGCATTAGATCTCAATCAATACAAAACGCCCCTTCAATCCAGTTAATCTCCTTTTATCTAAATGCTGTGGTTTATACAATTAAAACATCAAACGTTTCCAAAATTAGGACACATACAAAACCACAAACTAAAATTAACGTCACGTTGGCAAATAAACTTAGGACATTGATTGCCCTGTCCGATACGGCGGAAAAAAAACACCTAGTGACGACAAACTTGATACTGACGAAGCAACGATTTGTAACAGGTCGAACATTTCTTAAATAACCTTTTTGATGGCTATAAGACGCTTCCGGTATATTTCGAATTGAATGTCATTCAAAAAGATTTTAATGTTACTCCACCGATTTAAACAAACGAAGTTAAATGAACTTATATTTATCTGCCAAGCGGTACAACTATGGACTGCCATATTTAAATATGACTAAATGTACAGTTTTAGGCATGTGGCAAAACGTAAGTATATCAAGTATTGTCGAAATGCATTTTATATGCACATGTACAAAAATTATTATACTTCATGGCTATCAGACACAACCTTTCGTTCGTATCGTCACCATAGTCATGTCAAGATCTGCGGTCAGTGATGACGGGCAGTGTGTGGGGCAATTAGGCTCAGTAAGGTAACAGTGGCTGCGACCGGACGACAGTGTTGTTAGTTCTTGTTTGCTGGGTCTCGATAGCCAGAGGGAGCTGATGAGGACTGATTACAAATTGCACTGATTACTGACGCGACCATACACGTCCTCTTCATCGACCATTTGCCCTCCTCTACCCATTTGCCCGCATATACGTATACCTTCAATATATCTAAGCGGGCAAAAAACGACGGAGTTAAGTCTAAATATGTTTTTTATGAGAGCCATTGAAGATTATTATTAAAAGAGACTTAAAGGGCAAAAATATGTTCTTATCATATTGTCAGTTACAACGGTTGGTGGAATGACATTAATATTATAAATATTTTATATAATAATTTCTGTTCAATCAAAACTTTTTTATAGAAAATACATTAAAATTATTACAATTATTTTCTTTTTGCAATTATATAAAAGATCCATGTAATATAAAACCATTTAATAAAAAATGGCAAGGAATTTTACCGAGAATATTGTAAATATGGTCTGAAAAAAGACAGTTCCACTTAAATTTGAATAATTTTTGAAATAAAAATGTTATACAAAAATTGAAAGATTTTTCCTTTCAAATTTCATGATATTATAGTTTTCAATTGCCTCAGAAAGAAGTTTCAGTCACATAAGGTATACAACATTATCTAATATATAGCATCGAAATATATTGAAAATCTCTGGCATTCAATTTTCTGAAACTTGAAAGTTCACAATTTATCTTGCAATGTAAATAAAATGTATGCAATTTCTATAGCAAATCAAGTATAATGCATATGTACGCAACAGGGTCAGACGCAGAGAAGGCAGGGACGGGCGAAGTAATTAACGCTAGCCGTGCGACACGTTTTGCCCCCAAACACTTTAATTAAAGACGCGTTCGGTCTCCAACTAGTTCCGCTTCTATCATCAGAGCTTTCAGTCAGCGATTGTCAATCTTCAAATGGTCAGGATTGTATTCAAACTTGATAACAAACTACTTTATAGCGATACGCTTTAACTATATCTGGTAATCAGATGTCTCTCACATGAAAAAAGTGTTGAACTATGTATTATGTGTAACGACCTAGATTCCACCCATCTACGCCCTTGAATAAAAGCTCATAATATTTGTAAAAGCACATAATATAAATTATATAATGTTAAACATGAAAAACCGTAGTATAATAATAACTAAATAACTTAAATAATTTCACATAACAAGTTTATGTATAAAACATAATTTCTAGCCACTTAGCCACACTTCATTCCGTCATTCTCTAAGGAACAATTATAAGTATTTATCGGATTGCAGAGAAACTCAAACAGAAAACATTTTAATGTTTAAGTTAAAAGAATAAATTAAACAATATATACAACAAAAGCATGTCCTATAATTCTATATTAAGCAGACGTTTGATAGGAAATCAATATACTACCTATATTTAAAAATCCAAATATTATGTTTACATTGATTTACAAAGTTAACTCGACTTCAAAATAGTGAGATTCATTTCATATTGGTCATAAAGTAAAATTTTCTAAGCCGCTTTAAATGTTTACTTTTTCAGTTGATTTTTTTTGTCCATGTCCGCTCCCAATGTGGAGTATATGGTCTCCTAATGGAGGTATCTTAACAGACTTTTTCTACGAGAACTGCTTGTTCCTCAGTTGCTCAACCTCTCTTTTTTTTTCAAAGAGAGTAGGGATAGAAGGATAGGGCTATGAGAGAACTAGTGATTAGCTAATCGCTCTCGCTACGCCCCGTGAGGATGGGATAGGTGGGAGGGAGGGAGGACTCAGACTACGAACAGATATCCATAAATCGATTGAAATATCAATCTATGAAAACCGTCCGCACCGGGAATCGAACCCGAGACATCCGTAACCGTAGCCAGCGACACTACCAACTGCGCCACGGACGCATTTATCTCTGGCGTTTCTAAAAGTAGTATCCCTTGTTCATTACTGTTAATGAAGTTAAACTAAATATGTAAATTAATAATCCCATATGGTTGGAGTATTAATGTATGCTTTAATTGTTTCTTTTGTGAATTGCATCTAAAGGGGTGCAGATTTACAAAATGATTGAAAGGGTCTGAATTTCAGATGTGAGACGAAAGCTTAGGAAGTGTGCGAACGAGAAAGCTGGAGGTGATGAAGGATTAAAGTGAGATGCAATAATGAAGATTGTCTAACTAAGGGGTGAGAGAGGCAGTGGAGGCGAGGGGTAACAGTTCTAATTTACGCGGTACAATAATTGATTGGACCAAACTATCCAATTCATCAAAATGCTGCGTGTGGAGGCCACCGACGGCTTTTTCATGGGCGTATCCTCCTACGACAATAATACCAGCAATCAGCAAAACCGGAAAATTTAGTTTTTCAAACCATTTTTGAATTCCTAGATGTTTTTTATTGAGTATATAAAAATATTTCAATAGATAGATCTTGAAAAAAAACGTGTATAAGAAACTCAAAATACGACTTTTTATCAGAACAGACAATTTTCACATCTTTTAACCGTTGAGTAATAAAGTTGTTTCTAATAATTGTGTATACGGACCAGTGGTGGCTCCTTTGCAATCTATGTTTCAAATCTCCAACATTATATATTTTCATCGCCCCTAAAGCAAAAGAGCACTTTTTAAATTTTGGTGGTTTTGATCATCGATCAAATGCAGTTTTGTTCGTATTTTTTTTCTACAGGCAAAATTAAACCTTTAAAATAACAATTGAAAAAAATATAACTTGTGCACTTTTAAACTAATCTATTTTCCATATTCATGTACGACAAATATATTTTTTTAAGCTTAAATATTTTGAATTGAAACCTATATAAATCTTAAAAACTTAAAATTATGTGAAATATTTACATAAATGAAAATGAAAACGTCTGAATAACCCAAAATTGAAAAAAAATACATTTCAAAATCTGTGATCGAATTTTCATTCCAAAATACTAAGAATGCATATAAATTATACAACCTTTACCACAATACTCACCCACAAAATTAGTGTTTTATAAAACACAATTATAATCAGGGACTCAGATTACGACTAAAAAAGTCTAATTTTCTCAGGTTTTTTCCTACCTTTCTTATTTATGTGTAATTATTGTTATTTATTTATCCTCTTTTTACGTCCAAAATAAAAAAGCGACAACGGACCTGGCGTGAACACGTGCTGCGGATGCCCCAATGGAGCCTGAATCCTGCCTGTCTCTTCTACCAACCAGATGAATTCCGTCGCCCTGGAAGGCCGCTGATGACCATCCATAGGATGTATTCGGTGGAATTACGGGACGCTGGGATGACCTGGGAGGAAGCGAGGAGACTGGCGGGGGACAGAGAAGCTTAGAGGAACCGCGTGATACCCATATGCTCCGAATATGGAGCGGATATGGTTTAAAAAAATGTTATTTAAGTTAAGCGTCATTCTACCAATCCGGCAAATAGTCAAATTTTTCAAATTATATTTATAATATGTATGTATATTTCAGGACAAGAAGATGTTATAGGCATAAATTAAAAATGAAACAAGTACATTAATACACACAAACAAATTAATTTAATCAATAGATAATGTTTTAATTACATATAACATATCAGGATAACTACAAAATTTAATTTTAATTAAGGATTTCTTAAATCGTTTGAATTTAAAGTAGGGAAAGAAAAAGCAGTTGTATATTTTGATTTTGGTATATTTAATTCAAAACACGATTTTTTTGGCATAACGTATTTATAAAAATTTGGATTATTGAGATTTTGTACACTTCCTTCCTTTTAACTCAGGTATCAGTGTGGCTCTCAGACGTATAATATCTTACCTCGTAAATAATATTTGTCGCATTTGTATCTTCTATATAAACGTTAGATACTGTTTACTGTCTCTCAGTTCGAGTCCATCCGTGTGCTCGAATGCCTGAAGATGCCGAAAGGCGAAACCCGGGTCGTTAGTGACAAAATACATGGAAGTGTACAAAATCTCAATAATCCAAATTTGATATTGAAATTCCATCAAGCACCCTCAGTCGATGTCTTAAATTACTTAAATTGTATTTATAAAACATTACAATTTCACAACCCTACGTCACTGAAAGATAAAGAGGTTTACCGAATCTATGAAGCGGGCTATTAAATGATATAAATGAAATTACTTTTGACCTTTCTTCATTCGCCTCATTGAATTGAAATGATTAGCGTTATGTAAAAAACATACCTACATGAACAGTTAGATGAGTTTCATGTATTGAATAGGCCGTAATATTTTATAAACGAGCTTATCCTCATAATATTATAGTACTCAATCAAATATTAATTGATTTTTTGATAAATTGACTAGCTGTATATTATATTATGCTATTCAAAAAATGTAATTTGATCGTATTATATCATTAATTTTCAATATTTGAAAGAGACGTGCTGCAATTTTTTGAATAAAATTTTAATAAATCGCAACATTAGTGGATTTTTATTTTGGTTTTCTCCGTTTTTTTACCGTTCATTGATAACATTACAAATCTTCTTAAAATCAATGAAAGAGCTATCTCTAAATTGCTCCAGTCACATTTAACTTAATACATACTGTCTGGCTGAGACACGCAGCCAGCTGTAAACGATTAAAACCAAATGCCATTTGTTCAACTCTTGCATATTACCAGTGCTGTTTTACGGCAGTGAATCATGGCACCAGGCAAAGATTGTACTGAGCTTCTAAAATTGGAGTAATGTGGTTTGATTTCGTGAAGAACTCGGAGATATGGAAACGAACAATGCAGCTCCTGTTTCGTCAGTTGTCTTGGAGATATATTGCAACTGGCTGCGACACGTGCTGTGGATGCCCCGGAGAGCTTTAATCCTGCCTGCCGTTTCCTCCAACCGGTAGGATGTCAGTGTCCTGGAAGAACATTGGATACTATCCACAGGATTTACTGGGTGAAACTGAAGGATTTTTTATCAGGCGCCATGATTCACTACCATAAATTAGAATTTGTAAAATACAAGTGTTGAAACAAAGGCATTTGGTTAAATCCATGTTAAGCTGCGTGGTTCTAAAGGTTTTCAAGTAATTGAATGTGGTGGATCCAGTCATTTCTAAGATAATATCGAGTTCTTTCTTTGTGTGAGGGCCTTCCGGGATTTGTGCTTATTATCTGAAGCTGAGTACTATTGTCCAGATCATTTCTCACCATTGTTTTCCACTGATATCTTAAATTTGATAATACAATGTTAGTAAAACATTTCATCTTCACCAAGAATTTCCAGTTTATACCATTCAAATAATATAAAAAAGAAAGCCCTAAGTAAGTTTTGACAGATAAAGTTTTTTAGCCTCTTACCGTTATGTTCTCCATTTACATCACGTAGAAACAAAATGTCAAAACTCATTTCTTTTTTATTTGTTATGTCAATTGCTTTCGTACTTTTGCCTGCGTGCGGTCCTGTGAGCTTTCGCCCATTTTTATTATGTATGTCAAAAATAATTTGATTCAATCTGAGATCGCTGTGGGTCCTAATAGATATTCGCAGAAAAAATTAGCCAAGCGAAGTAAGCAAACATCGGTTGGGGTAAGCACCCATTCGAGTATCAACTTACCACACAAACCTATCAAAAAAAAAAAGAACCAAATGGAATCCAAAGGCGGCGTTTCCCATGTGTCAATGGGCCGAATTGGATATTTTACTTACATAAACCAGTTTTTCGGCCATATTTTATGATCAGTCCCGTACCCAAGTTTTCAACGCTGTTGGGATGGTTTCGTCCGCACGGTTACGTTACATTTACACATTCGAATTTTCATGCATGTATATTTTTATAATACAAAAATAAATCATTTGAAAATATTCGCGATGAGCTAAACCGGTTCTGATCATCAAATAAAATTGAACACGTGGAATTACCTCAAATAAATTGTGTTTTATGTTTATAAATATAATTCCTTTCCATCAAAAGTTTACAGTGTACACTTCAAAAGTTTCAATCAGTTCCTGAAAAACCATCTGCATACAGTTATTAACTAACCACTAGTCTTTTTTTTCATCTACCTGGTATCTTTAATGAATCCTTATAATCCACATTATTAACGGACATCTTAAACAAATGATCGCTTTTAATCGAAGTAGAGCAAATTGAAAATGTCATGACACAACATCTGATCACTCTTAAAGTGTTAACTGTCTTAAATTCTTGGTCGAAAGGTATGTGGAAGTAGTACAAACAAATTGTGTTTTATTTTTAAAATACATCTTATATTATATTAATTGAAATCTCTTCTCGTACGGGATTTGAATACAGTACTGCTAGAAAAATATTCTCTTTCATCTAAACTACAGCAACAGCTATCGTCATCCATATTCTATATAACCATATTTAAAATATATATATATTGTTTAAGCCGATACATTGTAAGTGAATGAATATAATTCTGAAACCACCCCTGGAAGTCATCCAGTGAAGTTGCAATGGGAAGGGTCAAAAGGGGGATACGAGAGTATAAGAAGGGGGTGGCGGTCATTCAATGAGATTGCTTCTGGCCGCCGGTGCTGGGGTAATGGATCTCGCCGGAATGGGCCGGATCAGAGATCGCCCGCGCCGCCACTGCTTATACATATTACTACAGTCCAAAGTATTTAGGGGGACAATGACCATGGACGAAAATTTACTTCAGTCAAACATAATATCGGCCTTTGTGGTATACTGGTAAAAGCTTTACCCTAGCGACCAGGTGGCTCTGCGTTCATATCCTGGCAAGGTTTATATCAAATTCAGATTTTTTAAATTTTAATTTCAGATCTTGTACATGAGTGTTATAAATGTTATTTCTCCTCGACTTGGTCTCGAGTGACTTTAAAAAAATCATCTAGTTTATTTCATGTGATTTATAATTTCCAAATATTTGATGCGTTGGCAATTATTAACCAAATAAATAAATATATGTATTATTTTTCAATAATAATGTCTTATTTTTAATAAAATGCTTTTCTTCATGATAAAAATTCTCATTGAATAAACGGAACGTTCGTGCTCATATTATAAAAGCACTATGAAAATTGTGTGCTTTTTTTTTAAATGTGCTGTCTTTACATCCCGGTTCCCCCACGTAACTTAGATTCTGATGTTAGCTTCTCCAACGCATATCTCAAGTGAAGGACGTAGCAAACTGAAAATAGTTACAATCGTTTCTCTTGTTTCGGTTTTTTCTAGGTATATTTCATGATGTCAGTGATCACACTTTATTTTACAGACAGATACAAATATTTTATATTTTGTAGTTAATTTTGTCTTTGCACTAATAATTGAAATTTATCACCGTTAATTAGATTACTTTTTTTTGCTACATTCACATCTCTCGGTCCCCTTCAACAGTCTTCAGTAATATATATGGCAGTAAAAATGATTTATTTAAATAAATATACATTTTATTTTCTCATTATGAGAATGAATCCTACAATGCCTTTTGGGTGATAACCACTAATCACACTAGCGGAAACAGCTCTAAACTAACGATTAAATAAAATTTCACATCTTGGGCATGGGTATTCATGATGCCTTTTCACATTGAGCTTATCTCACATGGTTAAAAATTTTCAAAATATCTGACGCATCGGCAATTATTGGCTACAGTATACTCTGTTGAAAGTAAGGGAGATGAATGTTGAAAATATCATAGTGAACCGTATCTCATTTAACACCCACAAATATATTCCATCAATTTACTGTAATGTTAAAAGTAGAAAATAGTACAGTTTACTTAGAAATGGAATCCAGAATGACATGCGCAAATTTCACGTCGATACTGTTATCGCTAAAAGTGCAGTTTTTGTGACGGACAGACAGACAGACAGAGATTTATTTTCTGTTATATAGTAAAGAAGTTTTATATTATAACAAGGTGTTCGTAAATAGCAAATTAATGTATATTTTTATGAGCAAAAACGTGGCTTATCAGAAATGAGCTACGTATGTATTTTTATTAATATCATTACACATTAAATAGAATAGCATTCGTTCTTCAAATGCGTTTTTTTATTTCATTCAAAACAAGATCATTTCATATTTTCTTGTCAGCAAGTTTTTTTATACATCACATCCTTCCCGAATGTATTTGAGTGGGCACCTTTTCTATTAAATTGGTATATGGATCTGTCGTTTTGTAATTTTCTTGAATGGTTATGACTTGACTTGGAGGTCCGAATGTACTACCCTGTTTTTACAAGGCAAAATTGCCAATAAGGGTCGCTCGCCCCTCCGTTATATAATCCATTCACAATATCCTATTAAATTCAATCATTTTTACTGCTTTGTTTTATTACATAACTATTATTAAATGATTCCATTACTGTATTTAGGATTTCAGTGGATACCAGAAGGGAATACCCCACACTTAGATACATACTCACTACAGACTAGTGAGTATGTGCATTATTTTTAAGCTGTGCGTATTTGCAGACATACGTACAGACTTAGAAATCATATTATGCAATTATGGTGCAGTAATCATATAAAAATTAAAGCTAAACTGTTAATTTGAGGATTGTATTGGAATGACAATAAAACACAATTTGTAAAATTTCTTTCATATTATTTAATATAATCAGGACTGGTTTGGTTCAGCAAGCGAACATGCTCTTGAAAATTTAAATTTGAAAATCCTAACCATATAAAAATAGTGTCCAGTTCACATTTCAGATGTAGATTTTTCTTCTCAAAGATCTCGGCTTTAATTCTATTTGATTTTAAATTTACCTATAAAGTAGACCGTTTTATTGAAATAATCAATAAATATATAATTTAAGACATCGACTGAGGGTGCTTGATGGAATTTCAATATCAAATTTGAATTGTTGAGATTTTGTTCATTTCCATGTATTTTGTCACTAGGGACCCGGGTTTCGCCTTTCGGCATCCTCAGGAATTCGAGCACTGACACAAGTAAACAGTTTATTTGAAAAAATAAAACACAATTCATTTGTACTAATGATAATTTACTTTGATAATTGATATGATAATTTTAATGTACAGACAATTTCATAAAAATAATTTATGAAATTGTCTGTACTGGAATTCAAACCCGTGAATATTGCAATGCAATAGGACTCTCAAGATCGTGCGTTGATCGCTCGGCTACAGGATTGGTAAATTTAGAATTTCAGCCACTACAATATTTAAATATATTTTATCGTATCCCATTAACCATAAAGTAACTCCCGAATATAAATACAAAGAATCTTTCCTATTGTTTTAAAAATACAAGAGAAAATAATGAATCTGCCAAGACAAAGTGAACAATTTTTGGAAAAGAAAAATTTGTATATTGCCTCATAGTAGAAAAGATCTTGGCTAGTTTTCTTATCAGTAGGTATATTTTCTATTACACAATTTTGGAGAATCCTGTTTTCTTCTGCATTTTGAACAACAATAATAATACGTTATGTAAGCCTGTTGACGAGATTACAGTGAACACTTTTCGCAAAGTACGTAGTAATAACGAAAACTCTATCTATGTCAATTTCATCTCACTCTCCTCTATGCAGAATCCGCGTCAAAAAATAATAACAAAAAAGATAGTTATCATTTGATATGACACAGTAGAATTTCCGCTAACGTATAACGTGGAATAACTATCTTTTGACGAATTTTCATCATAATAATTTATGGGGAACAATTTATTCTCTTTTATGCACAGATTTTTTTTCACGGATTCAAAATAATACGGCCTAAGAAATCGGAATATTTATCTATATAAAACTGATTGATTTTCTTGAAAAGGGTTAAAAAAAAGTATTATCAAAATAATTCTAATAATACTCTGCTATTTTTAGACAGTAAACGTTAAATAAAGTGCATGGATAAAAACCAAAATAGTTTTATTTATAGAAATCGATATTGTTTTTTTTAAGTATTGGAACCAATTTCTTATTTGACTGCGTAACATTTTTTAAATGTTTTTTGCACGATGGTGCCTGAAACATATCATCTGTGAAAAAAGACAATTGAGAGTGTTTGGAATCTTTATTTTCTGTTGCATAAATAAGAACTATATAACATAATAATATAGATGATGGGAAAATAATTCAATTATATGGACAATAATTTAGTAACATAATATATTTTTATCTACATACACCTACAACCTACAACTTTTTCATTCCGTACGTTTGTTTCAACATTTTACTAAAACACTTTTGACAGGTGTTGAAATATGTTTCCGTAAATTTTTAATTGTATTTTTCAGCACACAATATATATGATGTTAAGAATGTGTGAAAAATGAAGAAAATCTGTAAAGATTGTGAATGAAGCTGATGCGTCACGAATTTTCTAAAATGGTGGTTGTTAATGAAAATCAAACGGTCACGCTGAGCAACTAAGAGCTACATTTAAGCCCGTCACGCAGCTATGAACTGCGTTCTAGCAGGGGATGATCAAATTTCAAGATTTAAAAAGATTTCATGAAATTAATCATTACTTAATAAGAATTGCTAACCCGATTTACACGCTTCCGAGACATTTTTTCACCTTTCATCTCCAGTTACAGAGCTTTTATTTTATTATTTCAGTGTTTTTTTAAATGTTTGTCGACTTTTCCTCTCTCGAATATCGAACGTTATGAGATATTTGATGAATGATGCTAATTTTTTATATCAATACGTCAAAACTTAATGGATACTTGTTTTGAGCCTACAATGTTATATTAAACATAATTATATTAACATTGCGCTTAAAAACTGATTCATCTTTGAAAGGAAATATTATTCCAAAATAGATAGTTGTGCAATTAAATCAATCAAGTATATCAATTAATTTATTCAATATGCAATACTAATATAATATAGAGATAATGTTTATAGATTAGATAGATATAATGTTTATAGATTTTCCGAATTATGTTTAAAGCTTTTATTGGAATATTTTCGTTTTAAATCAAATTGAATACTTCATTAATTTCAAAGTAATAATTAATGTACAAATGAACTACCTTCGCATTTGAGGTCTTATGAAGAAAAATCAGCAAGCATTTGCGCGACCCTCCATACTGACTGACTAACGAAAAGAAACGAATGAAAAGTAGGCGTAGACAGTGGCGTACCGGATATATTACCAATGCTTAGTTCAAAATATTATTATGGAATATATTATTTTTCTCTTTGATAAAACATATTTATTTTATAACTGTGTTAGATGGTTACGTAATAGCAAAGGATTTCTACTATTCTAAAGTTTGATTAGTGAAAACATTATCATATCTACATAAACTAAACGACTTAATCATATAATTTGAAAAAAATAAGACAATCATATTAACAAAATAAAAACTCCTCAGATTTAGTGTTGAATGCAGGACCATGGAGTAACAGTTGGAATCGGAGTCAGAGTCGTGAAGTCGCGCTGTTTTGGCCGGAGTTGTAGTTGAAGTTGTAAAAAACGAGCGACTCCGGCTATTTTTTCTATCAAGTGCATTTTTGCATTTCTGCGTGTATTAATGTACTTGTTTCATTTTTATTTATGCTTATAACATCTTCTTGTCCTGCAATAAACATATATATATGTATAATATGAAAAATCTGTCGGATTGGTTGGTTGGTGCTTAATTTGCAGACCAATTATACATAAATAGGAAAGATAGGAAAAAAAACCTGAGTCGAAGTGGCCTTTTTTTGAACAACTCCACATCCCTGCTTGGATGTAACGATTTGTCGATTTCAGAATATTCTCGATAAATCAAGAGTTTCCAAAGAAATAAATATGTATATGTACAGAAAATATTTATAATAGTTGCACATGGAAAGTTTCCAGTTGGATAGACATATTTTGTGTAATTTTGCAAAAAAATTTCGGCAACACGCCATTGTCAAATCTATCTATAGAATAGAATGATGTCGATAAATTTTATCGATTAGTCGATCTATCAAAACTACAACATGATGCTTGTGGATCTTAAAAAATAATTTGCTTACTTTACCTTGTAAAAGAAAATTTTGCTTGAATACTGTGCCCCTATTCGATCACGCCATTGGTAATAGGGGAGAGGGGTGCTAATTGAAACAAAGCTAAAAGCTTCTGTGACTCTTACTGAATGTTTCTCATAGAATTTCTCATGTCACTGTTGTGATTTAGGTTAAGAGTGCTCTCGCATAATGAATGATGCTATTCTTAATATATTATTATTCTTTATGTTACAGTGAGACTGATGCCGCAAACGTGCCAAGTAAACAATCATTTCGCTTACTTTCAATTACACAAAGAAAGCAACCGTTTGAATTGGCTCTATACTCCCCGATTATTACGAACTCGTTTTTTGTATTAAATATTTCCCAAACGTGATAACCGTTTAACACAGTGGTTCCCAAACTTTTTATGCCCATGGACCCTTTCTTGGAGCAAAAACCTGGCCATGGATCCCCAAGTAAAATAACTCTACATAACTGCATAATAGGAAAAATAAAATACAAATGAAACATTTCGATATTTAAAGTATGATGAGGTTCATAACTCCACTAAATCCACGTTCTATTAAATATCAAGACGAGAAAGCATTCATTAGCCTCTGTATAGTGACCCATAATGCAGGATATAAAAATAGTATCTGTTGTTGTAACCATAATTTGTGGTATCCTTATTCAAATATTGGTTTCCGTTACTCATTTGTGGATAATTCAATAAATTGTTCCTGTATTAGTATGGATTCATCTGAGTTTGTGGGTCTGCTTGCAAGAGAGTTCAACACCCAAAAAATCGCTACCAATTTATTTATTGCATTTATGTCAACTTTCGTAATAATGAAAATTTTTCACAAATACTTTTTTATACTGAACCTTTGGCTTACCCACTGGACGTTGTCCACGCACCCCCAAACTATTTTTAATTTGCCACAGACCCCCTTAGCGGTCACGAAACCATAATGACATCGAAATCGACTAAAATATACTATATTTTTACAGGTCGGTATTACTCTTTCCGATGACAGAAAAGATACTATTGTGTAAAGTAAGTAATCAAGGAATAAATCTTGAACTTAACAATTTCATGTTGAACATGGGAAAATCACTTGTTTCCGATATAGTCTAAATGCAGCTTTTTTCCTAAATTTTCGAATATTCATTAATTACTAAATTAAATTTATAATTAATTATTGTCACACCTCATAAAACTATTGCAAACAGTAGAATAAAGATTACTTATTTACATAAAATGGACAATTCACATCTATTACGAAAAATTGTTTAGTAAGAAAATAAATTGATACACTTGAATTAACCCTTATTACATTACAGCGCCATCTCGCAAATCAGCAGAGACACGAACCTTTACGTGTCGTCGACACCATCTCGCGGTCAAATTGAAAACTAAATAGAGACAAAAGAGTATTGCCACATTGGCTTAGCAGTAATCCTCGACAGAGGGTGATTGGGGGCAGTTGATGGGTGTGGGGCAAGTGGCGGAAGTTTTCCTCCTGCCCGGGGAGATAAGGGTAAATTGTGTACAATTTGTTTTTATGAGTCTATATTGTTTTTGTCGCTTTTTACATCACACAAGGAAAACATTGTTGCTGGTGGGTCGTTATGCATTTTTGTCGCCATGTTTACAGCAAGTTGATTTAAAAACAAAGTGTAATTTTATCAAATAATGAAAACCACTTTTTTATCTAATAATAGGAGTCATGTTACGAGGTATAATTTAATCCAGCTATGTATAATTCATTCTTTATTTACTCAGCGTCATGCCCACCACTATCCGCTATAAACTCACGCTCTTTTTTCAGGGTATATTTCTCAGCGTAGCAATGTTAATTATGTATCAAAATTTCGCCATGAATATCCAAGTAAACTTGGTTGCTTACACTATTGTTGGCAGAATAATGTGAATATTGGTAGAGGTTTTTCCACTTGCTCCCAATATGACACGGTCAATTTTTTGAATACCTTTAAGTTGCCCTAGACGAAACCAAATCGACATGTCCGATGCAATGCAATTCAATCCAATAATTGGATATAGACGCAGGTATAGAAAAAAAAACAAAACACAATGAATGTAGACAAACGTAACGTTATCTTGACCGTCATTTTCTATTTGAAAGCGCTCTGTGATTTTCCGATGCGGGTGAAATGCACAGCTGGAGATATGTCTATACATATTGATATTCTTTTTTTATGTCCGCTGGATTCATCAAAATATAAATAGTATTTCACTTCCTTTCAAGAAGTCGCCGTAATTTCAGTGTTTGTGAGAAGAAACTAGAAAGGCTAAAATCCTTACGGGGATCGGTAATGTGACGTGCCTTAGCATGTCGGCATCATATGTATTTATATCCTACTGCAGTATGTACATTCAATATTTCTATTTACAGCATTCTAAAAATTATCGATTATTCGTAACTAGTAATCATTCAATGCCTTATGTTGAAATACTCATTATAGAAAAACTAAAATATTTCGTATGAAAATAAAAATTGAACCGCTCAATAACATAATTTATCTTATACTACATGGGTAATGTAACTTCATCGAAGATCAACTACATTATAATACTTACTTACTAAATTTCTCGATTGATTGTTTTGATATTTGACTATTAATTTAAAACTCAATCACCGCAACCATGTGGACTTTCGTTCTAATGGGTTCGTATCCCCGAATGGTAAGTGCAATTTGCTTCCATGGGCATGAATTTCTGTGAGGTGACGCTTCATGATGAAAATGAATTTGATCAGCTAAGTACTTCCGTTTCCCAACCTCCTACACTTTCCCCTTTAAAAAAGGGATTGAGCTACATCAACTACAACTTACAATCAGTACGTTTGATTCACAGTGGGAGCGGACATTGATAAAATATATATGGTAAACCGATAAAACCGTACAGGAAAAAAGCTGACACTGAAAAAAGAGGACGTGAAAAAAACTGCACACAGAATAGAAAAAGAAGTCTCAATGCAATTTATCCACAACTCAACACTTTCAAATAAAAATAAAACGCAACAAATGAATCTTTATTCGTCGGAAGTTTTTTGAAAATTATTATTTAACGTGATTTAAAATTAAAAATCTGATTTTAACTTTTTTTCAAGCTGAAAAACTCATGAAACAATAAGAAGTATTTTAAATGTGAAAACTACTTTTTATACTTTGTGTGCGGTTTTTTCCGTTTCCGCTTTTTTCCGCGTCGGCTTTTTCCCATTTCCGATTTTTTCCGTGTCCGGTGTTTTGCTTATCCGGTTTTTTCCATATCCGCTTTTTCCTGTACGGTTTTTTCCTAGAACCTATATATGTATGTAAATTTAGGACGTCATCTCCACAATGATGACGCTTGATAGCAAAGTGACAAAATGCGACATAAACAAAACGTTCAATCCAAGTTTTATAATTCATTAAATATCTCACTTAAAATGCCATTTCGTTTATATAATTTTGACATGTATTTTTATTACGTTCTTCACTAATTTACAATTCAGTTCAGAATGGCGATACTTAATGATTTAAAATCTCTTATTTTGTGTGTTTTAAATTTGTACGCAGTTCGTTTAATCTTCCAAGAGAAGTTAAGTATAACTAAAGCAAAGTTTTAATTGCAGTATTTACACTTCATTTAGTCTGCACATGAAGCTCATCAAACTGTTATAGCTCTTAGCTATCACGAACTTCCACTCAAATTCCGTATAAATCTAAATATATTTATAATTTGTAATAAATTTATTTTTGCTCAGTATTGACTCGAAGTATCCGTTTATCTTCGAACACTAAATTATATTTTTTACCGTGTTTCAAATTACCATGTTGTTTAATCACTCTTTACGTGAAGCATTTCAATACTTTTGTAACAGGAAATGCTTCGAATGTCATATCTATTGTAGAACAATATTTTTTTTTACGTCTTTAAACAAGTAAATGAAATGTGGAGTACTTTTTGATAATCAACTGCTCTTTTAACGTTTCTGGGGTAAGTAGGTATGATCAAAATTAGATGAAAATAAAGTTCAACCCGAAAATAATGTTTTTCATGGAACCAATAAAAATAACTGCGATGAAAAATAAATGTTTTATTTTCAATACGTTGTATTCTAACACTTCATTTGATGACTTTTTCTATTCTAATAATTGAAAACGTCCGACAAAAAAACTTTAAAATCTTTTTCAGATGCTACTTCTCTTTGAAAAATACATTAATTGAAGCATTTAATATTAAAATTTTGTAGTCAAGCCTTTATTAACGTCTAAATATATGATGATATTTTTTAATATTATATTTGCATATGCCCGCTAATTTTCTAATGTAAACTTGTAAATAATCGTCACTAATGTGATCAAAAGTTTTTTGCATTAAAGCAAGTGTTAAAAACTGTTTTGGGGATCACTCAATATTCTTCGCAAAATTAATTGTGTTGAAAAAATTTACTTTTCATGCTTACCGATTTAAAAATAACTTAATCGTACCCCTGTTATAATATTGAAGTAATTATGTACAAGAAATACCCATACTTGAAAAGGAATAGGTTAGTAGAAAAACGTTTTCTAGCATGCTTCTATAACACCAAACATAACAAAATCCACTTGGCATTCAAATATAATCAGTCAAACAATATAAAATGCTGTTATCCGTCGCATGCATCATTAAACAGCATGGAGTGTGAGTCAAACAAATGTCAGTGCGTAAAAAAGCACTTCTCTGCCTGCCGAGCTTAAAAAACATCCCGTTTTAAAAATACAGAGCGGAGTGAAATCCCAAAAGCTGGCGGAGGGTGCAGCACTCAGTCACCACCCTCGAGTGCCACCCTTTGACTCTTCCTATCATATTTACATCCCCAGCACTCTCACTTTTCTCGCGCCTTCCGGGTACGAAACTATCGCGCTGAGGTCCCGCGCCTGTCATTGAATTGACATGCGAATTTAAACGTTTGATGACGTTATGTCGAAAACAAATGAATTTAGTTTCACGTTTATAGAGTTTATTTGTTTTTAAGATAATCGTGTTAGTTGATGTTGAAAAGCTTGTTTGCCTTAAAAAAATCTTTCAGCCATCAATGTAAATAAGGTTTCACATGAACGTTGATTGTATGGACTCTTAACGCTTACGGCGCGAGCCGTTTTCGCATAAATTTATTTTTAGTCTATTGATCTGTTAAAACGCTCACTTTGGCTAAAAATAGATCAATTTAAACAGTAAAAAATTGAGAATTATATGAAATATATATTTGATATCCCAAATACATCAAAAAGTAACCTAAACTCGTCGCATTCTCGCTAAAATAAATCGAAGAAAATTAAGTAATTGAAAAATATGTAATCGACGACTTTGCAACTAAAGTGGCTGCTACAAGTCTTCATATACACCACCAACACGCACACAAGCAAGCGCGTAGCAGCATAAGAATGTGTAATACACAGCACTGACGATTAATGCTAAGTATCGGAAGCTCAAAGCTGAAATTATGCCCAGCGCGTTCATTGGGTTAGTGGACTTTATCTCAACAGAAGATTTTCTACGAGAAATGCTTGTTTATCAGTTGCTCATACTCTTTTTTGTAATTGTCAATTACGCCTATACAAATCGTAGAAGAACATTCTGACAGGAAGCGGAAAGGATAACGTCGTCACTTAGGAATGAGTAAAATGTGAATGTTTTGATACGGCATGAATGTAGGTGCAAATCAGCTAAGCACAGTTTTCAGTGCTCACTTAATTGAGAATTCTGTATGAGTGTTCTTGATTGCGACAACTGCAGAAGATGAATAATTGTGGTACTATCGGCTTCCGATCCCGTGGTCCAGGTTTCGATAGACACTTGTAACCATTTTCTTTTCTCTCGCTCATGTATACATTCTGTATGGAAAGACATCAAATGATAAATAACGTTGAGTGATCGGTTATCACAAGTGTGTTGAATCTCATAAACCTATGTTTCTTCTTTGAAAGACAGGGTGAGCGGTTAGCTATCATATATATTATATGTTAACATGAATCGTAAAACTACAAATTTTATAAAACGACATGATATGAATTAAACAAAGAGATAGCAAATTAAATACTTCCAAAGATACCATGCGATTTCAGTCTAAAATTTATAATCATTATTTTAACAAAGGGATTGTTTAATTAAAGAAATAAACATTTTTACAAATAAATTGTATGTACACACCGGATATCTTACTGTGATATACGTTTATAGACCAATTCGCTATTTAGTCATTGTTCTCGCCGAAAAAAGCTTCCCAATTGAGACCCTCATCCCCTCACGCCACCCACTCCGTCCGCCCTTCGTCCGCCAGGCCGACACAGCTTCACCATCAATCCATTAGCGGCCAAAGATCCAAACGCTGTTCCGCGCCGCCCAACTTGGCGACACACATTTTCCATTTCGACCCCCGCCCACCCCATCCTCCCGCCTATAACTCTTGGCTCGTCCATAATTGAATGCAAACTGAGTCCATTGTCCGGCATGGCGAGCGTTGCAACAGTCTTCCCAGAAATAATGAACTCATATGTTTAAAAAATTATCAATTAGAATACGCAAAACATTACTGACGCTTCTGGTCATCCGGTAGCCTCAGTTTCAGTTTGTTTTGTCAAAGCATCAAACCTCGTTTTTACAAAACGAATGGATGGCGTTTTAAAAGCTATCATTTCATACTAGTAAATAAGTATTTTTCGTAATGATTAATTTTTAAGAAAAGCGTTTATAAAAAAAATAATGAATATCAATTCAGAGGGAGTAAGATACCTAGCCATGTTTTTAGAAGTGAAATAATAACAGAAATAAGGAGAGTTTGTCATAATTTATAATTGATTATAATTTCTAATTTCTACGGAGAGCGTGTAAATCTGAATTAATAGAAACTTTATAAGCGTAAACTGTCATTATTTCAGCTCACTTTAGTGATTAACAAGTCTTAGGTAGCTGATTCTAAGATACTCTAAGCAATTTAAAACACATTTTAAAAACCTTAACGCTACGTTGTACGCTCATTAAGTGCTGTAAATTCATAGCGGGTAGTGGTGAGTTCAACTTTGAGTACCATGGGAAAAAAACGATTTAGTTATTCATGTGTAGTTATATTAATATTATAACCCAATTAGCATGTTTTTTTTTCTTTTTTTGCTCTAACTTTGTCATAGACACAAAATGAGTTGAACCATATCTTACACATGTTGCCAAACACTTGACAGTCAGTGTAAGTGCAATTCATAATAAGTATTTATGCTTTTAGTAAATATTTTTTTAAATTATAATCCCATAGCGTTTAGTTAATATTTCTTTGGATTATAGACAAATGTGGACAATGTATCCTTTTAATTAAACAAAATTTGTTTAACGACAACCCATCCTATCGGAGAAGGAAAGGTAAGTGCCAGTGGTTGGCTAGTTGCTCTCTCTGCGCTCCGTTTTAGGAGGTGGGTGGGGAGGGATGAACACATGTACCAATGTACTATAGTTTCCATTCGGAAATAGACCCCTTGACTATGTAACCGTGTAAGACGAAAGCCCAAGAGCATAGTCGGCTCGGTCACAAGACTGGTAGTGTATTATGTATTCATAATTATATGTATAATTATAAATTTTTCCCTGTAAACATTAATATTTAAAATAAACTAACGATAATCCCTTGTATGTTTTTATAGCCATGTTTAATATTAGAAAATCATAGCATTCGCCGCCTTGGGCCGCGCAGATTTTCCCAACACCCGCTCCGCCCCCACTACCTTTAAGGAAACATCCTTTCTCTCTTTGCAGCGCCACTCGGCGGTAATGGATATGTCTACTGAAAGGACCCCTTCTTCACACGACACAACATGCCACTACATGGACACACCGCACACCACCACCACTCAAAACCCAAAGCAATCCTCCCCGTCCACTCCTGATCGAAGCTTTGTTAGGTTAATGCATATGGACAGGGTCGAATCGGGGAGGAGGCCAGTGAGAGGCTGGTGAGTTCTGCGCAGTATCTCTGTAGTACCTATAACAAGGTAAATTTTATTTAAACTTATCCCTAGTCAATACAAATTCTACTGAATGTAAGTCTATAATATTCATCTTAGGATATCTAGTTTAAATATATTTTTTTTAACAAATATGCAATAGTTATAATTTTCATTTCATAGAAAATTTGATGTTTGATTTGTATAAAAATAATAGTTATTTTTACTGATTACATTGCAAATATCAAACATTTTTTAGAATTTCCAGACTGAATGAATAATATTTCTTGCATAAGTTTTAACGGTAGATTACCGGACATAATTTTTTAAACCCATGTTAAATAAGTAAGGCTTGTTTAAATAATTTACTTTAAGTGTGGGGAACTATTTTTAATTGGTTTTTTCTTCTTTTCATGTATTTTCTAAATTAAATTATTAAGGAAAATTTCAGCGCGCGTTCAATTTCATTGTTTGAAAGACAATTCTGATTCCTAACTTTAAAAAACGAATGTTTTGCTTTAAATAACTCAAGATTCGACTTTTTAGCTTCAATTTCTCTTCCATATTGATAAAATATTCATAAATTATTTTTTAACCATCTACAAATGAACTAATAACGGAAGTATCTCAACAGAAGTTTTTTCTATGAGAACCGCTTGTCACTCGGTTTCTCAACCTCTCATTTTCAAAGAGAGTATGGAAGTAAGGATAGGTCTAGGACACGACTAGTAGTTAACTAATCGCTCTCGCTACGCCCCATCCGAACAAAAATCCATAAAGAGATGTGAGAAAATAATTCCATGAGATCCGTAACCGTAACTAACGACGTTGGCCACTGCACCACGGACCCGGCAGAAATTTAAATATAATCTCATTTTTTTACTTTGACCATTATAAGTAGTGAAGTAAGTAATAGTAAATAGAAAAATAAAACTAATAATTTGATAGAATATTATGCATAAACGTTTTATAATTCAATGTAACGATTTTAATATTTAAATATACATGTTTATCTGAAAATTTTAGTAAAACCCGATATGAAAACGTTTTTTTCGAAACATTAGATATTCAAGTCCTAGATTTTAATTTCAGACTAAATATTCATAGGTAGGTACAATAACTGATCGAGTCGCAATAGTAAACAGCTTCCAAGACTATAGTAAAACAATAGCCCGGTAAGCACTTATGATGTAGATGATGTGAAAGGGCCATCCTCTCTTCCAGCTATACGTCTATTCTACTAAATACTTGGAAGACTCAAATACTTTATTGGATGTATGTTGAGACAATAGAAGCAGCCCTTGTTTCATTTCTTCGTTCAATTACCACAATAACCGTTCCACGTATTTTTTATTGTTTGCCATAAAATTCGGGCGAAAAAATATTTTATATCTTTAGTAAATATTATATTTCAATAAATGTAAAATGCTTTTTACGAAAAAGCATAATTCTAAGCTTCGAAAATTTTAAAACATCATGAAGAAAAATAATAATAAAGAAAAACTGTGACGTGACGCATTAATTAAATCTCTCTTTTACGTTGATACTATATCATCACCAGGGTATGCTTTAAAAAAATATATTTTAATATATTACAGCTAAGATGCGAATTCTAAATACATTTCTGTTCATGTAATATATACATATAAGGGCTAACGCAATCACTCTCCCTCGCCATGAAATAAAATAAAAATAAACAATGATATGTAATCTACACTTGTGGTTCGAATCTGTGGGTACAAACAGATGCTTTTCTGATTTCTCTTTAACGTATACAAATGCAGTGATTCTGTGTATATGTAGTGATGGATCATTGCTCTGTAACTCATATTAAATTTGATTTAAACTCATAGCATTGTCCGTAAGTAATTATATCATTTAAATTATGAAATAGAATATGACGAACACTAACAATGTTTTAGCAAACGCATGGTGAATCCTAGGTTGGACATGCACTGTTGATACCATAGGAGAGCTTTAATTCTACCTGTCTCTTCTTCCAACCTGGAAGAAAGCCACTGACGACTTCCATATGGTGCACTTGGTGAAGGTACAGGTCGCTGGTACGACTTTGTAGGAAACAATAAAATTAACGGTGGACATAGAATCGGGATACTAAAAATCCGTGTTTTCACTCGTTTAAATTTCATATAAATAACGCTGAGATGACCTGGAAATAAGCACAAAAACTGACTGGTGACAGAGAATCTTGGAAGCACCGTGTGATATCATCTACCCTGGATAAAAGAACGGAAACAAAGAGCGATACCAACAAAGTCGTAGTGGTCGGCAAAGTGAACTATCACTGTTATCTTCTTAAATTAGAAACATAATTCCGTTTGTTACATCCGTAGTTTAAAAATTAAAATATCGAATCGGACATCGATTAAAAAAATATTTGTTCTGATCAATTGAATTGTTTTGTTACATTTAAACCTAAATTTAGTTGCAATTTTGGCACAGCTGTCCTTTGATTGTAATTTTATCCAAAATGAAAATAGCTGGCTCATATAATATAACAATAAAGAAACTTTCGCAATATTAGCCAGACTCCATTTAAGCTTTACAAATAGATATTGGATACATGAACTATGAGTACTTCTAATGCACATATAAAATATTTGAATGTAAAGCTCAAGTTTGCATACCAAATGATTATTGTATTCATAAACATAAGTTAAGTTTATACTCTATTGTGTGTTTCGAAAAAAGTCGAGTGTTTCTGCAAAATAGCGCCCATTTTGCGTGACCATAATTTATGAATTTTATTCTGAAAAGCCTGCTGTCAATTTATTGATTTCAATGTCCAATTGATAATTATTTCCATTGTCTTAAAATTTGATTTAGTCACTCAACAGCTCAATCTGTGTTTTCTGAGAGACTAAGGATATTAAGTATTTGTAAGGAATTGAATAGAATGTATGATAACATCTCAGACATCACACCGTTAGACACAAGTGTATTAATCGAATGAAAAATCAATACATGACTGTGTCAGTTTAAGGATTATAACCCGTGACTCCGCAATAAAACAGGAATAACGTCGTGTTGATCACTCAGCCATAAGACTCGTCAATTTTATTTCATTTAAAACCCATTTATTTACCCGATGAAATGATTTAATTTCATACAAAATTTATGACTAAATCACTTTTACGGACAGACAATAGGCACGTCATAATATTTTCATTGATTGTGAAGTGTGGCATGTAGCTAAATAGATTGGCGCGAAGTTATCGCTGTGAACCGGAGGCGGGATCCAGAAAACCTCTTTATATTTTTATTTGAGCCGGCTCTTTGAAAGCAAAACTTATTCAAGGCAATTCTTAAAAGTAATATGTTATTTTGTAACTTTTCCATTAGAGTCGACGCGGAAATAAGTCGCATAGCTCTACTGTAACTCTGTGGAAGTGATGTCAATCACAGGGCTGCCACACAAACATCTCATATTCGTCAGCTTTTTTTGGATATTAAAAACATAATATTATTACATTACATTTTTTCTGGATGGAACTCTTGCTAAGATTTAAAGGTTTTTTAAAACTGATTAATGTTTAATATATTATACAATTCAATGAACTTTGTACAACGTACGATAACCATTCAATATATTTTATTTAAAGAGTGCAGTTCTTAATTTCGCAAATATTTTGCACAACAGCCACTTTGTACTGATACAGCAAATTGATAATTACCTCTAAAGTGTTAACTGTAAATTCTTGGTGGAAAGGCATAATATTATAAAAATAAAGCTCAATTTTGTACTGTTTCCACATTTTTAAAATGATCACGATCGGTTTCGCTCATAAAAATTTGAAAGTAGTACAAAACTCGGTCTGAAGAAAAATATTTCATTTTATCAAATAGTAACCGTGCACGGTGTCGTTTTCATTGACATTCGTTTTTTGTATGTACATATGATTGTATATACTTGTCTGTGTATGTTGGCTTTCAAACAGAAAACGGTTGCATTGTGATTTCGACTAGTATATTATTTCTTACACAAATTGACTTAAAAGACATACATTTTCATCCTTCAAACAGCAAAATTAAAATTGAAATAGTTGAATGATAACATTCATGATGATTACTTTTAATATTGTTGTACAATAACACTATCTATCACACGAATCACAATCTTCCGAGAGTATTTAAAATAGAACCAGTCTCTAATTTACAACCCTTTATGAGCGTTGAGCGCTTTCAAATAATTGGCACGAGTGTCTCAGGAGTTTTTACCCAATACTGTGGCAGTTTATAATTAACTTTCTCTTCGAGTAATGCTGCAAAGCTATTAAATGAAATATTTTTCGCAACTAATAGACGTGACTTTCCTCAAATTATACTTGACACTGACTTTGTTGAAGAGTTTACCGCGTCCTATGTAAATCAATTGGAACGCAATGCCTTAAGACATTAGCCTCCTTGTTTTTCCTTTTTTGTAACACTTATTTAAAACGTAACCTCCTGCACACTAGAGTGCATGCAACCAAGTCTTGAGGAATTTCTCATCAGACATTCCTAGCGAACATTTGAAACACTCCTAACGTTGTTACGCTGCAGAATTCACCCTGTGAGAGTGTGAAACCGAAGCGGGTGGTGGTGGGTACAACGTTGAGCACTCTATGGCATTTAAAAAAAAAGTTAATTGTCCGTCTTCCGACATTCCCAAATGATTTTTTTATAAGCGCCTTGTTTACTGCCTCGTTTATGATATGACGTGCCATTTAATCGTCCAAGCTGAAAAATTTTGACAACTAAGATACCATGCCCTGGTAAGAATTGACTGCTGTAGAGAATTCGAGTTATAACTTTGGTTTTTCATTAACCATTTTTTATCCGGAACACTATCACACAAAAATAATTGAAAAACGAAGTACTTAGTATATATTATAATAGCACAACAACCTTACTATTTTTTTTGTGCTCTTTTATAAAATTCAAGTTCGTAGAGTGACGACAAGCTTTGCACTCTGGACCGAAAATATTAAAATCAAAAATATTTGATTTATTTTAAAATATTCATCCCTTGAAATTGTGTGTGTAATATTGTAGATATGCAAAAGATATTTAAACACACGTGTAAACCAAATAACTGAAATATATTCAGAATGAATGCTGATGTAGGAATCGGTCAGTCATGTAAGAAAAAACTATCCATTACTGAAAAAAACTCTCAGCAAAATATTTTTATGATAATTTTAGAAACTAGATATGAAAACAAAATCTAAATCGAGTATAAACCGCTGCCTTTTCCTTACAAATCAGTTATTTTTGCTAACGTTTCCATTACATATCTAAACATTAGTCTTTTTTGTGTCCGGCCATCATTTTTATTATAAATTGTGGCATAAATCTTATATGTATAACAAACTCTTTTTCGATAAGTAGGACGTGCTTATACCGAACGCAATTCCCTTCGATTTTAATTAAATAATAACATTTAAAAAAGGAATACACGTGATATGTAAAATAGTCCAAATGAATGTCTTTGTGACAATAAAAAATATCTAAGATAATCTAGTAAACAAGCTTCACACTTTTATATTAAGCAATGATGGATTTAAGATAAAATATATTTTAATTCACAAAGTCGAGATGTAGAAGACTAGAAACTTAATGATGCATAATTCGCCATAAGACTCAATGCTGGATGATGTGGAAATCTAAAAAAAGCCTTGCCAGCCTTCGGTATGGAGTATTTCAACGGAAGAATTTTGTTTTATTTTAATGCCGTTACAAAATGTAAATCTACATTCATTCAAAGTAAACTGTATGGAAAACGTTATAATTATCTTTAATCAAAAAATCCAACAAACTTTGAGTTTATACTTTCCAAATCTTTCGCTATCAACAATTTTACCAGTGAAGTTGACTTTAATAACACACATCTCCTTCGATACAAATATAATTATGTTAGTCCATAACTAATACAGCGCGGTGGTTTGAAGCAAAGGATTCAATAGACTGTTTCATTGTTGATTCATTTCTGAAATTACTCAATAATCATTAATTAATAAAAAAACGTTTTATTTATTACAAATATTTCATTCCATATCATACGGGGATCGTTAATAGCTTTTGATTTAAATAATCAATAAAGAAACAGCAATCTTTTCGATAAGAAAATATTTCAAATATACTTTACATTTCTAATTTTTCTTTAAGATTATTATTAAGTATATCAATAACCAGTTATTAGTACATTTAGTTGTATTAAGGTGTTAAACATAGTTTTACATTAGCCCTGTAAGTATAAGGGAACAAACATGCTGAAAATATTATAGAAGGTTAAAATAGTAAAGTATTTAGTTCTACAAGAATATTTATAACTTATAAGATATATTTGATAGCTATATCTGCCATCGTCAGAACTATGTTTAAACGGTGTTTGATGCCGGTGTGCAGTTGAAACAGCTATCAACTATCTCTTATAAGTTGTAAATATTCTTATAGAACTAAATGCTTTACTATTTTAATCTTTTATAATATTTTCAACATGCTTGTTCCCGTATACTTACCGGGCTAAGTTATATAGAGTGACTGAACCTGATATCAGATATCGTAAACTAACTGTTAAAATACTCTAATTCAATCCATTTACTCTTCATTGCTAAAGGACGTGATTTTTAAATGATACTACTTATATTATATTTATCTGAAAAGAGGTTTTTACTTATTTTAAATGGCGGCATTTTTATGTCAGTCGTCTTTTACAAAACGTCCTTGTGATAATATTTTATTCATCGTTCTGCATAGTTTTTCTTCTTTTTTCTAAAGCGGCCACCCTCTCGCAGTCGATTTATCATTTTCGTTCATATTGGAAAACTTTTCGGCCGTAGAAACTTCATAACAAATAATAATAACCTCCAAAAGTTAAACGTTTTATTTGTTTCCTAATTTTGATTCCCAAACATCAAAATATTTACCATACCTACATATTTAATGCATGTTCTATTTATTTCAAACATCGTATACAGCTTAAAGAGGAAAAAGTAATGCATTAAATCATTTAAATATAATAACAGAATCTTTGAATAATTAACAATGCCTACATATTGGCTGCTAATGTGTATTGCATGAACTCAAAAAGGAGTATTTCGACACTATATAATTTGACATCATCAAATACACCGATACCCTTCGATACAAATCTAATTTTATCGCAGTATCACTAAATTCTGTCATTAATTCATGTATATCTTGGCGGATGTTTCTCTGATGCCGTAAAATTTAGAGCAACGGTGGGAAAAAACTGTTTTTTCCACAAATATCAACTTTCACAGAACAATTTATCGCCGACCTCTAATTTTAAATATTAAAATATTGTTTTAAAATAAGAAAATCATACGAGATAACTCGATGAGAATTTTATTTTAGAATTCATTCATGTCCAAGATCACAAATTTATATTGAAAACAATCTAAATTTGATATTGGCCTTGCTGGGAATTGAACCAGGACCCACTCAATTGCTAGGGCAAACACTTACCACTATACCAGAGAGGCCGAAATGTTGAGAGGCCGACGATGTTCAAATGAACTTTGTACAGATAAACGATTGATTACTAATTTCATTTCATAAGACCGTCAATTAGCTGTCTCCCACATGAAATAACATGGAAAATAATTTATAGACGCGTTGTCAGGTTCCTTATGTTAATTATTATTTATCTTCCGTTGGTCATTTTCTTATATATTATACAAGCAATACTCTTTACACGTTAATACGTTTCGTGTTCCATGCAAACAGCCGTGTAAAAAAGATGGAGTAAGCATACATAAATAAAAGATAGGTTCCATCACATTGAACTGTCCAAATTAAAAACCGTGCAAAAGGATGATTATTTATACATATTCTCATTTTCATACATATATATATATATACATCTTCCATCCATCGCCTTTCCTTGTTCTGTTTCCGCTTACCTTCGATAATGAGTTGACAACAGTGATCATCTAGTCCACTATAAAATGAAATACTAGTCTTGTACTGCTCTGCATCGGGTCAAGTGCTCTGAGGTCTTAATTCGTTTTTTTTAATTACAGCTTTACATGTTATGCAAGGTAGTCGTAAGCGAAAAGACATCTAGGGTCAAAAATAATTTTCAGATTAAGAATACATGAACTGTAATTTCAACATTAGTACCTATTTTTGTATTATTTTATTGGTCGTTTGATACGTGAATATGTCGGTTGGTGGAGAGATTTCAATCTAACAATTTGTCAATGATACGTATAATAAATGTTTCATTCGTAAAACACGCTGTATAATGATGTACAAACAAACAGAATTATTCATGACTTTTTGTACGTTGTAAAAGTTTTTACAAGCAGTAATTTGAGTAGATATTTTTGTCGACCGTTTCCATATTAAAGTTACGTTATTCATTAAAAGTTTTCTCTCGAAGTCATTATGTAGAATCATGTAGACTCACGAGCTGTGCTTGAAAAGTTTTCGATGCCCAAACGTACATGTCCTTACAATATTTTGTTTTACATTCACAGTATCAAATAGCGCATTGAAGATTCAGCACATTATTTTACCTGAAGCGTAAGTCGATAAATATGTATTTAATATTGTATGTATATGTATAAATATTTAACGACTTTTTTGGTTTAATGCCTTGTCGCAATATAATACCTTATGTACACATTAAGAACGTGTAATAAATCTTCAGGTCCAATTATATTATAGAATATATTTTAACGGTCTACCGTGTTTTGTATTGTTTTTAAATATCATATATAAGTGAGAAATTGTCAATTTATTATATATAAACGTGTAGGTAACAAATAGCAAATGCATACATGCGTTCATACATAGTGGAAACATAAAAATTAAGTAAAACAGTAATTTATTTATCTTTGATACTGCTTTTACTTTGCATACATTCAAAAGCGATTTATTGAATGAAATGTGCTACAAGCATCATTTTTTTGTGTCTTACTATTTATTTTGTGGGTGCCCAACCTTTTAATTGCTTCACGAAGAGATTAGAGCAGTGCTTAAAACCATGTTGCGGCGCAAAAATAAAAAATAAATCAGTTAAAATACTACAAATTTGTAATTGTTTTGAGCACATCTTTTTACGCTAACAGGTTTGGAGTAATATGACAATATAATAATTAGTTTTAAAGTATAATAAGTCGCTAACTAAAAAACGTCGAGAAACACTGCATTATTGGAAAACGCTTTAAAATCTATTTAGTACTTCTTGCGTTTTAAAATAATAGACAGAAAGACGTCGGCAGTTATATATCTATCGACTGTGGAAAGGAAATAGAACGTAACCCACACACAAAAATACTATGCATAGCCCAAACAAAACGTGTAATAAATTGTATACATAGTGATTATCGAAAAAAATATTTTGAAAAGATGGAGGGATAAGGCCTTTTGCCTTTCTAAAGTCGGTTTATTTTATTTTTATTTATAGATACAGTGTATTAGCACGTTTTTTGTGAGTTTACATTTTTGGTGTGTATTACATCCTTTTTCCTTTCCACAGTCGATATATATATATATATATGAAGAAAATCATTTTTGAAAAAGATGTCTTCAAGAGTATAGTTTGTATGATGGATTGAACTGTTTGAAACAATTTTTCTTTCTACCGAAGTCCATTTTTTAATAATTATTGCCGACCGTACCCTTCTTCTCAGTACCCTTCACAATGGGAATATTGTTTTGGCTCTATAATCTCTGATATCTATTATCTTTATTTTTTATGACTATGACTAATTGTGTTTTTAGGAAAATACTGTCAGAATATGGAGGTAGAATTTAAAGGTAAAATGGAAAGAGCTCTCTTCCCTTTACGAAAAACTTTTCAAATATGCGGATTGTGGCCACCAAGTATACTATACAATACTGGAATACGTAAAGTACTGTTCATCTTATTGGGATGGCTGAATATTTTTGAGTACGCTTTCGTCACTGGATCCGAGTTTGCCGAGATGATATACCGGTAACATTTTTGTCAATTTACCATTTAAAGATACTTCATAGTAGAACTTTTCCTATTTTTTCCGAGCTTATGTAAATTAATTTTTATTCTCAATATCAGAAAATATATATTATGCACAATGATAAGCATGTTTCCAAATATTAAAAAAACTGACATCTCGTGGCAATCTTTGATAAAACATTGCAGCAATTTTTATTATTCAATCACACCGATATTTTGTGTTTTTTTTATTTGAACTTCATACAGATTTTAACTGTTAATTTATTTATAGCGTGTTATATAAATCTCTATTGTAGTTTTACAATACTTTTAAAGTATAGATACACCCTCTTTCATTATAAGATGAATCCTAAGGTCTGTGAGAAGTAAGCTTTCTACTCTTCTTTGAATATTTTTAGAAAATCAGTTTGCATTTATGAGCAATATTTATAAAGAAAAACCTTTTTAAAATAATATATAAATTCTGAAAATACGTCTTAAATAAGCGAAACACGAGTCGAAATAACAAAGCTACAAATTTTAATATGGTATTGAAAATAAATATTCACAAAGTAATGGGTGAATCCTTAGAAAATATATTATTATAAATTAAATTTCAATAAACTCTTAATTTATATTCCATCATTTCTAATGATGTGTTTGAATCATAAAAATGATAGAGAGCGAATGTGGGCAATAGAAACAATTGAGTTAATCGAGATATTAAAGTCAATCCATATCAATGAACGTGTATATATATCAGTATTCCTTTACAGATGGCCAAATTTGGCTGACATTACTACAGCAGCATCAACATTTATAACTGGAGTACTTTCATCAGTCAAGTTACTCATGCTGTATTTGGAACACAAGAATTACACAATGACAATAACTACAATTCTTCGTAATGAGTTTGCTCTTGAAATGCCTCTTTTTCGCTATGCTATCAATCTAAAGCTGGACGAATCCAAGGAACTAGATGAAGACGACAAACATACCGGTCCTTTTGTGAAGCTTAGGAAATATCTAAGAGCTTCATTGGATAGTAAATTAAAAGAATGCAGGATAGTCTTTTATATGAACGGAGCTTTTGTCGTTTTGACGCTGTTGGGGTATTGTATTCCTCCAGGATTGAAGACAATATTTACAGGGAAGACCATGTCTGAGAAAGGCATAATGCATACACGTATGTCCATTTTAAATTATTCAAAAGATTCATCGTTTCTAATCCACTATTTCACCGATATGTGGGCTTAGTATACTTCCTGGTTTGACAGGAACCGCCCCGTTTTGACAGGTATGGTCGTGACTAATTTTTCGTTTTGTCCCGGTTACTTGGAAAAAAATAAAAAGTTCCGAATCTCAATTAATTCAAAAAGTGCAGCCTTGGTAAGTGACAATTAGGCAAACCGAAGACTTTAACACTGGCGTAGCACGAAGCGTTGCAAGTCTGTTGCGCATCTTAGTTGAGTTCTCTCAAATTGCAAATGTAATTTACTCGAGTCGATGTTTGTTTTTGGCATGTTGTTTCTAAATTAATTAAATCATTGCTGTTTTTTTTAATCACTCGGTTACTTAAAATTGTTGAATCATACGAACTAGAAAGAAGTAGCTGAATATGTAATACTTCTCTCTTTCTAAAATCGCATTGATGGCGCTCGCTTTCTTTTCCAAGCAGACTCTCTAAATTATCCCAGTTTAGGGAAAAATATTGTGACAAGTTTACCGACATCCCTACTCAATTAGTTTGATTAGTACCTATGTGGTTACTTAAAAAAATATAAATCTTAGTTTACTTGATATGTTTATCACTAACTATAATACTATGATAATTCGACTTACGTGTACACGATGCGTCTAGCGGATACTGTTCCCTATAAGAACCGTTTAACATGTTTACTCGAAAAGATAGAAACTTTAATAGTGAGTAATTAAGCTTAAAAGACAATGCTTAAAACAAATAAATAAAAAATATCAAATCAAATTGCATATTTACATAATAGTAAAACTATGTTCCGGATGATGAAATGTCTGTATCAGGCGCAATCTTAGAAACTTGAATTAATATCGTTTCATGAAACACCAGTGTTCCGAGGAAACAGCCAATCATTTCCGAAACTAATCAAAACGGGAAATACTCTCAAATAATACACACTCTAATACTCTACTTAGTTCCCCCGTCTCAGTAACTATTTGATATTTCAGCATTTAGAGCGCAAATGCCTGTTGACCAGACTACATATCCAGGATATCAGATAACGTACGCCAGTCAGTTGTGGTGTGCTTTCATAACGTTTCCAGGTAAGACCATTCATGATACAATTGTCGCCAATCCATTTCTGTTTCTACTTAAAAATGTATTAAGAATCTTGTCACGTTAAGCTTTATATCCAATAAATTATTGAGGCCATACTGAAAAAAAACTTCTGGTTTTAATACGATTTATGATAAACCAGATTAAGAATATTCGGTAGACGTTTTACGCGCCTTGACAAAAATTGTTCTAAGATAATTTATTACACCGCTCTCAAGAAATCGTCTAGAAAAAAACATTTACTTTATTATTTACATTAGTTTTAAAATTTTCATTTATTTTGCTTCCTCAAAACCTAACATTATAATGCTGAAGTCAAGTCAATGCATATTTTTAGGAATAGAGAAAACAGCTTTACTGCCGGTAGCTAATTTAAAGTTTTTTATTATGTTGCGGAATTTTTTCGTGAAAAAAGAAATATTGAATACAGTAATCTTTTTCACCATCAAGTAGTATTTTTTTAATTAGTCAAACAAAATTTTTGTAATTTTTAACTACTCAAATTTTGAAAATAACATGTTTCTTTATTCAGAATATAAAATATATTCTATATTATAATATTATTATGTCGTTTGTCGTTACTTTCTTTTTACTGGCTAAGATTATTTACAATTATTGATCTACCAATTCTTAGGTTATACCGGTGCTGATACACTTCTGAGCTACCATCTTATCCTCACCACTCGCCAATTCGACCTGATAATCCACGTTCTTGACAACATCGAGGAGTATGCTGCGGCTTGCATTGCTCTTCGTCATCGCCGTGCTCTAAAATCCAATGACGTCGGTCCATTGGACAACTACGAAGGGTTTCTAAGCAGAATTCGCGAGCAAACGGTCTCTGAAGATGTGGACAGCGTTGACGAAGAAATGGACAGTATGTGCATCGACCTTTTAGTGCAGTGTATTAGCCACTATGAAAGATTAATGGGGTGAGTCAAAAATGAGGATATGTAATTTTAGGCTTAAAATTGATCCGGAAAAGAGTCATTCAAAAAATGGATTCAAATCGTCAAAAATCACCTACCATTTTTAAATAAAAACTTGTAATATCGTAATGTTCTCAACAATTTTGTATCAAAACGGTCACAAATTATTTCATAGATTAAGATCCCTGACTCCGTTATGACGTCATATTTGCTCAGCCCGAAATTCGAAACGATCACTCACTATTTCACTTAATCAATATTTATTTTAGTATGCTTTCAAAAGAATGGTACAATTTTCGTAATTGAAGCCGACGTATCACGATTTTAAATAAACCTACATCCGACATGTGTTTTTTTTTAATGAAAATGTATCTCCAACACTTTGGGATTGTGTATGGACTCTTAATGAAATATTTCAACTGCATTTAATGCATCACCTAATACTAAAAGATGATCACAATAATAATTGGTTTTTAGCCTAATAAACTTTTGTGGCTTAAATATTTTTAGGACTCTTCCACTTGTATTCAGTACAACAGTGAAAGTATTTCATAACATTTACATTCATAATATTCAAAAAAATGTAACATGTATTTTATTTTTACAGCTATGTGGACAGTCTGAATGAAGTATTTGGCTTAGTTCTGTTTTTTCAACTGCTAATCAGTTCAGTTTTGATCTGCCTCGTATTTTTCAAATATAAAACGGTGAGCAAATAAATCATAATACTCTTCTAATTATAAAATTTCTGTTGAGATACCTCCATTAGAAGTCCATATGCTCCACTTTGGGAGCGGAAGTGGTTAAAAAAATTGTCTACTCCCAGTGTGAATCATATGGACTCTTATGGAGTTTATCTACAGATAATTTATTCTAAGAAAACTGCTTGTTACTCAGTAGCTCGACCTCTCTTTTTCTAAGAGAGTAGGGATATAAGGACAGGACTATTGGTTAGCTAATCGCTCTAGCTACTCCCCGTTTTCTAGGATCGAATGGAATTTTAGACATCACATACTTCCATGCCTTGGAAAATAAATTTATAAATCGATTGAAAAATCAATTTATGTAACCATCCGTACCGGGATTTGAAGCCGCACAACAACCTAATTCGACAATATTGATCACTCGTCTACGGACCCAACAAATAAATATTTTTCCTTTGATTGAATAACAATTTTTCAATATATTTTCAATACTCATATGATAAAACATTGAGCTATCATTGTAGGAAGCATCAGTGCGGCGTTGAGGCAGCAAGTTGCCGTGAGCTTATTTGTGTTAGCCTTATCTATTTTCAGGAAGATGCTGAAAATAAAATGACATATTTAACTTATATTGGAGCAGCGAGCTGTCAGTTATTTCAATACTGCTGGTACAGCCAATCAATACTTAATAAGGTCAGTATAAAAACACGTTTAAAAAAACATTATTTCACTAATCTAAATATTGGTTTCATATAGATAATTTAAATTATTTGCTTCAATAGAGCACTGAAGTTGGCGAGAGTGTTTATAATACAAACTGGTACAAATTTTCAACCAAGTACAAGAAGTCTGCCATTATGCTTATGAGGCAATCCCAAAGGGCTATCACAATTACAGCTCTGGGCTTTACCAACCTGTCACTGCCGGCGTTTACTTCTGTAAGTTATAAATTCCACATAGGTTTAAAAATAATAGTATAATCAAGAAGTGATTTAGAACACTTGGAAACAAGCAAACACAGCTTGGTTCTTAGAACCTTGGAAGCACCATTTGGTGGCCATTACTATGAATAGAGAACGGACAAGGTCAAAAAAGAAGTCTTCTTTTAACAGTGATTGAGAATTGTTTATAAAATCTTTTTTTATGAAATAGCAGGATTTGATTATAACTAAGTTTCCGATATTAAATACCACAGTTTTTTTAACAACAATGTACACATAGAGAAAGGTTTAGCAAACTAGGACTCGCAGGGTGAAATCTGATTCAACGCTAATTTTACATGTTTGAAAATTTTGCCAAAAATTTGCATTCAGTTTTGTTTGATTAATTAGATCTCTAATTTGGTAAACTTTTAACTCAAAAAATGTTTTTATATTTCAAACAATAGTTTATTAATTATGGTATTGCAATTTTTATTGTTGTTAGTAAAGTACGCTTGTTACGTAAATAATATCTTCAAATTTGCCTCTTGTTCTGTTTCTTGTGAAATAGTTAAATGAATACTTAATAGAAAAATGTTGACACCTGAAAGCATTGATAACTGATCGAGTTTTGTTAAAAATAGGAATGTGTCCTAATATTATTTTATTTCTTTTTCAGATTTTGAGTACCGCAATGTCATACTTCACACTACTTAATTCATTTTTAGAAGAACCATAAAATGAACATTAAAGTAAATTTCAATTTATTATTTATACAAAAAAAAGTTTATTACTTTTTTAAAGTGACAAAGAATACATACATAAAAATAATTTGCATTCCACCGAGCAAGTTCTGAGAAAATCTTTAAATTAAAATTTGTATTCATCTACAATCAACATGTACACACGAAATATGTCAACATTTGCACCATTACAGTTAAAGCACTTCACACTATTAGCAGACTGGTTCTACACTTTAGGCGCAGAAGTAATGCATGTCTACGATTCCTCAGATAATCATCAGGAATATAAAGTTCGATGGCAGAAATCTCATTTTGGCTTCGATAAGCCGAAACACATATGTGATAAATTTACATTTTAAATGAATAATATCAATGTATTCATTAGTAGTGAACTGTACACCAAGATTATACATCGTTTCAAATATGTTGTTGAATAAAGGAATGAAGCGCTGGTCCTTTGTCATTATGTGAAATCATCAAACCCTGTAACTATGCAATCACGGGACGGGTAGATGGGTGCATTCGGGGACACACGAGCTTCGGGCACTGGGGAAGAGGCTCGTAGAGTGGCGTTAATTAAAAGTGAACAAAAGCGCGGACCCTAATTGGAAGTCTTCGCCATTGTGCTTCCGGACACCTCCAACCTACCCCAAACCCCTCTTCTGCATAGTTCTTTCTTTACCCCCGCGCCACTCTTTCTTTTTCAATAAAGCGCAGACGATTCGTCAAAATACTCGTTGATGTTCCAAAATATGTGTTGGAATTCGTTTAAAAAAATATACACTGTAAAATATTCACACAAATTATCTCTAATAACAACTGATAAAGTAAAGTGGAATGAAACGGAAGTATGACATGACCAACTGTTTTATTTAACAATGCATTAAGCGCTCAATCTGCATTCTTCTTCTTACTTGCCCACGAGATAACAATAAAACAAGCATTTCCAGTTCATTAAGACTTCTTTAAATAATTTAGTGACCATTAATATGGTTTATTATTATCGCTTTTTTTTAATAAAATATTTCATATATTTAATCTCGTTCTAGACTGGATATAGTTTGCTTTTTTAGTTAAAAACAGATTTGTTTTGTGATTAAGCTGTATTTCAAAGATTTATGAGTTTGAATTAATTGGTAAGTAATATCAAACAACGTGTAAAATTATAATAATTGTACCGTGACCGCCACGAACTACTGTCATAAAAGAACTCGATACGTAATATTTTACTGAGCATATTCATCTCAAAGGTATCCAAAAAATCACAATTTTAGAGCAGTACAAGAGTCAAGTTGTTTTAAATTTATATTTAAGATAAGTACGGACCTGTTGAGAGCTTAGTAAAGTTTATACATATGGTTCTTTCTTATCATCTTTATAAATCTTTTTTATCTATGGAAACATCAGTAAAAATGTTTTTAGTGTGACTAACCCTATACAGTTACATCGATGTACGATATCACATAACGTGTAATGACTGAAATTTTCTGACGACGAATTATTTGAGATGTTCTTCTTTAGCATAGTTTCATCCCTTTACACTCTTTCTACTACCCCAACCCTCTTCCATAAGCCCTGAAAGCTTTTCAAGAATATGCAATGTGACTTGTGAAAACACTTGATAAAAACTTGCGATAATGTCATTACAGTTAATAAGTATTAGATATCTACTTGTAAGCCATGATGTTAAAACACTGATAAAGCCTAGACACCATCCGAAATAATATATACATCCATAGTCACGTTGGAAGTGTGATGTATATTAAAAATATAGCAAATTAATATACCCGTCTTTATGTATAACAATTACCAAGAGTAAAAGTCAATATGGTTAAATAATAATATAACACTCTTTTTGAAACACTAGATATTAATACCAGGTGGCAGTTTAGCATTCACTCAATACACTTGATTGGGAACGATGCTCAGATTGTAAGAGTGAGTGCGTGAGTTTGCTGTGAGCTAAAACTTATCTCACCGACAGATAAATATTGTGTTAAAGGGTTCTATGTTTTCGCATGACTTTCGAAGTGGTAAAGGAATGCATAGAGATTCATAGAAACCTACAAAACAACACCCGAGGTATTAACATAGCGCGACATTCAGCACTTTCTGCAATGTTTGGTTTGGAAATAATTAAACAAGACATACTTTGTCTCTGAGCACAGTGATCAGTTTTACAATATTTAAGATCCCCATCTTTTATAGCAAAGATACTGTAACACAGAACCAATCTTTGGTCACGTCCTCAAACTCTTCTGAAGGAATTCTGAAGCTCCATGACTGATCATCCCAAAATAACTATTACACTGAAAACACAGACACTGACTTTAAGAAACCTCCTCATGTATAGTTCTGCCAGTTCCATTAGTTCCCACGTGATATCGCGCATGCCTAAATACCAGTCGTCAAATCGTCAGTCGAAAAGAGCAGAAGACAGGCCGTCCTCAACGCCAGACAAGACAGTGAGCAGATGAAAATAAAAAAGAAGAAGATAACCAAATGACAGCAGTTGTCCTGATAGAAACTTTCCCGAAGTAGAATGCTTTAATTTTAATAAAACGACCAACCTTCAAATGTGTACTGGAACAGTATTCCCCCAAAACTTCAACAAACAAGCTTGACTCAACTAACTTTTCAGCTGATTAGCGTCATTCATAAAACGGTGTTTTCGAAAAATAATAAATGCCTCTTACAACGTTTATAATGTTTTCGTTATTTAATATTAATTACTTAAAATATGAAGGAAAAATAATATTGAACACGATAAGGAACGTTTCTGCAAATTGATTATTATGTAATGTATCCTTATATTTTGTTTTATAAATCATTTAATATAATGTCTGTCGTAGGTGTTCAATTTAGTTTTTGTATGAATTGAAAATGCTGACTAGTTAACAGAAACCGGCCACGTATTAAAATAAAAATTGCAGAATATGTATTAATAATAGTTTTTATCAGTTGTCTTTCCACAGAGGACTAACATATTTTATAACAACGTTAACTTGATTAATAATTGATCCATCGCTTATAATTACAATAATTAAATGGAACTTTATTAAAAACATTACATTTTCTTTAAATAATTTTCATTTTGTCTTTTTTCACAGTTTGCTGAGCTTGGAGAGCTAGTAATATTAAATGAAATTAAAAATTTAAATTACATCACTTTTTTTCCCTTTGATGTAGTGCAGAGAGTAGCGTGGTTCATTTTTAAATTAAAAATAGATGGTTACCAATTAAAATGTTAATAAACTACCTTTAAGGAAGCAATCAAAAGATTGTTTCCGGCAGATAACATTGTAAAGCTTAGAAAATATATTTTATAAAAAAAAAAATTTATTTATTTAGATTAAAATATCAACTTCAATTATCGTAGCTAACAACGTAGATACACCTTTTAAATGTGTAGAATGTAATATGATATCTTATTTCCTGTGTGAGAGCCAATTTACTTGATTGCACTGCAATCAAATCATAAAAAGAAAAACAAAATATCATTATTCTCGAATCGATTCGAAAAACAATTCCATGTATACCCACCGTCGTCTTAAACCTTAAACCATTTTATACATAATACACATATTTCTAAGAGGTACATTATTTTCACTTTAAGGGGTAAATGTGGGTACTAATCAAAATACTGGATCGTCTGCACGCTACTTGTAATGCGTGTAGGCATGTTCTCACGAAATATTTTTAAGATATTAATAAAAAACATATTTATTTGAATGAAAAATTTTGTCATAACTCTATGCCGTAATTTTTAAAATACTAAAGCGAATATTATATATTATTAAACGTGTTTCGAAACTTCATATGCGGCATTTCTTATTATGTTTTACGACCCCTTATCACCTACATAATGTGCTTTATAATTAAAATATTCACCTAATAACTTGAAAACTTATCGCTGTTAACTTTCAGTACTATATTATTAAACAACATGGAAACACATAATAAAGCTTGCTTTTAAAGCTTTTTGGTATATCACATAAGCTTTGGGGTCTCATTATAATACATATAAGTTCATTATCATTTTGGTACAGATTTATTTCAATATTCTAAGAACTTTTCCCAACTTTAAATGAATACACTTATAATTAAAGTTCTTCATTTGAAATGTTCAGCGCTCCAAAATAAGCACATATTCTTAACACTATTTAGTGTTTTTATTTTTGTTAATTGCAACACTATTTCATCACTGAAGCATGGTAATGAAAAATGTATTGTTCCTTTGTTTCGATTCTTTATTTGAATTACGAGTATAAACTAATAGCTAGAGGTTACCCAGTGATCCTTTCTAAGTATTGATCATGCAACATGATCAACAAAAGCCATTGACTTTCTGCAATAATCTTATATGTAATAACCCAGACCGCTCTGTTGGCGTTTTATTATTATCACATATCACATGTTGGAATAAAATTTCTCATGACGTAAGTGTTCGCGGTGTATATAAAATAAAATTGTATGCAATTCACACACAGATCCGACGTACTAGCTACTTTAGACATTCAGTATATCAATTTCAATACCGTCATCTATGACGGGTACGGTTGTACTAGTTTATTAATAAAATCTTTTGTTTTTTTTTATGAAATACAGTCAAAAAGCATGTACATCTAAAACATAATATTATACATGTGAATACCAAATGCTCACCGGCGTATGTGGTCTAATGCTAAGAAATTTGCTGTAGCGATCAGATCTGAGTTCAAGCCCCGACAAGGCCAATATCAAATTAAGTTTCTTTTGAATTTTTGTGAAAAATTTCAGTGAGTTAATTAATTTCACAGAATTAAGAAAAAAATGGCGCCTTAGCTATAATAACTTTAGCAGAAAATATGGTTTTATAAAGAGTCATTTTTTCTTAGTTCCTTGAATGTTTTTTATTTAACGGATGAAACTCAAAACTAAAATTAAAACAATTATATTCTTTGCAAAAAAAAACCAACAAAGCATGGATTGCAAAAGAAAAATCACCGAAGCCACTAGTTTGAAAGTGGCATCGATCTTTTACTATAGGTATAAAAACGATCAACTGTATCTCATAGCCTGATTCCGCCATCACTTACTCATATTCAAATACTACCCTAGAAGTTTCTATGCTCTCGTGTTGTGTTGCTTCTCGTTTGTTTTCTACCTTACTTTTAATTCAGCATATATAATATTATTATCCTAATCAATATCGGTTTTTATTACCTACACAAAGCGTGATGAGATTTGCTTTATGTCGTTTTAAATATATCGACGCATATTTCAAAGATGCTTTATGTAGATAGCGTCAAAACTATTTATCCCCTCCTCTGATTGTTTTCAAGTCCCACAAACTGATCACCCGCGAACCTACCCCATCATCCCGTCCTCTCCATCCACTATCATCAAACCCACCTCATATCTTCTCATCTTAATTTCCTCCGTAGAGAAAATTAATTAAATTGCCGTCGCCGTATTATGCAAGTCATGTATCATATTACGTTACAGGCTTGTATCTAATTAGTTTTGCGAGGAGCGGTATGGTTTGCGGCCCACTGCAAACTGCACTCGGCTGCAATGGGCTTCTTTCAAACGGGCGGCCATTTTGTTATAACGACACGAAATGGTAGCCGACTTTTTCATAGTTGCCATCTTTAAAAAGGTCACGCTGGAAAATGGCGAGGAAAGATACTTCCGGAAATTTTAATTAACGCTATAAACTTCAAGCGTTTTCTTTCTAGGGTAACGAGTATTGGTTCAGGTTCAACTGGTATTTGTACTATCATTATATTAATTGGGAAAAGTTTACTGAGGTATTTAACACTAAGTATCTCAAAGAATACCGAACACAATAAAAATACAGAAACTACATTTGTAACTGATTACTTCATTATATGTCTTCTAAAATAACTAGTAACGTAACTACAATTCGCACCCACCGTTAAGCTCATTGTCACTGGTAATATTGATTTTTTCACTGTAAATTTGTGTCACCCATTGTAACATCTTGGATATATCATCATTTAATAGTTTGAGGGCTCGAAGGGAACCGTACCTTACCTCAATTCTTTCAGTTTAAACGAATGTTTAAACCAAAATGAGAATTCTTGAGAATGTTCAACTTTGTTCTGATGACTGTCCGAAGATTTGTGGATGTGAGTTATTTTTTCTCGAAAAAAACCAGCTTACCCATATTGGCAGCATTTACAACATACTTTCTCAAATCAACCCAGAATCCTTTCAAAGATTTTTTTCCAAAAACTATGCTCCCAAAGTAACTAGGATATTAATTTCATTATAAGCTAAGAGTATGACAATTTAAATAATTAGCTTCAAAACACTCAAGCTCGCTTCATTATTTTCTCTAAATGATTCCATAAACAAAATACTTTTTTCAGAACAAATGACTGCGAATTCCCGTTGCACTAATGACGTGCCCTTGTCTCCCACCCTCGCCCACTTCTGGACAATTTCACAAATTGCATCATCCAACTAACAAGCGAAGGCCTGTGGGACTCGTCACTTACTTCACTACTTACTGCTCCATCAAAATTTTCCACCGTTAAACAAAACAAAACATGTTGTTTTCTATGACACATAGATTAAACGTCAAATTAAAAGTGCGGGAAATTGTTTCGTTGATGTTATGAGATAAATCGAATGATGAGAATAGTATTGCCATGAATAAGATTTAAAGATTCTTTAATAAGTTAAGTAATGCCATACGTTTCATTAATTAATCTTTTGTATGTGTGATTTTCTAGCTTTAAAAAGACACATATAAGCTTCAAAGCATAGGATTAAATTAATAAATGTTACTTCAACTTAAAGGAGAATTGTTTTTCTTTGTAATACGATTTAAACGGGAAAAATAGAAAGCGTTGTATGTTACACGAAAAATAAAATTCAATAATTATTATAAATATTAAACAATTAATATGTTAAAAACACTGTTAACGCTAAATGTATTAGTATCCTTATACCAGGGTTTCCCAAACTATTTTCTGTGGAACACCAGTGTTCCGCTGAACCTGAATAGGTGTTCCGCGACAGTATAAAAATTTTGTTATACACTGCAATACATTTAAAGATCTTCTACTTCATATTGAAAGGCGAGTGACGATCAATCTCCATTTATATTCAAGATGTCAAGTATCTAGGTACAGGCCTAGGACTATCTTTTCTCACACCGTTCGCATGAAAGAGGTGGAGTATATTCTAATATTATCTATGGGTTTACTGTTGTTACCTGACCGGCTGACAACTCTTGTCAGTTTAACGACAATTAATTGACCAAAATTGACGAACGGTTACCAGTGCTAATAATTGATAAATCTGATGAAAAATAGCTTGAAAATACGTATTAAATATTCAGCATTTCAGTGTATAAATTCCCTAGGCGAAAGTTTGTTTAAACTCCATAAGTAAGTCCGTGTTGTTTTTTAACATTAAAATTTGATTGACTTTGAACTGAAATGTTTTGCAAATCAATCAAACGTTTTTTCAAAACAACGTGCTATTGTTGTTTTTCCGTTTTCTGCAACCTATCTATGCGAAGTGGGATTTTTTATTATGCTGCAACGAAGTCAAAGTGCAGGAACAGGCTCAACACCACACCAGATACTAGAATGCAACTTACCAATATTGTGTCTGTTGTCTGATATCAAGAAGATATTACAATATATTAAAAAATAGTTACTAAATAAATTATAAAAAAAAATTACTAGTTGAAATTACCCAAAAAATAAGCTCAGCGCTCCGTTAAAATTTCCGAGTTTGCGAAGTGTTCCATTCCAGAATAAGTTTGGGAAACCCTGCTCTAGACAATGAATGCGTTGATTAATCAAATAACCTTTGTAATCGGCGTTACATTTGATCGAGACAAAGATACGTTTTAAGAAATGATAAAAGTCATGGCATTGTTCTCGTTCATAGCAATTGAATACATGTAACTTTACATTTTTCTTAACATCAATATTGTAAATTCGGCTACGTTAAAAATAAATTAAAGCTTTAAAAATCGAAAATTTCGGGCTTGAGGAAAATAATTATTAGATTGTTGGAATCACCAAACAAATTTCAAAGCAGCCGAATTTTTCCCAATGGCACATTTTTTCAACAAATGTTTTGAAATCTTTGATTTAAAATAGAATTAAATGATTTATCTTGGTAAATTATTATGATATTACAATATTGATGGTCGAACGTGGTGTAGAACGGGCTAACAACACATCCTCTCAAGCTATCGAAGTTTGTAAGTAACGTTGAGTGATTGTTTAGATACAACTCGTTCGTAAGTTCTACATATAGTTGAAATACAAATATTCTTGTGTAATTATATATAAAATTAAATTTGTTTCAAAAATAATAACAAATTAAGAATAGCAATCTATGTATGAAATGATAATAACTTTACCTTGTTAATTATATCCAACCACCCAAAAGGGTTCTTCTTGTAAAAGCAAAGATTAATTAAGGATATTTGAATGGTACCCAAACGTAAGTTGAGCCAACTTATAGCTTTTCAACCGGTATTATTCTTTGGGCGTAAGACAAACATGTTTTAATATATTCCGCCATGATCATTTTCCGGGAAAGTCGCAATGAGAAAATGTGAAAATTTCTAATTAACGATATTAAGTTGCCTTGAACAAACTTAGAGCGCCACCTCCTACCGCCTTACCCCCACCCCCATCACACACAGAGATGAAGCGAGTATTTTAATTAGTGAAAGCTCTGTTACAAATATAGCACACGTTTTATTTCCACGCAGAATGGTTGTGTTGGGAAATTTATTATTTTCAATATGAGTTGTTTGGGCTTTCTCTTTAAGAAAACGGCGAAATGTGTGTACTGGTTTTATTTTAAAAATGATATTTCACATAAAATAACATCTATAATTTTCTGCGTTAAGAAAAAAACACGATTCGTTAGATTGATGTGTAAATTTGAGAAAAATTTTCGTAAAATATGTTGGCAGTACTTTTAGAATAAAATATAATAATTACACGCGTTTTTATTGGCAAATACCACTGCCAATTTCGCTAAATGAGTAAATGATTTTATTATTTACGACATGTATCAATTTGATTGAAATTAAACGACATTAATTTCCATACAATGCTCTTGAAACAATGTGGTGTCGTTAACAGCATTGATTTACTTGGTAAAATAGAGATAATAGGTAATTTTGACATATTAAAAAAATGCATATTTTATTTTTATTAACGCAACATTAACATTATTTCAAACTAAAATGTGATTTTTCAACAGAAATACACTTAATAATGCAACTATCAAACTTTGAGAGTGAAAATGTATCATTTGTCAATACGAGCTTTCGTTTAGAGCGTGAAAAGAATAACTCTTTTTCACTTCAAATAGTTGCATAATATGCTATAGTTGTAATATATCTGCGTCAGCTATTTATACTTTACAAGATACTTTTAATGAAGTTCATTTGATTTTCTATTATTTTGAATAATGATTGAATTAAAGGTTGATTCAATACTCATTTATTTCCACTGCTTAATAAAATGCGTCCAAATATTCAGACAAGACAATTCGTCATAGCTTTTTATTAGTACTATTAGTGTTACGAATCAGTTTCGTTTCATGGCTGTCCACTAACTACTGATTTATAGAGTTATTCAGTGTGTCAATATTAAATATACTACATGAACTACATTGCCTAAGGCTGAAAGTTTTAACTAACACCACCAGCTACGATTTCGCACTCTTTTCCCAGGGAGTAATCCGCGGTGTAACAATGTTAATTATGTTTAATTCTTTTGCCAGGATTGTCAGAAGATATATTCTCAAGACTATGTCTCATAATCGAATTATTAAATACACTCATAATTTAGTTAAAATATTTATTATTTATGATGTAGGTAATCATTCAAATATATAGCTGTAACAGTAATATTAATGCAGCTAGTTTAATAAATGATGGACGTATCCACGTGGCAGCAGATACTTGTCCAAGTGAATAAATATACTGCACATTTTATGCAATATGAAAAAATAACGAATCTTTTGACTGATTGAAAAAACAACTGCCTTAGTGAATTTTAAATCCTAATTAAAGCCGACTAAATATTCCAGTTAGATCGACATCACAGATAAAAGTATGCCCAAGTGTTTCATTACATCTTTTAAACATACGTAAACATTAGACATAGATATTAGTTGCAAATTTCACCGCTTGCCAAATTATGCCTAACAGTATATGCCAGTATCTCTCAAAGTTTTGTTCATAGCACGACCCAGTAAACGTGAAAAAAATTCACAATCCCATACATGACGTGTCCTAAAGCGAGTATTCGTCATCTGCTATTTTTATTTCAATTTTTTTCAAAAAGGAGAACAGTAAAAAAAATAATATTTGTAAACATTTACTTAAGTTCACAATGATTAATCAAAATATGGTTTGACTACCAAATACATTTTTTTTCCATGTCTGCTCCCAATTTGGAGCATATGGTCTCATAATGGAGGTATCTTAACAGAATTTTTCCATGAGAACTGCTTGTTACTGAGTTGCTCAACCTCTCTTTTTTCGAAGAGAGTAGAGATAGAAGGCTAGGGCAGGACTAGTGGTTAGCTAATCGCTCTCGCTACACCCCGTGAGGATTGGATAGGTGGGAGGGAGAACTCAGACTACGAACAGAAATCCATAAGTCGATTGAAAGATCGATTTATGAAAACCGTCCGCACTTGGAATTGAACCCGAGACATCCGTAACCGTAGCCAGCGACGCTACCAACTGCGCCACGGACGCCAACAAATACGATTAGATTTTAATTATTTTTTACTAGACCTAAAAACAAATAAAGATGTACATTTAGCAATATGTTTAATGTGAAGGATTTTTTGTCAAATACTCCCCGGTCCTAGCTTGAGAAGCACTGGCCGAGTCGCTATACTTACCTGCGATATTATAGGTATACGTTTTCAATAAATATCACGGTCTTTCCAACCAGTACGCCACTGTGCTCGTGGACAAGTGCCGCATTATTGGATATTTGACCGTGGAGAAATCTAATAGCCATGCCGGCCCGTACCTGCCGCCCCTCCCTCTTACAACTCACCCCGCCGCCACTGCCCTCAGCCATTATTAAAGTTTTTCTCCATATTAAACATTCCGACAACCAAAAAATACAGCTTCAGTCACGGTGGATATAGAATGGTTATTTCACTATGAGCGCTACACTAAAACCATCCATTATACGGAAAGCACCACGATAATTTCAATAAGCTAGTAGGTAATCGGACGTGAATCTGAACAGCGATTCCAATTCCAACCGCGTGAAAAATCGTGTAAAAATCTTTTACTTAAAAGCATCATTGATTGAATTGGTACTTTTTCACCATATTTGCTTCCCAGCATGAACCGTCTTATATATAATAGCCCAGACCGGTGTATATAAACAGTACACACAGTTCTGACGTGCGCAAGTTCCGAAGCAAACTTAGCTACTTTAGACATTCAGTATTTAAATTTCAATACTGTCATCTATGACGGGCGTTCCCACTAGTAATATGATAATCACTGATTACGTCAACAGTAGTCGCTGTTTCTTCCTCTACAGGGGCTCCCAGCGGGTAGAGAATTGCTGCCGTGTATTAGATTTTCAGTATAAAATAATAAGCAGATTATTTTAAAAAATAAAACACAATTCATTTGTATTACTTCCACATAATACTAATCTGAAATCACAAATATAGCTACATTAAGAGTCCATTAGCTGAGCAAAATTTTTTAATGACATTACTAATGCAATAAGTCAGATTAGTATTTATTGATCTATAAGAGGTCCGTAACATTTTAATTGTAGACTATTTTATTTGATTTATGTATAATTTGTTTGTTAATCAGTTTTTTCTTGTCCTAGTTCATGAACCATTAGTTTTATGTATCTTCATTTTTACACTCAATTTTATATAAATAGGCCTGTTATGTTTGTATTTTTATTAGTTGATAATGCTCGTGATGAGCGAAACCGGTTCTGATCATTATAAATATGTGGAAGTAGTACAAATGAATTGTGTTTTATTTTTTAAAATATAATGTCTTTCCACCAAGAATTGACAGTTAACCCCTTAAAAGTGATAAGCATATTATTTGGAATACACATTTTGATTTAAATTTACACTATCCTGGGAAAGGAAAATGGAGCCCAAAAAAAGGTTGGGAATCCTTGCTCTACAACTATAAAAAATTAAATCAAACATAATCAGATTCAACGTAACGTAAGTGGCCTACTTGGTTGTTGTTCTATTTAAAAAAACTAGTCACGAGCACTGAATTCAAAGTTTTCAATTACTCATTTAATAAAGGAAAGATAGTGGTTTTTTAACATATTTAAATTATAATTATATTGATAACTTTTTTCCATATCAAACGAATATCTCAAAACAGATATTATAGTTTGAATTGAAAAACAATTTTCCCACTGGCAAATTCGCATTTCTTGAGAGTGATTGTCCAATGATTAGTAATATTTTACCTGTCATCAAATTCAAGCAATAAAATATAATACATTAAATCTACAAAGTATTTAAGCGAGGGTAGTTGACTACGAGGAAATACCTGCAAGCGGTGCCAGCGTTATGCATAGGCGCAATGGACGACCAATTCGTTGCTCGAATGTTGTACAAATATTTACAATAATTCAGTTACCTATAACTAGTTACTTATTACCTATAACTGTGACGGGAAAATACTAAATTTCTTTGGGCGGCAAAACTCATAGTTAAAAGATGGAAAAACAACATACGCTTCAGACAATAAAGGTATGAATTTATTTATTATATCTAATTCATGCTATATTTAATTATGACATTTAAAAAGTCAATGGAGGCATAGAATACAATATAGATTTATATATTTATTACGTTTATGTATTTACTTAATGAAGGAATAACATTCAAAAACTGTTGAATAAATTCAGCGTTCAATTTACGAGACATCGTCTTTCGTGAAAGAACGACACCCGTTTATTGCAACTCACAGAAGTTCAGTTGACTTTGGTTCAACATGTCGAAAATATACGTGACGCAAATGAAATTTTAGCATAACTCTTCTATATCGCATTACAAATCCGCCTCCATAAGCCGTCTCTGTGTTTATACTTTCAGTGAATTGAGCGGATCGTGTTATGTGAATAACAAAACGAAATATTTTACTGTCTTATTCAAACGTATGCAATTTGCGGGCATAAAATAATGAAGTAATAACTTTTGTATCGTAAATAACTGTACAAAATATTAACTACCTACTTGTATTTTATGATATTCGTTTAACTAACACTACTTTACCTTACTTTGAAAAGGTTCTAACTGCACTTGACCATGTTTTGAGATACGAGCGTTTGAAGTTTTGACTGATCATATTTTGTATTTCGAAGGAAAAAATGTATTTTTAATTAGTGAGTTGGCATATATTTACATATATTAATATTTTACTTGTTTTTCATATTATTAACTTCAACTGAAGCCCTTATATTAGAAAATAATGAGTATTTAAAGCTTTAATTAGAACTGACAACAACAGTTTGTTTAAAAGGGTTTTATCGGATATTTCAATTTTATCAAACAACGTGTTCTGATTTTTGAGATATCTATTAATATTATATATTATCATGACTTGCTGAACCCTATAAGCCAACAATAATATTATAATACAACAGAATAATAACACATATATACTCTGAATGCTTGAACGAATTCAGCTAATTTTTGTCAATGACCACATCGATAGAACAATATAAGTAAAGGGTAAAAAAACACACCAACCATCGAGCGAAGAGTCTTCAACATGACGTTAAAACCTTTTCAAAAAGACTATGATGTGTATGTTTTCTCTGTGAGATTACAATAATTAGTTATATCGATTCATAGAACCGTATAAAACAATTTATGAAAAAAATTCTCCGAATAAAACTCCGAAATACTGCCAATTGAAGAATATATGACTCTGAAATCAACGCATATGGTAGAATGTGGCTAACACAACATTTTCCAATCAAAAGGTCATTTTAAGCCAAAATGTCAGTTAGAACCTTTTCAAACTAAGGTAACGACTAGTAAAACGAATAAAATAAGTTACTCTCTCCTTTTTTATAAAAATATTGTTTACGTCGCAAGCAGTGTATTTCGGTGATTCAATTTATTTTGATTTAGTAATTATTTATCATTACTTAAGTTAGTGGGTATCATGTATTATTAAATCATAGCCCTGAAGCAAACTACTATTTTCAATCAGTAATATTCCTATTATTGTATACATAACATAATAGTAAACTCAAACCTAAATAACGCTTTCGACTGAAAAATTTACTATTCGATTTAATCTTTCATGATCTTCATTTCTTTGATAATACGTATGAACTCAATCTGACAGCCTACTATTAATAGAAAATCTGACAATGGATAAAAGTTTTAAATGCTCTGATCTACCGGACCATTATCCACTATAAATAGTTCTCTGCGCTATATAATATAATATTACGATTTAATATTTTATATAGTATGTAGAGATTTCTCAGAGGATATTGATATTAGAGTGAAATGTGCACATGTACAAATATATCGATATGTGCAAATACACTTTGTATCGGATATTCAAATTGCAAATATTTGCGAAGTTAGTTTGCATCTTATATTGCATTTGGCGTCGACTTTGTTTGCTTGCACTTTCCTATTGGATTTTTATATTTGTGGGAAATTCGCATGAATCGGACAACTAATAAAGCTTTGCCAGTGAATTCTACGAATTGAATTAAATCAAAGTTCGCAATATAATATAAATTTAATATTGATGAATGTATTCAGAATAATTAATTTAATTCAATTTGGGTATGTTGGTAAAGTATGTCATTTTGTTGTACTTATTTTGGTCCAAAACGTACTAATTCAAAAGTTGAAAATAACGCAATTCCAAGTGATTGCGTAATCCATTATTCAAAATCAAGTTTCTTTAATTTGATTTCAAATTATACGTTTTTTTTTCAAAATTTAATTGCGCAGTTTAGTATTCCAAATATATTAAATTTTATCATAAAATCTCACTTTACAGTAATTACTAATTCACTTAATTCCGAAAGAATGTTTTATACCTACCTATGAAAGAAGACTTCCACAGCATAAACAAATCATTTTCGGGATACATACAGGCTGTATGTAATATTTCATAAGAACAATATTTAATCTTTTTCTTTTAGGTATTTGACAATTAATTGCATTGTAGTTTATGATATGAACGCATAGCTGCAATTTGTGGTCTAAACAAGTGGTCGTCAACCTGGTCCTTACTGTTAACGTTTCCATTGTGGACGGTGGGTAATTTCCCGAATTATTATCAATTAAAGAAGATATAACACCTGAAGAAATTGAAAGGTTTTGTTGCCACATTAATGAACTTAAACTTGATATGGAAAAACGATTACAAGATATTTTGAATTGGATGATAAATCATCTTACTGCAAATTTGAACGAGGCTGATACAACTTACCAAGAAGAACTAGTAGAACTTAAAAATGACGAAGAGAGTAAAAATAATTTCAATACTTCTGAACCCAAAAACTATGGAAAAATAGAAAAATATCTGTTTTATATCAAAAAAATGTGGAAAATGATAAAATATATACCTTTTTCTACCACTTACCTACTAAAATCAGGCTTCAGTGCAGTTAATAGTATTATGAAAAAGCAAAGAAATCTTTCAAACATTACCCAAATAAAAGACCTTCATATGTTCCTAACGAAAATTGAACCCAACATTAAATATTTAGTCTCACAGCGTCAAGCTCAAGATTCTCATTAATTATTAAATATAATTTAAAAAATGATATAATAATGTTCCTGTTTTTCAATTCACACAGTTCTTTAACATATTGACCCTTACAGCGCGAGCCGTTTTCATACGAATTTATTTTCAGTCAATTGCTCTGTTAAAACGCTCACTATGGCTAATATGAAGGAGTTGAAAAATATTTAATCTATCGAATATCGAGAGCTCTTTTCAAAAATATATTTCCTTGCGTTCTACTTGACATTTTCAGGATCTGTTACCTAAATTCTCCACCTAAAGGTTTGAACTAATGTTTAAAGCATACATCCACAAGTCTTACCTTCTAGTTTGGCCGGAAATACGAGATAGAGTCTTGGATATGTTGACATTTCTAGCGCATTCATCGGGTTAATTGGATGCAAAAACCAAATCATCAATTGTGCAGGGCTGTAGTAGAGTATACATCAGTATATGCGGTAATAAATAGTATATACTATTATTATTGTAATAGCAAATACCTTTTAATATTTAAAATATTAATTTTACTTTTTCTTACACAGTACAATTCAGGAAAATGGAATAGGGTATATTTTTGTAGATAAAATAAGCGTGAGTGTATGGGTAACTATACACAGAGAATATACAGTACAACACCAAGTGTGATGCTGTATACCCTCTACTAAATGTACAACTACAACAACAGCGGTTGTAAATAAATAGTCAGAAAATATAGCAAAAATTGTGAATTACTTACAAGTAAAGATTCCAATCAAATATTTTTCAATATTCGAATATTTGATAAATTATGTTTTTTAAACCACTGGATTAACAAAAAATGTCTATATATAATCTATTTTGTTTATTTAAATACCATAATATTCACACAAGACACATGCTGGCAACTAGTATGTGATAAAATTCATACATTATATTATTCAAATACTTTAGAGGTTTTAATACTCGATATTCAAATATATGTTTTCAACGAATATTTGGAATCCCTACTTGCAAATTAAAGTATGTACAAATAAAAATGCTAGATGTTATCTCAATTTTTTTTATTATCTAATAGTGTAAAATTTTTGGCACAGTAACAAAATTTATGACAAAACGTCAAGATTATGACAAAACGTCAAGATAATTATATTCCTAAAAAATATATCTCATAAATTTATATGTAAGCAGTAAAATTGCTTCTAAGTATCTTTCGAATAAACTAATAATCAAAATAAACTACTGGAAAAGAAGACATGTAAGCTTTTTGAATGATCAATTAAATAACAAACTACAAGCGTAAAAATATAAAAATTATAATGAATTGTTTTGTATAAGCGGGATAACAACAAAACAAAAATCTGAAATTTATGTAAACGGTTGAGAAATAAAACATTTAAAAATTTAAGTAACATCAAATGATTTAATATATTACTATCAGATCTGAAAATATTATAACATTTTTCAATTCCATACGGACAGTACAGTTTACGAGCAGCTCTTTATGTGGTAACATCTTACAGTACAAAAGCGATAATTAAGTTACTATAAATACATCTAAATAAATGCGTACAATGGAACATATTTTGTGCCTTTAAAGATATTTCATTAAATCCTCTGGGTAATCCTCTGAATAATTAAATTTAAAGCACACATATTTTAGTAAAAAAGATATTCGTATATATAATATGCCAGCGTGAAAATCATAGTTATTTTTTGCTAGAATAATATATAATTATATGTATATGCAAAAAAATTTTACGTTACGGTTACATTTTTTTATAACACCCTGTATGTATATTTAAAATAAGTATTGTTAAAAATATGTATCAAATTCATTATGGGTTGGAAGATTTAGACAAACCTTATTATCAAAGATTATAACCATTGAGCTACCAATTTAGAGAAGTGAAAAAAATGTTTTAATGCATTTCAATAACAGATGCATTTTGATGTGATGTTGCACTATTTTTTATTGTCTTGCTGTTTTATTACAAACAAATATACTTACTACAATATCAATTCCCAAGTGATAGCTGGATGGAGTACAAGCTATTGATTGAAGCTTCTTGTAGCACACTTTATGTCAGCCTCATAATACTAAAATAAACTATGAGAATATCCACGTAAGCAGTAGCTCAATTATTATTTCAGTTTTTGCGTATACGGAAGTATAAGTAGATTTCAAAAACTTTACAGCTTAGGAATTAAAAAAATAAGTATACGACAGTATTACATATAATATGGCTCAAGCCATACTGAACAGGTTATAAGCAATACATAAAAAAATAATTGTTATGTAATCAAATCTAAAACAATGTAAATTTGTTGTTAACACAGAAGAAATATAATACCCAAGTATAAAAAATAAATGGAAGTTTGTTAAAAAAGGCCATTTTTCTAAATTAAGTAGCTACTATCAAACCGTAAAAAGATTGTCATCTAGCACGATCAGTTAATCTCTTATATGTAGTATAAATGAAATGGAGTAACGTGCATGAGAAAAGCATTTGGTTTAATTCAATTTGGAATGCTGAAAATATTTGATCTGGAATCTTGCACACATCAGTAACATACAATACAAATCTCAATCGATTGATTCAGTTGCTAAAGCCATACAAATGAGATTCTATCACCGAAACACAACTAACAGTGTATAAAAAGAAAGAATTTGTACTCAAAATAAACGAGCCGACAAATACATTGCAACTAAATATATCGAAGGCACTGCCACCAGTGAGTTAGTGAGTTTAACTTAGTGAATACGATAACCGCGGTCGCGAATTATGGCTCCGTTTAAAACTCGTCATGTCTGGCTAAGGCCTCTCCGAAATCGGTAGCCTGCGAGCCGACAAACAGATCATACTTGGCGAGAATCTCGGACTTGGATAGTTTCTCGTCGGCGTCGGAGTCTGCTTCGAAAATTAAATGTCTGGCTTCGGCTTCAGCGTGATCGAAATCCGGAGGAGCAATCCAGGCCCTCACTTCTTCAACGTCCATAATGCCATCTTTGTTTGTATCTCTTTAAAAACAGGAAAGTTAATAAGCTGAATATTAAAAAATAGTATTCTGCTAAAAAATCAACAAATGGCAAGTAATAATCCAGTACGCAAATTGTTTAAAGTCAGCATTTTTGATAATATGGCAGTATAAGACCATATCGTTTGTCACAGGCAGAATGCTGACTATCTGCCCATTATAAAACAGTGTTCTAACCTGTATTGAGTAAATTGTTCCCTTTCATTTTTCACCCACTCAGGTTCGTCATCTGTATCTTCATCAGGTCGGTACATGTCACCAATGTATTCAGCCAAAGAAATTTCTCCATTCTGACAAAAAACACCGAACAAAATTTACAACATTGGCAAAATAAACAAAACAAACCACCAAAAGACACTATTCTCAATAAGGAATTAATTTTTTGTATTGTAATGTAGAGCGTGCAGAGGCATCTCAATAGAAGTTGCTCTATGAGAAATCGTTGTTATTCAGTCGTTAACCTCTCTTTCAAAAAAAATGAGGTATTCAAGGCCGTCACGAGGACTTTGAAAATCATTTTACGATGGTAGCTAGAGATGGGAGTTTACCAAGAGCAGTGTTGAAGGAGATCAAATTCAGCACAGGGATGTTGTAGGTCAAAAAGAAAGTAAAACTTACTAAGAGTAATACCTATGAAAATGCAAGGTCTACTGTACCTTATCTTTGTCGATGTCTTCCATTGTTTCCAGGACGATGATGTTCCTCATCAAAGGATTCTCTTCTGGATGAAGGAAGGCTTTAAACTCAGTCATATTCATGGAATCATCTTCGTTGAGATCTAGAAATAACAAACTTACATATTCACAAATATACCATAACTGTACCTTCTCACGGTAGGTACTCAAAGTTATGCTACCACCTGCAATGAATTTTCAGCATGTCTAGTTATATTTTATACAGATGAAGAAAAATCTTAATGTCTCTTTAAATTTATGAATTGATATCACTCAATGATATGGTAAATTTGACCTTGCCAGGAATTGAAACTATAACCTGATCACTAGGCATAGTTCTATATTTATTTAACAAAATGATTTAGAATTAAAATGCAATAATTTAGTTTGAGTGTCAAATGAACATCTCATATATAAACGTTTTCTGTTTGCAACATGAATACATTTGTGTGTGTTAAATAAATTCTGAGAAAATGAAATGTTAAAGGAATCATAATACATACAGAATTATATTCACATCATTTCCGAATTGAATGTATTATGTCACTCATAACAGAAGATTAATTATGTACTGTGCAAAAAATTGTGGTTAGAAATGACACAAAAACATAACAAAAAGTCTATTGGCTTTTATTTGACATATCAAGATTATAGTGATTAAATATTTTTAAGTAACATGAAGCATTTATTATAATTATATTAAAACAAAGAAATAAACAGTTAGCAAGCAACCAGGAAATTGTAATATTTCAACAATGGAAATATGCAAAGGTGTGAGAATTTTTCACATTACTTTAATTGGCTAATTAAATTATTTTAATAACCAAGAGACACTTCATAAACCATCGTTACTATCAACCTCCTCTATTATCTGGCGATCAGCCATCCATGCAACCCCCATTTAGTGATGATGTTCAGTTGAATTTAAAGAATAATACAAATTAGATGCACATTTTATTATTACCAGCATGGTGCCAACGACGGCGATCACGGCGCAGCATTGCCTTGTAAGAAAATCCTTCAGAGCTCTCGCTGTCCATATCTTTAGCGTCCATTTCATCCATGAATCCATACACGAGTTTTCTGTACACCTAAAAAAGAGCATAAGCAAGATGATATAATATTTCATTCTCCAATAAAACAAAACATAGAATAATATCCCTTTGAGGATCAGCTGTTCTTATCTCACCTGTTAAATTAACCCATAAAACAGTATTTGCATGAACTCAGTCACAATCAAATAGATTTATTAAGTATCGTTGGACATTTTCAAAAAGAATTCCTAGTGGCATCACTGGCATGTGCATGTGATATTAACATAAGGTTAGGCTTCGGACTTGAGATACTTCTTCTAAACATATGAATACAGGCAACAAAATTTCTTTAAAATGTTTCTATGCTCCATTATAAAATGCTGAACTCTGACTTGCTTCATCAAAACTTTACTCACCACCTGTAGATGGTCAAATAAAAGAATACTATATAAAAGAACTTAATCGCCTGTTTCAATCAATCATCGGTGTTTTGAAAAAAGGTAATGATTAAGTAATTAGAAATGTTTAAATGCTCCCCTGTATAATAGGATAATGGTTAATTTGCCAATTTTACAAAACACTGACGATATGTACGACACTGTACAGATACCATTAACTTTGAGTGTGTGACACTTCATTAATAATAAATATTTTTTGTCAAGTTTTGATATAATTTTTGTAACTAACCTCCCATGAAATAACTTCACTATTTTCCGGATTATGCTGCTTCCAGTGCCTTTCCACATCATCATCAATGTATCGATTTTGAGTATATCGGATCCAGTCTTTTAATTCTTCCATGGTAACAAATCCATCACCATCCTTGTCAATTTTGTCAACGATCATTCTTAAACGAAACACGACAGTTGTCAACATAGATATGAGAATATTTCATAGAATTTATTATGGAAAAGGACATTGTTACTTTATTATTAATTTGTTAACCTCGGTGGTTTGACATTATAAGTCAGTGATTCCTAACTGGGGGGCGGCAAAAAAGATTAAACGTTTTTTTAAGCACTTATTTATCGATTGTGGAAAGGAAAAAGGATATAACCCACACACAAAAAATATTGTGTACAGCCCAAACAAAATGTGTATTAAATTGTATACATTGTGATTATCGAAAAAAAATATTTTGAAAAGACGGAGGGATATGTCCTTTTACCTTTCTACAGTGGATATATATATAGTGTAGCACGTTTTGTGTGGGTTATACACAATATTTTTTGGTGTGGGTTACGTCCTTTTTCCTTTCCACAGTCGATATTTATTACACCGATCTTCATCGTGTGAGAAAATTTATGATACTACATGATGTCCTTTTTTCACAGTCGTAAAGATTTTAAAAATAAAACACAATATGTTTTGTATTACTTCCACATGTTTATAATCATCGGGACCGGTTTTGCTCATTGCGAGCGTTTAATTTTAAAATATAGAGAGTTGACAGTCAACAACTTAAAACTGACTTATTTATAATTAAAAATATATCTAATATAAAAAAATCAATGTGGGTTTGTTCGTATCTTATGCACTGCCATACCGTTCATCCGATTCCGATAAAACTTTGTCAAGTTATTGCTTGCACTTGCGCGAAAAACATAGGCATAGTACAATCAGGCCCGGCCCGGCCCGAGCCCGACACTCAACGTTTTAATTTTTAACTTCCAGTATTTCTTATTATACATAAAAATCAATCTCACAATCCAGACACATCTAAAATCTAAAAAAAATCTTAAATAAAGAATCAAATTCGTATAAATAGCGGCATCTCGGAAAACCTTCCTCTCGGGAAAAAAAGCACTTCAATAAACAGAATTAAAACACAAACACTTTCTTTCTTTGAGTGGACTTACTAGTTCAATATAAAATGCGTACACTTTGTATTTCAACTGTGGTTTGATGTTTCGATAATTTCTCTTGTAATAAAATGAGTATCAAGCACTGAAAGTTTGCAAACCAAACTGTTTGTTGTCTGGAGTTTACTGAATTTAGATCTGATAAGCTTTGTATTGCAATTTAATATGATCTTTATTAATACACTAAAATATCACCATATCGAGATAAATCTTTTCATAGCATTATACGCTAATAATTTTTTTTTCAAATATTAAGGTTACACCTAATCATCTTTTTGGACGAATTATTTTTACACAGTTTCAAAATTGCAACCTCTAATGTAATGGAGGAACCTATCTTTCATTTATCTAAGTCCATTGCATCTTTTTTAGACAATTGTTTTTGCACGACTGTTTCAAATGGAAAATTTCCCCTGTGTAAAAAGAAGATTGAGTGTATTTTAGAAAACCTGGACAAATAAAAGATCAATCCAATTTCCATTTGCTGTTATTATTAATTAAACATTTTTTAAAAACAAAGTTAACGTTTTTTTTAAATTGAAATATTTTGTATGTATTCTTGAATGAGTAATTTTGAGATAAATAAATATATCAAAAAGTCTGGCATTTCAAATGCTTCTGATAAGGTACAGATAACGAATAAAATAATAATGTCAAGTTTTTGGCTCACCCTAATCTCCTTTGACTTTCTTCTGGGGGAAGTTGATCAAAAGTCTTGGCCTGGTCTTCACCGAGAAAGGCTTCATGATCATACTGAGGGTTATGATGCTGGTTTTGGAAGTGCTCTACGTCTGATAAATCGTGATTTAAAATTCTCTTATCCTCGGGTTTAGGAACGGCAAATGCCGCAGTAGACAGAAGTGTCACGAAAAATAGTATGTTCATTTTGTATCTAAAAGCGAAAATTATTTAATTAATTTCAACTATGCCTGTAATACCACCAACGTATAACCAGCTAAATAGGTCACACTCGACATAATAATAAAACTTACAATAATAAAAATCAAATCAATCGAACGGAGCACGCACGATGTTACGCGAGTGTGGGATTATAACAAATCAAAATAATGACATTCTCATGTCCTAAATATACACTGAGAACGTTCCAGAAACTATACCACTGACGTGTACTTCCTTTATCAACGAACACATGACGGCACAGCCTCCACACAGACGATTCCACATCATCCCGTATTTTACCGCTCTCTGGATTGATATTTTAGGAACTACTAACGTAAACAGTATACTTTGAAAGGCCTTATCGGTTGCATATTATCAATATTTTGTAAAATACATCATGCTACAATTAATTATGCATAATTATTTCAAATACCTTGAAGTAATACTTCGTAATTTATAAAATTCCATAAGTAGACGATTGCAATCAAAACCACGCACTCACACCACCCAAACTTTGGAACGTCAACAATAAAATTCACAACAGCCGGCGGCAGGGCTGCCAGTTGTCGCATTATACAAATTCTAACAAATAATTTGATATCAAAGGCATAAAAGAAGTCCGTCGTAAATACATCAACATATTGTAAAATATAAAAGCTCTACTGATTTAACCGAAATAAAAAAAAACTTGTAAAACCGTTCATATAATATGTTATTAGTCCATATTCTACAAATTCATTAAATATGTTGGCATCTTGTAATCCAAGGAACACCGCGCTAATAGTTTTAAAAACGGATTTCACCATTTTCTACTTCGAGATATTTGATTGTAATGTAATTATTTCTTTAATTTTCAACAATAAAAAAATCAAGCTAACCGTAAGAATATTACTAACTATTCATAATTGGCTATGTTTGCAGGTTACAATAAGTATAAATAGTAAGACGGAGCAAAAGACCAACTATATTTTAATATTGTATTTTCCAGATGAGATAAAATAAGTAGGTAATATGATCAAATTTTCATCTTTTAAACAAGCAGAAAGGCGCAATTAGCAACATAAAAACAACTTCCCGATTTGATTTTAATGTTTTGCACACTTTCAAATTATTATTTTTGCGTGTTTGGTTTGGTTCCTTAACAGACATCTGCACTCTTGGAAATTAACAATTAAACCGCAGTTTACTTATAAAACAATTTCTTTAGTAAAATAAATCGGAAAGAAAACTAATTTGTTTTCGATTTTATCAAATTTTAATTGTGTTGAAATAGTATGATATTGTGGGCGTTCGGGCAGAAAACACTTACCTGCTTCCAAAACACTGATTTGAGACAACCAATGTTTTACGTTTGTAGTATTCTTAAAATACCTGTCAAATATTTATTTTTAGAGCTATTCATGAGCTTTTTTGTTTTAATATATATATGAAGCCCTAATCTTGCTACTAGCAGAGAAGTATTTTAATGAATAAAATTGTTTTATTGATGGTAACAAAAACTTGGCAAAAATATTTGGTTGGGCGGGCAAGTAGAAATCAATTAAATACTCCTAAATTAAATCTATTTCAAGTAAATTGATGTTTTATGTTTTTTAAGCCATGTCTAATCCCAGTATGGAGCGTATTAACTCATAATGGAGTTTTTGTCAGAATAAGTTTTTTTACGAGAACTCCTTCTATCTCGGTTGCTCAACCTTTTTTTTACAAAGACAGTAGGAATAGAATGATAGAGCGCTAGGGCAGGACTCGTGTTTAGTAAATAACTCTCACTACGCTCCGTTTATATGATCTGATGGGTAGGAGAGAATTTTAGAGATCACAGACATCCATGTCTTCGTACATAAATCAATTAATAAAATTGTCCGTACTTGGATTCGAGCCCTTGATCACTGTCACCAAAGCCAATGAGGTTGACTACTTGACCATGGATCTGGCACCGAGTACCCTTGCTTCAAAGCGTCTTTGATGCGTTATTATATTATTTGGTTTGTACCTCCTAAAAAGTTACAAAACATGAAACGCAACTGGAAACTTTCAACATTAAAACTAAGCTGACTAGTGACTAAATATGATTTATGATTGGTCATGAAAAATCAGGAATCATGCTTGCTTGCTGACTACCTATTATAGGTAGTGATGAAGGACAACTGACATGAGGATGGTATGTTTACTATGGATAGGTTGGGATCTAAGATATAACTTTTTCAAAATTCCTCTCTCTTTTATTGAATAAAAAAATATATCTTTCATAAAACTTTTATTCAATTTGATATGGCTATATAAATACTCATACAATAATATTAAAACAGGCTGCCAATTTCAAAAAAATATATTCAGTAAGACAGCAAATAGAAAACATAAAAATTAGTTAATTGCCAACAGAAATAGCTCACTCGAGTTTGAATTCTCGTACATTGTTAAAGTAATCAAGACCTTAAAATTGCACAACATGGTCAAAACAAATTAGTCTATCCGCTAAGAATAGTAAAGTTAGATGTTGTGATCTGTTTCAAACATAAGAAAGAAACTGGAGACATACCGGAAGATACAATTTATTTATAGTTAAGTTTTAGAATGAAGGTGAGATGTGTACATAGTTTAGACTTATTTTGTAAATACCTGTACATAGTGAAGATTCTTAGTATGCATAATATATATATATATATATCAGTTAATGTTATGAAGTGTTCAATAGGAACATTTTAGTCAAAATCGAGAGAAACAGAAATAATGCAAAAAACTTTTTATTTTAAATTCCAAATCCAGGGTAATTTGCCAATAATATAATTCAAATGAATAAATAGAATAAAGAAACGGATAGTTTATTCCCACTAGAAATATTATACCTACTCAAAACATTAATATTAATTTATTAAATAAATTAATTCGAAATTTAATCGCCAAGAATGGTTTTGATGAGAAAATAAGAACATTATTCTTGCATTGCAAATTACACACATACAAAAATAATGTATTTTTAAATTTGATAACATATTTGCAGTTAATATGTTATCCATGTTTCAGATAATATTCTAACATTACATACATGACAATGTTACTAAAATTTTTATTTAAGCGTAGCAGATTGTACAAATATACACTAAAAAATTTACGATTCCAGAAAGTCCGATGACATTTGTTGATACTTCAATTGAATAGATTCAATAGCATACTAAAATAAAAATAAAAAAACTAATGTTATTTTTTTTTAATTAGTCAATTATGTGCATGGACAAGGAATGCTTGGGAATTTAAGTTATGCTCTTAATTGGTGCCAAATAATGATGAAAAGATTCAGTAAATCGGATTTCATTTCAATATCTCCAAATTCGAATTGATAATGACTTTCGTAAGAATAAAAAATATACATTGTATATTGAAAGCTATTTTGGGTACTTATTTCATCATCCAATCAATATGACAGAGGCCATTTTAGAATCGAGCACACATATTTACAGGCAATTGATTGAATATTTTTTATTTCAAAAATAGAACAGCAAAAAAACAATTGAAAATGTATTTCTCTTCCGACATGTGTTCTACCATAATGTAAATATGCAGATTTATTAGTTTATATTCAATATAGTATAAAACAGTTTACGATTACTATGTATTATATAATTTCAATTTCATTGCTGTTAATTCGAGCATTAATTGAATTCACAATAATTGGCTACCGTGACTTTAATCATATTTTGTTTTTATGTGGTCAGCGTAGACTAGGATGCATACTGGAGGAATACAATATTTTCAATTTCAAAATATCCTTCACTTTATAGTCAAAGACAAATATTTGATTATGGGACAATGAAGAAGTGTGATATTTTTAAATGATCAATAACACTTTCAAACAATAAATCCGAAAATACTCAGTAACAACTAAGGTGAATGGATAATAGTAAATAAGCAAAGTTATAAATAAGAATGTCAAAATAATTATGGTACGCATCATTCAAAAATAATTTCAACTGCGGACAGTTCAACAGGTTCGATTCTCACTTTTATTGAGTCCTCCTCTGCGTTTTTCCTTATGCAATTTTAACTGTGATAAAATACAATTGATTTTATATTGCAGTATATTAATTTTACACGGCTTCACCAAAGATAGAGAAGGCTTATATTAGGTCATTCAGACATAAGCTAGTTAATGTTGAAATTTGATTCAAAATTGAAAATATCACTGTGGACCTTATCTCTTCCAACACCCACAAAATATAGTCCATCAATTAATAATAAGGTTAAAAGTTGAAAATAGCAGTTGATCTAGAAATGGCAGCCAGTATGACATGTGCAAATTTCATGCCACTACTGTACACCATTTGGTGTGACAGACAGACATACAGACAGATTTATGTTAGGTTGATGCATAAGTAAAGTGGTTTTTTTTAAGATTTCAAAAGTTAATATTTTCAGAAAATCTTTATTAAATCAACTAATTACATAATTCCCATTATTGCTAATGATTGTCTCGCATCGTTCTGTCAACTTTTTAATCCCATTAGAATAAAAACTTTCAGTTTTCGATGCAAAGAATGTGTCTAGTGCTGTTTTCATCTCATCTGTTGTATTATTTTTTTTTCCATTTAAATAATTTTGTAGAGATAAAAAAAGTGAAAATCAGAAGGGGCCAAGTCAGGAGAATAAGGTGGATGCTTTAAAACATCCCTATTGAGCTCCGTTAATCTGTGCTGTGTCATCATTTTAGGAATGCTATCTTTTCACTCTCTTGAAGCACGAAGATCGTTTTCGATTCTAAAGCATTTCTCTCTTCTTCTTCAGGGACGAGTTTATAATCCTGAAATACTCATGTCTATTAATTTACATGCTCCTAATTGTTATCTACGTGGCCGAAACCATATCCAGACAATTTTTATTCTTAAAACTTGTTCTTCGCGTCGGTCATTCGAGTCACCAGTTGCAAGAGCCGGTTGGACGATTAATGCACTGCCTAGAGAGCTGGATATTTTCAACACTAAACTATGGGTATTGTTCACTAAATATTTTTTCCTTTTAAATTAATAATGTCTTTTTTTTTATTTAGTAATTTAAAAAAAAAAAAATTATTTTCATTATTGTTTTTATTAGTAGTACTGTTTTCAATAATTATTATTATTGTTGTTTCTGTTATTATGTTTGTGAAATACATGGCACATTGGCGTCAGCTGTAATGCCATGCATTTCAACTTTTTTGAATTTACAATAAATAAATCATTGCACAATGAGGCCTCGTATTGTCGTGATGAAAGACGACACCTTGCTATTGATTAGTTCAGGTCGTTTTTTTACTAGAAATAGTTTGATTTTTTCAGCTGCCCACAATATCATTCAGCATTAATTGTTTGGTTAGGTTGCAATAACTTGTAATAAATATTGCCCTTCATATCCTACCAAACACAATCTTCATCAGCTGTTGATAAATTCCCAGATCTGAATTTAGCAAACCATTATTGACTGTTTCGAACATCGATAGCACCTCTGCTGTACACATCACATATGTTTTTGGTTGCCACTGTTGCATTATGGACTTTATTGAATTCAAAAAGTAAAGTGTCGAATATGCACTTTCTGACATTTTAAAAAGTCACAAGGACTCAATAACTCGCTGACAATAGACTGAAAAAAATGTTGTAAGAAACCCTGCTTTACATAATACAAAGGTAACATTAAACACAGATGTTAACACAGTTGCTTAAAAATAATATTTCATAGTCTATGTAGAAATACGACAGAAACTTATGCATCAACCTAATACATGTATTTTCAGCTATGGTAGAGATAATGTACAGTAGGGTAAAATAGTATATGCTTAATTTCGCCTGTCTCTTCTTCTAACCGGATAAAATACTGTTCTTCTGGAATGTTGCTGATGACCTTTCATAGGATGTGCACGAAAAAGCTACAAAACGATATGATTTGGGTGGCAGCAAACAGATTGAGTAGAGACCTTGGAAGCAGCGATCCAAATAGGCAGCAGATATGGCCAAAGAATTGGAGAAAATTTTCACAATCTAAGTGATAAATGTTTCATCTGAACTGATAAATATTTATAGTTGCTACTCAGTGTTTCAATTTTCTCATCAACATGCTTCTGATAACATACACTTCGAAAGAAGACTTTCTTGTTCTTAGACATTCAAAAACTAATTCACCTTCCATGTTCACGATGGCATGTTTCATTAAATTCATTTCAAGAAAAATATACAAACGCGTACTAACATAGTTATTATTTATACTGACCACAATAAAATAGCTATAATCATTATCCCGCTAATTATAAGTAATTTATATACATATTCAATCAAAAGGATGTGTTGTACACCATTGTAGGAATTTTACGTTTGCAATTAAAACAATCGAAATATTTCTATGGTATTCCTAATGAATAGATCATATATTATTATTATGCAATAAGTATCAGAGTATATTGAAATATAAATGAGTGTATTGATTTTATTCGGAATACAGTAGGAATACCACAATATTTATAAAGGTTCTTGCTTATTAATATTACTATTTAAGGGTTGGTATATTTACACGTGAAACCTACATCCTGATATATATATAAACTGACAATTTATATAAATATTTAATGTATTACAACGTTTATCACATAGATATTGGCGGTAGAAATGATCGGTTATTCAAAGATTCAATTATGAGATTACTTAAAGTAAATCATCGCCCGGCAAGCCACCGTGAGTTACATTCTTAAGACGATTATACCTTAACCCGTATAACAAACATATTGAAACTATTAAGATAAACTATTTTGGTATATTTCACATACATTTCATATTAGGTCACAGGGTGTCTTGACCATATTTGAAAATTCATCATAAATATACATATTTTCCAATGCAATCCATTGAACATATTAATAAATACTGAGGCTCACACAGTGAGACTGATTTCATCAAATGGACGCCACAAACTGTACTAAAATTATCTTGTTTCAACACAGTCCTGTGATTCTACAGCAACTACTGTTTGGTCGCACCTGTCAATTTTGATTATAAACAATATTCACAGAGTTTAGAAAACTGAAGAACTGATGGTTTGAATGTTTTCAAATATTTATTTAAAGATTTATATTCAAATGGGCAAAAACCTGATTTAGTAATTTATTATAAGAGATAAAAGATAATTCATCTGTTCTTCTCCACATTTATAAAGTTACTTTCAACTCCTTTTGAAATTCATTAATGTCACATAGTTATTTAGTATCCAGCCAAAAAACCAGTTTTAAGCAAAGTAGTGAACTTTTCGAGATTAATTTAAGTTCTATAAAAAAATAGTCGATATTCAAAACGTGGAAATGAATTTGCCAAATGATTTTTTTGCAATGTGCGAAGTAAAGATTTACACATTATGTAGATGACTAACTATTATAACGATTTGGTATAGTTTAAATTTCTATTGATGAATAATTCAATATTTTTAAAATATTGCAACAGAACATTTTCATCTAGACCGTCTAAACTTTTACTAACCGATAACCTATTCAAATTCAATCCGTTTACATTTTTTTTATATTGAGGAAGATGACAGATAATACTTGATGGTATTCTCATATTAAATATTAATAATTATTTTATCAATTTCCACAAATCCTATCAAATAAATTATGATAATGTTATAGCATAAGTCATACATGTTATCTCATAAATGAATGTGCCGTCTAGAATAGCAAGTAATAGAGATAAATTTTGCACTACTTAAGTTAACAAGCATCTTAATAGTTATAGTTAAATAATAAAACAAGAATTTAAAGGATATTAAATGGCAGTAAAGCAAAATTAACGCATCTGTCCACACATTCAAGTAATAAATCCAAATGCCTGTTACGACATCCACATCACACGCTCGCCATTTATTCTTTAACACGTTCACCGGCAGAGTCAAAAACTTGTCAGATGGCACGGTACTATGATTACTGACTGATATATTTCCAGCGAAAGGTTTCGGCGGCGTCAGGCGGTGACCGTCGGCGGTTTGGATTGTCACTCAGACAACCTGATGCTAAGCTTTCCGCTGGGCCGGCCGAACGTACATGGGCTGATGGAATCTTCCGCCGCGGCTGCCGTTTTCGCTCCTACCCATGGGGGGACCGTCTCTGCCGAAAGGTCGACCTGCACACAACAAAATGGTGTTCGCATTGAATGAAGTGTAATGATAATTATATGAAAATAGTTCGACAGTTTCCATATTATGCAGATAAGTTAAAACGTACAGTAGTAAAAAAGTTGTACAATATAATTAATACAGGAAAAATATGCATACGATAAATAGAAAAATATCATATTTAAAACATTTAATAGCCAAATGTACTAGGAAAGTAAATTGTTAACTATCAGTAATATTAAAAATACCTTCCTTTTCGGCTTTTAGAAAGCTACCATAATCACAAATGAGCTTATATTAAGTCAACTATTCGTATATTTGTACACTTAAAAACTGTTGTGAACCCTAATAAAATTATACTGAACAAACCTTGGTTGTTTCGTGACCAGTTAGGCGGAAAACAATCTGTACGCAGAACTTCTTCGTGATTACCGTACGCAAGGAATCTTACCACGACAGTTGTGTTTGAAATTCCTGTAATCTCTGCATCATAATACTGAAACAAATATAAGTTGAATGAATGGCATAATATTGTGTTACATTATTAAAAAATCTGACAAAATGTTACAATAATGTAACAGCTTATATAAAATGCATTCATAATTATTTTACACACATTTCGCAATCTTAGTTAGGACATTGTTGCAAAATTTGGTTAGTGCAATGCTAATTGAAAATAAACTGATTAGACATTTTTATCTACGTAGTTCAATGATTGCACGCTGCCGATATATTCTTCAGAAGGATAAAAACTACAAACATAAAAAATGTAATAATTAAAATATTTACTCCGTTATCTTCCCAATATTTGGCCATACAGCGGTCTCCAGTGCTCCAATTCACTTCAGACCCTTCAGCTAACATTTTTCTGGCTTGCTCGTTGATGGAGGCATTTTGAAACCCTACAATATTAGCAGCTTGATAGAAGCCATTTCCTTGTTTATTAAAGTTATTTCTTTGATCCTGCTGCTGCTGCTGCAGTTGAGGATTGGCTTGTTGGTTATTGGACTGTTGGTACACCTCCATCATCTCGGGTTGCCTGGGATGATTTTGATTTTGCTTAACCTGACCTTCCGCATTATACATGTTGTAAAAAGACGGATTCACATTCGATTGACCGTTTGCCATCTGCCCTTTGTTATTGTTCACGTACTGATTGTTTCTTTTGTAATTCGGATCAGGGTAAGAATTTTGATTGTTATAATTGGGTTTCGGTGAATAGTTATTGAAATTATTTTGATAGTTTTGCTGCATCATATTCGGCCGGCCACCAAATCTGCTCTGAGAGTTGGCATCGATGTTCATGGCTGCGGCCGCGTCGGCGATTACGTCTATCGGATTAGTTTGCTGATTGTAAAATCCCGCCCTTTGATTGCGGTTATCGGGAACATTCCTTCGGTCGGAATAATAATTAGATTGCATCTGCTGTTGATAATTAGGAGGGTAGGCGGATTCATGGGATACTGTGATATTTTGCTGGCGTTTAGCTTCCCCGTCAAATTTCTTCTGAAACCGAGGAGCTTTTTCGTTCGGTATTTGTTGAGAATTATAATTATGCTGAGGTCTGTCTTCACGTTGATAATTATTGTAATTCCTCTGTTGGTGCTCGTTGTGACCGTACGAAGAGTTTTGTGATTGATTGTTGTGCTCGCCTCTGTTGGGCGGTCCGGAACTGTAAGAAGTCTGCGGTCGGGCGGAAGCCGCGCCTCGGTGGCCTCCGCGAACTGCACCTCGTGCGTTGTGCCCGCCTCTGCGATCGTTGCTACTTCTTTCATATTTATTTTCATCTTTACTAAAATGAACAGGCTCCGGCTTTATCGGTTTTTCGGGTTCGGGCATAGTGGGTAATTTGTCTTCGAGGAAATCAAAGAGCGAAACCTTTCCTGAAGGCTTGACCGCGTTGATTCCGTCTTCTTCCCCTGACTCTTTCGATCGACCTTTACGGCCTTTGGTGACTTCCGAAGGCTGCTTGGCCGGGCGATCTTTCTTGACTTCAGCGGTTCCTTCCCTGCGCTGCAAGTTCTTCAACGCTCGGTCGGCATTATTTCTAGAAATTTTAAGAGCATTCTCAGCTTGTTCTTCTGAAAATCCCGCATCAACAATTTTCTGCACGTTGGCATCCAGCATAGGTTTCGTTCCACCTCCGAACACCTGAAAGAAAAATATTCATTAATTATGGTAATAAATTATAAGCAACGCCAAATAATATATGAGATCTTAACAAAGTAAATTTTATTTTCGCTTATAAAAAACGCATTTAGATAGGACTGTTGCAATTAATTTAAAGATTGATAAACCGGAATAAATTATTGTAAAACCAATACACAATGTATGTCATTCTCCGCTACACTGTACTTGACCTTTAGCTTTGATTCATAAACATGATATTTCAAAATAATGAGTAGCAAGCTTAAAATATTGATTTTCATGATTGAAACACTAGATAAATCACAAAATGATACCCTATCTGGTTATATTAGATATTTTTGCTCAACCATGAAAAATTTTCATACAAATTATGTGAAACCTTTTGAATACCAAATTTAGAAGCAGCATTTCCTTGAAATCAAGCTTACTATAACTTTTTTAAATTATCAGGTTCATAAAATTGTCTATTTCAAGCACTGCACATAGCCAATAATCTGTTGCAAGTTAAGAAATGCACAGTGAACAAATGAAAAGTTGTAAGAAACCTTCTTAATGCCTGAGAGTTTTTGTGCTTCAGCAATGGCACCTTTCCGCTGAGCTTCAAACTCTGCATTGTCGATCTTAACGGCATCTTGCAGGCTTTTGAAAGCCAACTCTTCTTGATCCCTGCCGTCCAATGGCTGGCCGAATGGAATCCATGGAGGCGGTGCACCTTCACCTCCGCCGCCGCCTTCAAATATAATAAACATAAGTTACTAAGGTATAATTTTTTCAAAAAGAACCAGTCATATAAAATTGTACAACATTTTGAAATTTATATTACAGTTATAAATAGATGAATCAAAAACGTAGGGAAAGTAGACTGTGTAATATTGTTTACCCTATATTTATACCCAATATAACATATTCCTTTCATAGATTTTAAATTGATTTATTAATTTATAACTATAGGTATGGATGCCTATTGTCAAGCCATTTTGCCCACGCCATATCTTAACGAGAAAACAGATCTTAGAAAGCCTTTAGTTTACTATTATATTTCCTGGCCCATGCTTGTACTGTTTGTGGATGTGGTATAAAAAAGACCTGTATCACTTTATATGCCCATATTTTTTTTCTTGTCAAATATCATAAGGTTTTGCTAACACAATTCTACATTATCGAAGGTCAATGTGCTAATAAAAGTCTCACCTCTGGTGTGTTTGGCGAGGCTTCGGTTCAATTCCCATTTATCCACCATGTGGGTGACATGACCACCCAAGATTTTGATTGAACTAGGCCCAATAAAAAGAAAGCCGTGGGCAGTGTTCACAGGTCCACTTTTTAGCTGAAGTTTTGTTCCAGGTGGTGTATTAATACTTAAGCCGGAGATGTGCTCCACTTCGATAGCCTGACATGTCAAATGTCCGTCTGTTAAAATCAATTTCAACATCCGTGGAGCATGCTTTGATTCCTCATTGACTTTGGGAGCTGATATATTTCTGACTTTCTGTATCTGAACAAGGATGGGTTCTTCCAGAGTTTCACACTTAGCACCGCTCTTGCAAAACTCTTCCGGGAAAGCCGGAGCTCCGATCTCTCGCAAATCAAACTGAAAAACATAAATTGATAATAAATAATTTAACTATATTTTCACTAAAAAATTTCCAAAACCTCAATATATTTTTAATTCCATGTCGCCAACTTATGAATACGTAAAATAGAATTTGAATAGTAAACCAGAGTAAAACCAATAAACACTAACTTGCCCTCACTATTATTGTATTCTGTTATTGGTGGTTTATGTATGCATTTATTTTATGGCTGTCTTGCAATTGGTATAAATGTTTTCATTAAAGAAGCCATTAGTCTCAATGTACATTTAACAAACAACAACGCTTAGACTCTCCCTTAAAATATATACAATATTATTTGTTTATATTTTCAAATCGAAGCTTTTTTTTTATTCAAATTATCTTCGTGCAACAACTTCTATAATTAAATCAGGTAAAATAATTAAATTGTAATAATTGTAATTATTCGTAAATAATTCAAATCAGCTAACTTCAAATGCACTTGCATATACATTTTTGATAGTTTTTTAGTAGGTACGTATAAACGTGTCTGTCTGTCAGAAAAAACACTGTAATTTGTTATTTCTAAAATAAAAAGATAATATCAGGTTAAATTACGTATTAGAGACGTATTCATAATCGTCTACAAAGTTTGACAGTTCTCCCGGTGCTCGGGAATTCTGCGAAATGTTCCGTAAACATTGTTCATGATGTAAGGATATCATACTTACGTCCAAAACCTTTTTGAGGACGATTTTAACGTCTGAAGCATTTTCATCAATTCCAACAGCTTCTATCCCTTCCGGCGATAAATAGCTGAAATAAACATATTCATATATTTATTGTGTTACCTATTTACATAGCTTTTTTTCTACCAAATGTACCCACCCACTGCAATGTTGAGTTATGAAATAAAATCGAGAGGAGAGATCAAAACAAACCGATTATGAACAAAGAAAATAAAGGACGATAATTCAAGTGAATATCTCACCATCCTTCTTCTTTCAATTTCTCAGATATAGCCATGGTTACAATAAATTATATTATCATGACATTACTTCATCGACGGTAAAGGAAACGAACCTGCCATTTATGCTTTATGTTGGCAGCCTGTTTCTCCCTAAGACATACAATATACGGCTATACACAAGGTCTTAGATCATGCCAGCTATATAAATAAATATTACAATAACACCAATAAAATAATGATTGCGGCCAACAATATTTTGTTCATTTTCTCGCCAAAATTCCTTTAGCAATAAAAAAGTTACATTATCTCGAAATTTTACGTAATACACATTTTATTTATTAAATATCTAGTAAATTTATTTCTATTTAGCAAATATGTTTTCATATTTTTTGTCAACTATTTAAAATATGTGCCAAATTATTTTTGTTTATAAAAAATAAACACTAGTTCGCGTATAAAAATAATATATTATAAGTAATGATAACGTCCTAGAATACAAATTTTCATATTTAAAGTTGATATTCATTCAAGAATTTTCGTCACCAAATTGAACTTAAACAAAGAAATTCATCGTTTAACTATGCATCACTCTTCAGTTCTTTGCTAATATCACCTACAAGATCGCAGACTAAGGGATGTCATTTTGTTGCATTTGTCACCTTCCGCATTTGAAGAAATACCTATTTATATTATAGAAAAACTGAAAAAATAACAAACTGGTAATTTTTGCACTCCCCTAAAAAAGGTGAAATAATGTTCCTGACGATAGATATCTAGTCAGGCTAGGGCTCGAAATGAAAATTTCCACGAACCGGCATTTTCGGCAGTATTTTAAATAAAATGTTAAGCTTTTGAATCCAATGTGTGCCCTGAGTCAGGTCAAAAGTAAGATAGATTGAAAATGGATGCATGCCAAGTAGAATGATCAGTTGACATGCCACATAATTTCTCTATGCATTCCTTTGACAATTCATACCGCCAAACGCCAACAACACGGGAACAAGCTATTTTTATAGGAAATGCAGGCCGGGAGAACGTTTGGGGGGTTTATGAGACAAATGAAGTTTTAAAGTAATGAGTGCTATAAGTAAAAAAACGTCTTCGAAATTCTTAATGGGAATTTGTTCATAAAAATGCAAATTTTATGTATTTAATATCGATGGTGAAGATCATAAACATTCTAATTAATATATGTATTTAGTAATTATACTTGAGAAAATAAAAACTGATTTAGTACATTGAATTTATGTTGATTTATAGCTTTTATTTTGATCCATAAAATTTGATAATTATTTATTTTATATGGTTTGCGATCTTCGACATTGAAGTACTATATTGTATTATGGATACGGTCTGTGATATGCTGCTATGGGTTGGCACCACCTCTGCCGAGCTGGTTGCTAAAATAATTTTGATTCGAAGAGCTGGCTCTTAAAATACGGACTTTTTTGATTATCGTAATTCCGAGATCGAATTTTTACACTATCATAATAATTGATCTAATATGGATAAAGCAAAAACTTGCGGCCGTTCATATTAGTATTCTAAGTGAAATTATTAAGTTCAAAATAAATTTAAATGATTTCAGAGATTACATCGGTAATATTTTAAGAGATAAACCCGATAAAATTCCTGAAACGGTCAGAAAATCTAAAAATATTATTAACGCAATTGCAATAACCTTTCAGAGGCGTAACTAGGATTTTCGTTAATGAAAACTATTTGGTCACTAAAAAAATGAAAATTTAAGTTTTTGACATAATATATTATATCAGATTTAATGACCATTAATTTGATAGGTTTTCCGCTGACTTTATGGGATTTCACAACATTCGTTAAACCATGGTTCAGAAGTCACCATCACACAGCAGATAGACGAATAAAAGTTAAAGTTTAAAATGAAAATAAGAACACTACCTATTTGAAATGAATTTATGCAATGTAATGTAGGTACCTACGATATTTTTTTTTTAATTTAAGAAAGAAATTGTACAAAAATTGGAGGTTGATGTTTACCAAAGTGCGAGCTGGTTGATAGAATTTTAGCAATACATCACTGGATACGGTGACTATGTGACCATAATTTAAGAGGACCGTCCTTTATTTCATTGGCGTGTTAGATTTATTTATTTTCGAAAATGGCTATTTTGTCCATTATTTGGAACGAAGCACACGGCCCACGCAATGAAAAAACTGAAACTCCCTAACGGCGCGGCGCCGGTGCAATTCATGTGTTTATAAGACTGTGTACTTAGTGTAAAAGGTGAGAAAAGAATGAGGGAACGTCTTGAAGTTGCGACATTGGATACTTAAAATACAATGTATTCGAGTTTATAATAATTCATGACATATTTTTCGATTTGTCTTTTATTTCTTCAAATATGTAATAATGATCATCGTCTTTATTTCTTATTCGGTTACAGCTTCATGGGTTAGAATCTTCATACATTGGTCTTTTCAAACGATTAACGGATTTGTGCACGAACGGATGTCTGTGATGTTACATCACTCATTATTTCTCAACCAACTGCTATCATATCCTAAGCAACGGAACATAGAGAGAGTGAGCAACCAGTGCTTTCTTAGCCCCTTACCTAACTCCCTCCGAAAAGAGGGGCTGAGCGACTGAATAATCAATTTCAGATTTCGGTAAAACACATTCTGTTAAGAGACATTATAATAGGTAAATTTTATTCTTCACATTGACAGTTGATTGGATTTAAAAAAATATTTTTTTGCTACAAAATAGTTAAAATCTTGATATTTATTTATATTTTGTTAACTGAATATGTTTTTCTTCGATAGCATTATAATTAAAAATGCTTTTAGTCATTATGATAATTAATAATACAATTTGTATGTGTAATTATATATAGCTAATGAACGTTACTACACAATGTAGATCCAGTTGCGTAACTAGGGAAGCATCCATTCATAAGCTATCAATGTAAGTATTATATTTCAACGTAAGATACAGCAATCAAATCGTACGCACTAAAAATTTTAGCATGGAAGATTATTTCACCGAGTTAATTTTCTTTGTAATATTGCGTCGTTTTAATTTTTAATTGAGACTATATCTTTGATTCTGCGAAACTAAAACCATGGGCACGTCATTACACGATATTGTTGTGTACCTAGGTAATATAGTTGTATAGTTAGCAATAATACAGGTAACCAAATCAACAAGCACCACCAACGACCAAAACTAAAATGCGATCGAGAAGTGGTGGCAACTTGCAGCAGAGTCAGGCAGTCTAGTGCTGAGATCGCTCGAGGATACAGGTGTGTGTGTCGTCATAAATGGATGTAATGTTATTCAAAAATTTGGATTCAATATGCGTTAATAAAAAAATCAGTTGTCAGTGGTGATTTTGTGCAATAAATTTTATATTTGAAAGTGCTTCAAGTAAATACTGGGAAGAACAGATTTTTAATTGAAATCTCACTCATCAAGGTAAAAAAAACTGTTGCAACAAACAATACAAAGTAACCTATAACATAACACGCCTACCTGAACGCTGTTTCGAAAATAATTGTTTATCCCAATTGGAATCTAATTGGTTGTATGACGACTCGTGGTTTTATTGCAAATTAAGAGAATGATAATTTATTGTGTTTTAGAAAGGGACTTTTATCAATTTTTTGATATGATATGATTGAGGAATCTGGTGCACTTACGGTGGTTACGAAATGACTTCTTACAAGTTTAACATACGATCTCATTGTAAGATGCTTGAATTTGTCTCTTTTTTTGTTTTTGAAAGAAGATAATATCAACAATAGAAATCTAAATTCGAACATGACAAAATATTTTATTTCTTAGGCGTTGCTAAATGTCTGTTATTATCTGACTACGCAGATTTTGGCATTTATGTTTAAAATAAAAACACGGAAACACATTCGAGTTTAGACACCATTTCGGCAAGATTGGTTATTTAGAGAGATAGATTTCCTTGATTTTAAGACGTTCTCAAACTAATTTTAACTACCGGCCTCTTTTCAGAATATTGTTTACTCGACATCCCATGGGAATTTACCTTCTTTAAGGAACCAAACAAAAAATACAAATTGGCGTTTTATGATGTATCTGTGTTTTTACCTACGCCATGTGTGAAATGCAAATAAAAATGTCGTGATAAATAAGACACATATAAGCCTGAAATTATAAGATTAATTATTTAAATCAATCATGGTAAAATTTGGATTACCCACAGAAAATTTAGAAAACAAAGGATGGGACTGGATCACTGATCGGTTATAAATAAGTGGCATAATGTGGGTTTATTTTGAAGATAATAAACACGTATTTTTCGTTTATCGTTTATCTTCCAAATAAACATATTGTTTTTTCTTAATTTCTGCCTCTTTATTTGTAATAAACTCCGTCAATCGCATCCATGTCTTCTACCACCTCTTAAATGCTTCCAGCGTCCCTGGAAGACAGTATCGCTCACTTTGTGAAACACTGCTTTAGATCAAGGGTGCTCAAGTATTGGTTTGAAAGCTCCCTTTTACTTTAATCTGCATATAATATATCGACTATCTATGTCAGCGGTTTCCAAGGTTCATGCCAAAACGCCTCCCCTAAAAAAATTTTTTTTCCACGCATTCCTACGATTATTTTTTTAAAATTTATATAAGAATATAGACGCGTTTTAAATAATAAAAACTTAATTAAATAAAACTGATAAATATAATAAACAGAATAATAACAAGATTTTGTGGCTTAGCTGGGGATTTTGCCTTCCCCCCACCATTTTTCCTCCAAAAATGGTTTAATATTTACAATTGTGTTGGATTAAGGCTATCTTTAAAATTATTTACCTACAATTTATTTTAAATCATAAATCATCACGGCAGAGAATATTGCTAAATTTTTATGAATAAATAAAGTTTCTTGAAAAATATGTACAGTAGCTTTACAATTTGTCATTTACAAATCTTTTATTCAATCTTAATATTGTATTCAGTCCTGCAGGCTTATTCTTGAAATATGTCAAAAAATTTAGTCTTTAAAATAGTTTTTGTATTTATTATTTATATAAAATACAAAATTATTGATGTACAATCCATTAATATATTGAACACTAAAATTGTAAATTAGTTTAGGACAGGCTGTAAATTAATTTAGAAATTATAAATTAATTCAGCAAATTTACTAGCATAACATTAACTATTCTCAAAAAAAAAACATCAAAAAATTATAACGAAATTATTTTTCCTTGCTTTTCTCTTAGCAAAATCTTCAGCAACATTACCTAAGTCTGTATTATCTGCCAGTTGGTCTATTGAAAGAATTGCAAGAATTTTTTGTCGCGACTTGCGTACTGTCAATATTAAATAGTTTTTTTATCAATTTCAACCACAAAATGACAATTCAGCATCTTATGACTGTTCACAACAATTTCTTCTTTCTGCCTCGAAATTGAGGTTTCACGGTTATCCTGCGATTATTGTTATTTGTTTATTACATACGGAATTTTCTGTTCAAAAATGCTGCCCGAAAGAGCATATTTTATCAAAGAGTAAAATAAACATTAATTCACTGAATTTTCACTGTTATGTTATGACGTTTTATATATTTGTGGATATTTTGGTATGAAAATATTTTTTCAATTACAAAATTTTGGCGCCTCCCCGGTTTTAAGCCACTGATCTATGTCCCAATTGACGACATCAGTCCAGATACCGTATATAAAACTTAATATGAAAAACAAAAGAAAATCGGAATCGACTAGGTTTTGCTTGACGATCGATTTTTTAATGCTACTGGCTAATTGAATGTAGATGCTTTAAATGTCACATTCGTCTTGCCAAAAGGGCATCAGGAAAAAGTTTTCCTATCTACTACGCCCAGGTTCTTAAAATATTGAATGATTATTTTATTTTTTTTCGTTTTGCCTATCCGAAATGCTTAAATTTGTGTACCCTTTTGGGTTTTTATACCTCACTACTTACAAATAATAATCGACGTTGTTTTGGCCAATTGATGTAATCCTCTAAATTGAAATTGTTCAGGAGAGTAATTCTGCTTAGGTGAAATATAATTGTTTTATGGTTTTGTAGCCCCCTTTAAGATGGCGGACACTTCGGCCGTACCATCCTGCCCCTGCTTCTATAAATGTAATGTGTTAAAATTACATGTATGCTATATCAACTAGCTTGATCTAGATGATTTTTTATTTCGTAGCTATGTCATAATTACGAAGGTTGACTCAACATAACATAATATATACTCTGTTGAGACATATAAAGCCAACCTTGATCGGGTATTAGCAATCGGTCTATAATAGATGACTTATTAACAGATTAGGAATGTACCTTCTATTAACAATGAATAATGATTCATTGCTATCCATGCCATACAGAATAGGTGACATAAAGGTTAATGTAGAAAAAACCTTTTTTTTAAACACTTTAATAATTAACTAAGTCAAATTTTCACATATATTTATTTATGGTATTGAGATTTAATCTATAAATGTGGATCGAAATTTTAAAAAATAAATGGAAAAGATTTACAAATAAAATAGGCTCTCATCACGATCCTGAGCTACTTGACCCCCCAAAAAACTCCATTTATTAAAACATAATTTTCAAAAATGAAAAATACAAAATATTAAGGGGTCTATGAATTTAAAAATGCGGGCTCCAGGGTTCTCTAGCATCATGTTGTATTTGACATTAATTTTTATGGCGAATGAACGCAATTCTTAAACGATTTAAATGTCATCGATGTATTCGGCGGTAAATTCATCTAATATAAAATTTAAATTGATAACTTAGTTATTCCACTGGCTGTGTTTCTAAATGTAGCGAGTTTCACTTATTTAAAAAGCGTCTTCAGACTGAGACGGTAATTATTGTGTGTGTCTTATCCCTTGCCCGTTCAGTAGAAGGCAACAAACCCACCCTACCTTTCATTTTTAATTTAAAAATTAGAATCATTGTTTACCTTAGAAATAAATAACCTTGTGGTATATCTAGTTAGTCTGAAGATGCTTCTTAAAGAAGCAAAACGCGTAACATTTAGTTACACAGCCACTGGAATAATTATGTTATCAATTTTAATTTTATATGATTTAAATTTCCATCTAAAATATGTGAAATTTTGTCAAAATGTAAATTTTTTAGAAGGCGACTTATCGTATTTCCTTTCTTTATTTTTATACTTTTCTATACGTCCGAAAACAATAAATCTATTTCAATTTTCCGTTTATAAATCATCATTTGGAACTCCAAGTTCCAAAAACCACCTATTTTCACCCGCACTTATTTTTTGTCAGTTACCGTAATGTTCTTTTCCCACTATAATAATTCTTCGTAAATAATTAATAACGAAAAATGATATAAAAAGTTGTTACACAACAATGACGACGAAAAAAGTAAATCAATGTTCTTTTATACTTCTTATAAATTCGTTAAATAAGTGATAAAGTATGAAAAAATAGCAATATCGAATAAACTTAAGTTCTATTTATTAAGCAAAGTTCAACCAACTCTTGTCTAACGTTGTTTGAGCGATAATTGATATCGAAAATATATAGTTACAAAAGTTCTGACACGTCTGAACGTGTTGAATATTTTAATGGCGATTAAAAATAGTCACACCCTTATCTACATTATTTTTTCATGCTTGTTAACGAGCCATCAAAACAAAACCCGCCCTTCTTCATGGATGGGTTCATATTGATTAATTATATTACTGTGTTATAAATAAGCGCGCGAAATGTGATAATACCGCTCTAATAAAAACTACTCTTGTATATTAAAAAGCATAAATAGGTCAAAGGCGTAAAGGTCGGCGTTTGACTTTATTAAAAGACTTGTTATTAACAACCCCCACCCATATTTATCGCGTTCTCATAATCTATTGGGCAGATCTCAAACTCCTCTGTCGCTTGCTGTAAAAAAATATAAAATATCTTTAGTAAGTGAAGTAACAACAACTATTGAAAGACCTCCTTCAACTTTTCCATCATGCTCATTATTTCTATTTCTATTGGTACTTTTTTCTACACGGTTTCGAAACAGTAAAGTGTAAGGAAACTGATCGCTTATGTTTATATACTGATTGATTTGTTTTAACACGGCTATAAATAAATAGGTACCTGTAACATTTGTTATGTTATATTAGAGATCTGTACGGCCCCAGGCTCAGCCCGCGGGCCTATATCCGGCCCGGCCCGTGGGCCGGGCTCGGGCGTGTAAAGACAACTAAGATTCGGGCTCGGGTCGGGCCCGGGTAAGAAATTCAATTTTCAGAAAAATATTTCCGACTGATTTCGGGTCATGAGTCAGCCATAAGGCAATACTATTCATAACTTAAATAATTTATTTCACATGTGTTATGAATATTGTTGGAAGTATGGAAACAATAACATATCGCCGCTATTCTGGAAGAAAATATGACATGTTGTGTTAGTTATACCAAAATTTTCCTTGTTTCAAATTCTACCGTATGACAGGACACACTTATTTTTATAAGTTATGCTTTTACTTAAAAACAGTTTTGTACAAACAAACAAAATGAAAAACATATGGCATTTTAAGCATTTGGCAAACTTCAAAATCCAATTACTCAAAACTAGTATTTTCCAGTTAGTGTCTTCTTCCAGAACAACGACGATATGTTTTTTGAAAAGCATAAATGAATTTATATATTGAAAGATCAATCTAGGCTTCGAGTCGGGTTCGGGTGACAACTGTGATATTGAGACTCGGGTTCGGGCGGGGCCGGACCTGAAGATATCGGGCTCGGACCGGGTAATTTTTAAAAAATTCGGCCCGTGTCCACCTCTATGCTATATACAATATTAATTTAGTGAGAAAAGTGTAATAATATATAGTCGGTAGTTAATTTGTAGTCAAACATTAACCAATAGTATGTTTAATTAAAATCTATATATTGCTATTTTTTCAAGTCATGGAACGTATCCTCCATGCAAAACAAATGAATCCTTACTATACGAAGTGCTATTATATAAATATTCGATGGTGGTTTAAGGAAGCAAAAAGTTTGACAAATCCTGTACAGTCACATTGCGAGCGCTGCTAGTTCAGAATTTGCAGGTGTTAACATATTTATTTTCTAGCATAGGCTATTTACATTTTTGCTGACAAATCATCCATACCATTATCAAATATAATTAATTAGTCAAGATTTTTTACACGTAGTTATTCAAGAATTCATGTACACATAAAACGACCTTTTCTCATGATCTTGATTTCATTTATACAACGCTTTGCAAATACTTTTGTATGAATATTTAACACTCTTTCTCAAGTTTGAGAAGCGATGAAATACGAAAAATTCTTTTAGTCACGACATGTATAAAGTACACGTGCTGAGATGGTAAATATGATCCATGTAGAGGCATATTGAAAAAAATAACGTATTAAAATTAATTGTATGCTCGTTACCTTACTTTAAAAATGTTCTTACTAACATTTTGGCCTAAAAATGACTTTTTGATTGGAAAATGTTGTATTAGCCACATTCTACCATATACGTTTATTTCAGAGTCATATATTGTTCAATGAGGGAGTTAGCAGTATCCCGGAGTTATATCTACACATTTTATTTCATAAATTTGTTTTACACGATTCTATGAATCGATATAACTGCTTATTATCATCCCACAGAAAAAACATACACATCACAGTTTTTTTGAAAAGGTTTTAACGTCATGTCAAACATTCTTTGCTCGATTGTTGGTGTTTTACCCTTTACTTCTACTGTTCTATCGATGTGGTCATTGACGAAAATTAGCCGAGTTCGTTCAAACATTCAAAGTATATATGTATTATTATCTTGCTGTATTACAATATTATCGCTGGCTTATATGGTTCAGCAAGTCATGATACTATATACTATTAATAAATATCTAAAAAATCAGAACATTTTGTTTGATAAAATTGAAATATCTGATAAAACCTTTTCAAACAAACTATCGTTGTTAGTTCTAATTAAAGCTTTAGATACTCATTATTTTCTAATATAAACGCTTTGGTTAAAATAAATTATATACAAACAATTAATAAATATTTGCTAACTCACTAATTAAAAATACATTTTTTCCTTCAAAATACAAAATATGATCATTCAAAACTTCAAAAGCTCTTATCTCAAAACTTGGTCAAGTGCAATTAGAACCTTTACAAAGTAAGGTAACGTGCTTGAAAAGTCATCAAACAAAGTACATACACGTTATATGGATAAATATTCAGCTTAATTTGAATAAAGCGACACAATATCATTTTTATGAATATGAAAAAAACTTAAATATTTAAATATAAAACCTTGTCGTTATTTTGTACATATTTCGAAGACGAGCAGTGTGATGTCTTGAAGTAAATCAGCCAAAGAATAACAATCAATATTTATTTAATTATTAACTCTCACTTTCTGTTATTGTTATCATTCATTATATCCAGTGTAATGATCTCGAGTTTATTTGTTTTTCTCGAAACTTTATTCCAGAACGAATTTACATTAAATATACGTAAACAAAATCTTCTCTTTTGAAATAATAAATAAGCCGTGAGAACAGTTAGAATAAATAACAATCACGAAAATGTGAAATTTTAAAATCTGTACAGAAACTATTTGTTTAGTAGCGATAATTTTTAAAAGATTTTATTGTATGTAACAGATTCATCTCTCCGCAATATTTAATACCTATATAATATATCGTCGTTGTTCTGGAAGAAGACACTAACTGAAAAATACTAGTTTTGAGTAATTTGACTTTGAAGTTTGTCAAATCAAATATTTGAAATGCCATACCTTTTTCATTTTTTTTTTTTTTTTTGTACTAAACTGTTTTAAGTAAAAATATAATTTGTAAAAATATGTTCGTTATTCCATATGATAGAGATTGAAATAAGGAACATTTTGGAATAACTAACTCAATATGTCATTTTTTTGATTTAGTGTTTTCATCCAGAACAGCGACTATATATATATGTATTTAATGAGCGAATCGTTTTGTCTTCGTACGGTAATTGATATAGCGGGAGGGATATGAAATGAAATGGACATTATTCAGTATTAAAAATTTTCATTCCAAAATTTATTTGGCTGTCAATCTGTTCCACATTTTGATCTAATAGAATATATTTGAAAAAAAATATCGAACAGAAGATATTGATACATAATCGATGTTATTTTGTTTTAACATAATCGATGTTGATACATAATCGATGTTATTAAAAGAAAGTCGGTTACGTCGAAAAAGTTGTAAAACGACATCCTTATATAGATTACCATACATTCCTAAGATGAATTAAATCGAAGAAACATGCGTAGAATTATCAATTATTTATTACACAAAGGCGTGTGTATAAATTAAGCAAGAGGGAATAACAAACGAATGTTTTTCGAAGAACTATTTCCTTTTTACAGTCAAACGTAATAATTATATCATAACATATTGCTCTATTTATCATATTAATACAGTAAGACTTTGGTTTATCTTATAAATGGCGTCTCAAAAAAAGTAAGGGGGTGTCTCCTAACCAACGATAAAATTTGCAACGTATATATTGCGCTTAATGATTTTATTTTAAACATAATTATTGAGTTCGACAATAATGAGTGATCACTTTTAAGGTGTTAACTGTCAATTCTTGGTGGAAAGACATTATATTTTAAAAAATAAAACACAATTCATTCCACTTATTTATAATGATCAGGACCGGTTTCGCTCATCACGAGCATTATCAACTGATAAAAATACAAACATAACAGGCTTATTTATATAACTAAGACAAGAAAATACTGATTAGCAAACAAATTATACATAAATCAAATAAAAGAGTCTACAATTAAAATGTTATGGACCTCTTACAATAAATACTAATCTGCAATCACAAATATAGCTACATTAAAAGTCCATTAGCTGAGCAAAATTTCCAAGACCATCTGTTTTTCATATTAAATAAATGCCTCTACAAATATTCAATGCAACGTAAATGTTTTCTCAATTAGTATCACTTTATTTTTATTTTAAAAGGTATATTTTAGAGAAAAGTATAGTAAAATTCTTGGTAATCAATCTATATAACCAATAATAATTAGTGTGAGTTCATATGTTTTCTCGATAATTCTATGATGACAGCAAGCGAAATCGAAATGGTATATAAACATTTTGAAATGAAAATAGTAAACGTATATTAAAAAAATATGATGATCTAATAAATTATCCACAGTAATAATTGTGAGATTATTTACTTATTATAGAGGATGGGACATATCGTTGAATGTTTGTCAAAAATTTGAGGGAAACATTGGAGATTTCAAATTTTATGAAAAACATGACATTGTATTTGAAAATTATATACGCCAAATTGATGTTATATTAATTTTATTATATAATTCAATTACTCGAAATGTTTTTTTTGTTTATCGACCCCTAAATGCTTAAATACATCAATGTGCTAAAGTTTATATTTGATATTTATTTGTATATCTACTCCTCTGGGAATACTAAACTTCTAGATCGTTTTTTCGAGCAATAATATACGTTCCACAACCTTTCAGTTGATTGTTAAAACTCACAAGTCATGTAGGCTGGACATTGCATTTCGCTTAGTACTGCTTTTACAAGGTCCGCACATGAACTGCATTTTTATTAATCGCCTTGAAATGTTGAAGCTCGGTAGTCGCCATAGTTTTTTTTTAATTTAGTGTCTGCCTCGTATCACTTTTGTCTTCGCGGTTTTGTATTTTATTTTAAGTTCAGATCCAAAATACACTTGAGCAACCTTCGTCACGTAAATAATTACGTGTGTGTTTTCATACGAAAGCAGTGACGTCTGTTTTGTTGCAGGTGTGTCGTAAATGCGAGCAGTTCGCATATCCGCGACGTTGGTTACGCCTAGTGTGTCACGGATCTGTTATTCTCAAATCGAACACTCGTCGCATTATGTTTTCATTGTTTTATCATCCTTTATTAAATTTGAAAGGATTATAAAGGACATAAATCCTAAATACTCGTTGAAGAATATTACTGCATAAATCTGGAATAGTTCAAATTGTAATCATTTCTTTTAGTTATGCTCGTGATGAGCGAAACCGGTCCTGATCATTATACATAAGTGGAAATAGTACAAATGAATTGTGTTTTATTTTTTATAATATATAAGGATTATTATATCGTTTCTGTCTGTGTAAATAGAAACCATAAACAACGTATACATGCCGTGTAAAGTAAAGCTGTGCCAGCGGGTATGACATACATATCGCGATATTACAACCTTGTTGAGGACTTTCACTTGTTAAGAGTACCGTGGACCCGTTCTCGCTTTCCGCCTCGTCTTATGATTACCTAAATACCTGCAATCTGAGAAATACTTTGCCGTAACAAGAGATAAAAGTAAATTGCCATAATTTTTCCCGCAGTTCATACAAATTATACTTTAAACGTTACAGACTGACATTTCCGTAATTTATGTGAATTTTTATATTCACTTCACAATATAAAATTACCTTTTTTCTCCATTAGAGATTATGAAGATTCAACTGTTTTTGATTTCTTCATAAACAATGACGATTCATTAAAAAGGCGCTGACAGTGATTCTACTACAATCAATGGTGAAATCGAATCGTTTAATTGTATTTACTCACTAACTTCTCTTATTGAATTATTGAGAAATCAACTGAAATTTTATAATTACGTCGTATAAAAAAATATTTATTCATTAAATTTTCTGTATTTCGATTGATTTCAATATATGTAGTCATATACGCGTTATGAATGAGCAAATACATAAGAAGTTTAAATATAAAATATTTTAATGATATAATATAAAGAATGCTGTCATAAAGGTAGTTTCTTAGTATTTTAGTTGAACTCGCTTATATTAAAATACGATTGGTTAAAAATATTTTCTTATGTACATAAAATAAATGTCAAAACACAAGTTAAACATTTCAACTCCGATCATGTAATTCCTATAATGTTTTCTTACAATATTTATGTATCAAAAATAAAATTACATACTTACAAAAGCGGATATGGTAGAAGACTAATAGAAGTTTTCGGATTTGGTTTCAGAATTTTTCATTCGCAACACATATATTTTATATCTATAATAATAGAAAGACAACTATTTATTTTTTATGAATTCTTGGGACATAGGAATGGCCGATGTTTGGTTTCTTTTATTTGAAATGACAAAATGATAAAAGTGCTACAATACAAGTAGTGGCATAAATTATTACAGCACCGTAAACTCTTCGAAAGTAAACATGAATTTTTCTCAAACATTTGATTCTCTTAGAAATGACTATAAAAATATTGCCTTACGTATCGATGTTACGTTCCATAGTGATACAACTATAAATTGGTAATTTTGAAATATGGCCGATCAATGTTTAGACTCATCTAAACTGACTCGTAAAAAGTGATGGTTTATTATTTGTACTACTTATTATTCAAATATGTGGTCAATGGTTTTTAGTTTAAGGATTAAAGGTTGTTGCTTTATAGAACACCACGATTCACAAAAATATATTTCCACAATACGATATTTCGATATGTATATATATGGAACTGAGAAATTATTGATTTCCATCTTCAAATACCTACCTTTTGAGAGAAAACCTGTACTTTTGTGAAACTGTAGAAGAGCGGTGTTCGAATATATTGACTAATTTAACTCAAAACATCAAATTTTTGACTAATCGTCTTATGGAACAGGGCCATCAATATATCAAATTGTGGATAACATAACATATGCTAAAATATTCATAATAGAAATGGGCTTCCTTTAAAACTCTCAAAAAAGGTCTCAAATTGTTTAATCGCCACGAAATGAATGCAATAATCATATTGTGCGACTGAGTGCGTTAACCTTTTTTCTAATTGTACAAAAAATATTTCATTTTGTATTTTACTTGCCTAGTTTCGAAAAAACTTGCATCATGAGATTAGACTGACCCTCAATTATAGTATAGTAATCAAGGAAACCGGATTATCATAATATTGAAAAATAACTTACGTGTATTTTAGTTTGAAAGATTAAATCAAGAACCAAAATTGACGCCTTGAAAACAAGGTAATTAATACGCTTTATTGTGCACACAAAACAATGTGCGGAAACGAAAATATAACAATTCGGACATTTGAATGAAATTAAACATCTTGACCAAAATATTACCATTTATGTTTCCGAAATACCTGAGAGTTAATTCAAAATACGTGTCATAAATCGTTATTGTTATATTCCAGATAAATGGCACATGCCAACTAACCTGGTAGTCACGATTCACATCATATAATATGATTTTTAAAGGTTAAGGAGTATCTGAGTCAAGAGTCTAGTCAAATAACGATCGATGTTTGAGTCATTAAACTTTCGACGTAGAATTAGCGTTTTGATGAAAAATTAAGAGGTTCCCACGACAAAAAATAGGTACTAAAAATCAAAAAAACAGTGAGTAAAATAAATAATGGTATCTGGTCGGCTTTGGAAAACAGTTGGATTGAAAGGTATGAAATCTGGAGGTGAAGAAGAATAATAAAAAAAATGATTGTGTTATTATTGTCTCTGCGAGCCCTAATCAGTTGGTGCGCTTTGTCATACGTAGCTATTTTTCGGAGATATATTATTTAGTTATTACCTACGGTTAGTCACTAGAGGTTAATTATTTATTCTGTCCGTGACGGTGGAGAGTAAATGTCAATTTTTATGCGTCAATTCTGGTGTTGGCAAAACTGGTCTATGGATTGATATTGCTGGTGTTTCTCCTGCCATTTTCTTCAATGTTTTCAGTTTTATAATGCAGTCTAGTTTTAGTCTCTAAATTTATCAGATCTCTCTTTTGTTCTATGATAATTTATGATACGTTTTCTGAAAGAAGAAAAACAGGTACCCTCACACCACATTGTAATATAAACATGGTTATATAATCTATTCGATACATGGGAAATCAAGTTAGCGTTAATAAAAATAGTAGAGCAATACTGAAACATATTCGGAGCGCCTGATCGCTGTTTTGTTTTGAGTAAAATTGTGAAATGTATCACTGTTTGCAAGCATCGCGGCCGTCCTACTTCATTCAAGGGAAAGTGCCTTCAACTTTAATATCTTTACATAAATAATATTCTTTTTTACAAGATATATACGTGCAATAATATGACTCTCAAAACAACTGTAGGCTCAAACAGTCGTAATAACCACTTAACTTCTATGAAAGTAGTTTTTGAGAGAAAGCTCGATTACAATGAAAGACTCGTATTTACATTTCAGATATAATGAGATATTTAATTTGTTTATGGTTATCTGTAAATGAGAAACATTCCGGTACATAAAAGTTTGCAAGCAGAATAGATATATTAATGAATTGAATTAACTATCTATATTACATGTTTCTTCTAGGTTAGGCATCCATATAAAAAAGTTATTTTCGTAAATTACATTTTCTTTAAATTGAGAAAATAACGAAGTCGCCGGAAATAGCTATATTCTCGCATGTGCCTTCAAAACGAGGTTACCAGACATCCCGATTTAATTGGGACTGCCTTAGCTAATCCCGAATCCCACTTAACTCTGAAAATCCTGATTTAATCATAACAATATTTCTAAAAAACAACATAGCTTGACTACCATATTCTATCCTTTTTTAACTGTCAGCAAATTTGAATCCAAGTGCTAGAACCGTATTTGTTCGTGTAATATCACGTGGCTTTGTGATTGTATCTAATCAATATACTATAATGAGTTTAACTCACGCGGATAATAATTATTCCGTTTTTTAAATATTCTTTTCTGCATAATATTTACCTACTACCGTAAATGATTATTTAATTAAAATGTTATAATTCTTTGTATTTTGTCAATCGAAATAATGCCTGTCGCGATATGTGATTTTGAAACCTTGGAAACATTCCTCTACGTCCGATTTAAAGAATTGAGCCCCTGGTGCCTGATTCCTGAAATGGATTGTCACATGCAAACATTCAGTTATTTATTATAAATAATTATATCGTCAACTTATTTGAATGGACTTCTGCAAACTTTTTGCTGTGGATTTGGTTTTTGTATGCAGATTAAATTCAGCTAAGTTCTGTTTCATAATACCTAAGTCAAGTCCATACCGTGTAAGCTTGGGAAAAGTGTTGAAAATCTGCTGAAGAATTATCTATCTCAAACTGTAGTCACTTGATATGGCGAAATTCTCGCATACGACTTCAACATTATTTGATTTAAAAAATTAGTCATTTACAAACATTACCGTGTCATTATGTATTCATATCAAACAGTCAATTTATTAACTAAGTTGATAATTTTCTATTATCCTATAAAATATTTTTTATCGCAAAGTACGAGGTCATCTTCTTCATTAAATATTTAAAGTAATGATCAAATTGAATAGACCATTTCGATATACCGTCATTCTGTAAAAATAATACTCTGACGCGAAACATAATATATTACTTATTATAAGTATTACCAAGGGGATATTCTATTATAATAATTAATGATTGACCAATTTTAATTTTTTGCTGAATATGTTCTCCTTATTATCGAGAATCATTAACTAATTAAACATTGAGTACATTTGATTTCTCCCCAGTAATTTAATGAAACATATTTAGATGGATAGATGGAGAAAAAACCAGATACAGTCTTTTCAAAACTTATAAAGTAGTGTTTTTTTTTAAATATGTGTTTGCTCTTGAAACTTAATGTTAGTGAAATATATAATGTAGAATGTAGAAGGTATCGCGGACAGTTAACAAAACCAATACCAGGAACTGGGCATAAAACATAAGACTCACTGTTTACATGTGACGTATTAGGCAATTCGTTGTGAACACGAAGAAGAAGAATGTAGATTAACTAACTAAGCACGATTGCAGCATTCCACCATTTAATTAAAGGAATCGGACTGGTTTCGTTCATCGTGAGCATTTTCAACTGAGCGTCTGCCTGGCGAAAGGGAATCCGATGCAGCTCAGAGACCCGACTGCGGATAGTCCTAAAAATCGTTCCCTCGCAAGTAAATTCGTCAGAATAGTTCAAAATGCTTGCAGTGAGCGAAATCGGTCCTGATCATTTGATAAAACTGTAAAATTAATACAAAAAGCGTGTTTTGGTTTTATAAATACAATACCTCTCAAACAAGAATTAATTAACGTACAGAACAATTGAATAAGAAGACAGTAAAAGTTAACACCATAAAAGTGCAAGATGTTATATATATATTCGTAATTTTCTGTCCCTAAGCAGAGTTTGAACCCACTTAACCACCAGTTAATACGCACTTATCCTTATATTTTATTTTTTATTAGGAAAAAACGTTGAAATCACCCTTTTCAACAGCATAGTATTATGTTTGACAGCGTTGTCACAAAAGATTGTGTAAACATATAAAAATATGTACACATCGTTATGGCGTAGGCACTATGATTTTGTGTTCTTCGACGACAGACAATTGCTTTTGTTTTCTTTTTTTAAAGAGGTCATATTGTGTCACGCGTGCTGACTGCCGTCAATTAAATGAATTACTACCTATTTCTAGTATGTATACTTTAATAATAAATGCGTGTGGGAAGCATGCAACATAATATTGTGTTTTCAGAGAGATTGTAAAACACACATGCAAACAGGCTCAATAGCAACTACCCTTACTTACCTGGATCCCAATTGTATTTTATTTTCTTACACAGTTTTCAGCTAATATATATTTAAAATAGATCTTCTTTACAATTATCAGTGAAAAATGCAATAACTGTAGTTAGAGCAACGAAAAGAAAAACTTACTTTTAATACTTCTCTCTTCCTAGCCCTTAAATTTTTAATGAATATTTAACATTTAGAAATTACCAGATGGCAGTGCCACCTGTCAAAATCCTTGAATGTGGCTTAATTATGGAGCAGAAATTATTTTGATTAAAATCATATTTAGACTTAATCAATCAATATTTAAATTTGACAATAGATAAAGGTACAAAAAATATTTTAAGGATGTTCCTTCAGATACTTTAAGACCTCAGACTTCTGCACTCCCTAGTTGCGCTGTAAATTATTTTGAATAATTAAATTTAAAAAATGTATCCCTTAGAAATGTGATCTTTTCCCCCTATTTGTGCAGTATGCAATTTTTACTAATCATATATATAAAAATAATTAGTTCCAGGAGAATTGTAAAATATACTTGATACACCATCACGCCGTAGTCGTATGTACTCAGAAATAGTTCGGACGATGGCGTGATGCCGAAATACCAATAAACTATGTTTAATAATTGTTCTTATACTGAACACTTTCCTATTTTCACTTTATGATAAGGAAGTTATACCGAGTACATTCCACATTAATCAATATGCTATTTTTATTTTAAGTTTTCAATATTGTACTGTTTTTTAATTTGTTTACGTATAAACTTCAACAAGAACCACACCTAAATCTTTCTTTGTTTCACTTCCTTGGTCTATAATTATGTACTAAAAAATGCAATGGCTCACACTTTGTCTGGTGGATTGAACGCTTCACGCACTTACAAATTATGTGCTATGAATACTTAACATCCTTATATTCGTGAAGTTATTTTTATGGAACAATTAATCGTTATCAGGATTGCAACCGTGGCATCGTAATTTTTATTTTGATTTCCCTCCATAACAGGAGTTAGGTTATAATAGGAATATTAATAACTGCCTTCTCAGCGTAACTTACATAATCATTCGAAACGACATTCTAAATGGTGTAAATTTGGATTATTGAGATTTTCCATGTATTTTGTCTTTATCTTCAGGCATTCGAGCACACGAATGGACTCGAACTGAGAGACAATAAACAGTGTCTAACGCTTATATAGAAGATACAAATGCGACAAATATCATTTACGAGGCAATACATTATACGTCTGAGAGCCACACCGATACCTGAGTTAAAATTTCGGAAATCGCCCTAATCCTTATTTTGTAAACACCATATTATCGAATTGCCGAAGGCGATTGCCGCTTTTCAACTTCTTTTTAGAAATACCAGTGATTTTACAATTATAACAGTATTGTGGGTTTTGACGGGATGTAATCGAATGGGTAAATATATACAATCATTCCACATTTAGTGACATCTGTTAGGTGTTTCAACGTATCGGATATAATAGCGTTAGGAAGGTTCAGCTGCTCATTCAAGATTGGTAAGGAGTTTAACTGGGCTCTATTAATTTCTAAAATTTCCGCTATTATATCCGATACGTTGAAACACCTAACAGATGTCACTAAATGTGGAATGATTGTATATATTTACCCATTCGTCGAATTACATCCCGTCAAACCCACATTATAATTGTAAAATCACTGGTATTTCTAAAAGAGTCACACCACCACTCTGTTAATATGGTGTTTACAAAATAAGGATTAGGGCGATTTCCGAGGTATCGGTGTGGCTCTCAGACGCATAATGTATTGCCTCGTTAATGATATTTGTCGCATTTGTATCTTCTATATAAGCGTTAGACACTGTTTACTGTCTCTCAGTTCGAGTCCATTCGTGTGCTCGAATGCCTGAAGATGCCGAAAGGCGAAACCCGGGTCGTTAGTGACAAAATACATGGAAGTGTACAAAATCTCAATAATCCAAATTTAATATTGAAATTCCATCAAGCACCCTCAGTCGATGTCTTAAATTATACTAAATGGTGTAGTTTACATTAACCTGTCTTATAGTGTTGTGGTCATGATATGAACAATGAAATTTACGTTTTTGAAACAAATGATTGCCATAATTTATTCATGTTATCTGCTTAACCAATCAATTAATGTGGGTTTGTTCGTACCGTTCGTACTGCCATACCGTTCATCCGATTCCGATAAAACTTTGTCAATTTACTGCTTTCACTTGCGCGAAGGATATAGGCATAGTACAATCACACCTGGCCCGGCCCGACCCGAGCCTGACGCTCAACTTTTTAATTTTTAACTTACAGTAGGTCTTATTTTATATAAAAATCAATCTCACAATACAGATATATCTACAAATCTAAAAAAATCTTAAATAAAGAATCAAATTCGTAAAAATAGACACACCTCGAAATACCTTCTGATTTATTCGTGTACGCACCAGACACAGAAACCAAATTGTGTGTCCAAACTAAACTATTTAAATGAATTAAAACGCAAACTTTCTTTCTTTGAGTAGCGTTGCAACACATGCCAGGTACTCACTAGTAGAGTGTAATTATTATTTGAATCACACGTTTGATGTTCATTTGTTTCAAATATTTGGCATTTTTCATTTATTTTTACAGGGTGTAAGACAGCATTTTCCTCTGCATTTAATTACTTATGTGCCCTAGCTCAAAAGATTGCGACTACCACTTTCAATAATCAGAAATTTTTAAATGGGAAAATAGTCCAACAAAGCAAAATAAAATATTCTATGAACGATAGTAAGGATTGCAACCCCCAATTATAAATATGATAAATATACAGAACCATAGGTCGTACCCTAAATAGTGCTTAGAAATTGATTTTTTCATAAATATACAATGAAATAACTTCCTCTCTACTAGGAAGTCTAGCACTTTTTAAGATTTTATAATTTATTTTATTATCTAATATCTATAAACATAAAAAATATAGAATTCATTGGTGATTACGATAATTATACATTATAAATAAATTATTTGAGACTGAAAAACCTATTATTGTTTTTGTTGATAATTGATTTTATCAAAAAAACTAGATTAGATCACCAAACTCAACAAAACAATCTTCCATATAACTAGTTTATGAAGTAGGTAACTAGAGTACTAGCGCAACTGCAATAATTCACCACCGTCGACGTTAATACGTTAAGTAATTTTGAATAATAAATTGCAATTGAATGTACAATTATTTAGAGTGCAGTTGTACTATCTTGTCATTCGTCGTGCAAATTGCAGATTCATTTCATGAAAAATTCAAACAAATTGCGTCACAGCAACGACGCAAACCGAGTGGAAAAAATAGTCCATGGAGCCAAAAGCATTGAATTAAGTAATCGTGACAAGAAAAACTAAACTATTTACTTTTAAGTTCTTGCACCTAATAGGTTAGAATTATACAGTAACGAATAGTTACTGCAATCCTATTTGAATATAAAATCTTAAGGATCAAATAGTCGATCCCGTGGTCGAATGGTCAACGTCGATGGCTTCGGTTGCGGTGTTCACGGGTTCGGATACCAATACGGACAGTTTTCGTATTCCCATCCGATCCTAAAAACGGGACATAGCGAGACCGACTAGCTGGATTAGCATTAGATCTATTCTAGCCTTATCTTTATATCCCTACTCTCTAAGCGAACGAGAGATTGAGCAGCTGAGTAACAAAACGTACTCCATTAAGAATTAAGAGTCAGTATGCTTCATATTGGGAGCGGACATGGGTAAAAAAAGAATCAACTTACAAAAATCATGAAATGCCATATATTATATGATTATAAATAATTGCACTTATTGATAGTATTCATTTGGTACACTTGAACTTTTATCTCAATAGTTCGCACTTTGGATTAAATAGTATTAACTTAGTACACTCAAACTTTGATTTTAATAGTTTCCACTTAATCACGGATTCTTTAAAAAAGTGAGTTAAGTTGTAGTAGGTTATGTTAGAGTTGGTCTGGTCTGGTTTGTGTAATGTACTCTAATGAGTGGAGCAAAGACAATATAGGCGGCCTAATATAAGGTAGAAGAATAAGTGACATATCATCACAGCTTCTTGCAACTATCGGTTTCAATGTGTGAGTATTTATATTAAGTGAAAACTATTTTATCTATGTGAAAGTGGTAACTGTCAATTCTTGGTAAAAAGGCATTATATTTTAAAAAATAAAACACAATTCATTTGTACTACTTCCACATGTTTGCAATGATCAGGACCGGTTTCGCTCATCACGAGCATTATCAACTGATCACTTTATTTTTAGTGAAAGAATTTGTTTTTTGTGGAATGTATTTGTTATAAGTTAAAAGTATTTTTATGAAAGTGAATATGATCTAAACAAAAGTGCATTTAATTGTAAGCCTACATTGTGTAGCTCAATAATTATTATTAACTAAACCTTTGAACAAAGTGACATTAATATAAGAAACAAGATTAGTTGTATGAAAGTAGGCCAAGAGCATTTTTTTAGTTTTCTGCAACATTTGTTTATTGTTTGTATGTGTTACGTTAAGTTACAAATGAGGCTATGCGTTTATAAAATAAAATAAACATCTTTTTTATAAAATGGAACCTAAAATAGATTGATGTAAATCTTTTTTAAATCCATGTCAGCTTGCAATGTGGCTATATTGACTTATACTACGGCATTGCAAGGGCAGGTTGGGAGTCAATCGCTCGGCCTGCTTTAACCCTTACAACGCGAGCCGTTTTCGCACGAATCTATTTTCAGTCAATTGATCTATTAAAACATTCACTATGGCTAAAATTTGATCAATTTTAACCGTAAAAAATGGAGAATTATGTGAAATACAAATTCGTTATCTCAAATACATCAAGAAGAAAGCTAAACTCGTCGCATTCTTGCTAAAATAAATCGAAGAATATGAAGAAATTATAAGGAATTTAATAGGTATACTTATATATATTATATTATATTGTCTGTACTTTACGTCATGTCGTCAACCTATCGAGCACAACTCCCTGACAGTAAAAATATAGTATACAACAAATTATGGGAAATCCAGGCTGTGGATTCGTGCAATAGATTATTTGCGATCAATTTTCTCCAATTAATTTTTAGTAAACCCTTTTGACAGTTTTTTGCATGGTGGTCACTAGAATGTATCCTTTGAAATAAATGAATTAGTTTTATTCTCAAATCTGAGTTACATTAAAATTACACTTACCTAATTTGAAAACCCTCAAACAAAAAACTGTGAGTTTAATCCAAAAATTTCTATATACCTACCTCTTTTGTAGTATAATTTTAACGTTCTGCAATTCCCATTTTTAATGTGAAAAGTTGATAAATTATCTTTTAACCATAATTTATGTTATAAATTAAAGAGATCCGTAGACTTAAGCCATTTATTTTCTTTTGTGGTTGATTTGGTTTTAGGTATAAATGAAGGCGTTTTAATTGATAGGAACTTATCACTATTAAGGACGCCACTACCGCTCCTACACAGAAGACGATTAGTGGAGTAGTATTGTAAGAATACCTAAATCAACTGAGGCGTTTTCAAAATTTTAGCGACCTAAATTTTATCAATTGCATGAATGTGTCAAAAACGGTCACAGAGATATTTAAGTTTACCGTAATGAATCGAGGAAATGTAGTCAATGTGATACACCTCAGTTTTGGAATATACCCAGAATTGTGTATTGAGTTGCCTTTTAAATATTGCAATTCATTTTTGTACCACTTGGCGAACAAATATTATTTCATATAGATTCTATTATGTGAATTGGGTAAATTGGGACAGTAATTCATTTTAATTGGAGAACATTCAAGAAATATACCCTTCGGGCGGAAACGTTCTATAACTGATAACCGTTTGAAATAATGTTACCTACCCGTCAAAAATGTCACAAGGTCGCAGTAGGTTCGAATTTTAAAATTGTTTCGGTCAGTATTCTTCCGACCGCCACCTCTTTTGCCCTGTCGGACAGGGCGATGTCGTTAGGTTTGTATGCCGACGCGAAATCATCATTTTAATTGTTATGATGCATAAATTATAGAATGTATTTTAAACTCGCAGTGTTGTCATGTAGCTTCTGTGTTTCTGTATAATGTGTCCTAATTTCATAACCGTAATTATTTGTAACTTCAACGTATATGTAATCTGTCGATGTTCTAATTGTATTAAACCACTGCATCTAATAAAATAGATTAACCGGATCGAAGTGGCGTTTATACTGAGATGCGGATAACTATTAATTCGCTCCCTCTTCTTTCCTCTTTCTCAAATGATAGCTGCGCCAACCTAACATTGTGTCGTCATAAATCCGTATGATTCTCAGGTACCGATATTATATTTATGTGCTTAATCTGATAAAAACCCACAGGGTCAAACCGAATTTAATTTATCATTTTAATCAATACAAATGGATTTACTAGCCATTAAAATGATTAAAAACATCCCGTCGTTAATGAATATAACATTCAAATAACTTTTAATAATCTTTAACGATGATAAGTACGATAATAAATGCGGTTTCAAGGAAAGTAAGTGAATTCATTCTCAATTATTCATTACGTAACCTTATAAATTTAAAATTATTAAGCCATGATAATACATATAAAACAGGGGTATTCAATTTTAAACAAAAAGTGATGAAAATGTAATATTTTTAGCTAACAAAATGCATTGAATTAAGAATATTTATAAATAAGTAATGAGTTTGAAGAAAACCGTATCGATTAACTAAATTATTTTTAACAGTCTTCATATCTTCAATTCAGAATCAATTTTGATAGTGGGACGATTAATAGGGTATTATGACGACGATACGCTTGTTTATTATTATTGTTAAATTAAAGAGAATTGTAATCAAGAGAACGGTTTGACAGAAAATTTTTCAATACATTTACTTTCGAAATATGGAATAGGCTTTTTGGCCAGTTCACCAGGCCCGATATACGATATATGTATAAGGTATTTTTGCTGATGAATAAATGCATGGTATTATTAATATTATTATGACGTACGCATTGAAGTGATTGTTTTTTTATTATGCAACTAATTGGGTTATTTGTCTAAATAATAATTTTGACCACAATACGATTTATGAATAAAAACGGAATTTCAAGCTGTGACGAAATACCTGATTGAAAATATGTTCTAATAATAACGAGCACATTTATTTTGACGTCAGAAGTATAAGCATTTTGGATTGTACATTTTATTATGAACAAGTAGGTAGTGAAAAAACCGACAGTTAATAATTATGGATAAGTGTCTATGGGATTGAAATACCACAATCAAGACTTCGCTTTAATTATCTTCCTTGTCCCTTGGCAAACGGAAGTCCTTTTGTGTTTGCACACCTTCTTATTTTATCTAAAATGCGCTGATATGTTTGCTTAATATTTTACCCAATCGCGTTCTACTTCTTCCAATCGACATCATCAGTAATCACCCTCTTATCCAAACTCCTCAGATCTTGAAACAAAATGACATAAGAGTAAATTCTCACCTCGTTTAGGCAGATACGATGTCTGTGATGTTTAGCTTTTTTGTGTTAAGTGTATGTAATTGCCATCATGGAATATGTTAAAGGATAATTTCACTTCCTAAAGAATTTTCGAGTACATCGTTCCCAATCAATTAAAGTAAATTGCTGTATCCTTGTGTATTGCTCATCACAATTTTTTTCAATGGTTATAAAATACGTTATTTCTTGTCCCAAAAAATGCCAACGTAGATTTTGGCGCCGTCACTTCACACTTCACCACATTTGCCGCAAATTAAACTACGTGTACTCATAAAACCATTGTAAGTGTATGTTCTAAATAATTACATGAGTTTGAAAACTTTCATTCAGTAGCAAACTTTTGAAATAATTTTATCAGAATTGTACCATAGTCCGGTTCTAGATATAGCCACATCTACAATATTTTAATCTTCAAATATGAATACAAATTTTTTTATTTCTTAAACTCCTTCACGAACTTTTACTTCGCAGAACCCTAGTGTTTTACGTAACCCCACATTGAGCGTTGATAAACGCTGCTCTAGGCAAAGACGGGCGATAATTTCACGTAAAATGTAAAAAAACATTAAATATATGCACATACGGCGAGACCTGACGCGAACGCTGGCGAGAATACTCACTTGCACCGAAACATTATGTTTATCAGTAAGCATTATTTATTGGCAAATTATATACCTATGACAAGACACGACATTGCAGATTACGGAATGCTTGCAATAATATTTGACTGATATCCGTCATTCTGATGACACCGCGCGAGAGGTTAACGCTCATCAATGTCTATCGAAACTCGATCACAAACATAGTATAAATAGACAAGCAAACGACAACTGAAGAGAGTTCTGTATCAACCGCCGAACGCGATTTAATAACCGTCTCATCGTGATACCTGTCGTCTCCCGCCGACTGATCTCTGGACAGCACAAATCGTCCTTATCACCAGCATCCGTCATCCAGTCTCAATCACGTCAAGCAACAACTTTGGAAATGTATTCCTACACATACATTAAAATATAATTATTGAAGTAAAAGTAAGTTAAGATTAAATTTGGATTATTGAGACTTTGTACACTTCCATGCATTTGCATGGAAATGCATGGAAGTGTACAAAATCTCAATAATCTAAATTTGATATTGAAATTCCATCAAGCACCCTCAGTCGATGTCTTAAATTATAAGTTAAGATTGTTTCATTTTAGGCTTCACTTTGAATAACCCAAGTTTATTGTATTAAATGGAATACTTTTTAAAGATTGTTCTCGAAGTGGGAGCAGGTTTCACATTCCCAAAGCTGCTCTGATTATCATTTCTTAAAATACGAACCTATGGAGTTCTTTCTGCAATTTTTCCGTAAACTGGAATCGAAACCGGTTTAGTGCCGCGTCGATATTGTTTTTTGTTGAGCTGTAAAGAATCCTCTACCTGATCTTATAATTTAATCGTTTTGTTAACCTTAGGATTCGGACAAAATTACATTACCGTCGTAAGCCATTGTCTATGGCAGAGTTTTCCAAACTGTGTTCCGTGAAAACCTGGAATGATGAGTATTAAAGTTTTTAATACAAGAGATACGAAATACAAAGGTCAACCATTAAATGGTTCCTAGGCGAATTTATAAGTACATATGTCAACATGAGCTTTCATTGTTTTTCTTCCGTTTACTACGACATATTCATTTCCGAGAAGTTCTAAAACATTTTGCAATTCATGGAACTAAAATTGTCGAAGTCATTAAAAACTTCATTCACTAATATTTTTATGTGCCTTTTCGAAAAAAATACTTGCCAAATAAATAATTATTGTTTTTTCTCACTTTTTATTTTTTTACAAACTAAATATGTATTAATACCTAGGTACTCTATAAAATATACAAGGTGTTCCGTTAAAATTTCAGGATTTGCGAAGTGTTCCATTGCAGAAAAGGTTTGGGAAGCCTTGGTCTATGGTAAATGTACTGTCCGTCTCTATTTGCATAAATAATATTTTAATCTAACACTGCAGTCGTTTTGCGTCAAGGATTTCCTTGATCTTACAATACCGTGAATGATGATCGTATGGAAGAGGAGAACCAGAACTAAGAAAATTCACAAACAAAATTCCTTGAATCGTTATTTTACTGACTATGTTTCTCATAGAGATGTAGTCAAATGTACTCCAATGAAACGACAAGAATTTTTTTTATTAGTCACAAGAATGTTTTATTTCCCAGCTTAGTATTTTTGTGAAGGATGATTGTAAACAGTCGATTGAATTCAAATCCCACAAATATGCTAAGCAAGCGTGGAAAATGAGTGATCTTGACTGGATTTTTAAACGAGTGTTTACAGCATAATACCATGGTTGTGAAATCAAATACCCGCAGTTGATTAGAGTTCGCAGATTTTAGGCTTATGCGAGTCCACTTTATCTTACTGAAGGCTATAGCCAGCGGCGTAACTGAATGTAGCATACGCGTGAAATGCATCGAGGGTCTAAAAGAATTTTGTTTTTTTAACTTTATTTAATTTCTCCCCATCTAGAATTGACAGTTGACACCATTGTTACAACAATACTATATCTTAAATCATAGATCAATGATCTCTTGTTCATATTAGACGATAAAGTTGACGCAATTTCCGCTATGTTTACTAAAAATATCACCGTGCGGTTTTTAGGTTGTGCGTCGTGTCAATGTCATGTCGAGTCAATCTATTTACCTGAAATTATTATAAATACGCTTATATTTACGATTGAAATCATTTTAATAGACCAATATTATTAGTATTTACTTCTTTATATACAGTTCTAATATTATACGATGCATAATATTCGATTATCTTGAAAATTAGTCATAAGAACAGTTCAGATTACACTGCTCGGAAAATGGAATAAATATGACGTACTGATATATTCTCTCGTCTATTTTTTCATGCATAATGTATGATAAACCTTGTATTAACTTAACTTGCAGTAGATAAATAGTAGAATAAAAATAGGTACTATTATGCATTGTTTTAAAAAAAAATGTTACAGCGTGCTATTAGGCTTGTATTGATATAATTATAACTAACATTTTTGCTATGCTACATGCCCTATGTGATTTATTATATATAGTAATCAAATTCCCAGTTAATTAATTATGATGCATTCCTAAGAAAGCTATTTTAAATATATGCAGAAGTGTACTTGCTGCCATAGTTCTATACGTTTATTCATAAAGTTATTTTAAATTGGTGAGGAAAAATGCTGTAAGCTGCTTAACTATACAGTGGTGTTGATAATTTTTGTCGGGGAAAAAAGACGTAACGATCAATTTTATTGGTTTTTCTTAAATAACTTATTAAATTAATACCAGATTGGGTAAATAAAACGCCAGATAATTAGTCTTCATGCAACCCAAGGTTGTGTATATTTAATATTTTTATTTTGGCCGAATATCATTAAAAAAACTTTTTCGTGGCTCCCGTAAATTTTTTTATGCGTGGGTTACGTCGTTTTTCCTTTCTACAGTCGAATTATTAATTCAAGGTGAAGTCTTCATTGATACAAAAATTCTCTTTTGAATATGTATAATATTTATGCTTTATCATTGTCATAAACATATTTTAATGTTGAAAATTATTAAAATTTTGTATTTTCTTTTGAGTGTAGTGATCTAAGATGGGGTTCGGCCAAGAGATGGACGGTTGTGGCCGATGCATGAAGTACAGTCTCTTCGTTGCAAACTTCTTTACTTTTGTAAGTTAACACTAATAATTAAGGTTAAAAGTGCTCATATTTTATTATACCGACAATACATCATATCTACGCTGCACTTGTTGTAACCTCATAAATTTGCAGATCACAACGAATATCTTAAGCAGCGAGATGACGGTTTTGTATATAAAGTAAATCTTCAGGAGTGAAAATTCAGAACAAACTGGACTTAAATTTCATTAAATGTGCAACGCAAGTTGAGGTCTATAATGAACAGATCTTCACACTAGTCGGCTTAACAGAATCTACTGTCATATAAATAAACTGGAAATAATATGCCTAAAGACAAATATCAAAACGGTATAGCTGTGATTTGGAAGTTCTTTGCATATCGTTATTTGTAGAAAAGGCAAATCAACCACTTTTCGATAAAAACAACAAAAATAATACAGTGTTTGAAAAGATTTAGGACCAATTCATATTCTAACATAATCCACCATCCAGTGACATTAGTAGTGAAGTAGAGTTTTATTATGATTTAAAAACTAATTTTGGATACAATATTCTGTTTCAGGTTGGCGGTTTGATAGTCCTCGCTGTAGGATTATGGATGTTGATTGACAGGACTTACATCAGCGAATTGCTTGGCACAAATTTATTCCTCGGCTCAATCTATGTTCTCATAGCGACAGGTGCTTTAATAACATTGACATCTTTCTTTGGTTGCATGGGAGCTGCTAAGGAAATCAAATGCTTATTACTTACAGTGAGTATACAGTATAATTTTTCAAATACTTCTTCATAGAACATGTATGACAGAGGAATTTGTCACTTTTAATGTGCTACCTATCAATTCTTGGTGGCAAGGCATTATATTTTAAAAATAATACTCGATTGGTTTTGTACTACTTCCACATGTTTATAATGATCATTAAATGCTTGCGGTGAGTGAAACCGGTCCTGATCATTATATAATATTTTTTAATTTTTAAAATAGATGAATTTGTATAGAAAGAAGAAAGCTTCGCTATCAATGTCTGAGATTTACCTCAAAACAATTTTTTTTGGCACCTTAAAACACCACTCAATACCATTCTTAGAATGTAATTGGAGGAGCGACTATATATAAGATCTAGGAAGAAGTAAGCCTGCTGATTTACAAGGACTCCTGGAAGTGGACTTTTTGGATTCATTCAATTATTCAGTAATTTTGAATAAATTATATTTTTATTGAGGGAATAGTATAACTTGTTTAATAATAAGTGTGTTTTAAGATTAATATATCTTTATTGCTAGTAAAATCTAAATTTGTCAATAAAATGGTAACTCCTTATCTGTAAAATATTTTTTATGAAATGATACTAATGACCTTAACGAAAATATTTAAATTTTAAAAGAAAATCTATGTTTAGAAGAATGAGTTAGTTTTTCTCTCATTTCGCGAAAATCGTTTTCCATTGTCTAAAAAATAAGAAGCATCGAAATAAAAAAAATTCTTTTAAAAATTGCACTCTCAAAGTATTTGTTTACACTATTACACTTTTGCTTAAATGAAAATAGTAAAATTTTCAAACCTGTCAAGCGAAGAGTTGATAACTGTTTTTCAGAAATGCTTTTATTTGCTTTACGCTGTGACTAGTTTAAGGTTTATTGTAGGATATCGAGATTTGATGTCTGAGACAAAATCGTAAAACAACGTATTTTTAAGAAAGCAATGCGAAGGGAATTTGCAATTTATTGAATATAACGATTCTATAAATATTTTTGAAATGTACCAAAGAGTTTGTTTTCTCGCACTTTTTCTGACTGATATTTAAAGTAGAATTATACTGAATATATTTTTTTTGAAAAAATAAAGCCACAAAAAATTATATTAAATACGTCTTTAACAAAACAATCTCAAAAAAATTAAAAAGAGTAATAAATAGTAATCATTTTTCGGGGATATGTTTTTATTACTCGACACGTTATTTCTTTAGATTATATTTAAATAGTGAATTGGCGCTATAATAATCGGTAAATAATATTTTATATATTTTAATTTCAGTATAACATTATCGTGTTCATCCTTTTCGTGACGATGCTGGTGGGTGGCATTCTGGGATATGTGTTCAGAGAGAAGGTTGAGACATCGATGAGGCACGAAATGCAGACCACTCTTCGCTGGTATGGAAACCGTGAAGAATTTACAAAGGCTTGGGACACCACTCAGGAAAAGCTGAAATGCTGCGGTGTTACAGGTTATAGTGATTGGGAGGAGAAAATTCCCAGCTCTTGTTGCATTGAAGTAGAGGAAGGAGGCAGGGTGAGACCATTTTTATAGACATATATTATCTATATTTTTAAATGCAGTGGATTCATCAATATGATTCATTAATGACAGAATAGAGTAAAAAGGAAGAGAAAGTTTACTCTATAACTATTATTGCTGTGAAAATTGCTATAGAAAAATCATTATCAACTTTCGCTTACATAATTATATAATTTAATTGATGTAAAAAAGCTAGTTTCTTAGTCTTAATACTTTTTCATAAGAATTACTTGTTACTTCTTTGTTTTTTTAGAATTTGTTTTTTCTAAGAATTTCATGATTTAATTTAAGAGAGGCTTAAAACCACCATTCAAATGAATAGCCATTTATTTCTAGTTGTTCAAAGTTCACAATTAATATTAATTGTAGGGTAGCACATGGTACCAAAGTAATGGAGAGATTTCACAGCTAAATCATCATTTACAGCTGCATAAATTCCTCAGATTTTTTTGAGCACCTGTTAAAGTTTTGTGAGCATGTAAAATCCATTTAGCACATATGAAAAAAAAAACCGTTAAACGATGATTTATTTTTTTGTAAGAAAACGCTTTAGGAACCTTAAAAAATGCATGATCAGTGCATTAGAATAAGATGCTTTTGTAATAAGTAACGCAAACTATACTGAGGACTGCTTGTATACAATAATTCAACTCTCTTTATAGATAGGGAAAAGAGAATGAGAAGAGTAAAACATTACCAGTTGTCAACCTATTGGGGTAAACTGTTAGAGAGAGAAATATCAAAGTCAGCCCAAATTCATATTGCAATGTATTTAAATTTTCATATTATGATACGTTCTTTTCAGAAACTATCATGTACACAATCACCACCACCATTTAACACAATATATAAAGATGGTTGCCTTCCGGTCGGAATTAAATTTATGAGAGAAAACGGGACGATACTTGGCACTGTTGGGATTGTAGTGGCGCTGTTTATGGTATGTATAGAGTTTCATTTAATCAAAAATACCAATGATTGTCAAATAGCTTCATAAAGTTGGCAGTGGATACAATGACAATCATGCTCTTGGTCACTTTTTAAAAAATCAACAAACCAAAGAATACTATTTTCTATGGATCCTGCTGTAACATTGTGGAAATTCATCTTTAATATAAAATTAAAGTTGATAACTTTGTTATTCCACTGGTTTTATCACTGACGTGACGCATTTCGCCTCTTTAAGAAGCACCTTCAGACTAACCATATCACAAGGTTGTTTATTTCAAAGGTTCTACTGCACGTGTGGAATAAAACCCACCCTACCCTTTATTTTTGATTTAAGAATTAAAAATCATTGTTTGCCTTCAAAATAAATAACCTTGCGATATGGTTAGTCTGAAGGTGCTTCTTAAAGAGGAGAAACGCATCACGTCAGTGATAAAGCCAATGGTATAACAAAGTTATCAATTTTAATTTTATACCAAAGAATACAATATACATGATAATGATCACCTGTAAGTAAATATTGTAAATTTGTAATGTCTCAAAAAACAATGATTCATCATCTGGTTAAATAAATACTGAATTATATCAGTTATCTATGAATACTTAAGACATTGTTTTTGGTTCTATGTGAGTTCATACTGTGGTAAAGATTCGTAATGCAAATTACTTTAACTCCTGAAATAAATAATATATACGTAGTTAAAAGAAAATTCTTTTTTCTTCTTGTTTTTGTACATATTATTATTCTGCAAAATGTGTATTTTTGATTTAAATTAAAAATATAATCGAATTGTCTTCCTTTTTTCTAGATATTTGGCATAATATTTTCCTGTGTTCTCTTCATGAAGATAGAATAAAACTAAGCACCAAGGCCGATCTTGGACCTTGTTTAGATCAGTGTGTTCTGGTGTGCAGTGAAACTAGCTTTTTATTTATTGTTAATATTTCCAATTTTGTGTAAACCAACTAAAAAAATTCTTTTATATTTACTCTCTATATATTTTTATACATATTATGATCACACCAGTGCTTCTGAGAAGTGAGAAATCAATCTGATTTTCTCAAGCAATTGGGTCAAACACTCAATAATGGCCCTGAGAATAGGTTGGAATATTTGACCACAAACAATATGAATCAAGCTGTATAATAATTGGTAGCATTTCAAACTTCTGACCATAAATAATTAACTTGAAGTATATATGTCTTTCCATAATAATTATTAAAAAGTACTCATTGGCTACGTTGTTTCTTGAATGTGAAATTATTCCATCTACTTTTTCTCTAGGAATTCTAAGTATTTTTAAGATATAAGGAATCTCTTACAAAGGTGGATAAAAGAAATGCTTGTGAATTTTCTGCAGTATATAAATTATTATGTATATGAAATTGGGAATTTAAACAAATTTTGAGCAACGTATCAGTCAACGACTAATTAACAATGCATAAATTGCAACTAATATGCAACAATTTGCAAATAAATTGATTGATGTTTCAAATTGATTTTTTTTATTGTTGATATACATTGATCTACAATAATTTTAAAGTAATAGAATGTGTTGTATGTATACAATAATAAGCTAAAGGAGAAAAGCGGCAAAGCACAGCTTGGATTTTAAATAAGAATATTCTTCACATCTTTTGTGTATTATTGGTGTTAAATATTATATTTTAAGGAAGTATTATCTAGTTATATTTGAAAATTTTGCGATATTATTTATTAATTTTAATTATCATTATTCACCTATTTACAACATACAATTTTATGTTCATATACCTTATGAAATGAACCGTTTCTCATTAATTTAATTAGATTTGTATTAAGGGTAAAATTGTTACTCAAATCTCATAACAATTACAAAATTATGTTTTTTTTTCTTTCTTTGCTTGACTACTATTTTTGCAATAAACATTTGATATCATGACGTGAGAAAAACATCATTTATCCATAAAATAATTTTGTGAATCAAAAAATTTAGTAATTGTGTAACGCTGTAAATATAATAACATATACAACGAATTAGTTTATCTTGGCAATATGTAATATTTTTCATATCGTGCCTTGTTGGAATTTGTAAAATTAATGATAAAGTGAGGCAATATTGTTTGTCGATTAAAACAAATCAACATACTTGAACACGCCACTTATATATAGGTATTATATCCTTAAAGCAAAGGTGCCCGAGCCCTATCATTGAATTTTTTTCAAAAACTTCTCTTAGGTTTTTTACATAATAAATCATAATAAAGGATTATTAAGTATTAAAGGAAAATATGTAGTTATTTTTTTGCTGTACATTTTTGACCCAGCTGAGTGAAATCGGATCACATTATTCATGAATTTAATGACTGAAACGTGGTTCAATATAAACTGGTTGGACACCAGTATTGTGACAAATATAGAACCGCAAACTTTATATAAAAACCAATCTAAGTTTATTTACTCCTTAGTTAAAATTTAATATTCATTTATCTATTTTAAGATGGATTATAATAATTGTGATCTACAAATAAAAATTCAAAAATCACATACTTATTCTCAGCTAGCTAGCATATTATGGCATATCTTGTTTGTATGCATTCATAAAATAGTCCATGATTTCATGAAAGACAACATTGTTTGTGACAGATTGCTGTGAGCAAGCCAGTAAAAACAAAAGAATGACACTCACTTTATACAGTAATTATTGTGTTACAAATGATTCATTGTGTTATGTAGGTAATGAGAGATGCAAAATTATTATGTTTCTCTGTACCTAATGTTATTTGTAAAGTTTATTTTAGTTTTCATAATATTACCAAATAATTATTTTATATTCATTTTATTTAGGGTGTAAATTTTTTGATATTCTTTTAGTGTAGTGTTGTCCTGTGCGACTGGAATGTTTGTGTCCACCGATTGAAGATTAAAGTAAAATATTACACCTTGTGATACCAACTATGGTATCAAAATTTATCAGTTTATACAAAACAATTCTGTTTTTGTCTTTTCCACTAAATAAAACGTTATATTATGAATTTGTGATTACTCTACTCTATTATTATTCGAACAGTTGTTGAGAACTATTTGAAAAAATTTTATACGCACCTCTGCACTATTAATTATTTTGAATAGAGGCTTGGAATAAAGATGGCCACAGTTAATTTTATATTGAAAAAAGGAATTGTTATTGGAAAGTTATATGATGTGAATTTTTCACACTAATGATAACTGAATTTTTAAAAATACTTTTCTGAAAGTTGATGGAGATTTTCTATTGCACGAGATACTGAAAAGATTTTGTCATAAAATGATCAAATCTGTTTCTTTCTGTATAATCCATCCTTGACACCACATGAAAAATTTTGTTACCAATATAAAATAAGAGTGTATATTTCAGTTTTTACCATAACATTAAAATGTGTCATACATACCTCACAATATCAATGTAATCAGATTTACTTGATAATAGCCATGATTTCTCTCCTCGTTTTTGTATTCAATAAAAAGTATAAATGTGGATGTTTAAATATGTTGTTTTCATTAAAAAAAATGCATTAATTAAATGAAGTCCAATGTTTATTTAATATTTTTAAATCTAGCAGTACACATAAAAATAGGAGCTTTAGAGACAACATGATACTATACATAGTAGTGAAAAAAAAATAATATTTCTTTTCAGAGAAAAAAATTAATAACTAAACAATAAATAAACAAAGGAGTTATTATACAAATGAAAGGAAGACGTTAAATCAAAATAAATCATATATTACTGTTGATAGCTACATTTCTGAACACAATATGTCGGCTTCGAGAATGCCGAAAGAAAAGAAATAAATAAATAATTAAATTCTCACTAAATTTGGTTTTTTCGCTATTTTATACTGCCGTGGTGTTTCATTTTCAACGTAAGTTATTCTTTATCATCTATTAGTCTAAGGAAGATAGTTTTTATTTATTTAAAAGCAGTATTTTCATGTCAACAGCGGAGGGCGCGAGACACGGCAGTCTCGCGCTGAAGGGTGATTTTTAATATAAACTAATACCAAGTCGTCTCGTAACACGTCGGATAGGGAAAATATTAAATAGAACTGGATTCGATGACGAATTCGAAAAGTCGTCGATGATTTATCTCAAACAAATAAGTCAGTCTCGCCGCGGAGGGCAGCGATAATAAAAGCACTCGTCCGGAATGCAATAACACGATGGCACAATATTCAATTAGTATAATGCGGATATTTCCATAAATATTTATACGCGTCGAGGGAAAGCTGCTCGAGAACGTCGCGTCGCCGAATCCGTCATCGAATCTGAATCCGACGTCGCTATAATACATTTCTTCGAATATTATTCGTCTATTTTATTTTTTACAGTACTAAGCTCAATTGATAATTTGTAAAAACAGTTTACTAGTAACACGTAGTGAATCTGTCAGATAATTGGCAAACAGGCAATCGGTAATCTCTTTTAATTCCTATATGAATAAGGCCTTCAAAGTAGACAAAAAGAACGCCCGACGATCGATCTCTCCCGTCCCCCCTATCTCTTCCCTCTCCGCGCCCGTCTCTCGCTCGCTGTCTTCGACGGTACGAAAAACGCGTTCTGAACATTATCTATCTAAAATAAATATGTTTTATTAACAACATATAACGGTAAATTCATTGTGCTCGGTAGGATTTAGGCAATTTTTTACAAATTATTACATATTATTGCACCATTTAGATTATCGATTCGTATGATAAATACTGCCGCAACGACTTCAGCCGGGCTCTAACGCCGCAGCCGTTCCGACTCTCTCTTTCTCCTGCGCTCTCTCTCCCTCCGGTCTCTCTTCTCTTTCCTGTCTCTCTTGTCTCGCTCCCTCACTCCGCGGTGCTTTCGATGACAGCGACGGCTGCCGCTCCCCCACGCTGCCCACCACGCCCACCACACGCACGCAAGACCCAGCACAGCACTCCTGGACATATCATACAAATAACGCGTCAGCACAGTGTTATATGTTAACTCAAAATCTATTATGTTAGCACATTCTCGTTATTTGGACTAAATCAAATGAAACCACATTCCACAGTAATGAGATATTCAATATAAACCAACACCTCAAATTTCAACTTCTTTAAATGAGACAACATATTCATATTTATAAATAAAACACTAATATTGGTTATAATATATAAACACAAAGTCTCTGAGATTATTGCAATTCTTTTAAATCAATTTGAAATGCTGACATTCTGAATACCCCATTATTTTGTATTAAAAGCGATTGAAGAAAGATGAGTTCAATAATGAATTCTATGCAATGATCATAGCTTTATTTACGGCACTATCAGAATGATTGAATAAAAATATCTCACTTCAACCCCTCCATACTAAACATGTTATGTTAGCAATTGGGATATTGATTTAAATAACCGAGTTCTTTCGTGACCATTGGAAAACAGTTAATATTGAATTAACACACAAAGATTACATGAACCATATTCATTCAATGAATAATACAATGAATAAACATACAAAAATAATGCATCATCTCGCTATTTCTTTCGGATGACATTTATAAGAACTCGTTTTAAATAATTAATCCAATATCCTCTAGTTGTAGATGTTATGACTCCTCTATTAGTGTATAAAAAAAACCAGTCCCAAACATCCATCGATTAGTTTTGAAAAACAAATTTCAAAATACACATTTACACAATTCAATAATATTATTTGAAACACTCATCGCATTCGATACAATTTTATGAACGTTACTGACATATTTATATTTAATTATGTTGAAGATCCATGCAATAAAAGAAGTGAGATTTTTAGGGAAAATATACATTCACTAATCATGCTCAATATCATGCAGATGACATTAGAAAAACTCTTGTATTCTGTATCTTGTCCGTTACGTAAACATGATTATCATGTTCTCATTAAGTATTCATGAAAGCACATAATAAAAGTTGGCAATCTTGGCTACATTTTTGTAAATAACCATCGTGGGACACTCATTTTATCAAAGTGTAAGATGTTATTAGGTTGATATTTTTGTTAAGAAAGCCAATCTGTAAATATTTTAAATGGTTCCATTGATTCATGGAGACCAACAGTAATTGTTATTAGAATGAAAGATATAGTTTAGGTTTGTTCAATTTTTTGAAAGTGCATGTAGTTTTCTATTAATTGATATTGTTTTCATATGGATTGGGTTCTGCATTCAAGGTTTTTTTAATGAATAATAATATCATGATGTGCGTGCCACGTTTTAAAATAATTTTGTCTTTATTTGATACTGTTGAATATAAATTATATTATTTTTCGCCTGTATCAAAATATGTGTAAAATATATTACTGAAAAATATTAAATATACTAGATGTGTCGCATGGATATCGTCGGCCATAAATAAAACTTAATGCTTTCAATAACGACCGTAATAAATTCTTTCGAAATGTGGTTGTTCTCATTGTTAACAGTGCAAGTGAGTGAAAACATGGAAATCATGATAGAAACGCTAAAAAGCAGCAAAATATTTTGATTCATCGTTTGAAAGAGTAGAAAAAATCAAACTTCTGTTTGTGTTAAAATGGTGTCAAAATAAATAATCTTATTCGTGTCTCAAATAGTATCTGTTATTTACAAAGCAGTTGAAGTTTTTCAATGTTTTTTTATTGATCGAATTGCCTGAAGCATGCCACATAAAATAGTGCCCGCAGAAAATATAGCCAAATATTCAGGAAGTGTTGAAGAAAATTTTAAAATGGGAAAAGCGTGTGCGCATCGAATCATTGTACTTCATTGAAATGATTAATATTTTCAATTGTCGGTAAAAGCAATGGTAATTCGTAAATTTTGTGCTCTACCTACATTATATTACTGATGATTATGAAAAAGAGAGGTTGCCGGGCATCCAACTTCGTCCACTATAATCATTTTGCTATTTACATAAAATTATTTATCAACAAAACAACCACCAATATAAATTGCTTTTCGAATCTGCATCCAAAAAAAACTGAACTAATAACAATACAACAAACTACCAATTTAAGAAAAAAAATTGACTGATAGTTCAAAACAATACCAATAATTAAGGTATTTAAGAAAATGATGCAGAAAATATCATAATATATAAATAGGTGTGTTTTACCTATTTTTATATCTCCAAAATTCCTATTTGGAAGTTTTTTTGTAGGTAATATACAATATAACATCACGGGATGGATAAACAATAATTAATGATTATTTATGTATATAATAACAACTTTAAATGTTAACATTATATGGAAACGTATCTAGTCTTCTAAATAAACATTTTTATTACCTGAATATCAGTAAATATGTTGTAAATAGGTTTTTCATAATAAATGAAATATTAAAATGTAAAATTTTCGGGCTTCTGCAAATTTGTTTGAGTAACTGTTTCTCTAATGATGTATATTTGTATAATTAAAATACATTTACTAAGTGGACACTGATAAATGCATAAATAATGCAACTCCTTGTTGTGTTGTAAGTATTAGATACTTGAAAATATAAATAATAATAACCCTTTAGAGCCTTATCGTTCATGCTGCAAAATAAGAAATAAACGTGAAAGAGTTTTGTGAAAAAAGAAGAGTGAGGTGGTTACCGATGCACACAACACGCGGTATTGCTCACCAATGTTGCGCAGTACGCCATCTGAGAACAAACAGAAGAGTTTGGAACAACATGTTATTAATATATCACACAAATTACTTCATCAATTTATTGTATTTAAGAATCATGAACGGATTTGATTCTCTGTATAAGATTACCCACTCAACTCATCGCTTTCCAGAGCAAATGCGAGCCCCATGATAGCTGACATTTTTGATTAATGATGAATTGAGAATTAACCTAAATCAAGTTCATCAAATTTATATGTCATACAAAAAATATTACCATTTAACATCCACTTAACGCATTTCTGCAACTTTAAATATAGTGACTAGAAGAACTTTAAGTTCACAAACTACATCAATAGTTTCATCGGTGGATCCACTCATTTATACAAATCTGAAAAAATCTTCTGATAAATGGTATACATTATTGACCATCCTTCTTTCTTAAAGCAGTAATATGCTACTGGTCATTTATCAGAACATAAAATAAACTGAATTATTGAAATGAGTAAAGCATTATTACTGCCAAAATTAGGAACATTCTTTACAAGCACTAAAACTGCAGCATTTTTGACTGAAGTAATTATGCAGCTCACAATGTAAAAATGAATTACTATTGAACAACCCTGTTCATAATGCATATTTGGACTAAACCATTCGACGAAAGGTTGCATACATGATGAAAAGGATATCAGTTATGGTTGAATGAAATTTAGTACACCAAACATCATGAAAAAGAATGTAGGTAGTATACACATTTGAAATATAGTTACAATGCAATAATATTACTTTTAAGGTGTTAACTGTCAATTCTTAGTGGAAAGACATGATATTTTAAAAAATAAAACACAATTCATTTGTACTACTTCACATGTTTATAATAATCAGGACTGGTTTCGCTCATCACGAGCATTATCAACTGAACATCGAAACAGCGAAAGCGGTCCTGATCATTATAAACATGTGGAAGTAGTATAAATGTGTTGTGTTTTATTTTTTAAATAACAATCTTTTTGTTCATCCATTAGTTTTTTTTATCTGTTTTTAATTTTTGATTATATCTTTTGTACAATTTTTTTCAAATTTAAAATTGAAACTTTAACCTTGAAAAAAATACAATCAGAAGACTAGTGCTTTTAAGGTTACAGTTTTTTGACATTTGTCACTATCTTGTCAACGGTGATCGTGAAAAACGTCTTTACTTCTTATCTACTTTAATATCGTATAACTGTAGTAAATAAATGTGGCTTCTATTTTTCCTTTGGTTAACAGTGTGTGTTCTTAACATTATCGAGAGCAATAATATGTAGTTGGTCCATGGAAAAATCGTCATAGAACATCTATAGACACCTAGTTCAACGATTAATTTTAAGTTTTATAAATTTTTTTTTACAAATACGTGCCCTTCCCCCAAGAATCGATAGTAAACACCATAAAAATGATTTATTTTAAAACATAATACAACAATATCATAAAATTATTACCAACTTGAATGTTTCAAAACAGATTCCATGACACACAAAGATTGTTTCCGGATTTATTATAGTTCAAAAGACAAAGACCAAACTATAAATATGAGATGATTCTAACCTATTTCAATTAAAAAAGCTTCAACTTTAATTTAAAACATCACAAGACTCTGCTTTACACACTAATATCTTATCGGTTATGCATTGTTACTAGCCCAAACATCAAATGAGAATGGTATATTGCAAACAATTTTTAGATAAAAACCAGTGGTCAGGTGGCAAAACGTAATATATCAACATTTTTCGAATTTGAGATATCACTATATTTCTATCGAACGTGGACTAACAAAGCTTTCAAATACTCATTCTATATCTAAAATAAATTTGAAATACACAATTACGATACCTTTTTTTTCAATAGACTTATTTACCAGGAAGAATCAAACAAACTTTAAATTTAAAAGACTTCCACCTGCATAATTACCAAATGTACACATATCAAGTTTTGCCGTTAGAACACTGAAATAATGACAGTTTTTTAGTATATATTTGTCAGCATTTCAGTATATAAAAAAAAGCATGAGGCAGTCCTAGACTTTCTTTCGTTTAATTTGCATTTATTAAAATTAACATTTTTGCCGAATATTATTGTTGTAACGAAAGTTGTTTGTTTCTTCCAATACCACATAGGAATATCAAAGTTGACGAGGCGTATTAACACTCAGGCTTTTTTTCTGGATAAAGAGTTTTGTAACATATTGTTTCATTATCATCTATTGCATTACATAGTTGTAATATAATTATGCTCTTCATTGAGATCACATTCTTCCATGATGGTGAAAAAATTGTAATTTTTATGAGGGTGTAAATGTTGCCAGGAACCTTTCATTGATGGTCTAATTTATTATTCTCTTCGCGTTATATCGCTTAAAAGCAGTTCTCGTTGTTAAATACATGGGATGTATTATATCAATATGTTGTATTTGATATCTTCCTTGTATTTGTAACTACAAATAAACAGTTTAATTACTTGACTAAAATACTAATTAAGAATTGAATATCAAGCATTGTCTACATTGAGGCAGCAGAGCCAATTAATACATCATAGTGATGTAAATAAGTAAACGCATATAGCAAATTAGATATTATTTATTTGGAGTACCTTACCTGGCAGTCTGGTGCCGTATGATGTGCAGCCTGTGGACAGGGCGTGGATGAATTAGCCGAGCATAGCGTCTCAGCGACTTCTGATCGACCAAAATGGCCACTGGGTCCGCAGCAAGCACCTTCATGAACCGAATTCTCTCCGACCGGACACTCCAACTCCCAACAGTCTACTTCACCGAGCTGAAATCAATGCACAGCAAAAATTGAGATTTTTTGTATCTTTAATCATGATTTATGCAATAAATTGATTTGTTTATGAAACGGTAACATATTTAACGCAAACCTATTTTATACCATTGAATAAAAATAGCAAATTTTTCTTTTTTTAACCCATATCTGCTCCCATTGTGGAGCATATAACCTCTTAATGGAGGTATCTCAACAGAGGTTTTTCTACGAGAACTGCTCGTTGCTCAATCTCTTCTTTTTCGAAGAGAGTAGAGATAGAGAGATAAGGCTAGGAAAAAACTAGTGGTTAGCCGAATTCTCTCGTTAAGCCCTATTTTTAGGATTGGATAGGCAGGAGGGAATTTTAAGATATCACAAACATCGATGCTTTCGAACAGAAATCCACAAATCAATTGATGGAGACTGTCCGTAGTGGGATTCACCAAGACGCCACGGACCCGGCAAGAATAGATACCCTAACAAAAATTTAAAATTCACAATAGCGAGATTTGAAATGAAATGCCAACATGAAATTTTTAGTTTATCTGTCAACCTATGCAAATGTCAACTTTTGAAATTCAAACTACAGTCTCACGGTAATGAGTGGTACCATTTAACTATGGAGAACGACATCTTTAGCATATATTGGTAAGCTTGTATAGTGAAGATTTTTTGACACAATACAATCAAAAGTTGGAAGAAAATTTGCAAGTAGACCAAGAGATATAAAATGAATAAGAATTTTTCGATGAATCATTTGAACTATAGGAATATTACAAGAGCTTTACCAGACATTCGCACGTCTGACACTGATAAACCCATCTCTCGCCGCTGTGAAAAACGACATGATGCAGTTCCTGATGATGGCAATCGTTGGCTGGGTCGCATTGCGGGCAACAGGCCGGGGGCGGCTTAGGCAGAGAGGGTGGCCTCGCAGATCGCGGTGATGTGAGGGGCTTCGAAGAACATTCACACGTTCCTATTTCACAGGCCACCACTCCTTGGGAACAAGAGCAGTAACGGCATCCTCCCCCTTCGACCCATTCAGATCCTTCAGATACTTCTTCTCCTGAATGCATACAACCTGAAAATGTACCATCACACAATATTAGCTATACTTTCGCCTAACAGTAGATAGCTTAAAACAATATGGATAACAGGAAAGGCTTGCTGCAATTATTCTTTTACTTATTTTAGAAGATTAAGTGGATATTTTCGAATTTTTTTACAACCGCTATTTATGAAAAGTCAATAATTCAATCAAGCTAGAATTGGGAATTAAGAAAAGTAGAAACAAAAGCAGCAGAGTCCGTCCAACCAACCATCACTTTGTCTTCTAAGATACTCACAAGAGGGTGGGGAGGTCTTAAATAATGTGATGATTTGTGACAAAGTGGTTAAGAGTTAGAATTATAAAATATGATATCATAATGCCAACAAAACAATTTTGAAAATAAAATATTTCATGAGAACTATGCTACAGAATTATCATTTGGCAGGGCTTAGTCATTGAATTTAATTATTTAAAGTTTGTTTAACCTGGTGAAGTATAGATAACAAAATGTAAACTTACTCAGTTTACATTCTGGATTAGAACATACGCATTGAAATGATCCCTCAGTATTTATACATTGTGCGGTAGGGTGACAAGTATGTAATCCTTCTAAACATTCATCGATATCTGGAAAAATTACAATAAATTTGATTTAAATAAAGCAAATGAATAAAAATAAAACTTCCACTGCTTATAATTGTATCTATCATACTACAAAAATGAATCTGACAAATATTTTTAGATAGATACAAGAGATATGCAAGCCAATTCATGAAGGGGTAAATGTGTGTTTCTTCAAATTCAGAAAGGATCAAATGCCTTCCCCTGCAGATCCAAATAACATCCCGGGATATACAGAGATTGCATTTTTTCTCATTTAATGGATTTTGTTATTGTAATAATATATGATACTAGAAATTTCTAGAGATTGAAAATAACTAAGATGTTAATGCCTGCCTGCAAGGTTGTCAAAATGAAATGAAATATTATGACATTTTGACATTTCACATTTGACGTTTGACATTTCAAAACAAGAGCTCAAATAAAGTGATTGATGATAATATTCAGTTGTTTGTTTTTAAAAGTTTTTTAGGTAGAATTTTTTACAGATTATTGCTAACCCATATCTTTGAAAGAGTCGAACGGAAAATAAGATAAATGTGTTGTAAAATGTGAGATATTCCAAATTAACTATAAGATTTTATTTGGGCACTTTTTATAGGTGCTCAGCTTATAAAATGCCACCGACAAAAGAATTATAAAATAAACGTTACCTTGGCAAGCTGTAGCTTGTGATTCTCCAAGTAAGACAGACCGGTAGCCTGCCTTACATTTACAGTAATACCAACCAGGCATATTTACACAGTTGGCTGTAGATGGACATTGGTGGGTATTTGTGGTACATTCGTCTAAGTCTCGTTCGCAGTGTTGCCCCGTAAAACCTGGACGACACTGACAGTTGTCTGGCGATTCGCATGTGCCTCCGTTTAGACATCCCCCGACACATATTGCTGAAAATTTAAAACATAGTATTTCATAAAAAACTTTTTGGTCTTTTAAATTCTCAAATTAAGTATTTTGAAATTGATAATATTTAAAAAAAATATTGCACGATGCATACTAACTTCATAAACTCTGTCTAACTTCTTTTATAAACTTTTATAAATAAAACCAAAATAATTGTTTGCCGTTTCCTTTAGAATTGATAAAAGTTCCTTTGAGTGTAACAAAAAACCCAGTCATCTGAAAATGCTCTGCAGGAGTTGACATTTATTTTTTCATTTTCTACCTCAACATCAGAGTTAAATCTAATATCTCATTTTGTAAAAAGATCTAAATATGTTTATTCTAGCAATGGTTGTTTATTATATTTGAATAAATATATTACTGGTAAAATCATTCAAAATATTTAAATAATAATAATGCAGTTATTAAATTATAAATATTATAGATAAAGAGGCACATATTAATTCCAAGAAACAATATCAGACACTGACATGATAATATTTTTTCACATTGCCATTTATTCCTCTATTTATACTTAATTGTAAACAATTTATATTTGTTTTTTAAGCGACATAATTATTTGATAATTCATAATGATTACCAATGTGTAGAGAAGGCTAACAAAGATTTATTGCTAAATTTATATCTCACGTTTGCAGTCATAGCCGTCTCCGTGAAATCCTTGAACGCACTGGCAAGAGTATGACCCCGCTGGTGTTAATACAGTGCGCTGATGCCGAGCATCGATGGTTTCCGGATGCGCACTCGTCTACTTCTATGCAATTGTATTTGTCGGAGCGCGCGTAGCCCTCCTCACACTGACATACGTATGAACCAACAATGTTGGTACAGCGAGTGTGAAGATGGCAGTGGTGACCCCAAAGCCCACCCGCTGATAAACATTCGTCCACATCTGAAAACATTATCAAAATAATTATCTGCCGTGAAGAGAATCTCAGGAAAATGTGGATTCGAAAGTATTTCTAGATACTGTTTGGTGTGTTTTTTCATTTAATAATCGTGTCACAAATGGATAGGAATACTCATAAAGATGAAATGCTCATAGATTATTTTAGCAGTATGAGGTTGTACAATATTTGAATATAAATGAACTGAGCTGAATACTGTTTTAACCAATGGTCTCTACACGTCATATCAATCTACATGTGATGACAAACAATCAGTCATATATGCATAATAGGATTTAGTTACTAGGTTGCAGAAAATTCTCTTTTCATTGTGATTGAAAAAACATTGTCTAATGTAGTGAGCATGGCATGCTATGTTGCATTGGGATTAAATATAGATTTTCCATAATTAAAATAGGGAATTAATTTATTGTGATTGAAAATAGTAGGTACTAAAATAGTTACACTAGACTTTTACCTTACTGGAATTGATAATGAAAAAATCACAGATAACCTAAATTAATTGGAGAAATAAGAAAACTTTTTCTTTTTGACTTATTATACAATGAACATTTTTCAATCACAATTACTCAGCTGGTCGAGTAAGTCAGACAGTGTCTAAAAAACATTTCAGTTAGACTGTTTCTTAAGCCGCACCTGTTTATGCAGGTGTCTACTGTCAGCTTTTGACAATTTTTATAATAATGCACCAGAAAACATTATTATTTTTTTAAAAATACTTCATAGTTTTAGGGCAAATTAGTGATGGTAGTGGTACATGGTTAAAAACAATAAATAAACCAGAAAAAATCCATAAAAAATATATTTCATAAAATAATCACATTAAAGATCAGAATCAAACCTCAAAAAAGTTTACAGAAAAGTTACATTTTATCATGGTAATTATGAATGAATGAACTTAATTTTATAATGTATCGAGTACCTATCTAGTACAAAATAAATCAGCAGTTTGGATTGTGTTGAAATATTATAAGTTAAATGAAAACAAAAAACATTGTTGAAATTACAGTGAATGTAGTAAGTCATTCAGTATATTATCTATATACCTTCGCAGGAAATTCCGTCTCCTTGGAAGCCCTGGTTACATTTACAAGTATATTCAGTATTTAGGTTCATGCATGTTGCATTTTCGTGACAGGAATGACCCAGACTGCAGTAGTCGACGCCTGGAAATTAAAGCAAAAAACAATCCTCAACAAGGGAAGTCTCAAGATTTTGGTGAAGCAGTAGGATTATGAATATTTCCAAAGTTCTTTTACTAATTATTTTTTATTATTATCGATTTCATTTCTTTAAAAAAAAACAAAAATTCATTTGTAAATAATCATTTTATCTACATACTATTCTTATCTTTTTGACATAATATTGTAAGGAGATAGGCCCAGTAAAAAGACACAACAAAAACTGTTGTGTTTACATTTGCTCTATGATTAACTTGTAAAATTTTGAACAGAAAATTTTCTGGGGCCCGCTGAAAGCTGCCAATTGGCCAGAATGATGGTCACTAAAAACAAGGTCTATACCTGGACAAAATTTACAACATTCCCCAGGAACGGAAAATTGATCTGTAGGTCTGCAGGGTAGTGCTGGGCATTTTTTTTCAGGATCTATTCTTGTGCATCCCATGTTGCCATCGCGGCATTCACATTCCACGCACTGCTTCAGCGACACCTGATCTCCATGTTCGTATAAAACTCCCTTCAAAAAACATTGTTCTGAAAGAAATGAAGCATGTGTAACTATTAATCAATACAACAAAAAGAATATTCTTTCACAAAAACCATTTCAATGTTTTCGGGTCTGAGTATAGATTTTTCAACACATATTTTGTCATCAGTTTCTTTTAATATGGAATAAAAAAATATGAGAGGTAAATTACTCAGGCATGTTGGGCAGCATTCTCCAGGATGAAGTACTGGATTCCGGCAATCCGGCGGTGAGCATTCAACAGGTCTACAGGATATTTCACCATGCTGGAAAAATTGAAACAAACAATAATTATGATAATCAAAGTGTCTGCACATTAATACAGTATACTGTTTTTTAAAACGACGTCTGCTTCCAGTGTGGAGCTTAGAGGCATTTCAACACACCTCTTTCTAGTTTCTCATAAATTTATTGCACTCAAATTCATAGTATGCGATTTCTATAGCCTAATTTCCCCAGGTAGATGCCCTAGATTTGTTATGATTGAATACTTAATGGACTATTTCTTTACCTAATTGAAACTCTCATCCTCTTTACTGTAATAAAATTATTCAATGGGCGACGAACGAAATTTCCAAATCACAGTTTTGTTTCTGTGTATTTTTAAAATTTGTAAATTTAAAATTGATTTATTGTTTACTGATTTTAATGCCGATGAACTAGTATTTAGCAATGCAAAAAACTAGCAAGTCTGTCTAACAAAGGTTGACAGAGTTCCGATTACATCATCACAATATACAGTGATGCAATCGCCGGCTCGGATTTCAGCAGCACTTCCAAATGCAAAAAAAAATAAATATCAAAACACCTCCCAGATTTTTAAAAGGCCCACAAGGGTGTGTGTCTACATCCCCACTAAGAAGCATTGAGTTAATGGGTTAATTAATAATTACCACACAAGCGCATCGGTTGCAGTCTTTTTGCCATGTCGCACCGTCAGCGTGAATTGTCCCATTTATAAAACAAGACTTTTGACAGTCACATTCTTCTATTCTGCTAATTCTTTCTTCATTTGCAAGTATCTGTAAAAAATTACAAACGAAGTTTTGTTTTTGTAAATTAGACTTGTAAAATGTTTTGTACTATTTAGGTAGACCGAGTAATAATATTATAGAGTTAGTAATAAAAAACAACAGAGTTATAAGTGAACATTGAGATTGCTTAAGTATTATCATTGCGATTTTTTTCCAATTGGTGGAAGTTTGTTTTGTCTAATTCTCTTGAAATGCTTATAATCAGAAAGATCATTTTCACTCGCTTGACCTTTTGATAAGACACCGATTACTTACAGGACTTTTAAAATACAGCGTCTGTCCGACTAAAATAACCATCAGCATTAACATAAAGAATATGAATATGTTCGAATGATCTGCCATTTTGATCTTATTTTTACATTGAATTACGAAATATTCTACCAAACTTATAAATCTCACCGACAACACTTTCTTATGATTATATTATTTGTTACAGCTGATAATAATATTATGTTATTATTAATTTATACTAATACGGCAGCGTAGTGTTTCCAGTTAGAAAATTATTTCATTTTAAATTGTCTATCGAATAATATTTCCCAAATTAATGATTATGTATAGTATGTTTAATCAAGGCAATACTTTTGCATTGTAAAATTTGGAGATTTTTCAAAAATTTTCTGTATTATGATTCTAGATTCACTGATACAAAATAACAAAACCTTTTAAGAGCTGAATTCATTTGAAGTGTATAATTCTGTTTATTATTTGACAAACCTTGACTGATAAGTCTCGAATGTGAGCAGTTAATTCTTGAACTGTGGCCTGAAGTAATGAGAATTGGCCGCACGTAGGACATTCTGAATCGAGTCCAGGACACTGTGCTAAATAACCATGAGGTCCACTAATAAGTCTTACATCTTGAAATGCACCCTGAATAGAGAAATATAAAAAAAAACATTTTATATGAATGTCGATATACTCAATGGTGGATTAACCTGTAAGCACATGAGGTGTGCCCTTGGAGTCTCAGAATCTTATGGGCCTCAAAAATAACAAATTTGCGATTATAAAAGATTAAAAATAGAGAATGTTTTGATTATTAGCCACTGAATATACTGTATAAATTGAATTGGAATTATGAAAATTTAACATTCATTATGAGTTAGCTAGTTTGGTTTTATGAAATGAAATAGTTGATATTGAATTTTTTACAAATCTATTAAATCCATTTAGAGGTAAGGAAAATCATTATAAGTTGTCGATGTCATGGGATGTCATTAAAGATCCTGCAAGCTGCCAAAATCATATTGATACATGGTGAATAACTAAAGGTTTGCTCAATCCACTGAGATATTTTAAATCACTTCTTTAGATAAATTATTAATTATATTGCAGCCAGTAACAAGAATAAATTATTCACAATATATGAAACGAACCTTGAATAAAGAGTGCTTGCTATTTCGTTGTCCCAACCAAAGGGATAGCTGGGGCAGGGAGAAGTTCCGGTCCGGGGGCGAGATGAGTCGTCGGTACAGCGGATGACAATCGACCAGAAGCTGGGCCTGGGAGCCGGAAACGCTGAGCGCCACTTGGTGCCACGCGCCATCCGCCAACCGGTACGGGAAGGTCTCCACTCGAGCGCTCTCGCCGCCGGCGGCGACGTAGTGCAGGCGGATCTCGTCCCGCCGTCCGCTCGACTGCAGCTCCAGGTACCTGGCGCACACCTCTCATTAGCTTGGCATTGACCGCCCGCCGACTGCGGCAAATATCCCGTTCCGAGGTACATGTCGCCGTCGTTACGCGGCCTCGGCACACAACAGAACATCGCACAACACAGATACGTTCATAAGATTAACCATTCATCATTCAAAACAATAACAGAAACGTGGCACAACTGATAATGAAATATACCGAGATTACTTTATGCGAGCGTGTGGTGTGTCAGGTATGAATGGACGATCTGTATGTGAAAGAGCGACAGTCTCCGACGAGGTCTACATCTCAAGATCGCAAATTATCAATGACGATATTATTATACATAGGGGACGCTCATGTACCTCGGAACGCAACGCCGCTGCGGCTGATCCACCGATACTCCTATCGCTCCGTTTCAAAAGCGACGACTCGACAGAGGGTCCGAGCCGACGCCAGGACTGCTTCATGTCGCCGAATTATCTAAAGTTATACAACTGAATACTTGCAAAAGCTATAGCTGACTATGAAGACTTTTATGGACTATCGTACTTTGATCACTGTAAAAGTGAACTCTTCTTAGGAGAAAGCGGATTCTCATGTTGCTTGGAATGCACTTTGCACGCGATTAATATTTCTCTTTCATGGTAACCTCCTTCATTCTGAAAGTTTCTTCATTATCATTGAATCTTTACTGTTGTCTAATTTTAAGAGGGTGAAATTATCGCTATTGAGTTCGATATTAGAAAATTTACTCCAAAATATGTGTATTTGGTATGTTTTTCATTTGAGAAGTATTGATCGAGTTGTGTTTTATCAGGAGATGATGAGAAACATTAAACAACAAAGGAATACACAGACACCGTATGGAAAGAAAGAAATAAAAATGTTCAGTGACGATATAACATTTAAATATAAAAGCAAAAGATCTCCGATCGGATTCACAAAACACTCAGGTAAACAATCAATGGAATCTAACAGTTATGTTACACCATTTCTGCGACAGCAAGACAAACACGGATCAAGACATTACGATGGAACGAGTCACGCATGCTTCAATCGTTAAGCCGTCATATAATTAGGATGTTACTTTAAAACAAACTGTTTTCAAAGTGGGGTCAGTCGAATGGCTGTCAGATTTGATGAATTATTGCCAAACAGAGGAAAAATGCGATGAGAGTGATGACTTAACGAAAAACATAGTTGAGTAACGATCATGCACACAGAGATTTAAAAAGGTAATACTCATAAACAAGGTCACATAGACTGGATTAAGGAGGACCATTCCGAGGTACATAACATTCCAAGATACATGATTCTCCCCTATATATATAATTATATATATAATGTCAATCTTTTTGGATGGCATTGACGTGATCCACTATTGCATTCATTGTCTTTAGAAACATAATGAGTGGACCGCGTGCACCTAGTGACATCTATAGCTCACCAATATGCGATGTTGAGATTTAGAACTCACCCCCGTCTGCAATCTTACTAGACGCCATCTGAAATCAACAATGTAACATTACATTCCCCCTGCGAAAGGAGCGGTCAAATATTGTTTTATGAATTGACACATCTGTAAATCTGGCAAAATATCCTGATACCTCACAAATATTTTCATGTCAACTTCACCTGTAACTAAAATATATTTAAGAATGGATTCTGTATTACCTTTACAAAATATACTAAGAGGTAACTGTCTTAATATAAGATATTTCCGCTTGATAAAATAAAAAATACGAATTGGTCTTTATTGATGATTGCCCAATTTTACAGACTTGTCTATTTGACACTGTTAGGACTCAATGTGATAAAATTCTAAATATCTGACAATTTTAATCATAAACTTAAGCATTTGGTTGCTATATTTCTTTTTTGTTATCTACAAGATTTAAATAGCAGAGGAAATATAATGATTCATGAATTTGAAGAAGGCTCACAAATAATTATCGCTGGTTAAGTATATAGAAATATACATGTAACAAAATAGTTATCATTCATAACAAAAAAAAATTGTACTTAAAAGTCGTTATTTCATTAAATATGTTATTTCCCAAGACCGCCATATTTTATGTTTTGCTCAATCAAATCCATTCAGATAGCAATATTATCTTACCCTATGAAATTTTGAATATTGAAAAATATCTTTGTTTCAACAGCTATTGCTCGTATAATAGTAGTGTCGTATTATTATCACATGAACAGTATGTGCCATCAATCTTTTACCTGGATGTGATGTGACATAATATAATTAAAAATATGTAAATATATGAAGTTGTAATTCACAGAAAGTATGATACCAAGAAACTCACACAATCGGGTACACCCAATATATGAACCATTTTTTAAAAATATAATCATAGATGTCGTTGCTAGTATCATTGGCGAATTATTGGAAAATATTTAAGAAATAATCTCATAATTTTTTTATTAGATTTTATATTGACGATTTTGAAAATCATTACTGTATTGATTAAGTGAAAAAGTTCAGATTCTGAGAGAGTGACATCTTTAAAGAATAAACAGTATTTTTACAAATATTTCTGTTATTCATTAAATACAACTAACAGATGTTTTAAAACATGTTAGCTGTTTAAGGCAACCCTTATTATACTATTCCACTAACCGTTTAATGTGTAGGGTGGATAAGGCGCAAGTGGCATGTTTAAACATTGAACTATCATTTTATTTTTGGTAAATGTCGAAGATTTATACATTCACTTGTGTTACAAATAAGAATATCACCTGATTACAAATATAATATGATAAAAGTAAACAAATTGAAAATATTCTGTTTTGAGTTGAAAAATTGAAACTGTTTAAAAAATAACATTCACGAGTTTCGATAATTTTAAACCATTAAATTCGTAAAGGATAGAACCACATATTATACAGAAAATATTTGTTTTTTGAATTTGAAGCTTTTGAAAAACTTCCATAGTTATCATAGGTATCGTTATATAGTAGATATATTATTTTTGACAACTATAATATCGACTGTGTTTTGGCCAATAATTGATGTAACCTATAAAAAATATGCAAATTAGTTAATGATTGGATCTCATTTTAAAGACGACAGAGCAGGTCTCGGCCAAATGTAGTAAATTAGAAAAATAAATTGACCACTTTTTGGAAGAGAAACATAATTTTAAGCTTTAGGTTTAAAAATTCTCTCCCTTCCATTTGATGTAAGCCACTATTATATATACACTCCCTATGTATAATCCCGTATCTGCAAACATGAGAATTTACAGGAGTGCATTTCAAAGATTCATAATGCAGCTCACCATATAATGTTTTCGATAAAAACAGTTTTTACTCTCTCCTGAAAAATTTAAATTTTGAGGGTTACATCAATTGACGAGCACACCGTTGAATTATATTAATAGTTGAACAATTATCGTAGGTATAACATCCAAAATATAATTTGTTATTTACCTTTTTACTTCTTTTTAAGTCAAATCTTTTTTGAGATAATTACATTAGACACTTAGAATGTTTTCATGCATAGATTTGATTTAATCAATGATGAATTCAGGCATGCAAAGCAAATTAAGCCGATAAATTAAGCAAATCTCAGTTACATATAAGCTCTCTGTAACACGTCTGAAATATTTGAGTAGGAGTGAAGTAATTAAAAAGTGTATCGCTTGTTTACCTGTTAAATCCATGTGAGAATGACATAATAGTTCCAGAATTGGCTTGATCTTGTCTAAGAAAAGCTAACAACGTGAATTCTGGTGATCTTCGCAGTAAGTCAACTGCTTTTGAAAACGCTTGCATAGGAACTTGTAGTTCACGATAATCTCCTGAAAAAGAAACATAACTCATTAATATAATATATATTTTTGTAACCATGTCCGCTCCCAATTTGGAGTATACAGACTCCTAATGGAGCTTATCTCAGAAGAAGTTGTTCTACGAGAACTGCTTGTTACTCAATCGCTCAATTTCACCTTTTGGGAGAAGGTAAGGAAATAAAGATGGGGCTAGCACAAGACAAATGGTTAGTTAATCGCTCTTGGTATACCCCATTTTTAGGATCAGATTTGTAGGAAGAAATTAAGACATCACATACATTCATGTCTTTGAGCACAAATCCATAAATCTATTTAAAATTCAATTTATGAAACTGCTCATTCTGTGATTCAACCCGTAAACACCACAACCGAAACCAATGATGTTGACCACTCGACTGCAGGTTCGGCAAATTTATTCATCTTCATAAATTTATCATTAACTTAATATTACATTCCAACTTATAATATATACCATTTGGCAGACACTGCACAATACATTTTATATTCATTAACGTAAAAATAAGTTTTCATATAAGTTTTAAAAGAATTTTTAATGTATGATTACATAGTATCTAGGGGTGACCCCCCCCTGCCTCATTGTGACAACATCTTTTACCCATGCTGACATAGTAATGTGATACAGTAATGTTCTCATGAAATATTTTATTCTTATAGAAAAAAATGTAGACTTTGTGACATCATAATTCATACAATCCCCCTTTCCCTTTGTAATAAATCATCACATTGTTTTAGACACTCTCTACCCACTTAGGGCGTGATGTAATATATGAACTGCCCCTTACGATTACACTAAAAAATTAATCATACAAATTGTAAGCAGTATATAATAATACATTTAAATGAATAATAAATACAGGATTTCAGTATATCAAGCTCCTCTCATAGTTTTTTTTTTAAATTTAGAAGCTGAATTTTAACGATATTTCAGTATCTTTTTAAAATTAATTGAATTAAGTAAGATGTACTTTATTTGAAGCTTGTGTGCTATAGAAAATATTTTTTTTGCTGTGGTTTTATTTTAATTTAAATTATCGCAACTAAAATACAAAAAGTTTCTTTGTTCTAAATTCAAAACAGTATTGACGATTCATTAATCTATTCACTGGTTGCTTAAAACTGTTCTAATTTTTTTTGAATATTTTTGATTCCAAAACTAAGTACGTAGGTAAATTTGCAGTGTTGCTATTTTGCAAATAATACACGCAATATTTATTCGGTGTACTAATAACACGGCTGCACTATTGTAGTGTCATTTAGTAGCGCCAAATAGACCCAAAGGGATACATACAATAATAAATAAAAGGGTAGAAAAGCAATTGTGGACAAATGATTATTATTTGCGCAGCGAAGGGTACTGTGATGTTTATTTTAGCGCCATAAAATGCCAGATGAATTATTGTTATTGTATCAAATAAGAAAACGGAAAACTTAATGACATTTTCTTTAAAGATACTTCTAAAGATATGTTTATATACCTATATGAAAACTCCACATCGAAATATATTTTTTTACGAACTTTCCAGTCTTCTCACTAGTTTCCGTCCATGTGACATTTCAAAAGCATTTGAAGTTTCTTTCTCAAGGGTAAAAGAATGATAAAACGATTTGTGCAACATCAGGTGAATTTAATCAAAAGAATAATTTAGTGAAAATAAACTTAGAAACCATAAAATTATATCTACCTACAGTTACTTCTAGAATAAACAATATTATTGTTATTCATTGATAGAATTTCAGCATATAAATATAATAAAATAGATTTAATTGATAATGGGAAACCTGAATGAACTAAACAAAACGTACGAAACCAAAAAAGTAAGTATGTATATGTATATATATATATATATATTTAATTGAATTGAATTGATACACAGTTAACACCTTAAAAGATAAGTCTTCAATAATGTTTTTCTCGCAGAAAAGATGCCGTGCCGTGGCTTGCTTTTATTTGCGAAAATATTAAATTGCTACGTATTTTTTTGGAAGAAGAAGCTTTACATATTTTGATATCCATTACCTTCCAAGGCCTTAAAATATATAAAGTAAGAGTGGGTGAAAACTATACCGTTGATGTTGAAAAGTATCACATGATTTTCCTAATGCTAACGTCATTGATTATTCTAAGTTATAGAATCTTTGCCTTAATTAAATAATTGAAAAACCGCTTATATATTTATATATATTTTTTTTCCATGTCCGCTCACAATGTGGAGCATATGGTCTCCTAAAGGAGGTATCTTAACAGAATTTTTCTACGAGAACTGCTTGTTACTCAGTTGCTCAACCTCTCTTTTTTTTTTTTTTTAAGAGAGTAGGGATAGAAGAATAGGGTTAGGACAGGACTAGTGGTTAGCTAATCGCTCTCGCTACGCCCCGTGAGGATGGGATGGGTGGGAGGGATTGAAAGATCGATCTATGAAAACCGTCCGAGACATCCGTAGCCGTAGCCAGCGACGAAACCAAATGCGTCACGGACGACGTATATATAACTTACTGCAACAAATGAAAAATATTAGAATTTTAAGATATTCAATAAATGTGTGCCTTAACCAAATTTCAAACATTCTTTTGGTAGAACACACAAATATGTTGAAATTAATATTCAAATGAAAACATATACAAACGTAAAATTAATAAATTTTAAGCGAGAGTTTTAGATACCAATTTTATTTTATTTTATTTGAGTAAAACCTCGGGGTGGGAAGGAAGCGGCGAGCTAAAAATTATATTCAGTCGAATTCACACAATCTAGAGTGTAATTTTGTAGATACTGTAAATTTATATTTTTAGTTATGATTCACGTAGGTACATTAATTGGTAAATAGCTGTTAAAATAGAGAAAATGAATATTCAACTTCGATTTACTCAAAACTAATACTTCTGACTTTTTATCGACGAAGTTTTTTGCTAGAACGAGTACGATATTTCGCAATGTTGACAATTATTCCGATATGAATAAATTACATATTGAATTCATTGGCTAAATTCGAGGGGGTGACAGCCAGTCCCGAAGTGACGCAATGTTGTCCTCGACATACGCTATTAATTGATATTTATTCAGCCGGCTAGATTAAATTGCTTGGAAAATAATCACCACAAAGGGTTTCACACTGCTCGCCACCCTGCCGCGGGGGGATCTATTCGCTGTATCAAATGTTATTGCAAGGGGGTAAGAAGGGGGATGTACGCTATAGAATCGTGGATGCATTCGACTTAAATTACTTTATCGTTCGTGAGTAGCAGGCTGAAAGCTCTTTTTAATCAGATTGTAAGAAAAGCTCTCAACTTTTCCGCTACAATGTTATTGTTTAATTTAGTTGAAGCCCTTCACAATATATTTCATAGTCATTTTGCATAGTAATAAAAGCTATTAAACACCATGCATATATATATAACGCATTACTACCTTTTGAGATTCTCAAGCTTTTGTTTTGTTTTAAAAACATAAATCAACTCAATTAATAGAGATGGCAATGCATACAATTAAAAAAACATGTTTTATGTAAATTGGTGGATACTGGAAGATGTTATTTTAATCAACTGTTACATAAAAATATCACACAAACCATTGCTCTGAATCTGAAATTGATTTCCCCACTGTAAATAAATAACAATACCGTTCTTTATATGATGTGCTATTGCTTATAAAAAGAGGTAAGAGATTTCAGTACTGTGACTTACTTTTGATAAGTAAGTATCTTTTGTAATCGTTACAACCATTCGAATGACATAGTTATTAATATAATCATCCTATTAAAAATGAATTTCCAAAAGCTACCGCCGAATTCATTAAAATATTAGGTATCCTTAAAATTGAAATGAACTTTCACAAAGTTACCGCCGAGACCATAGAAAATATTAAGTATCCCGTTTATCTGTACAGCAGAAAATGTTTACTCTTCTTTGCGTTAATGAATTTCGAAAGAAGAATAGTGTTTGCAAATCAATACTACCAATAATTGAATTGAAAAGAATGTATGGAAAATACCACTTGGGGTAACAAAATATTTGTTTGCTCCAATAACTCCTGATAGACCTAAAATTGTTTGATTTATCTACAATCTACACACTGTCTGTCAAAGAGACGGAAATATTGTGCAATGAAGAAATTTTATTGTTGTTTTTATGTTTAAGTCTTCTATAACAAATTTACTTAAGTTAAATTGTAGTATTAGATACTTTACACAATCAGTTGAAAATTCTCGCGATGAGTGAAACCAGTGGAATTAGTACAACGAATTGTGAATTATTTTTATTAAAAAAAAATGATGCTTTCAACAATTGATTCTGATTTTTTTGGTTATTGTTACTTTTTAAACTCTTTTAATATGGAATATGTAGACTCCTAATCAAATATTTCAATTAAAAAGGATAAGAAAGGACGAGTTGCTATCTAATCGTACATTATCCGAACTCTTCAGGACTGGATAAAATAGGTGAAAGGGTATGACCAAAATCATTTCTCTGGATAGAAACCTACTATAAGTCGTACATTTTTGTAGATTTAAAATCAATATATGTTAGTGTCCATTCGGGGATCGGAACATTTGAAAACGCAATCGAGTAGGAGACGTAAGAATTTTAATGTTGCCACTCGGCTACGGGACCGGCAATCTAACCGTACTCTATTATAATCTTCGTTATATCAGTTGTATTTAACACGGGTAAATTAAAAATAATTCTGTAGCTCGATATCAGTCACTAAAAGTTAAAAAAAATAATCAAAATCGCAATATTAATCAAATTATTGCGACTGAAATTCAAATGGTACTTTCATAAATCATTCAACTCCACAGACAGTTTCAAATCGCCTTGTTGAATAGCGGACACGTGCCTCAGTGTCTTCTTTATCCATTTTGCGAAAGAAAATAAATTCTATGGGCACGAGACAACAGTAATTTATGTAAGTTGAAGATTGTTGAGATTATAGAGAAAACAACGAATAAGAACAAAGCTGACTGACAAAATATTCGAGACAAAGGATAAATTGTGATTGTTATGTTTCTTTTGTCATTCGATAAATGGGAAATGTTATAAAGGAAAAAGAAAAAATAAATAGCGGAAAATTACTTTGTATAAATCTGGTAAAATTATTTTTCGAAATCAAAACTTATTTCGTCAACAGTTTATCACGAAATTTATATTATTGGAAAACATGTCTGCGTTGAATATATGGATTATTAAAAAACGTTTAATGGGTACCGGTTGCGGTTGTAAGTCAGTAACTCAACCAATTTCTTCGGGATAAAGATTGAAAGATAGGACTCTTAGATAACGAAGCAACGTATGTATTGAACAAACTATCCATGTAATTTTCACGCTGTGTGCTCTTTGATTAGAGATAAACTAATTTGATTTGTATTTCGTCGAGAAGAAAGGCGGGTTCTAAAAAAATATTTTTTTGCCGTTTTCGTTAAAGTTATACCAAAAAGAAAATACGATTCAATTTCAATGCATATTTTATTCAATTTAACCTCATTTGTTACAAAATTTCATCATTAAATAGCAGTTGCATGGTAGCAATGTAGATATTACCATTAGAAACTTATATTATAATTTAATTAAGAAAACATTAGCTCTTGGGGTTGACACCTACTTAAATTTACTGAGCTAATTTCAACAGTGTGTCATTTGATACGATAAGGTTCTATAAATAAATAATGAACTTAATTTATTTTGAAAGTTTGTTAGCATTAGCTTTTTAAATTATCTAAAAGGTATTGTGAGTTTATAATAATAGATTTACGGAATTGATTATATCATCCCCCACATACTTGCCTATAAAGTGGCACTCCCTTTAACAAAAAGCTATATTTGCTTTTTAAGCTTTTCTACGACACAGTATGTTTTGAAATTTAATCGTAATGTATTGAAAAGTCTGACATGGACCATTAATATTACGGAATGCTATGTCATAATTTATTAATTATATATTATTTCAAAAAGGTAATGATTACCAGTGTACTATTTTTTAATCTAATAAGTTATTTGTTTTAATTCTTTTAATTTACTAAATAGAAAATTTTTATTTTTCAGTTAATGTCATCCCACACAAAGACCAATTAATCATGATGTTAATTTGTAAATGCAGTTTAATTAAATTTATACGAGCATAATAATCTAGACGAGTTAAATAAGTTTACATAATATAATTCTGATAAAAAAAGTTGTGTGAATTTGAAAATACCATCCTGATAAAAAACTGTTTTCAGTTATTTATAGTCAGAACACACAAATTTATTAAAATTAAAATTATTTATAAAAACACATTTTTCAAACAATCCAACATTGTAAGTACATCAAAGAAAACTTTTGGAATTTGATTTTTATAACTAGATTTACTTGGATTAGCTGCTCAACAGTTATGGCTTTTGCTTGGCTATTTTTGATTATCATACAAATATTATGTATCGATAATCTCAAAACTCGTATTTCCGACGTATCATGAACGACTAGCCTATTTATTATCTTTTCGTCGCTCTAACTAAAGTAAATTCACTCGCAATAATTATAGAATACTTCAACAGCGTACATTTTTACAAAGATTAGTAGTCAACCTTTATAGCCATGGATGCTGTGATGAAATGAGGTCAGAATAATATGAAAATCACCAGCAGTTTAGAAGTTTACCTAACTTTAAGATACGATACGAAAGAAATAAATAAAAAAAAAAAACAAAGCATTTTTAATGAACGAACAAATCCATTATTCACTCTGATAAAAAAAAACCGTGCGTGTTTGTTTCTTGTAGTGTAAAAATCAGAAGTTTCAATTTTTTTCTTTTAACTTATGACATAAAATATACAGCACCGAAATCGATTTAGACTCCTGATTTTTTACGACAACACAGTAGTATGCATATAGAGAAGAAACAAATTATAAAGAGCACATACAATAACATAGTAATAAAAGCTTCTAATCGCATGACTCCTTTAAGCTCACCCTTTTAAAAGAGTGTTAAATTTCACGAGGGATGATCCTCCCGAGTGATCAGTGATCGCCGTGATGCAAGTTGCAACAAACCCCCAGGGCGCATTGGAGGAAAACCTTTGATAATTTTATCTAAATTTGAAAGTTCACTAAACTGACCGCGGCTAATAATAGTATGTACGTTTGATTATTTATATTGTAAAATGAATGTTTTTAAAATTAAATATTACCAAATAAATATCTCACATTGAACATGAATAACAGTAAATTAATAAATAACAAATAAATAATATATAATATGCATCGAAAAACATACAAAATATATCATATAATATTCAAAACACAGGTGAATCGAACCATTGAAAATTTATTTGACGTGTGATCTAGTGACGAATGATTGAAGTTTTTTTAGAAAACCTTTCTCTGTATTTCGCTAGGAGAACAGTTTTGTTAATTTGTAATTTGATCATTATAGACACTTCATTGTTATAATTTAGTTTTCATTACATTTATCAATGCGGATAGAAATGAATGGCAATGAATATAATGAATCGTTTATGTTTATACAATCCAATCTGAGATAAAATTATGTATTATTTATACATTTTAAATTCAAGAATGAATGAGAGCTATGAAATATTAACCCTTACAGCGCGAGCCGTTTTCGGACAAATTTATTTTCAATCAATTGATATGTTGAAATGATCACTATGGCTAAAAATAGATCAATTTCAACAGTTAAAAATGAAGAATTATGTGAAATACATATTAGTTATCCCAAATACATCAAGAAGTGAACTAACTCGTCGCATTCTCGCTAAAATAAATCGAAGAGAATGAAGAAGCAGAAAAATATGTAATCTACAAATTTACACGCAAAATGGCTGCGGCCTGTCTTCATATACACAGCCAACACGCACACAAGCAAGCGGGTAGCCACAAAGGTATTTTTAATACATAGTGCTGACCATTAATGCTGCGTATCGGCAGTTCAAAGCTGATATTCGAAAGACTGAATTATGAGAGCGCTTTTCAAAACTACATTTACTTGTGTTCTATTCGTCATTTTCATGATCTGTTGCCTAATTTCTCTATCTAAAGGTTTGAACTATTTTTTAAAGCATTCCACAAGTGTTTCCGTCTAGTTTGGCAGGAACTACGAGATAAAGTCTTGGACATGTAAATATGTAGAGCGCATTCATCGGGTAAATAAGTTTCTTACAGATAGAAATAATCAACAATATTACATAGATTCATAAATTTCTTTGACTATTGTAAACGATATGCGTATTTTTTACAAGAGAGGCTTGACAAAATATCTATTTTAACTCTAGGTTTATCTATCAACACTTTTTAGAATACAGCGTTATTTTTTAGAGCTTCAGAACAGTTGCGTATTCTAAAGCTACTTAAAAGAATTACAAGTACCTGAATAAGCTCTCATAATTATTTAATACATAGTTTAATACATAATGTTTTCCCGTATTCTTAGTAAAACGAGGTTAAAGTTTGTGACCACTTACATAGGTTCCGTTAAATCATAGAGTAATAGCTTTGAGAAAACTTTCATGTAGCGGCTAGTATAGAAAAGTTCGCAGGGGTGGCACGCCCCAGAGCTTTCGGGGGATTAAGGCATTAAACAAATATTACGAGAGGTGAGGCGTATTACGATTTATGAGTGGCATCCCCTACTACCGATGATGACGTTTCATTTACACCCTTGGCAAGTATTAGAGGGTGCTTTTTAGAGGAAACAGATTTTATTGCTTTTGTGAACTGGACAAATATGATCAAATCGATGGTCTCAAATATAATCGTATATACAGCATCTTTCACATCTGGGTCATCGTTAATTTTATCACTGACCTTCACCATAATAATAAATTGTATTAATATTTACTTTTCATTTCCTATATACGCTTGCCTACTACAAATATGCTACACACAGTTTAGAACCATAACATTCAGACATTTTTTTGTTTTTGAAACGGTGCTCACTTAAATTGTGATGTATGTGGATTCATAATGAAACATCAATAGAATTTATTTAATGAAAACTGACTGTAATCCAGTTACTCAACCTCTCTCTTCAGATAAAGTAAGTAGATAAAGTAAGTAGAAAAAGAGAGATCGGTAGATAAGAATGATAACATCATAGACACCCGTGCTTTCAATACAAATTCATGAATCGAATGTGTGTACAAATTTCTGTATAACTGATAATTCTTGGGTTGATGCATATATGCCACAAACTGGTTATACATTATTAAGCGATTACTGCATAAAACTGCAACTCTAAGCCCAAAAACAGGTTGTCGAAAAAATCGACTCTTTTTTCAGCTTGATAATTTTGTTGGAATATAAAATACAAATTTACACAAATAACATACGATAAGATGTGTTTTCATCGAGAGGTTTGAAAAATTTAATGAATCATTTTACAGTAAATTTATATAAAATACATCTATCATATTATATACTTGTATGAGCGGATATATAATATAATACATGATATCACGTGCAAATTTTCATCTACTGCCCTAGAGTACATCATATTTCATATTATAAATGAGTCTTACACTCGAGCGATCTAAGCTTATGGGATTAAAAATAATGAAAAACAATATGACGATATTACCTTGGAGGGCGTAGGCCTGCTTTAGAGGCTGTGGCCCCGACGCCACTGAGACGCCCTGCCGTGAGGAATTGTGCAGAGAAAGCGCCCCCAACAGATCCAACTCAGCGGCTGCAACATACAAACAAAAGAAATTGTTAATTAAATGGGGATCAACTATACAATACAAGAAAACATGAAAAGTCATTAAAAAAAACTCATATAAACTATAAACAGACGTAAATACCGATTGATACAAACTGCAAATATATTCAATTACGGTATTAGGGAGGAAAGAGTTATGTGGAATATTTTTTTAACCTTTGACACATGTTCGTAATGTTTTTATACCTCTTCTCCCGTACATTCGATGCTTGAAAACAAAAGTGATTAGCTAACTACTAGACCTATCCCTGTCTCTTTACTCTCTCAAAAAAAAGATGTTTTACAATCATTCACATTCTGAGTCCATATGCTCCACAATGGAAGCGGACATGATTACAAAAATGCCTGAAGTTAATGTTTACATTTTAACTATTAAGAACAAATGATGGGTTACGACATATTGCTGTTTATCGAACGATATGTCTAAGACGAACGTCTAATTTAATTGATGTGATTATGCTCCATAGTCGAATTGTCATAAGGAACATACTTTCGTATTGTCATTAAGTAAAAAAAGTATTTAAGTTGTTAGTTTATTACTTTACGAACACAATGTTTTAAAAGTTTTCCATTATTTTATTGCAAAACCATTGCTAATGAAAACTGCAACAATAATATATCGATGTCTTTCAAAAATAATACCTGTTATCCAATTCAGTTAATGGGGGTTCCATTGACAATATTGTCATTATGTAAATAGCTTGCAGGTCAATATTTTTTCTCTATAAATTGAATAAAATGACGACGACTCGACATCGCCCTCGCTCGCGACAGTTGGTGCAATAACCGGTAGAGTTTTATTTTTTTCGAAAAAAAAAAATAGTAATACACTAATGCCGAACGTGTGATCCGAGTAATTCGACCGCTAATGTCAGTGCGGTGAATAAAAACGCACACTTCCTTACCCAACACACCTACACAGACGGGAGTTTCGCAAGACCAAAACCACGTGATATACCATTGGTGACGATATACGTTATATTATTGGTAACTGCCAGCTTGATACATCATTTAATACCTTATTTTATTATATGACCTTGAATTGCAGCGCAAAATGGCATCCATGAAATTTGCAGTAGATACTGTTAATATTTGTTAAGTGGATTATACAACTGACGTTATCATAAATTTAATGTAATTAAAATCCAGATGTGAGATTTATTACTTTGCTATAAAATAAGCTATAGAAATATTTTTAAACGTATTTTTCACGAAGAAGTTTTTTCAAAATTTCAAACGTTCAAGACTTAATAATTACAATATGTCGTCCAAAAGCAACGTATGGTGGATGGATATAAGCCAGCCACTACATAAAGGTCAGAAGGTTCGGGTTTAATTTAAGGGAACTGTCATAAATTATTTTTAAATCTGGCGTATGGGTGTCTTTAGTGTATTTTCGGGTGATATTATTTCATTTTCTTTGAGTTTGTCTCAAGAACTTTGAAAATCAAATCTAGGGCCTTGAAAATTTACTGCAATGCTAAGTTTTGTTTTTGAATTAAAAAATATATATTCATTGGGAATTTAGATCATTAAAATTAACAGTAAACAATTAATAGCTAAATAATAATAGATGCGAAATTAGAAGAAAAATAATATTTTTTCTCATGACATCTCTTCTCAACTTGTCAAATATCTGCCAGTGTATATTTACGAATAGCGATTAAAGGTCCCCGCAAAAGAAACGATAATTCACCCCTTATAAATTCCATATGGTGGCAAAGTGACTTTTAGGGTGACCGTACCTGTGATGCATTAATTTTTGAGATTATATTAAGATGTAAACCGGTGGGTATATTTAAAGATACACCTCGTAGTAATGCGGTAATATTGAAGAGAGGTAGAATACTATATCGAAGTGACAAACTTTTCCAAGGCAATTACTTATTTATTCTCTTTAGAATCACATTGCAATTAAATTTAAATTTTACACCTTAAAATATGTTATATATATTGCGGCAGGATAGTGAGAAATATGATTCTTTAAATATTGATAAATAAAGTTTTTTGGCGTAACATTTATACACAGCCATTCAGGAATCGTCGGTTGGCTATCTTTTTATTTTGTAAAATTAAATACCGTAATATTTGGTGTAATTTTATTACAATTGCTTCTTGCTGGCTATATAAAGATATATTTTAAAATTTGAATTCCGGTACTGTATCTGAGCGGTCAATGAATGCTTTTGGACGTTCGTACTCTTGGATGCAGAGCCACAGGTTCCAGTCCCGAAGTAGAAACTTTTATACGTTGATTTTTCAATCGATTATCAAATCTTTTTTGAATAAATGACATAATAATTTTATATAAAAGGGTTGCCGTTATGATGAACAATATTATTAAATTATGAATGGTGACGGCTGAAACTGCAGTTTGTGAAAGTTTTTATGAGACAAAAATTAAGAAAAATTATGAATTGTATCTAATTTCAGGACAAAAAAATACATATTAGGTAAATGTACTGGTAGTTGACGACGTGCCCAAAATATGAAACGTAGACACGGGATTGCTCTAAATTGTAGAATTCAGACAAGTGAAACCATCTTCTGTCGGATTGAGGAACTAACACGTCATCATATATGTCATTGGTGTGTCATAACGGCCATTTGAAAACAACACCTTATGCAGTTAGTATTTTGTTTTGAATTTTATAAGAAAATTGTTAAGGATATCAGTGAATGTAGACATATGCTACTTGATTCAACCAAGAGTGGTCTTATAGGAAACTCTGATGAAAGGTTGTCATGAAACCCTCTGATTAAACATGGTCAACTATTGAAAAAAAAAAGTGGTCACTACTGAAACATTAACATGGTTGTTAAAAATTGAACACAATTTTTTGTAACATACTCTTTCCTAATTTTTGTCTTATCATGTTAATTGATACATTTGATCCATTACGAAAACACTTGCTTTGTCATCATTCGGTCTAATACTGAACGATTATTTTTGTTGAATTTTTCTCTTAAGCGGTCAACTACTGGTACGTTTACCCTTTTCTCTTCTATAATTTCGTATACAATGTATGTAAAAAATTAAAATCACTGTCCGTATATCTTCTATTTAAAAATCAATGTTTGCTTGCTCGTATCCTATGCACTGTCATACCGTTCATCTGATTCCGATGAAACTGTGGTGAGATATGAGATGTGCGAACACACAAAAAATCTAAAATCTAAAAAAAAGACTCAAATACGTACAAATAGCGACATCTCGGTAAACCTTCTGATGTACACAGCAGACGAAAACAAAACATATTTCGGATCCAAAGGCACTTCAATAAACAGAATTAAATCACAAACTCGTCCTTTCTTAGAGTGGCATTGCAACGCATGCCGGGTACTCGCTAGTTTACAATATAATTAAATTTTCCGGCAATCAGTCACTTAAGCTGAATCCCTAATGAAAATAATATGCTAATTGAACCTGTTGAACGCGTATTTAAATTTACGGATTTTTCCTAAAATTTACATATTCACGCCTAACGATAACAGCGTCCCAAGTGGCTAAAGGGTTTTTAAAGTATATCATGATTCATGAATAATAAAATCCGCCTTCCTTATCGAGCGATGTCGTTTTTCAACATTTTTTTATCGCCAACCCATTTTACCCATTTTTTTATCGGTGAAAAGTCGCCAGTGAAAAGAAAATCACAGAGGGAAGTTATAAATTTGATTAACAGATGGTGTGAGTTTCAAAAGCTTTTAAAGCAATTTCACTGAAATAAATTTTAAAGTATTAAGTCGTTTAATAATCAAGCCTGTGGTAATTTTGTTTTATTGAGCCACGCCTCAAATTATTTAACATTAGCGCAAAAGTTAACGTGATTTTATTTGGAGGAGAACCGTTTTAAAATCGTAATTTCTAATTTTAATATTAATCTAATTTAAGACATCGACCGAGGGTGTTTGATGGAATTTCAATATCAAATTTGGATTATTGAGATTTTGAACACTTCCATGTATTTTGTCACTAACGACCCTCAGTTCGAGTCCATTTGTGTGCTCGAATGCCTGAAGATGCCGAAAGGCGAAACCCGGGTCGTTAGTGAAAAAATACATGGAAGTGTACAAAATCTCAATAATCCAAATTTAATATTAATCGTCATTATTGGGTTGTCAATTATATAACGATTTTTTACTATCGTATTTTATTCATAAAAATGTATGGATATTTCTCTGCTAAAATTTGATTGAATAATATACATCGTTTTATGGCGATTTCGAGTTCAAAATCATAGTTTACTATTTTTTAAATTAAAATACATAGAAAACAAACAAAAATATTAACATCTTGATGGTTCAGAAGTTACCACTGACTATTCCGTATTCGGCATGGTTATAATACTCGGCTTGAATTAGCCAAATTAAATAATTCACCTCAAACACTTATTAAAGATACAACAATGAGCTTTCTAACAAATAAATCAAAACCTATTTGTATTTGATTAGAAATAAGGTGTCATATAATAAGCATGAACATAGTCAAAACGTTATCTTGGCAAGATGAAATAAAAAATAAATAATGTCCGATTGTAATATAAAACACTTTTTAGTGGAAGCTTTTAACAAAAACAAAGTTAATCCCATCAAGCATTAGCTGCGTATAATATCTTAAATATATAATAATATTCGAGCAATTATGTTTATATTTATAACAATCCATCTATAATAGGCAGACTTATAAGTTCAAAAAGATGATTTTTCTGGAGAGTAAAAACAAAATTAAATTCTAAAGTAGTTTTTTAGCAATAATGTTTATATTCTCCATGAGGGTATCATTATTTAATTACCAAACTTAAAATAATGAGACCATAAAATAATAATAATTAAATCACATTTATTTCAGGTATAAGTTAGTCTAATAGACGCAAACATTTATTATATTTTTTGTTGTATCTGCAACGTATACTGTTTGTTAGTCCCAGTGAAGCGTTCTTAAATATATTTGGGATGTTTTTTCGTACTTATCATAAAATTAAGAAAAATTGTGTTATGCACATATCATGTAAATAACAATACTGTGGTATATTCATAAAAAAAAATGAAATCTGTTATCAAAAAGTAGCCACGAGACCGGAATGATAAATCATCTACTGAACAACATTTTGATTGTCAGTTTGAATAAAATTTACAAATAAAGAAAACACGTGGCATTCATAATAAAACAACAAGTGTTTGAGAAGACCCCGGATCGAAGAGAGGCGAGCGGCTGGTTATCCAGAGTCCTGGAAGGGCTGTGATCTCAGACAAACACCATTTCAAATCCGGTTCAAAACTTATTTATTTTCCATCCAAGATGCAGTGGTTTACATTACACAAATATATAAATCCTAACACATAAAATTGATTCTATATTTACATTTACTTAGCAACTGAATTTACTTTAAGTTATAATACAAATGACACAACGATTTTAAATTAAGTCCAATGCAAATCAAAAAAAAAACAGACAATTCACATCGTCACGTCACCTCCGCCACGAGAGCGCAGCTCGTCCCGCTCGGCAGATCGTAATCGACTGTCTACAAATACTTAAAAAAAACTCCCTGCAAAGTCGGAGCTACCCCTTTCCGTAAAAATGGACTCGTCCAGCGGACGTAGCCAGCGGCTATTGAACGGCATGGTAACAAGTTTTGGGCCGATTCTGCGAAATATTGCTGTTGCCGCTGGGTGATTTCAGTTCTGGACACTAATGACACTTATACTTAACAAAAACCAGGGTGTGTCATGTTATTAAAAAATAATCAATTTCGTATAACAAACAGTAAATTAGTAAAACTGACGTTAGCTTTTTAAGTTATCAACTAAACACTGTTACATTCGTTTTTAAATTGTGGTGATTTTTTCTAGCATCACGTAGTCGAAATACACCGTAATTTAAATTTGACAATGCCGCATTTCGTGGGGTCCGTACCGGTGTAAATAATATCCGGAGCCCACCAAAAGTTCATTCTCTGACATGCATACATCCACCCGCTGAACTTTACCAGTTTGCGCGGTCATACGTGGTAGTGCCACTACTTCCCCATGTTCCGGTATCAAGTAAGTAAGATATGCCCGCCTGCAACCAACAGCGTATGTGCCCCGTGAAGCGAGACCACACCCGGCGCGTCACCTGTTTATTCACCGTACTTTGCTGTTACCGCGATACCTTCTGCTCTATTATGACTAGCACATATATGATTTCACATCTTCGTCTAAAGGGGCTGTTTGCCGTACTTATTTGCAGTCTATTAATGCATTTAAACATGCAAAGCTTGACTTTTTTCTTCAGATGATACTTTTAAAAGCTTCCGTTAAAAAGATTTTTTTGATTCATATGTATATAGCAGTTGATTTTTAAAACAATTATTTAAACAGGTATTATCATATTCAGTAATAAAAACACTTACAATAACTTATAATATGTGAGCTACTGTTTATAAATGTCATATCGTAGTTACACTGACAGAAGGCATTAATTAAGTCTTAAAAACAAATTCTGAGATAACTGCATTTAAAGCATTTTTTTTCGAAGTACTCTTTCAGTACATTTTTTTAAAAAGATTCTTTGTGTATTGTAAAGAATATTCTTTTTAACATGAAAATCGTAATCACTTTTAAAGTGTTAACTGTCATTTCTTGGTGGAAAGGTTTATATTAATAAAATCAATATTTTTTGCACTACTTCACAAGACCTGTTTCGCTCATCACGCGCTTAATCAACTGATAATGCTCGTGATGAGCGAAACTGGCCCTAATCATTATAAGCATATGGAAATAGTACAAACCAATTGTGTTTTATTTAAAAAAAAATGAAAATCATAACTTTTGGTATTAATGAGCTATAGTTATATCATGCTTTTTGCCATAATAAAAAAATATCAATATGACTTCATACTTCATGCGTTCTATACCAGTAAGTAAAGTGTTAAATTGCATACATTTTTCACCATTTCAGATGAAATGAACTCAATATTGCCGGCATGTAAAGAGCACATATCGTCTTTATATTTTATGTTAGTGTGTTGTATCAGCGAAAGAATTTTTGGCTCGGGACGAATCCCCTGGAATATTTTATCAATATTTGATAAGATCTATGCGATTATAATAGGCATACATTAGCGCGCTCTACAGACAGACGCTTTGAAACGCGATTGAATAGTTTGAATGCTTTAAAACGAGAACATAACACACTGTTTCTTGTTTTTTGGGCACATACGCGTAAGAGCGCTTGTGTGTAAAGCCAGCTATTATGTAGCCTGTAATATTACTAGTTGAAGGAATTTTCATTTCAATTTATTTTACTAATCAATGAAAACACATTGACAATTTCTTCATCTATCAGCTTTATTCTACAGTAGAAAACTGCTTTATTGTAGAGTTTTACTTTTGTAAATCTAGAGTGTGGCAAAACAAAACCACGTATAATATGATTTCATTAAAATATTTAAAATTATCACAAACCTATGTCATAAAACTGTCGATTAATCATTTCGTCAAATTTTCTACCCATTACTTATTGAAAATCTTACGTCGTACGTTCAAATCGGCACTCTTAAAATGGGGTTCTTACATGTGTAACAAAAAGAAGTTTACAGCACATAATAATTATTAGGCGCGTGCCTTGCGGTTGGTTCAACGGTCTCAGTAACACGGGTAAGTTTTTTTTACCGTATCCTTTCATATTAAATTACCTACATAGGTAATGTTTACCTAATTTTAATCATCGGGTACCGAAATCGATGACTAACAAACCAGTTAACTAACAGCCGTATCGATAACACACCGTCCTGCTTCTAATAATTATTTCAAATAGTTTGTAGAAATATATTTTATTTATAATCAATCAAGAAAAATTAATAATGAAAAAAACAATACAAAATTTTTATTATAATGTCGATCATTATAAAAATACTTGTAACCATACCCGTCATAGACGACGGTCTTGAAATTGAAATACTAAATGTCTAAAGTAGCTAGTACGTCCGAACTGTGTGTGCATTGTATAACATTTTATTTTATATATAGGTAGTCCTCGACATACGACGGTTCACACTTACGACGCTAATTAAATTAATTGAAATTATTGAGAGAAAATGCCTCAGAGTACTTGCATTTATAAAGAAGCAATAAGGATGCCAAGATTCATGGCATTCAAGGATCCAATACTTTTATTGGGTGGAAATATTCCTGGGTAAAAATTGAAACCATTAATTATCCATCACTCGAAACACCCAAAAGCCTTCAAAGGAATCAACACTGATATGTTACTGTTACATTACCGCTCAAAAAAAAGGGTGGAAAACGCAATTTATTTTCGAATACTGGTTTTTGAATTTATTTACTCCTGAAGTAAAACAATATTGTTATCAGAAAAGAATTTCAACGCAATTCTTGCAGGCATTTATTCATCCACTTATTTCATCCACTTATTTCATCCACTTGTTTTACAAGGAAAATAATTTGCGATAATATTTTGATTAAATTTGGATTATTGAGATTTTGTACACTTCCATGTATTTTGTCACTAACAACCCTCAGTTAGAGTCCATTCGTGTGCTCGAATGCCTGAAGATGCCGAAAGGCGAAACCCGGGTCGTTAGTGACAAAATACATGGAAGTGTACAAAATCTCAAAAATTCAAACTTGATATTGAAATTCCATCAAGCACTCTCAGTCGATGTCTTAAATTAAATTATATTGTGATTGTTTGATCGTTTGACAGCTACAATATAAGATTCGAAAAGTGCGCTCTAGTGTGTTAAAATGTATCAGTACCATTTTTGGTTGGAGTTGCTTTATTTCCACAAATGAAAATGACGCACCTAAGACTGACCCAAATATTTAATTTGAATATTTTGTATGGAGTTCGACTTACGACCAAAGTTCATGAACGTATCTCGGTCGTAAAGCGAGGATAACCTGTACACCGTGTATGCTTGAGAAAATTTCATACCTACATACGATATGTGATAATAATAGAACGTCTACAGAGTGGTCTGGGCTATTATATATAAAATATATTTCCACTGAATGATCTTGAATAACTACGATTAGTTTTGCTAAGCGAGATTTTTCTCTTAAATATTTATTTCGGATATAATGTGGATACTCCTCTTTCCTTAGCGCTCTTAGTTTCCAGGATATATTTATTTCTAGATTCTAGCTTAGTATTGTATTACTAAAGAATCTGTAATCCGAAGGCTTCAAATAGGGAAAAACAACATGGCCGCTCCTAATATGAAGCAAATGGATTTAAAAGCATTGTGTAGGTCAGCGGTAGCCAAAGTGGTGGTTCGCAGAAAAATCTGACATTATTTGAATTTTCTAATCCACAGCAAATTAATCCAGACAAAAACCGTCGGAATCTCGTAACACATATAACGTTCGAGCCTGTCACATGACATAATTCTTCTTTTGCGTGTTAAAAGTATGGCTTACGTACGTGTTAAGTTCAATATATTCAATATATAAGATGGATTATGAAGATGGGGATTGTTTACTTTATTTTTATTTGGTGCATTTTTTAAGATATGTATGATCTTAAATCTTAACCATGCATATATTTTTTTTATTTAGTATTTATTGAATTAAATTGAGTTTGACTATTCTAAATTTCTTCTATTTCTTTATTTTAGATTCAAATATATTATAACTATAATCAGTGAAAAAACGGAACACCCATCACATTAGAAATGTTTAATGATAAAAATCTATATATTGTATATAAACTATATTTTTTATTGTTTTCTTCGAACAACTTTTGTTTAATTAATAAAGCTTTTATAATTTAATTATAATTAATAGATATATTTAAAGAACTATGTGCATTTTACGTCTTCTTTGATAAATTTTTTCTAATATATAATATTTAACAAAACAATCCCGTTTGTGGTCCGCTGAATTAAAATTATGACTTTAGTGGTATGTGAGCCAAAAAGTTTACCGGTCGCTAATCTAGGTTGTCCGGGACAAAGTGACAAAAACAATAACACACAATGAAGAAGAAACGCTTTAATTTATTACCATTAACTATCAACTGAATCATTTTATAACAACTGATTAAATATGTTTTAAAAGTTTGTGCTTTTTTTAATGAAAAAAATATTCGCGTAATAAAATCAGACTATCATTTTTTACACGGTTTTGATAACCAGTGAGAATCAACATTATATTGTTTGTATTGCTCAAAACATAGTATCGTATTCCATGAATATTATGCAGGATAGATATTACCTGAAATAGCATGACGCATTCATATGTGCCACATTATCTCAATTTTCATTTAAAACAAAATGAGAATAACTGTTGTTTTAATGGGTAACGTTTAATACCTTGACAACAAGTAATTACATGTACGCTTAAAATTGTGTAGGGAATTATTAAACAGTTGATACTTGTAGGTGGAGCTTATAAAAAATGTCTCTTTCGCAAATTATAGAACAAAACTAATACCTTTGATAATAAACGAAATATATAATATTTTATTACCATAAAGGGCTAAAAACGTCAGGGTTAGGGCTAAAAACGTTTTAGAAATTCTTGGATTGATGTTAAAATTTTAATTCTGAATCCCCTTACATCCACTAGTATAACGGTCGACATATTATACATTACTAGTGAGTACCCGGGATGCGTTGCAATGCCACTCAAAGAAAGAAAATGCTTATGTTTTAGTAGTTCTGTTTATTGAAGTGCTTTTGAATACACAATATTTTTGTTTCCCGTTTGGTGCGTACACGAATAAATCAAAAGGTTTTCTGAGATGTCGCTGTTTTTACGTATTTGATTGTTTTTTTCAGAAACCTTCAAGGGTGTGCACACAACAACTCACCAAAGTTTCATCGAAATCGGATGAATAGTAAAGAAACGCATAAGGGACAAACAAACAAAGATTGTCGCACCCTGTCGCATAAATATCGATGGTAAAAGTATCTGTATTTTTTTTAATTTTAAAGGAAACTAAAACTAAAATAAATTGTTGAAAATAAATCATGATTACTTATAAAAACCAACGATAGATTATGCACCCAGACATCTTTTGTATTCACAGAAAAAAAAATTAGGATCTTTAAATAGCTCTCCTGCAATATGACAAATGACAACTTACGAAAGTAATTATTTCGAAGTGCGATATTTTAATTATTACTGTTTTTTTCCATGTCCGCTCCCAATGTGAAGCATATGGTCTCCTAATGGAGGTATCTCAACAGATTTTTTCTATGAGAACTGTTTGCTACTCAGTTTCTCAACCTCTCTTTATCGAAGAGAGTAGGGATAGAAGGATAGGGCTAGGATAGGACTACTGGTTAGCTAATCGCTCTCGCTACGCCCCGTGAGGAGATAATGGGTGGGTAGTGAGGAGGGAGTTTTAGACAACACAAACACTCAGACTACGAACAGAAATCCATAATTTGATTGAAATATCAATTTATAAAAACTGTCCGCACCGGGAATTGAACCCGAGACATCCGTAGCCGTAGCCCACGACGCTACCAACTGCGCCACGGACGCCGAAATGTATGGTATATTTTGAATATTTGTAACAAAAATCGCGGAAACTGTAACTGGGTTATTAATGTATACTAGGTTTGCAAAAAACACGTTTATGGTGAAAAATATTAATTCCATTTTAAAACACTTATGGAAAACAATTATTTTATACGTATTCATTTACTAAAGTTTCAGTTTGTCGGATTTTATACAATGCATTCATAATATGAAGTATACATATTATATAATATCTAAGTAATGATGCATTATTTAGCTACTGTATAAATGATTATTTTCTGTGAGTTTAAGTAAAATATTATATGACTTCTAACTAGACAGATGTGGTAAATTATTTGTTTGATCAAAGATAACGGCTCGTGTTCCGAGAATGTTAACCGAAGGGCAGTAGGCAAATGGCAAGTCGACCAACACGATATGCGCAAATTTCAAGGGGTTGTCTAAGTTGCAACTTAGTTTAGTAAGTGAGTAAGTATAATTTAAAAATGATGACAACTTAAATGTGTAAACTGTAATAAATAATATCGACGATGTTTTGGCAAATTGATATAACACTTAAAAAATACGAAAATGAGTTAATGATAGGATTTCATTTTAAAGTTGACAGAGAAGGTATCGGACAAATAATTTAAATAAATTAGAAAAATAAATTGATAACTTTTTGGAATAAGAACATCATTTTACAATAACTTTAGGTTTAAAAATTCTGACCCGGCCACTTGATGTAAGCCACCATTATATCGACACTCTCTACATATAGTCCGGTATCTGCAAACATTAGAATTTACAGGAGTTCATTTCAAAGATTCATAACGTAACTCAACATATAATGTTTTCGATAAAAACTGGTTTTATTCTCTACTCAACAATTCCAATTTTGAGAGTTGCATCAATTGGCCAAAACAGCGTCGATATAAGGTCAGCATTTTTTGAGCACATCGCATGTTTAATGTCATACAGTGACGACTTAAAAAAAACAAAATATTGAAAAATGGACTCATGCTGAAGATTGTAATTAAATGTGCTTAACCATTTCCGCTCTCAGTGTGCAGTATATGGATTCCTAATGAATCATCTCAACAGAAATTTTTTCACAAGAACTGATTATAATTAAGTCGCTCAACCACTATTTTTGAGAGAGGTTAAAAGTAGAAGGATGAGGTTAAAAAAGAACTTGTGATAAGCCAATAGATCTACCTACGCTTATTTCAGGATCGGGTGTGTGGTAAGGAACATGACAGAGATACATGCATTTGAACCCGTAGACACCGTGACTGAAGTGGACGAGCACTCCAGAGTGTTGACAACTTGACTTGGCTGACAATACCAGAATATTTTTCGTAGTTTTTCTACTCCCGAAACGATACGTCATGATAATAATATACTTTTAATATCTTTGTAAACATATAAACCGTTTTAGCAATTTATTTCCAATACGTAAGAGAAAACTAAGATTTTTTTATTGTATTGACAAGTGTTAATATTATTTTCTAGCTGATATTTCCTGGATGGAAATAATATCCGCTCATTTCATATCAATCAATCATCCACTCTGTCGGCTTCAACGTCATAAGTATATAAATTAATATATTTCATATCATAGACAATACAACAGAGCTTACAAAAGAATATATTTCTGATGAGATTTTGCATAGATTATGTGAATCTTATCCACAACATACTTCATACTAAATAAGTAAAACAAATTGTAAAGATAAAATCTTTTTGTGCAAAAAATATTATTCTAATGAGACAAAAAGTGTTTAATGAGAATTGGTCATAAGAGAGTCGCTCAACCTCTCTTTTTATAGAGGGTAAGGATAGAAGGAAAAGAATTCATTCTCTATAACGGTGCGTTATAAAAAGCAGGTAGAGTCAAAAATCATTGTGTACAAGTGAAGGATTAGCGAGTTTTTATTATTGAACGTGAAACCATTCGCAGCGTTTTCTCGATAAGTTATGCTGAGTGGAAACGGATGATAATATCACAATCATCCGTTTATTTGGGGTACAAATTCATAAATCAATGCTCATGTGTATTCAAAGAGTCGAACACTGTGCTGTGACATCCATTATACTGTTACCACTCGGCTACGATGATCAGCTAAGGTACTTTTAATATAATTTTAAATGATTCGCTCGCGTTTCTCGTCGTTTATATCGACTGTGCTTTGGCCAATTGATGTAACCTTCAAAAAATACGAAAATGAGTTAATGATTGGATCTTATTTTAAAGACAGAGCAGGTCTCGGCCAAGTGATGTAAATTAGAAAATTAAGTTGACCACTTTTTGAAAAGGGAAACATCATTTTACATTGGTTTTAGGTTTAGAAATTCCGCCCCTGTCACTTGATGTAAGCCACTATTATTTCGACAATCCCTACGTATAATTCCGTATCTGTAAATATGAGAATTTACAGGAGTGAATTTCAATGATTCATAACGCAACACACCATATAATTTTTTCGATGAAAACTGTTTTTACTCTCTCCTGAACAATTTCAATTTTGAAGGTTACATCAATTATCACTCTGTTAATGTGTTGTTTACAAAATAAGGATTAAGGCGATTCTCGAAATGTTAACTCAGGTATCAGTGTGGCTCTCAGACGTATAATATTTTACCTCGTAAATAATATTTGTCGTATTTGTATCTTCTATATAAACGTTAGACACTGTTTACTGTCTGTCAGTTCGAGTCCATTCGTGTACTCGAATGCCTGAAGATGCCGAAAGGCGAAACCCGGGTCGTTAGTGACAAAATACATGGAAGTGTACAAAATCTCAATAATCCAAATTTGACTGTTTGTTTCATTACGAAAACTTAATTGATAAAAGACAAATTATTAGTTGATTTGGAGACATTGTGAAGTAAACTATAGACGGATTTATCGATCCAAAAGCGAAGACGCAGACGAACTCAATAAATATAAGTATAACGGGATATTTGGCGCCAGAGATTCATAATTCAATATAATCTCAACAGAATGGTAACATTATATTTCTTATCCGATTAATGAGAAGTGAATGCTCTTTCGTGGGAACGAAAAAGCTTTATAACACACGACTCATTAGTAATTGAGGTTCAATAAATTTACTAAAAAGATGTCTTTATATAATACTTAGTGAAACACTATTTGTATTATAACAAGTATTCCACAATTTTATTCAATTCCCATTCTTCTATTTTTTAAACTGAATTTGGCAAATAATAGAAATGTCGGAAATACAACAAACGATAACTTAAATGAAGAAAATTTGTAATTCCCGATAACATGAATCCTTCTTACTTATCAAGACTGGCATTCTATTTTATAATTTACTAGTGAGTACCCGGAATGCGTTGCAATGCCACTCAAAGAAAGAAAGTTTTTGTGTTTTAATTCTGTTTATTGAAGTGCTTTTGAAATCACAATATTTTTTGTTTACTGTCTGGTGAGTACACGAATAAAACAGAAGATTTTCCGAGTTGTCACTAGTACAAATTTGATTCTTTATTTTAGATTTTCGATATATCTGGATTGCGAGATTGATTTTCATATATAATTAAGAGCTACTGTAAGTTAAAAATTAAAAAGTTGAGAGTCAGGCTCGGCCAGGCCGTGCCTGTTTGTACTGTACCTGTATCCTTCGCGGAAGTAAGTACAAGCAATAACTTGACAATGTTTTATCGGAATCGGATTAACGGTATGGCAGTGCATAAGATACGAACAACCCCACATTGATTTTTATATATTAGATAGCAAAGTCTAGACATTTTGTTTTATTGAGCAAATTCCGGTAGTCGAAATTTTTCTTCATAACCAATAAAAAAAGACGACAAAAGCTTTTAAAATGCAAGAAGAAGGTCAGGGATATTAATTCAAAGCTTATAAAGATATCAAATTTCATAAATGTCGCGATATTAAATCGTGTATCTTGGATTAATGATGCAGACGATCATAAAAACAGTTCCTTGCAACAGGTATAATTTTTTAATGCAACAACTATGAAAAAACTGCGATAAACAGAACACATTATAAAATGTTGAAAAGAATTCTGAAGATAATCTTTCTATTTACAAATATAAATTTTTGTGTTGTAGGCAATCATACTACATATCAATTATATAATAAATGCTGGTCTGCAAGCATAAAGTGGTTTAAAATTCCATAGTATATTAGATGTTTATAAACAAAACAAATCTTACGGCCTAACTGGGTAACTTTGACCCAGTTCTGTGGGTATTGTTCTACATAGAAATTTACTAATATCTTAAAATAAATTTATTGTTACAATTGATATATAAACAAGGTGTGCCAAAGTTTGCATCCAAATTGGGTAACTTTGGCCCACGATACAAATAATCACTGTACTTACTATAAATTCAGTGATTTTCATGTCTAGCCGACTTTTCTTTATGCTTTCATATATTATGTAGATAATTGAGATGGGAAAAAATATACAGCATTTAGTTGGCTGGTTAGTTATAAAAATTGCAAATTTGGCTAATCTAATTTATTCCAAGATAAGTTTTTAAATTGAGTTTTATCATTCCAAGACGACAGCTTACAAATTCAACAATAAAATAAATTATGTTGCACATTAATTCGTATTTTTACCACCAGGGGTTACTCAATACCTTTGCTTAACTAAAAAATATTCACATGGCGTTAGCATGGTAGTATAACATTAGTATGATAGTATATTATATTAGTATGGTATTATAGTATGGTATTCATGGTATTATAACAACATAATGTCAAATTTTTTTCATGTAATGGGCAAACTTCCCCATATTGATGGTAGTGATAATTATTGTTAATTCTTGATGGAGTCACATTCTGATCTGAATCGTGATAAAAAAGAAAAATAATTTTGATTGACAAGTAATCATGTTGAGGGTTGTGGATTTTCTTTAAGATTAACAAGTAGTGATTGTAATGAATGTATGAAAAATGTACGGCAAAATTTTGTAACTATTTCTAATTCAATTAAAAGAAATCAAATGTTTATTAAATCATTGAAATAATATATATATATTCATTCCATCAGCTGAAGTTTCAACAGAAGAAAGCATTTTTAAATGTTGTTGAAAAAGATGTATTTTGAACACATAAAGTAAGTAATAAGCATGACTTATAAATTTCAAAAACTACTTTATGTGTATAATATATACGTTAAAACGCATAATTGCTTAAAAACTCATTAAATCCACGAAAAGAAGTGCAACCATTGAGGTTTTTATTTGCGATAGTCTACTCGTTTTAGCGCTATTGTCTTTGAAATGAACATGGAATATAGCCAAAAGCCTTCAACTATATTGGTGCAAAAGTATCATTTAGTAGCATTTTTATTTTTATGGCAACATTAGTGGAAAATTATTAGGACATGGAATGCTTTCATTAATTTTCTTGATGTAGTTAGTGCATTATTTAAAATTACATACGTTATGATTTACTCAAAATTTCGAAAAAAACTACTCATAACACGAACTTTGAAACAATATTTTCACAATTATTCCTGTAGAATATAATTCAAATTCATGTTTTTTTATACCATAGAACCTTTTCATTTTTAAGGTGTTAACTGTCAATTCTGGGTGAAAAGGCATTACATTTTAAAAATAAAACACAGTTTGTCTGTACTGCTTTCACATATTTGTAATAATCAAGACCGGTTTCGATCATCACGAGTATTATCAACAGAACCTTTTCATAGTATACTAGCTGCCCGGTCTTGCCATATACGATGGTGGATATAATTTTGAATGGGGTACTATTTTGTATTATTATTAATATATATACATATATCATTAGCTGTCAATCTGCAATCTTGAATCAAAAAAATACTATCCTTTTTTTTTTTTTGTTTACATTGTACGTACTATAAATGCATTTAATTAATAATAATACTGAAAAGACGTTTGAAAAAACCAAATCATCAAGTTCTTCAAGCAGATCAGCCTGTCTAAATACCAAAAATGTTTAACGGAATAAGCTCAGGACATTCTGAGCACTGAACGAACCTTTTACCATACAAGTACGAAGGGAAATTGATTAGGTTAACATCTCGTTACCTTTACTAAGTAAAAAACTAGTTTTAGATATAATTTCTGAGCTCGATTGAGAGTGCCTGATGAAACGTGTATATTGAATTTGAATCGTTCAAGTTGGTTTTTTGTAATCATGCCCGCTACCAATGTGGAGCATTTAGACTCATAATGAAGCTTGTCACAACATAAATTATTTTATGAGCCTCTATTTTTCGGAGAGAGTAAGGATTGTAATATTATTACGATTATTTATTACATTGCACATAAATAAATTTTAGACACGTGTTTATAGTCTACATTTCAATGATCAAATTATGTACTAAAAATTTGCGCTTATAAAATCTTAACGAGTTTTACAACAATCAAAGTAAATGTCGTGGTAGTTGACCATGTACCAGCAGTTGACCTTTTTCCAATAAAAGTGCCCAAAATAAGAAACACAGTCGCGGGATTTCTTTAAACTGTAGAGTTGACACAAGTGTGACCATCTTTTTTCTGATTGAAGAATGAACACATCACCATATATGTCATTGGGATGTTAATAGCAGCCATCTGAAAGCGACACCTAATGCAGTAAGTATTTTATTTTGAATTTCTTAAGAGAATTGTTAAGGATATCAGTGAATGTAAGCATGTGCTACTTGATTCAACCAAGAGTGGTCTTACAGGAAACTCTGATGGAAGGTTGTCATGAAACCCTCTGATTAAACATGGTTAACTATTGAAAAAAAAAGTGGTCAACTACTGAAACATTAACATGGTTGTTAAAAATTGAACACAATTTTTTGTAACATACTCTTTCCTAATTTTTGTCTTATCATGTTAATTGATACATTTGATCCATTACGAAAACACTTGCTTTGTCATCATTCGGTCTAATACTGAACGATTATTTTTGTTGATTTTTCTCTTAAGCGGTCAACTACTGGTACGTTTACTCTTTTCTCTTCTATAATTTAGTATACAATGTATGTAAAAAATTAAAATCACATTTTTTTTTGCAACAAACCCTTTCCTAATTTTTGTATTATCATATTAATTAAGACATTTAATCCATTATGAATATACTTGCTATGTCATCATTCGGTCTAATACTAAACGTTAATCGTTATTTTTGTTGAATTTTTCTCTTAATCGGTCAACTAATGGTACGTTTTTTTTTCTCCCATGTCCGCTCCCAATGTGGATCATATGATCTCCTAATGGAGGTATCTTGACAGATTTTTTTTCTACGAGAACTGCTTGTCACTCAGTTGCTCAACCTCTCTTTTCTTTTTTTCGAAGAGAGTAGGGATAGAAGGATAGGGCTATGACAGGACTAGTGGTTAGCTAATCGCTCTCGTTACGCCTCGTGAGGATGGGATTGGTAGGAGGGAGGACTCAGACTACGAACAGAAATCCATAAATCGATTGAAAGATCAATCTATGAAAACCGTCCGCACCGGGAATTGAACCCGAGACATCCGTAACCGTAGCCAGCGACGAAACCAACTGCGCCACGGACGCCGACTGTAATTATATTTTCTGTTTATAAATCTCCATCTTTCCGCTTTTTGAATATAACAATAATTAATGATCAACTTGCTCGTACTTCAACTTTCTTTTCATGTTACGTATATTGACATGATATTAGTAATCTAAATGTCCCCAATTAAATCGTGTTAGTCGAAAACCAATCAATATTCCGAAGAGTGTAATTGAGCACAAAAGCTACGTTACCATAATAATAATTAACGATGTACATGTTTACACAACAAAAGCTTCTGTGGTGTTAATTAGTTTTCCGATCAATCAATAGCCGCCACACCTGTCGTCTGCGATATCCTATGTATTAATAATCGTATATTTAAGCACCGTCTATATGAAAAATTCACTTATTTTATTTTCAGTGATGTCCTTAGGGCATATCGACATATTTTAAATTTCGAATATCCCAGTTGATGAAATTAAAATTATTTTCGAAATATATCAGTTTCAAATTTCGAACAATTTATTATTATCATCAATTTACAGAATGCACCAGTTTCATGAAACAGATTCAAAATTAGTTCTTTCATAATTTCCGATCGCAAAATAAATATATTTTTAAAACACTTACGGTATAAAATGTCACATCTTGGAGGAAAGGGATGTTTTTTAAAAAATGAAGCACAATTTGTATTGTACTACTTCCACATTTTTATAATTATAACCGATTCTGATTTTTGATGAAAATTATCGACGCAAATTGACAACTAAAAATTTGATGAAAAGTTATGTATTCTATAGTTATAATAAAGTATTACCTAAAACGGATACGCCAATTATAATATTTATCTGTATGTAATATCAAAAGTTTATACAGCACAACATAGCGAACACAGTGTCTGTGCATCGTCCGCACCAAGCGCATCGAGCTAATATTGACAGGTGTCACGATCACCTGGTATTTCGTTTATTCAATAATATAATACTTATATAATTGTCAGTTTTGGAAAACAATTAAATATTTTTCTAGCATTGAGAAAGTAAGTATAGGTATCTTCAACAAATGAAAAACAATAAATTAAAAAATATAATTTTAAACATACTTAGTAGCTATATTTTTTTTGTCATCACCCTTAATTGAGTTATAAGTAATAATGTAATAATATACCACTATATCCAAGAAAACAAGGGTAATCATGAAAAAATGAATATAGCTATTTGAAAAAAGTACCCATAAATTTGTGTAATGAACGTTTTCAAATAACCCACAAATATCATTTCTCAATTCGATTGTCATCAAAATCACATTAAGTCGATTAAAATATTGCGTTCATTTGGACGATGTGCATACCAGAGCGTTAAACGACCTGCGGCTTTTAACCAATAGGGGTAGGCTTCATTAAACTCAACCCTTACGTACTTTAAACGAATTAAAGGATCATTTTGTGAACTTTACAACCCTCTACGATTTGGCAAGAACTTTGATAGCCGTTTAGGATGCGCAGGGGGATTACAAGAGTAAGTCCAAAATACTGGCGATATGTTATATGGCTACTGGCTATATAAGTAGTTGTAATATAAAATATTTCAAACGATATTTCGCCTATATTGGAGTGGATTTGTAGCCATTTTAGATTCTACTCTGACCTTCAGACACAATATAATAAAGTGTGTCAGGTATTTCTCATTATTTCAATTGAAATTCTGGGACCACGACTGTTCTAACGCACTGCGGCAGGCATATCAAACTCGATTTGCACCGCGGGCCATATGAACTAACTTACATCAGTGGAGGGCCGCATGTTTTCAATATTTAAAATTTGACCTAATAAAAGACGTTTCAAATAAAAAATACGCTGCTGTCATTGCTAATCACACGAGTAGTGTTGCTATATATAAAATTATTCGAATGCAAAATTTTAACTATATTGTATGCAAATAAAAGTAAATTTGTTTACATCAAAATAAAGAATTTATGTTGTTTTACAATTTAAAAAAATATTTTTCCAAGAAGTCTCGGCGGGCAACCAAATATTTGTCGGAGGGCCGCATGCAGCCCGCGGGCAGCGTGTTTGACATGCTTGCACTACGGTATTGAAAACGTAAAATACTAAGATTGGAACCGTATTCTAAGTCTACAAAAAATCCAAAATACGTTGAGTGTGAAATACAGTAAGCTTTTAAAATTTGAAATATTAAAAAGAGTTCCATAAACTTTCATTATAAATAGAATTCATAAACTTTTTTTCACACTGAATTTGTCATAAACGTGCGGTGAGGAAATTATAGTTTTTAGATATAATTTTTTTATTTTAACTTTAGTAGGAGTTGTTTTTACGATATCGAGCTATAATTAAATCACTCAATCTGTCTTTTCAAAGAGGATAATGGTAGAAGGAATGAGATAGGAAAAGACTAGTGACTGGTAGTATAGAAGGTGAATGGGAAAGAATGTAAACGTCACAGAAGAAATCCATGACTCTTACAACTATTAATCTATTGAAAAATCTGAATATTATGTCCAATCGAGATTAGAATTAGTGACTTCCGCAAATGAATAGTACTAAACTCCAAGGGCATTAACCACTCGGTTACAGAAAATGCATATTTGCTATTATATAATTTATTTAATGGAACACATCTTTTTTATATATACTTAAGAAAATATATTGTACAAATACTGTTTTTATAAATTGTGTTTTTACGACTTTTTCAACACATGCGCAAAAGTGCTTCCTCTGTACGCATATTCTTTAAAATTATAAAACTTTGTAAAAACGCAATCAAGATATAATCAGGAAGAGTAACGAAAAAAAATTCACAGAAAAATACAGAATAGAAAAAAGAAAGGAAGGAAATTACATGTATATTTATTTATACTTGAACGTGAAAAACACCCACAAGAGGAAAATTCAAAGTTTCCCATGTCATAAAATTATACAGACCCACAACAAACTTCTATAGCTTTGTAGATTAGCATCGTATAATTTCACAATATCCCACATTTGTGTGGGGGTTTAAGAAAAACGGCTATACTTTCACATCGTTATAATTTGTTATAGCGTCCTTATACGTATGAAAGTATACTACGATTTCTTTTGATTTATGTAGAATATAAATAATTTTTCCAAACACGTGTACCTAGCAGTGCAATTTAAACAAAATTATGATTTAAATAAATAGTTAGTAAACCCTTAAACTCACTATCAAAGGTTAATAATTAATGACACACTTTTATTCGATCTGATACTTTCGTCGAAGTTTAAATAGTTAGTTTGACAGTTCTTAGAAGAATTTTGTAACGCTTATATGCATTTAACATTCACCTAATGTGTATATTCATTAACTGATCTTACGTTTTCAACAATAATAACAGTCCCATAGCCGAGTTATAAAGCTCTAGATTTTCATTTCACTCGTCTGTCATATCAAAGGTTTGAATTCAGAATCAGTCACTTATATAGATTTTCAATCAATTCATTTTTGTCTTTTGTGGCTTACCTCATTTCCTTACCCCAACTTTTCCGCCGCTGAAAAGTCATTGTGCGAATGGCTCACAACCTGTGCTGGTTAAAATGATTCATTACTAGATAGTATCTTACACATTATTTATAACCTTGATTGTGTTCTAGACTAAAATTTAAACTGATTATTTATCAGTATATGTATAAGAATGTTAGATGTGTATTAAAATACAAGTAGGACCCCCGTCATAGATGACGGTATTGAAATTGAAATACTGAATGTGAAAAGTAGCTAATTTTATTTTTTGATTATAATCAAATTGTATATCTACATGTGGTATGTGATAATAATAAAACGTCTACAGACCGGTCTGGGCTATTATAATATACAGAACTACAGACATTTATAAAACTATTTATATTTCTTTTCGTTATAAGACTCAGATTCATAGATAGTGTTAACCATGCACAGCATTGTATCAGCAACCAAATAATACAAAATAGTTAACAGTAAACCATATTTGTCGCACCAACTATATAATAATATATAGATATTCAATACGTATACGAGCCAGCCGTTTGAATTTTTTACGAATTTATATAAAATATATAGCAAGTGCAGAAAATTGAATTTCAAATTCGCATGAAAATAACGTCGTTCACTAAAATGGAGTGATGACAAACATTTTTAATAGTGCAGATAAAGAGAGTAAGGTATAAAATATTCAATTCTGTAAATTTTAATTTAACATCGATCCATCCTACAAGTAAGATTGTATATTACCTTTATAAAGTAGTACAGTAGTAATATATTAACATTCATTCATCGCTTGAAATCTTTATTTGCGAAGGAAAATTATTACATGCATCCATCCGTGCAGCATGTAATACATTATGTGCTAACAAATTTAAGGTGGTAATGGAACGTCGTATTACACTAGAGCGTTTAAGTTCAAGAGATAAATTTAACAAAAAGAAAATTTGCTAAATAATGCAATGACTTTTCTTTTGTATACATGACCTTGTCGTTGTTTTATGTTGTTTACAGTACACAAAATGTCTAGGCAATCAATTCAGTCTTTATGATAATGCAACAATGTGTAAGCCTAGATATGCGGTACTTAACATTTGTCTTCACTCTATTACTATTCGATGTATATTATTCCATTAAAATATTTCGCCTAAAGTCTGCTAGTCAAAGGTTGTCGACAGCTTCGATTGAAATTTGTAGCTTTCTTTTGCCTACTACGGTAATGACCCGTCGTAAATATTTTATGCACTTTTTTACGCGATGCGATATATTCCGAAATTTATTGCTCCAAAAAGGTTATCCTGAGAGATTCCAAGAAAATGTTGCGGAATATTTTCCTGAACGTAAGTGCTTCACTTTGCACATGTTGCAATTTTCCCAGACGGCCTTTTTATATGACACCCAAGTAAGGTAGTATCACCTGGAAAAGCTTTTACATTACGGAGATAGCTTTCAATTTTATATTTGTTTCTCTTCAATTTCTTCAAGAACACATATAAAACAATATTAAGTTTTAGATATTTAAGTAGGTATTTCTTTTGATGATAATTTAAGATAAATCAATTGTGTATGTAAACTACATCGTCAAAAAAAAACCCAACTTTATTCATATAATTAAGAGAAAATCACATTAAATCTTTAATAAGGAGACTTACACATAAACGTCCTTTTGCATATTCAGATTATAAATAAATCATGCATAATTACTATTTAGAACGATTGATATGAAAAGCTTTTTTGCATTAACTAATTGTAAAAATCCGAATTTATCCTGATTAGGTCAAAAGTAATACAAGTTTAACTGTGAAATACGATACATTGGTTGTTTTGGTAGCAAACATCAATGTGATATTTATTAAATATATAGGGAATCCTCACTTGTTATTGAAGCCTATTTTCACGTGGAGAATATTTTCTTTAATATGTTCTTCTTAACTAGCAAACTGTTTATCTAATTTTTAGCAAAATTTTCAGCAGAGCATTAAAACTGAATAAATTCAGTTTTAAGCAATGTTATTTTATGAACTTCACATATGTTATATGAGTAATGTCAAAACATTTATTCAGTTTTTATTCTCTGCTGAACATTTTTCTAAAATGTAGATAAGCAGTTTTCTAGTAAATTTGACGTTATGTTTAAAACCATGAAATCGATCATTTTAAGTATACAAAAAAATATTGGGCATTCCACTAGAATAATTGCAGTATGTTTGTAGTGAATTAAATATTGAATAAAAACTAGCAGAACAGTTAATCTTCAAGGATAAAGTACGAGTTTACTGTTTGTTGTACGTTGTTTAAAAGTGCCATTTTGTTACAGTTCAGAGTCTGTCAAAACATAATTTAAGGGCGTTGTACCCAACTTTCTCGGAAAACTGACGCTAATGTCGACAGACGTTAGGCGTGGGGGTAAATCAAGCTTACAAATTATTGCTATTTACTTTGCGTGATTATGTAGACGTATATAAAAACTAGACAGTAGGTAATTTAATTAATGAGCATTGTACATATGAAAGAAAATATTTTGTATCAAGTATTTGTCGATTTACAAAATTGATATAATAATACATTCGTCAAAGCTTGTCAAAGCTCAAAGCAACGCCGTTCTAATGGAAAACTAAATTGTATATCCTGTTCATATTAATTTTAATTATTGTAATAACTGCTATAAAAAATAGCGTCTATCGACTGATTTACAATATACATACATTACATTTATAGAAATAATTGAATTCATTTTATTCAATAACTTCGGTTTCATTTTTACACCCGTAACAAATGAAGCAGTCACTCATTGAAGTCATTTTGGTCATTCTAATGATTGATTTCTATTAAGTATTTTATTAATTTCTATCAACTTAGCTACATATTCATTTTCATCATTTTTAATCGGTACTTTTTCAAACTAGTATTTCTCTATCATGCAAAATTGTTATAAAAAGAGTAAATTAATACTTAATCAAATTTGGATTATTGAGATTTTGTACACTTCCATGTATTTTGTCACTAACGACCCGGGTTTCGCCTTTCGGCATCTTCATTCATTCGAGCACACGAATGGACTCGAACTGACAGACAGTAAACAGTGTCTAACGTTTATATAGAAGATACAAATACGACAAATATTATTTACGAGGTAAGATATTATACGTCTGAGAGCCACACTTATACCTCGAAATTTTAACTCCGGGTCGTTAGTGACAAAATACATGGAAGTATACAAAATCCAAATTTGATATTGAAATTCCATCAAGCACCCTCAGTCGATGTCTTAAATTATATTAATACTTAATCATTGAGGGTGTCAATTTTATACATACTAGCCAAGACCGATTTGTAGACGTTTTATTATTATCATCACATATCACATGTAGGTATGAAATATTCTCATTACCTAAGCGTTCGCGGTGTATATATATATATATATATATATATAATAAAATGTTATGCAATTAATTCACACATAGTTCCGACGTACTTTAGACATTCAGAATTTCAATTTCAATCTATGACGGGCGTTCTGACTAGTATTGCAATATTTACTGACGCTATTTAGAGATGAGCTTGGTGTTTGAAACACTTATTCATACAATGTAATTGTGTATTTGTATATGCACTTTAAAATGCAAACAAAACCTTTTGTTGGGCTTAAAATAAAATCGCAATACTTAAAATAAAAATATTAAAACGTAAATCAGCCTTTTTTTATATATCTATAAATAAACTTAAAGACTACGATGAAAATGCTTTTTCAAACACCCCTGTCTACAAACAAACATAAATAGATTTTCTTTCACTCAACAGCCTCAAATTTACGATGCCGTTAACACGGTCGTTAAAATCATGTACGTCCATAAGAAAACCACAAACATGGCTAGTAAATAATTCAGATATTGATTAAAACGTAAACGTAGAGTATCTACAGTATATATATATTATATATGATACATAGATACGCGTATTTTACGATAAATGCTTAACTTCACAATATATGCTAATTTATGCGAAACTAGTAAAATATGCGAATAGATGTTCAAATGAGACATGAACGTAAAATTAGTTTATTTGCTCTAAAGAAGTGTTAAAATATTTAACTTAATACAACCAATGTTGAATAAGTATAAAATCTTTTATAATACTTTAAGTGAAAAATTCAATTCATTTGAGGTGAGTTCAAAATGTAACATTAATATGAATAAAAATGTATTTTTATTAAAGTGCATACCATTATTTACGTCAACAGAGGCATAATGTATTAAGGATATGAGCGTTTCTGAAACAACTAATATAAAACGAGAAATAAAACCAGATACATTGCAATAATTAATTGCCACTGACGGCGTCCGTGGCGCAGTTGGTAGCGTCGCTGGCTACGGTTACGGATGTCTTGGGTTCAATTCCCGGTGCGGACGGTTTTCATAGATTGCTCTTTCAATCGATTTATGAATTTCTGTTCGTAGTCTGAGTCCTCCCTCCCACCCATCCCATCCTCACGGGGCGTAGCGAGAGCGATTAGCTAACCACTAGTCCTGTCATAGCCCTATCCTTCTATTCCTACTCTCTTTGGAAAAAGAGAGGTTGAGCAACTGAGTAACAAGCAGTTCTCGTAGAAAAAATCTGTTAAGATACCTCCATTAGAAGACCATATGCTACACATTGAGAGCGGACATGGAAAAAAAAAATGAATTGCCACAAAAATGTTATTTGAAGAGTTAATTTGTGCTGCTATCAAATATATAATATATATGTGGGGAAATGAATAAATACGACGGACATCACCGACGAGATAGCAACAAGTAATCGTCGCGTCATACCGATAGACGGAAGCGGGCGATAGGCAAAACGCGATCGAACGTCATAGAAGCTGGACTACATAGCTCTTCTGAAAAGGCAACAATAATTTCTCGACGCCATCGACTGCACGGTTGGCGGCAAATCTATTTCAAGATGTTAAAATATCTGTAATTACACAAGACGAATAAACACATTCCAAAATGTATATTAAAGGATTATTCATCAAACATAATTTAATAATTGTAACCGACGGTCGTAATAAGCAGAAAGAATTATCTGAATGAACTTGTTCCATGCTTAATATAAATACATATTTGTTTATTATTATGTTATTGTTATATCTATTCATTGCATGTGTGTATTAATATGCATTCAATACATCTATTAAAATTTATTGAAAGTATTAATCTTTTAAAATTTATATCTAATAAAAATGATTTCAAAAGTTAATCATTGTAAACGCTACAAAACGCTAAAATTGATAAAAATTTAAGCTCAAAATACGCGTCTTTAATGATACACAATATAGTAAAGTAGTTGTATTCTTTGTAACAGAAGATTTTATGATATTCAGTGGACGAAAGCCCAACGGCATTTTGTACCGTTCGGCTGCGAGATGTTAATGGTGTTGGGCTTTTTTACTTACTTTCCAGACAGTATTTGGATGGAGGCGTTGGCTGAAGACAGGATTGGTATTTAACTTGTCACTCTTTCTACTCATATTTTCAACATAAGATAGTGTTGGTGGGATAAAATGTCACATATCCCCATACCCTTGGATGTATCCATAAGTTAATCAATGCATTTTTTTTTTTAAATAAAACACAATTTGCTTTGTATTACTTCCACATTTTTTAAATGATCAGGACTGGTTAAGTTGGTCACGAGCATTATCAGCAGATACAATATAAATCCTAACAAGGCTATTTATACGAAATTAAGTGTTGATAATTACCAGATAGCAATCGGTTCACGAAGTGTGACAATAACATACAGATAATTATACAAATTATACATTATTATCTGTAAATTATTGTCATAATTCTTGAACCAATAGTTTTTAGATTACTTTGTCAGAGAATAAAAATATAAAAACATGTAGTTTTTAAAATATAATGCCTTTCCGCCGAGAATAATTGACACAACACCGAAAACGTGATCAATGCATGAATATGACAATTCAGAGATCCCGTGAAGTAGGAAGTATACCCTAAATTGTTACTACATGACTATAGAATCAGCAAAAAGTATATTATTATACAATATATACTTACAAAACGTCAATTTATATGTAGATACCATTTTACCGTAATTTACGTTCACGTTTTCAGCAATAAGTCTTTGCCACATGACATATACTAAAAAACTCAGCAACGAAATAAAGTTTGCTTAACGCCCAAAGTATGTAGCTGTTTTTAGATACATATACAGTGCAGTGGCGTGCGGTTACTTATGATGCAAGGCATACTATGGGGGAGGAAAATATGCAAAATTTATCTTGTTTATGAAATTTTATTTTATTCTTCTTACGAGTTTTAAACCTTCATTTCAAATCCTCTACAGTATTGCTAAATCACCTTTCTTTTCTTTGCTGTTAATCCATGTTGAGGATAGCGTCAAATTAAACACGATTTATCTGACAATTCGAATCACAATATTAATGGTGAGATGCTAAAATCCAAGCGCATGCATCCGCATACTAACTGTCATGCGCGATTCATAGAGAAAATTAGATTTTTCATTACTGCGCATGCGCGTGTAAAGCAAATTTTTTAACGCATGCATGCGAATTTTCGAAAAAATGTCGTCAGAGGCCGTACGTTAATCGAGCGGTTACGGCTGAATAATTTTGTTTGGTAATTACGTAAAATTATAATTTAATAGGTTTGCAAAGATGAGAAAAAAACCCTTTTCATTTCTGAATTGTAAGGCATGCGGCGCATCTACCGCAAGTATGGACGGTACGCCATTGATACAGCGGTATATCAGTAATTTACTGAGAGACGAAAATTTGTACGAAAGCGTTACGTTTTTTTTGCGCCAGGTTCGTGAAACAGTACGCAAGGTGTGAGGAAATTTCGTATTGATCTCGGTTTTTTTGTACGGAAATTTTTCTGCTCTAGCGTTTATAGCATTGACCTTAATTTCATATATGTACCTAACCACTATGTCTTTCAATACAATATCAGTGAGAATTTTTTCTGTGGAACACTAAATCACTATAGCTTTCAACGTTGTAATGATGAATTGTTTTCATTAAGAATAGAAAAAGGACAAAAAAAACAATTTGTACACAACCAGTCATACAACACAATAATTTATCCAATGGTTTAATACGTTCCGAAGAAATTAGTTACTTGCGCGCGAAATTAATTATAAATTATATTGTTTCATTGGATCTAGAACTGAAGCAATAATTTTGGCATAGCGACATCAAACAAATTTATGTGGACGAAATAACAATTAGATTGGTTTGGGATTTTTTCAATAAAATATTTTAAAAGTATTTAACTTCTTCTAAAATTGATCTAAATTGTAATCAAATTGTTCTCGTGTGATTACAACATTTTAAAATATCTGGTACCTTGGCTATTATAAGCTGTAGTGCAAAATATATAGTAAAAAATATTTTACCACAGTCTACTAAACGATCGCTAAATCGAAGGAATACTTTTTTATTTTTTAAATAAAACACCATTTTTCCTGTACTAGTTCAACATTTATATAATGATCAGGTCTGGTTTCGATCATCTCGAGCATTATAAACTTATTCAAAATAAATGCAAACAGCGTAATTCTTGATCCATAAAGGTTCTCTTTTTGAAATAAAAACATGGCGGTGCATTGTTTTCAGAGCTGTTCTAAGCTACAGCCTCAAAGGTGGAATCAGCAAAAATGTAGAAGTAGTACAACATAAATTGTGTTTTTTTTTCCATAATAATTATTAGTTAAGATCCTCAAAGTGATGAAGAAATATACAGTTTGATAAAATCTGTACCGACGTAAGGAGTATGAACAAAGATGTAGGCATAAGACTGACCATCAAAAACCCATCTACAAAATCCAATAATGATGATGAAATAGAGACCAACTCGGGCCCGGGGGCTTGGCCAGCGAGCCGTTACCCGGCCCGGCCCGTGTGTTTGAGTTTGGGTGGGTAAAGACAATTCAGATTCGGGCTTGGAAACAATAATATAAATATTTTTTGAAAAGCATAAATGAAATACATATTGCGACCCTTTTTGGCTGAGATAAATATATCTGGGTTTCGGGTCGGGTTCGGGTAAAAATGTGATATTGAAACTCGGTTTCGGGCCGGGCTGGACTGAAGATGTCGGTCTCGGACTGGGTAACTTTATCAAATTTTGGCCCGTGCAGATCTCTAATATTGAAACGATTAAAGTTATGACTGTTTAGTGTTCTTTTTGAAGGCTCAAGGTGTCAATTTTACACGGAAAAATAAATAATAATAAGAATGTTATATAACCACTGATACATGAAGTGTTCACTGTGAATCGGTAATCATATTATGTCATATTGCATAAATTTATTTGCACATAATACGCATGCACTTAAAATGACTTTTAAATTTTATTTCACGACCTCATTGAAGTTTTAGCGGCATGCCACAAGACACAAACAAACATGGCGGCAAAACTTTGATTCTGTTCTTATCTAACAATATTACAGGTAATTGTTACATTAAGATCGTGTTAACGATAAAATAGTGAATATAAATAATACAGTTACTACAGACTGCTTCGAATTTCAAAAAGATTGTAATACAGTGATAATAATATACTTTTAAACAATTATTATAATTAACGCTTAAACGTTTGTATTTTATAGAGAAAAAAAAACTAATTTCAAACTAAAGGAAGCTATGTGTAAAATCGTTTGTAATAAAAGGGTCACAAAGATAGCCGATAATTTGTCAAAATTGAATTGATCATAATTTATATTAAATTGATTATGACAACATTTTGGTAGAAGTATTAATAATTCTTCATTACTGAGAAATCGTATGATTGGTTTATTATTAACACAGGTATCACCTTTTGTATACTATGTTTATTTTTAATATAAAATTAAAATTCATAACTGTGTCATTCCACAAACAGTGGAATAACAAAGTGACACACCCTGGTTTTTTTTGTTAAGTTTAAGTTTTATTAGGGTCCATAAATGACAGCGCACAGCTTTAGTGGCAATAATTTTTGGTAGTCGAATCGAGTTATTGTCGTTAAAAGCAATCGGTTGCCTTAGGGCTATAGCTAAAAATTAGAAAGCGTCCAGCGGACGAGTCTATTATTGACAAAAAGGGGAGGAACCTACAGTGGTTGAAGTTTAATTTTTATTTTGGCGGACAGTCGGTTCTCGGAGGCCTTCGGCTACAGGGAGCCGGCTGGCATCGCAAGTGATTATAAATTGTTTTTGTTTGTTTTGAAATTGGACTTAATTTAAATTTAAAATCGTTTGTTTTGTCAATTGCATTATAAGTTAAAGGTAAATTCATGTGTTAAGTAAATGTAAATGTAGACTCAATTTTATGTGTTACTGATATTTTGTGTAATAAACCACTGCATATTCGTTAATTAAATAAGAGATGAACTGAATTTCAAATGGCGTTTGCTTTAGATCCCAGACCTCCCAGACGGTGATAACCAAACAATCGCTCATCTTCGATTCGGCTTTCTCAAAAGTTATCGATTTTAATTTAACTGCCAAATCCATCGAAAATGTGTTAATTTTAATTGAATTCGATATGCATTTTGGTACAGTGAAAGACGAATGAAAAAATTGAATACGAAGATTCTCACTGTTAATCATTCTCGTAGTTCTGGAAGAAGACACTAACTGAAAAATACTAGTTTTGAGTAGTTGTACTTTAAAGTTAGGCAATTTTTTTTTCGATTTAGTGTTTTCTTCCAGAACAGCAACGATATGGTAAATTCTTGCTCGTCAACAATAAAGGCTATAAGCTATAACAGTAGTATAATACTGTATATATGAGAAAATATTACCAGTCTTAGAATTATGAACATAAACCTGACTAGATAGGTAAGTGCTGTAAAGATAAATGCTATACTTGCAAAATTGTTACATTTTCGCATTAAATGCAGCACAGACGTAAGGCTGCAAAGAACAGCCGGAAGTTGATGGAGGCGGTATTTGGTACTAGACTTGGCAGGGGATGAACTAACGTCAACTCAAGAAGACGGAAGAGAAATAGGGGTAGAAAGATAAAAGCCAATGCAAATATTATACTAAGCCTGTATCTAGGAGGCCATTTCACAGCCAACAATGTGTATTATATTTGAAATATACACTTTGGTTACAATGGGTATTCTTCGAGATAAACACCCGTTGATAGATATGTAAAAAGAATTTTAAATACGTTTTTTTTGTGAGGGAAGTTGAGTAATAATAAACAAAGGGCAATATAATAAAGACTTTCAATTCAATAGAAAGTCCATCTATGTATCTATCTAATGCATTTAATAGAATTTATTGTATCTAGTGAAGTTATGTATTTAATTTGACATTACCACTAAAAAATTAAATCAATTTTTTTGTATATATATATATATATGTATATATATATATATATATATATATATATATACATATATACATACAATATATATAATATATATAACATAAATATATATAACAATTTTGAACGAACTGAGTTCGAGTCCATTCGTGTGCTCGAATGCCTGAAGATGCCGAAAGGCGAAACCCGGGTCGTTAGTGACAAAATACATGGAAGTGTACAAAATCTCAATAATCCAAATTTAATATTGAAATTCCATCAAGCACCCTCAGTCGATGTCTTAAATTTATACTTAATATAACACATAGAGCAAAGGTGGTTGATGGAATTCCAATTTCAGATTTAAATTGTTTAAATTTGGATATTTCCATGTATTTCGTCATTTACGACCCTGGTTTCACCTTTCGGCATCTTCAGACATTCGTGTACTCGAATCGGTACAGACGATATACATAGGAAATTATAAAATTTGAAGGATTCAAATTAAGTTCATACTTAGTTTGAAATTCAAAAAGTCAATATGCAATTTACACAAACTGGGCTCGAATCCAGCACCACATGGTGTACGCCAAATCTATAGCAAATTTAATAATGGTCATAATTATTAATTCACAAACAAACCTCTACATGAGAGTTTTATAGATACGTATGTATACGAAATAAATGCCAAGTTGTGACAGGGGGATGAACGGAAAAGTCAAGAATTCGCAAGTTAAATAGGGGCGAAAAGTTCAAAACCAATGCAAGGGGCAGTAAAACTGCTTGCACTTGAGAGCAACAAAAGATTTTATTGCCAAGAAATCTTCAATTTAATCCATATATACATGCAATAAGATGTCATTTTATCGAACTTTACGGTTCTTGCATCGTCAGCGTATTTTATTTATGGCGTTTTGAGTACAAAACTGAATTTTAAACGAGACTTTTTATTTGACTGTGTTATATATTCTTTTTTATTTTACCATTTTGAGTTTATAACATTGAATGTTAAGAAAGACTTCATAATTGTACGAAATTTAAACATTTGCATGTGTCATAATATATTTTGATATTAAATTGAATTTTAATTTGCCCGAATTTATTTTTTTACTGTAATATACTAATATTGTGTGTGTAAAGTTTGACTGTACTATAATTTTGTGTATTTCTATAGCTATAAAAAGGCTTATTTTTCTTATAAACTTTTTTCATTAATTTGGTTTTTTTTTTGTACTTTTGCGGATCTTCATTGTAATAAACTTAACGAAACACACGACCTTGATTATTTCTATAAAAAATCTTATCTGAAGCAATCGACTGTTTTACAAGTTACGATACCAAGGCTTTAGATGTTACGTGTAGTATTTTAACGTACTTGTGAGAAGATATTAATTACTGGATATATCAATTATATAATACTAAAATACCAATTGATGCAGAGTAGTTCTGCGTCTCGTATAGTACAGAAGATGGCTTTATACTGAAATATAAAATATTAGGTCACAATGCAGATAAATTATTTCAATGAATGTCACTTGTGCATTGGGTAACAAATTCTATGGGTGATTAAGACATTACATAATTAAGGTAGCTGCAAAAATAGAGAGTCTTTTTCTGGCACCTAAATCAATAACTATCTCAACTCAGCGCTTAAAACAATGCATTTGTGTTCACTGGAGTAATCATAGAATAACTAAAAATAATTATTATGACCAACATAATTATTAGTATATTGTTTATTTAAAACATTATAAAATATACCCAGTGCCAAGATTGCAATGACAGCATCGAAATTATTATTCGGTGTTTCGTAATTTTAAGGTTTTGCAGTATGTCGTAATAACGCCAGAAGATAATGTTTTTCCTCATGACTGCTATGGGAAAGAATTCCAGATTTCAGAACTTCAAAGTTCGTGATAAAGTGAGTGAGTATGAAGAAAGTGAACTGGGGACAGGCCTGGAATGATTTGTATGAACGACGTGGATAAAATATTATTTGTATTATATAATACGATGGGAAGATCTGGTAACTGGATTAAGACTTCTAAAGACAGATTTTAGTAGAAATTTTATTTCTACGTCAGTTTCAAAATAGCACACGTATAAAGAAAAAATAAAATATATAAAATTGCAGTAGTTTTGGCATAATAAATCGTCACGCTCAGTGATAATTTGGGACAAAAAGTTGAGAAAGAGAAGAAACCACAAAGATTGTAATAAAACAGAATATTTTCCAGGGTTGTTAATAATCCAACTCAAAAGTAAAGAGAAAATCTTATCCAACAAAAAGACAAGTAAGACAATTGAATCGGGTAGGCTGATAAAATTCTGTCTCTATCGGGGGTGTTAAGTTTATAAAAATTAAATTATTTCTATTGAAATAATTTATTTCACTTCACCTAATTGTAATAAACACTTCAATATGATATCAATCCAATAAATATTTTTTAGACAGCCTTATTTGATCAATCTTGACAAGTAGTTATTCATTCGCAAGCTCTGATTGTGACTGGTCATTTGTTTATCTATTGTTTTTCTAGCGATCTAAAAATAATGCGTCAGTGAAAACGTACTGAATTATAGTTTTTTTAGTTCTATTAATAATAGTTTCTCTTCCTGGATACAATTATATAGATTTTTGTTTCAAGGAAAAATCTGTGGCATTTTATGTTTAATTATGTATCAACGTATGAATTTTAAATGCCTACACTAGTTGATGATAAGCTCTGTTATTGATTATATAAAAATTAACACACATAATACCTATTTATAAATGACAATAAAACTGTTTTAGACACGGCAACGTGGTCACGCGACACGAATAATAGGGCGAGTACCTTTACGCGAACGCACAAACTTTATGCAAATTTCGCTTCGCAGCTCAAATATTTAAAATTCCGCCGACTTCCGTCGGATCGTTTCTCAGAAATAAGCTCGGCCTTTTAAAGGTATCGAAAAATGAAAAGTAAATTTAATTAAAAGTATGGGTATCCGGAGATATCGTGATCGACCATACTCATTTCATTATCATACGAATCCTCGTACCTCCTTATCTTTAAATAGCGAAACATTTAACAAATTTTAATTTTCGAAGATTTCAGTACATAGTTTAATAGGTGAGTGAAACCCTCCCAACATTAATTACGCGTGGAGGTGAGTGAATTAAGACTAAAATTGTGTATTAACATATTTTCGGAAATTCCTTATAATTCGTAAACCTATGTTTATTTTTTGGAAAAAAAATCTTTTTTAAATTTTGTGAAGTAAGTTTTATTTGTAAGTAAGAAAATATCAGTAATATATCGAGGTTATACTGACAGAAAGCATTAAGTGATAAAAACATATTCTGATACAATCGCATTTGAAGCATTTTTTCTTTTTCAAACTAATTTCTTTCTCTCCCAAGTGTAATTATTTATTTTAAAATTTTTTTTTTTAATTAATACAAATCATAAGAGCTGTAGTTATATTATGCTTTTTGCCAGAATAAAAAAAATAACAATATGACTTCATACTGTTTTTTTCAAAGCCATTATATTGTATGACTTCATGCTTTCTACTTGTACGTTATTTAATTAAAGTTAAATTGCATGCATTTTGACATTTAAAACAAAAAATCACCAAAAACTGACTTAATGCATCCTTCCTGTCTGTTATTTAAAACTCAAAACGTTGAGCTTAATACCGTACATGTAATATATGAGGTATTTGACTAACGTTTAATAACGTTAATATTATATTAAGATTTTCTATGATTCACCAAAAAATATTTGCATCCACTAACTTCATCATGTTGCTGGTGACCCATTAAATCCCGTCACGCACACATATACCGCGACCTTTTATATATCAATAACGATTATTAACAGCCGAATAATTTCACTCCTCACGATAGTAGCCAGATGCCAAGCTACATGGGATTGGTGCTCTGATAATAAAAGGTTTATTGCAATAAATCATAAAAATACCTTAAGGTAATACATATAATAATTTAAGTGAACGAAATTATGTTTAATCATGTTTCTGGCAATACCAATATTTGACAATTATTCTTGAAAAAAGATCTACTCCTCAACTGGGTCGTCACAAACAAAATAGACCCGACAATATTATTTGAATAGACTTGTCACAGCAGTGATGAAGCAATATTAATTGTCTATGGTCCCTATAGAGGCGCTGGCGAACAATGTTAGCGGGAAGGCAGGCACGGTTGGTATTTCGTTAGCGTGCGAAGTGTTTCTGATCGCGCGTGTTGAGGGCGAAGAAATCGATCGCAAGGGTCTGGAGTCTAGACCGAGTCAGTCAGTAATGACCGCGGCTGACCTACCTCCCTAACCAACCCGCCACCAATGAGTTTATAAGCCCATCGACGTGTTGAACAAGAGGGTCTTGCATTTTTTTCTTATTCAAATTTATGTGGCTGAGCAACTCACATTTTCTTTCTTTGTCTTTCTATCTTTTTCTTTTTTTAAGCACATCAGTGCGTGGTTAAAAGATCGGTCCCGTGCAGCTCTGCAGCGGGCCAAGAATGAGGAGTAAATTCGTTTATTTTCTTTATCATTATTGCATTATGGAAGGCGGCCGTGAAAACGCGGCTGCATACACATAACGGATGGAGGTGGGGCAACCAGCTTGTATTCAAATGTATCGCACAATTTCATCGCCAACAGAATTTGAATAGAATGCATATAATCAAAAGAAATGAGTAATTAAATCTGCCAAAATTTATGTTGAACATGCATGTTAGGATATTTACACTTTTTAGAGCAATTAATTTAGAAAGAAGTATTTAACAAACTAAAAAAAAGTTACACGCACCATTATCTTATATATAATAGCCCATTCCGCTCTGTAGACGTTTTATTATTATCACGTATCGCATGTTGGTATGAAATTTACCCATGTACTAAACGTTCGCGGTGATACATAAAATAAAATGACGGGTATGGTTATACTAGTAATATGATAATAGCCTAGAGCGCTCTGTAGACTTTTATTATTATCGCAAATCACATGTAGGTATGAAATTTTCTCATCACGTAAGCGTTCACAGTGATATAAAATAGAATGTTATGCATTGCACACACAGTTCTGACGCACTAGTCGCTTTGGAAATTCAGTATTTAAATTTCAATACCGTCACAACCGAAACTTATCATTTAAGCACATTATGTTGACATGATTCCATATACTTCACATTGAGAGTGGAGCGGAGCCATGGTTTAAAAATAAGGCGAGTATTTTCACAATTACCATCAATTCATCATTCTTCCAGTTTCTTATAATAAATACATGCATATCCGCATCAATATACTGCCTTGGTTAGTTTTCAGGCTTTAGTTAATCGCAATCATTGGATTATTGCTTTGGGAAGACAACGTGACTATCCCCTGACGTTTCAAAGTCAGTGCACGATCATTTTTGATGATTAATATCATTGTGTAACATTTATTGAATTTATAAAATAATTATTTTAAAAATGCTGTTGATTGATTAAAAAACTATTCACAAAAAAAGTTACGGTTTTCTCTACAATCTCTTATACTCGATTTTCTTAAGTCGTTATGACTAGTACATAGTATATATGATAATCTCGCAAAACGAGGAATAAATACAAAAAATCACCCTTAAAATATTGCTTTCCTCAATTAGGCAATTAATTTGCAAATTTTCTCGGAATAAATTTGACGCACGCCATTCGTTGCACCCCGTCTTGTCATTAACACCCTCCGTCCTAAATTTCAATCACACAGAATCAGGCGAACTTCCGCCAGAGCGTAGCGGAAAGCAGAATAACAAGTACATTTTCCGCCACCCGCTGTCGAAAAGCTACTCCAGTGAAAGCTTTTAAGTTTACCAACCGATGTATAGCCTCATTTGTCTATTTTCACAAGACAAACTTCAAACATGTCTGGCAAGTTATTGATGGGGTGACCTGAAAGACTTCTTAGAAATACAATAATTATGCTTCTTACAATTTTTAAACGTTGAATTTAATAAAGTTTATAGTTCATTGATTTCTTTTTAAATAACATATCATTAAGTTTCTACTTATCAATCCGTGGTAGGATAACATGAGATATTATAAATATACATAATCAGTCCAAATTGCTTGTAATATTTTAAAAACATTTTTTTTTTGTAATAACTGAATAAATAGTCTCCCCCTCCCACATGCTGAGAAAAGACGAATCTCAAAAAAGTAGCGATAATAATTAGTATCCCAAATCTCATTTAAAATATGTAAAGCACGCAAAAATGTTAAAATAAAACAAGGTCAGTGAATCGTATAACTAGATTTACATGAAATCATTACTCAACAGATCTTGCGATATTTTTTGTGATTGTGAGCACAAAAATCCAACATTGTTCTACTCAAAATTAGTATTTTTGAATGAAAGTATTTTGTCAGAACGACAATCTATAATCAGAGCGAAAAATAAAGATTGCACAATTACATTATTTTTTTCATGCATATCAATTACACTTTGACCAGCAATGTGTACATGATAAGGGTATAAGTATTTAAACATTTAAGATGATGAAGATAATTCTTAATTTTATTCACTATTATTTTATTGCTATTTTGCATATTTGCATAGATATGATATGATATGAGATGCATCAATTCTCTCCGCTCATTTAAAACTGATATCAAAAGTAATTGTTGTAGTAAACTAATTTAGCTGTAAATAGAAATAATTGACTGATTTGAATATTTATCATAATTTCTAAGAACCAACATTCAAAAATAAAGTGAACCCTTAAACACATGAAAAAAGAGTGCACGACTCGTTTAAACTTTGTTTACTACTCGGTATCTATGAACCTATTAATGACGCATACTATTGAAGTCACAGATACAAGCTAGGAAAACTTAAATGTTTGGATCATTGATTTAGAAACAAACAAACAACTTGTCGTATTCGTATAATATGGATAGACAATTTCAATTTAATTTAAACTCAAGGTATTGTTGCCTGCAATAAAAAGCTGGATGTAAGAAAATACTTGAGATAACCAAAACAATCCAATGAGTTCTAACGTCAAGAAGAAGAATCGCAATAGCCGTAGCACGTAAAACACCTCTTAATTAATTAATGGGGAATTCTTTTCAAAAATTACCAGCTGAAAAATATACAACGAATCTTCTTAGAATATTGCGAATGTAGATAACTGTATGGAAATCTACCAGCAAAATTGAGATTGCTCCAAGTCTTCACTTATACGATACGTATATATATATTAGTATACATATTGGTAAGACTATCAGAAGATATATTTATCTGCGAGGGATATTCTTCTTGATGTAGTGCCGTGGAATTCCAGTTGATATCAGAAATATTATTCTAAGAAAGGTAAACATGACTGTTTGTATAAAACAGCGATTGTGGGATACGCCGTTAGTAATATACTTTGACGGAATTTTGTAGACGGAGAGTAATAAATTCTTCCCCAGAAAGAATGAGGTGGTTAAAGTAAAAAGATAAAAAAGTAGATATTATTGGTGAAGAAAAATTCATATTATTCAATTTGGTAGAAGAAATATTCAGTTGAAATAAACATCACAAAATAGTTTCATTCGATATCCATAATATCTTGTAATATTGTTAGAGTGCAATGCTCGTATCTCTACAAACTAAATATTTGTAGAAGAGAGTAAAAACATAATTGTGTTTAATACATTTTTGCTGTATGTGTGTTTTATGAGATTCTTTTATATTCTTACATATTATATTAAAAATATTTAAACTATTCTAATAAGAAAATATAGAAATTAAAAAATGTAAAGTTTTTTAGCATAATTATGCGTGTTTCACAGAATCTGTAGCTCAAAGAATTCGATCCGTATTGGGTGGCCGATCAAGGATTACCGACAAGAAGTCACTGAATGGACAACTTACCCAATCTGAAAAGATATTTTAAATTACTACCTTACAACTATTTCTGTTAAACTATTCAATAAAGTGTTCATATTGCTTCACATTGATATAATACATGGCTAAAAAAATAAGTACCCTCTGACCTCTAGAAGGAAACGACGCATGTCTTATACTTTTCACTAGTATTGAGTTTGTTTAACTAAGATAATAAATAATTTAAACCTAAATTAAACTTTAGTATTTAACATTATAATTAGGTTAATTGTGTAAAAGCAATTTTATTAATAGTCGTGATGACTGCTATGGCGTCAAAAAGTAAAAGTTGCTTTGTATTAAGTTCATTGTGTGTAATATTTGTTCATTTATCACGTGAAATTCATGTTCATGCGTACTAAACAAGTCATAGCAACATAATACAGCGAACAGTGGCAAAATGAAAAAGGGGAAGCTTTTTATATCATATGGAATATAGATAGTGTTATACAGAAAGCACGATATAAAATAATAATTATGAGAAATGTGTATCATTAATATATCTAATTGTGTTATAAGTACTGTATTATATTGTCTGATAAAATTAGTGTGAAGTTGATATACATGCTACAATTAAGTTATGATGAAGTTTTGTGAAAAAAATGTATTTATATTATATTTTTTTAAAATCGTTTTTGAATTATTTATACACAAATGTAGTTATTTTTCAAGCTTTAATCACTCGATTGAAACATGTAACATAATATTTAATATTTAAATCTTAACAACCCTTCAACTGAAGGGTGAAAAATATCAAAAAATATTTGCCTATCGGAGACAGGAAATATAATCATAGTTAATTTTGTATTTATTGTAGACAATCGTTAAAGAAATAATTGCCGTAACTGAAATGTTTTTTTTTATTTAATATTATTAATATTTTCGAAGATTCATATATACATTTTGAATATTTGTAAAAATAGTGAGTGGTTTTTTAATATCTTAGCAAACAAACTGTCTGTGGGTTATATTAGGGGTAAACGTTGTGAAAATTCGCAGCCTACAATTATTCGTGAATAGGGGTTGTTTAGTTACTTTGCCAAAATGGCAAGTATGTCTAGAGAAACTATGATTCATGTCAGTCACGTATAACGTGCTATGAAAACAGTAGACTATGAAAACATGGCCAAACAAAGCGAGGGGAAGACGTGTTGATAAAAGAAACCAGAACTCGGATTACTTGAGGCTTTATTCTATGACATTTCCCCACTAGTGTAGTGTGTAAACTGGCTTATTTCAGGAGTCTGATATATCTTCAGTAGACATGATAAAGAAATATCGTCACAAAATATTTTTATACTATGTGTCAAAAATAATAATGGTGATATAAAACAGAAAATGTGTTTTGAATGTGGCTTTTCTTTTATTATGGTTTATGTATATGTTTGTTACTCAAGGATTGCAATCTTTTCGTTTGATATTTAAGGAAGAGTAGTTTAGGTTAAGTATGTAATTGTATGCAAAATGTTACATAATTATTATATTACAAGGACGAATTAACATTGATAAATTATATATCTTATATGGCTGTTAACAATGTGAAAGAGATAACAAATCAAATACGGTTTTGATTTACCTATACAGATTTTCCCTGTAAGGTAAGCTCGTAAATTTTTGTTTTTACCAAAAAAATAAGCTCCAACGTCGTCTTCATATGTTTATTCTGAAAGTCAAGTAAGTTGTTGAATAAATTCCATACATTTTTGCCATTTTTCAGCGATTTCAGATTCGGAATTTCGTATTTTGATTTAAGATTTAATGTTCTGAACGACCGTGACTTTAGTATTTTCAATATCAGTATTTTTGGGACAGAGAATCATAACGTTTGTAAAATTGGATATTTTTCAGAGTGGCAAATGGTTTGGTGCGTATGATTGCTCATTTTCTTAGGCTTACTATTTAGTATTTGTTACTAATTTTGCATTTAAAAATAGTTCAAGAAATTTTCGTACCAGCACGTTGCCCTTTGATATTATTGTAGTGCGTTATATAAAATATTGTTATAAATGAACACCATATTATTTGCTGTATTATTATGAATCACTATTTCCCCTGAAAAAATAAGCCGCGATCTTTTTAGGCAGACAAGTTTTTTTATTACTTCTTAACTGTTCAAGTAAGTAATAAGTCTTTTTTATGAGCACAAAAAAACTTTCGTTTATTATGTAGGTGAAGTACATAAAAAACTTATCAGCAAGTCAATTGTTAGAGCTGATACTTTAATGTTTGTACAAGATTAGGAAACAGAGATAAAACAATTGGCTTTTGGTGATTTTAGCTTGACTAAAAATACGAAGTATCCATTTGCTATTGTATTTAAGCCTGTGCATTTATGGATCAATTGGCATTAAAAGCAACGGTTTTTCTTCTTTAATTATACTTCAAGGAATTTTCCACAACAGCTACACTATACATTTTATTTGTTGAAACATATTCGGTCACTTAATTACGATAATACGTCAATTACGAGTAGCGTTATAATAGACAAGCAATCTCTGAGATCCAAATTCATTCGGTCAATTTTAGTCTTAAGAGATTAAAAGTTTACGAGTCCAAATATCTCATCGAGTTAGGTAGTATTTTTTAAAATATAGTGTATTATTTAAATCAAATTGAAGCCTAACTAACGTTTCAACGTAATAGTAACGGTCACTCTTATCGTGATAAGGCTACTAAATAAAACGTTATATTCGGTATAAATTAAGATTTTATTCATTTAAATAAAACATTTGAGTTTTCCCTTCAATGACCGTTGTGTTCAACAAATAACTCACTAACACAAAAAGAAAAACAAAAATTATAGTAATAATGCTCAGCGTTTAATTTAGGAATAACTCAACTTAAGTGTTTTTGTTGGTTGCTATTTTATTGTATCATATTGTCTTTGTTCTGAAAGAAGACATTAACTGAAAAATACTAGCTTTTGAGTAATTGGGTTTTGAAGATTTTAAAATGATAAAATGATATACCTTTTTCATATAGTTTGTACAAAACTGTTTTTAAGTAAAAGTGTAATTTATAAAAATAATTATGTTCTTCTAAACGGTAGAGCTCGAAATAAGGAACATTTTGGTTTAACTAACTCTCAATATATCATTTTTACGATTTAGTTTTTCCTTCCAGAAAAGTGACGATGTATAGAAATTTACCATTTCAATATAATCGCTATTGCTTTAATAATGTTAAGTATACTGAAAGGCACGAGGCTCTCGTTTTAGAACGAGAAAATGCAAATAATATAATAAAAAGCTCAAAGTCAACGAACTTTACAGTAAAAGTTTACAAATAAACCATCCACGTACAGTAAATAGCTGTCATTTATTTTTTTCAATAATCTTGTTCATTAATATTTATAAGTCTACTATCTACCTCTATTTTGTAGAGCATGGGGAAGAGTCTACAAGAAAACAGACATCATTATCTATATATATATATATATATATATATATATATAGGTATATACGTAATATTGCCAGACTTGTTTTCCTTTTGTGGTTATTTTTCCAAGACTATCGATTCATTTTTTTCTTAAGGCAAGTCCATAAGCTGTCTGAAAACAAAAGCTAGGTGATTCAGTTTAGTTATCTTATTGTTTTTTTTCTAAAAGAAAATAAGAATTCATCTCTATATATCATAATATGTTGGTTTTCCACTAAAAACTATTATTTTTTATCAAAGGGCGTTGAAGTTACGAAATTGTGAATACAAATAACCATGTAGAATTTAGAAAACACAATTTTACAGGCCGTTTGATAAAGAATCCTTAGAAAAATCGAAAAATAAAAAATATCCCTATTTGTAATTTAAAAATTATTTTCAATAGAAAATAGTGGATCCATTTTTCTGATTTTTAGGATACAGAATCAAACAATATTCCTCCCAAGTCTCTGAATATAATTATGTAAATGGAAGGCAAATATGAGACAATCTTCCAAACTCTCATATAAAAAAACACGTCAGCTCATTTAAAGCACTTTTCTTTCATCTATACATTCTCACGTATTATAGTTCCATACCCTCATCAAAACGTATATGCCAATATGCACGCGCTGTTGCGTTCAAATACTGACCGAGATAATGAGCTATTTTGAAATTTCAGTAATTTTAATAAATTAGGTTAAAAAAACAATTCTATATTAATCCTTTATTATACAAGCGACTTGTAAAAAATAAACACAAGTCAATCGGTGATCTAGCCCGATTTAAATTTAAATTTTTTGTTAAATTAATTGTCCTATGATGAGTAGCCAAAATATCAATAATTCAAAAATCGAACGATCGATATTATGTTAATTGAATCATGAAGTATTGACTTTACATTATATTCGTTCATAATATTTCAATATTCGATCAATGCACTATGTGCCTGCCTACGTTAATGGCGGTGAAACCTCCAGCTGCTTATCGCAAAAATAACATTCACAAAATGTGGAACAGATAATCTAAGGTAAATAAAAACAACGCCCTCTTTCAGGTAGTGTCAAAATTGTGTGTTCGTAAAATGTCATTCAGAAAGAGTACTACGGTCTATAAAACTTAACCTTTATTGTAGTGACTATTATATAGAACTATCTTATGAACACTCTGTTGAATGAAGAAAACATAAGATATATTGAATGTTTAGATTCAGATACAAAAACAACTATGCCACATTGGTTTTGTTTTCTTTTTATTAATGACAATTCTTAAAATAAATTGTTTGTTTGTATTTTATACAGATTTCTATGCTTTATATTTTTACTGCGTATTAATAAGGCGTATGGAAAAACAGGAAATACTTTATTTAAACAATTACCAATACTTGTCTTGTAGTCATGCTTACACATGTTTTATGAGATTATTTTACCCGCAATGAACTAATTTAAAAATGTACAATGTAAAGGTTCGCGTTGTACGCATGGATACAATGAACTGACCAACGCAGCAATTACGTTGTACGCACGAAATAGGTTAACATTATTTTAGATTTGATAATTGAGGCGCTAAACACGCTCCCGAAAGTTTTTAGAGTTTTATCACGAAAAACTGTTATGGTTAGTATGATAGTTTTAAGTATAATTCAAATTATTTTGTGTCTTGTAGTGGGTAACGAAAAGTGAAACATTCTTTTACGCTGTCTCGGAGCGCGTCAACCGTGTAAAACGAGAAGGTAGAAATTTTAGACTACCTTTAAAACTTATTTTGTATAATAATAGCCAGAAGCGTGCTTAGCTACTCAGCGACTCAATTGTAAGTTTAGATTGTTTATAATAGTTATTTAGGTTGTACAAGCTTTAAAATTAAAAAACAACTCGCTGATAGTGTTAGACCGGCGTTCTATTGCAAAAACTCTCTAGGCAAATTACTTATTAACAATAAAGATAGAGTAAACTTTAAGAACAAATCTGGTATTTATAAATTACAATGCAATGATTGCCAACATTTCTATGTGGGTAAAACCACACGTACATTAGATATAAGGGTATCAGAACATTTAGCTGCCTTTAGATTAAAAAAAGAAACTTCGACATTCGCAAATCACTTGCTAATGGAGAACCATACGTTTAATGCGGATGATGGGGTTAAACTGTTGCATAAAAACATGGGGGATCATAAATTATTTTATCAGGAAATTTTAGAAATTAATAGAGCCCAGTTAAACTCATTACCAATCTTGAATGAACAACTGAACCTTCCTAATTCTCCGCTATTATATCCGATACGTTGAAACACCTAACAGATGTCACCAAATGTGGAATGATTGTATATATTTACCCATTCGTCGAATTACATCCCGTCAAAACCCACAATACTATTATAATTGTAAAATCACTGGTATTTCTAAAAGAAGTTGAAAAGCGGTAATTCGCCTTCGGCAATTCGTCACTCTGTTAATATGGTGTTTACAAAATAAGGATTAGGGCGATTTCCGAAATTTTTAACTCAGGTATCGGTGTGGCTCTCAGACGTATAATGTATTGCCTCGTAAATGATATTTGTCGCATTTTTATCTTCTATATAAGCGTTCGACACTGTTTACTGTCTCTCAGTTCGAGTCCATTCGTGTGCTCGAATGCCTGAAGATGCCGAAAGGCGAAACCCGGGTCGTTAGTGACAAAATACATGGAAGTGTACAAAATCTCAATAATCCAAATTTAATATTGAAATTCCATCAAGCACCCTCAGTCGATGTCTTAAATTATACTTAAATTATATCTTAAATTATGTTTATAATATACGATAATATACTAGAAGTCTGAAATCTTCATACAGTTTTTTTTAAATCGTATTTCAATTCAACGAGAAATCTTTTGTTGATAATAATTATATATAATATCACGTCACTTTTGTCTGCTTAAAAAATATGCTGTTATGAGCAGCAATAGTTCCTAATTCAAAAAGTTTGAATCGAATCGACCTATTTACATGGTGCCATATTTCTGATTAAACGTCAGAATGAGAGACAGAAATACAGAAACAACACAAAAATGCCGCGCTTTGTTTGATATTCAACAGAGACTTGTGAGGAATTAAAGTGTGGAGGGTGGGGATGTGGCTCGGATAAAGATAATAAAAGATAAAAATTTGGGCCTTGTGCAAACAAGAATGCTAACCTTAGCTTATACTAAGCCGCGTCCGACGAAAATAATGCCACACTGATAAAAAGGTGTCTATTGCTAAGTGACGGTTGTGGGAAAAGAAAGAAGCATAATTTTAGTTATCGTCATGTTAAATCAGACATTAATGATAAAAGTATCCACATTCCAAATTTCAATTACTGTTATAGGTAAAGTGGGATTTTACAAAAGCAAATGGCAAGAAGAAAAAATCACCACACCTGATTTGGAATTTCAATACCGGTATTGCAAATGTCAGTTTAAAAATAGTTTTTTTTTAATTACAGCTAATTGAGATCAGTATTTTTTTACCATGTCCGCTCCCAATGTGGAGCACATGGCTTCGTAATGGAGGTATCTCAACAGAAATTTTCTATGAGAGCTGCTTGTTACTCAGTTGCTCAACCTTTCCTTATCGAAGAGACTAGGGATATATCGATAGGGCAAGAACAGTACTAGTGGTTGGCTTATCGCTCTCGCTACGCCCCGTTTTTAGGATCGGATGGGTGGGAGGGAATTTTAGGCATCACAAACATCCATGCCTAAGAACAGAAATCCATAAATCAATGAAACTGTCCGTACCGGCACTTGAAACCGAAACATCCGTAATCTTAGAAAACGATGTTGACCACTGTACCATGGACCCGACAAATTAGATCAGTGTAGATATATATAGAGATCAGTATACTGGAAGAATTCATAACAAGTATTTCGATATTTAATATTAAATACTAATGTTTAAAAAATCTTTGACTTAAACACGTAACGCTAATTTGAATTGATAGTTTCTTTGAATGGAAATATGACGATAAAATGCTGGAATATGTTAATCTTGAGCGGATCATGATGCAAATATAATGTGTCCCGTTGCACAAAAGTCCCTTCCAAATAATATATTACGGAAATACCGGTATTTCTCATTTTCTAAATCTGTTATAAGTATCAGGAAAAGAATATTACAATTTGAGGTAAATGTACCAGTAGTTGGCTCTTAGTCAATAAAAGTGCTCAAAATAAGAATTGCTCTAAATTGTAGAGTTCAGACAAGTGAAACCATATTTTGTCGAATTTAGGAACTAATACATCACCATATATGTCATTGGGGTATCATAGCGGCCATTTGAAAACAACATCTTATGCAGTAAGTGTTTTATTTTGAATTTCTTAAGATAATTGTCAAGCATATCAGTGAATGTAATCAGACTCTACTTGATTCAATAAAGAGTGATCTTACAGGAAGCTCTGATGAAAGGTTGTCATGAAACCCTCTGATTAGGCATGGTCAACTCATGGAAGTTTCAATTTTTTAGATGGTCAACTACTGACACAAAAACATGGTTGTTAAAAATTGAACACATTTTTTTTGTAGCAGACACTTTTCTTATTTTTGTCTTATTATATTAATTAATGCATTTGATTCATTATGAATACACTTGCTTTGTCATCATTCGGTCTAATGCTAAACGTTAATCATTATTTTTGTTGAATTTTTCTTTTATGAGGTCAACTACTGGTAAATTTACTTTACTTGCTCTTAACGATTTGGATAAAACGTTAATTTACCCACTCAATCATACAGCAGCTTAGTAATCTCATCTTCTATTATATTTATGCTGGAAAGGTTTCTAGGAAAATAAACATAAGATATTATTGTTTATTGTTAATACTTGGTAACATTAAATCAGATATTAACATGTATGTCTCTATTTTAAAAGCAATATATCAGCAGCGTTGGAGGTAAGCGAGTAAGCATTTGCAACTGATGAGATGAAAGTGATCACTCATACGCAATAATCGTACTCATAATTTGTATGGTATCAATATTTATTTAAAAATATATTATTATATATGGTAGCTGTATCCTAGCATAACTTATTTGAAATAATAATAATAAATTGTCTAATACATGGCTACACTGAACGGACCAACAAAGTGTTTGTATGCAAGGAATGACACTTGAAATATGTTTTATAAAATCATTCGGTAAAATTCCATATATTCAATCTGTATAAACCAATACCGAAATAATACCCAAGCAAAGGCAGATATGTATTATTAATTAGGAAGTTTATTTAACATGAAACTATTTTGCAATTATATAGTATATTTATGTATTTTAAATCCATTCAGGGCTGATTGACGATGCAAATTTAATACAATCATTTGTTACCTACAAGCAAGATTTTATACATCCGTAAATATAAACATATATGTTCATAATTTAAATAATATTGGTACTACGTCAGTTGATCTGGGTTAAATCTAAGCATTCTAAAAACTGTTTTTTTGTTAGACTGACAAATGATCTTGCTATACTTTATCATGCTTCCTATACGCTTGCTGTCATTAATAACACACGTTGTACGAAAAATCCGGCAAACGAAAAAAAGAAGGTTAATCCAAGTCAAATGAACTTTACAAAATGTAACGTTTTTCATTTACATATTTCACGGTTTTCAGTTGATTTTTGTACGCTCAGTAATTCAGAAAATAACGTATGTTCATCAAATATAACTAAATGAAATTGAACCGATAAGATCTCCCACCTGCTGTCAAAAGAATTACGTTTATAGTTGAACAAACAAAATTATACAAACTCACATTTTTGCAGATTGTTTATATTATTTTATAGATATATATATATATATAGCTCTTAAAACATTTTAAATAAAATTAGCAGGCTTTTAGTTATTGGGGCAGATTATCAACACGTTAGTCTATCAATCTTTTTTCAAAGAGCAGATAAAAATACCAATCAAAGAACCAACCATTGCTTTTAAGAAGTGGGTAAGAAGTGAGGGTGTAAAATTTTACGGATGCCAATGTACATAGATACAAGAGAACAATCTATCACTCATTTAAATCCATGAATCTCGTAACGTTAATATTATATAAGATGCATAGACCCGTAATTTGGGAGCATCGGAAAATATGGTTTTCCTGTTGCTTGTCAATTTTTAATCCATTTTTGACTGTTCATCAGATCTTGTTTTTAATTATCTATTTGATGCGAGAGTTTGATTTGAAAAGGATTGCAAGTGAATCGAAGCACAACAAAGCACAAAACATTTTAACTAAGCAACAGAAATTAACCCCGTTAATAAAAATAGATGCTTACTAATCGACTGTGTCTAGGGCAATTGATGTAACCCTCAAAAAATACGAAAAAGAGTTAATGATTGGATATCATTTTAAAGACAACAGAACAGATCTCGGCCAAATTATGTAAATTAGAAAAATAAATTGACCAATTTTTGGAAAGGAAACATTATTTTACATTGGTTTTACGTTTAAAAATTCTGATCCGACCACTTGATGTAAGCCACTATTATTTCGACAATCCTTACGTATAATCACGTATCTGCAAAGATGAGAATTTACAGGAGTACATTTCAAAGATTGATAATGCAAGTCATCGTATAATTTTTTCGATAAAAACAGTTTTTACTCTCTCCTGAACAATTTCGATTTTGAGGGTTAGTACATCAATTGGTTAAAACACCGTCGATGTTATATAGTTTGGTTATAAATGTTTCATTGGACAATATAATGGTATTATGTTTTATTTAGTCTTGAAACACAATGAAAACATTAAATAAACAGATAATAAAAAAAAACCTCCACATTTACGACGCAAATAAGAAAATACACAAACACCCTTCACGTACGTAATGCGATATATTATAATACTTACTCACCCCAGTCCCATGAAAGAAATCCGTTTTCCCACAATCTGAAGAGATACATTTTACTTGTACTGAAATGTAGGTATCCATAAACTGCCGACAACGTGATTCAATTTGGTGGAAAGGAAATAGGCCTTACTCGTATACTTTCCATTAAATGTTCCGACGCAAGAAACTCTGTACCGGTTCCAAACATGGGGAAACTTTTGACGTGCTCTGAATAAATAAGAGACACTTGCGGCATGCCTTACTTGTTCTATGCTGAACTATTGTTTAATTTATCAAATCTTTTATATTACGTTTCAGAATACAATTTAAACGGCTGACAGATCCAGAAAACAATTCCAAACGTGAACAGCAATAAACGGACATATGAAATTGGCAGAACTGGTAATGATCCAGTTGAAAATTTAAACAACACTAATTAACGCTGAAACGTAAGCAACTCATCATCGGTGGTTGGAAACTAATATACAGAAGAACAAAAATTGACGGCTTTTGATGTGGTGAATGTAGTCCTAATAATGATAAGTTGTTAAAATAAACCATATATATTAATTATAATTTACTAAGTTGAACTCTATTTTAATATGGAAAATAATACAAAAAAACCTCTTTGTCGGCGTCCGTGGCGCAGTTGGTAGCGTCGCTGGTTACGGTTACGGATGTCTCGGGTTCAATTCCCGGTGCGGACGGTTTTCATAGATTGATCTTTCAATCGATTTATGGGTTTCTGTTCGTAGTCTGAGTCCTCCCTCCCACCCATCCCATCATCACGAGGCTTAGCGAGAGCGATTAGCTAACCACTAGTCCTGTCCTAGCCCTATCCTTCTATCCCTACTCTCTACCCAAAAAAAAGAGAGGTTGAGCGACTGCGTAACAAGCAGTTCTCCTAGAAAAATTCTGTCAAGATACCTCCGTTAGGAGACCATATGCTTCACATTGGGAGCGGACATGGGAAAAAAATAATAATACAAACATTCTTGTTTATAAAATAAAATGATCATCAAATATTGTAGATATCTATTACGATATCTTAGTATCATATAAAGGTTTCTGTTCGTTTAATATGTTAAAACATCATATATTACAAGTGACAGATAATATTTCAACTTAATTACTCGATCATTATTTGGTATTGGTGGTATAAGAAATTGAATATAGTTAAGTCAGATTTATTTAACATGTAATAATTGAATATAAGTAATTAATATTCTGTAATGGGATTCTGTAATGAAAGGCGATTCATTTCGTAAGGATAAGTTTTACCGAATTTTTCTTTGGTTTTTCTTTTTCGGGTGATAGTATTTGTGATAGTTTGATAATAATTCTTACTTAGTACCAAGGGTAATATAAAAAAGTTCAATATTATATTATGTTTCGAAATATTTTAAACGAATATGTTACAATTGAAAAGTTTGCGGTGGAGACTTCAAATTATATTAACACCATTGTTTTGAAAAATTAATTTTCCATTGAAACTTGAAAAAATCCTATTATTAAAGTGCATGATTATGTATTATTCAAGTACAATAAACTCTGCAACCCTACCAGCATTTATAAAACAATTAAGGGTTATCAAGCAAAACGTGGCTTGATATTATGACCGTCCACGAAATATAACAAAAGCGATACTTTCCGCTCAGAGCTTAAAAGTTCGAAAAAACAATACATTAAAATTTTCGCCGGCCAACGAGCTTATTTTCCGAGCATGCTAAGGGGGCGGTATATAAACTACTATATACCTCGACATCTGATAAACTTCCCACGCCATCGAGTTCACCGTGAACTTTAAGACCAGAATCTCTTATTTATGTGTCTATTTATTTGATTTATAATTGAAATACATCTTGAAGTGTTTTATATATATATACATAGAAAAGTATTGATTTACTGAAATCAATGAGCGAAATTTTATAAAAATGTACATTTTTTCATGTCTAAAATTAATGAACTAGAACATTATTTACGTTAACTTGTTGTATCTTAATTAATAATTTAATTCAAAGGTATCAGTTTTCCACGTGTAACTTTATATGAACTTTAAATAATTACACTTCACATTTTTCAATTGAAACAGGATCGGTTTTACTAAGCTATTCAGAATTTTCAACTGAACAATATAATTCGTTAAGAATCTCACTAGCTGAAAGATGTCGGTCTTGTTTTTATCGAAATATGTGGAATATTTTATATGATAAACATTTTTTTCATTCTATAATATGTTATGAAATCTTTCCATTAAGGACTACCAATTGGTAAAACGCAATATTTAGTTCTACAAGGACTCTATATATTTTGAAATTTGAAAACTCTTGTCAAAACCAAATAAAATGCTATGTTATCCATGCGTTAAAATATTTATAACAATGATTTTAAAATAAATAAAACTATAAATTGACGCATTAAAGATACTGACTTTTATTTTCATTAGATTTTTTAGCTTGTTAAATATCTAAATGTAAAAATACAATGTTCGGTTTGTGGAAAACGTTCATGTTTTCGGTTGAACATATTTGACATTTGCATAATATTATCTGAGCCCGCTTCGTGCCAGTTGGTACTTAATAATTACAGTTGGAAAAAATGCAAGAAGTATACATTTTTAAGTAAACGTGCTGGTAACATCGCACGACCTTAAAAAGGTCACACTTTACGCCTAGTTACCGGATATCGTTCTATTTACCAAGCTCGGGTCTAGAAGTATCAAAATGAAAAGCCGGAATCATACCATCGGGTTTACTTTGTTCATCTGCTCACTTGTGACAGTTTTTAAATTATTTTGCTACTTTCATATCCCTTGCTGTTACTTTTTTGATGCCTGTTTTTTGGCGACGACGGGAGTCGACCAGTTTTAAACGAATCTAAATTTGAACTTCAAATCGATTCAACATACATCGGAATATTACTGTCAAACTGATGATGAACATTATTTTATTAATATTTGATCTCATTATACTATGTGTTATTCAAAAACTAATACGTTTCTATCATTGCTTATATACAAATACTACAATGATGACACGATGTCTCAAAAATGCTTAACAAATATAAAATTATTTTGCAAGCTATGAAGTTAAATTGATTGAATCTTTTAAGATTGTGCTAAAAATTCGATTTTTTTTTAAATGATATTTTATTGGCTAGTGATTTAATGTTTGCCCAGGAAAAATTTCATTAACCTTCATTTAAACTTTCACTTCGAATTCAATCAACTCTTTCTTAAACTAAGGAATATAGGAAAAAATACTAAATGATTGTTATTGAGAAAATAAATAATTATTTCAATGTATTGTGAATATAGATACAAAACAACAGATTCTATTGTAAAAGTTCCAGATCTGCTATTGTTAGTTTAATTGGTAAAAAGAATAACAATTGAGAGTTCACGATGACTTGATATTCATGACAAACGAATGATTTATATTGTTTAAATACTAATCCGTTTTCTCAACAGTGTAAAAATGCAATAAAACTGAAACTTCACCGTAAATGGTGAAACCAAAAAAATTAGAAAGAATCCAAGTGTGGTACAAAATTTTCACTTTATCACCATAACTTGGAAAGAATTAATAGTAAAAAGAAAAAAGGAAAGATCGTCGCTTTCAGATTGTTTTATCCTGACCGCCAAATCTCAGTTTTACACATGCAAGGAATTTCGATGTATTATTGAGTAAGATACAAAAAAAAACTTATTCTGTCGTTGGAGGTTTTCAAAAGAATGTTCGTGGTAAAATCAATATTTTTCAAAATGACGTATGCCGACGCGATGAGTGGGAAATATCTGTATCACACTATCAAATTTTCAAAACGGATATTTGAAGAAGCAATCCCACAACAATATGTTTTCCTGGGAATAGAAAAAACATTTTCATTTAAAATATGTATATCTATCGATTTAAAAACTATACAAAAAACTCTTATCTGTAGTAATCAGATGCGCTACATGTTGCGCCGTTACTGGTAGTAAATCGAGCCGTTATAAATATAAAACTGCAGTTTGGGTCAGTTTGGGAAGCAGAATTGCTGATTTACGGCCAATTAGTCCATTTTCCGGAAAAGCCGGCGCTGCGAAGGCCACTAAAAGCCGCGAATACCGCATTTTCGCGTGAATACTAACTGCTCGATGCGGACATCGATAAATATACCGTAACGCTCACCATTCGTACATATTGTTTCGCTAAATGTTGCCATCGCATTAATATTATTACCTGAAAAGTTAACATATCAGAGAAATAATTTAGTTTGTAACATAAGCCGTAAAGTACGTCATTACTTAATATCATATTGTACGACATGGGTCGACACAATACCGAGTCATTTAAATGCATTCTCTTATTTACCTATTTCAGATAATTTTACCGCCACTCATGATTAATTTATCACTTTTGTATTTATTTTGAAACAACGATATGTCCACCGTCACTGATTTCTGAAATTTTCACTATTTTTCTGTTTAAGTAGAGTATTATAAGGGGTTTTAATGATGTAGTACTTTTTCTCAGACGCAATGGACACAGGATTTCAAATCATAAAGTGTAGCAATTATGATTAAAGGGACTAGCAAACTTGGCTAGACCGTACAGGAAATTATAATTCCAACAAAATTCACAAGGTGGCTTGTTCACGCAAAGATCTTGACTGGAAGACCGAAAAATTACCTTGATGATGGAGAGAAGTATCTTTGCTGGTTTAGGTGCCTAACATAAATCATATTGACTGCATCAACAAAAATGCCGCGATACTGCAATAATAAGACAACGTGAAGCCGCCAACCAATATGCAATATTGAGATTCGATTTATTATAGAATTCGCTCGTCAGTAGTTTATACCGAAATAAGATAGAGCGATAAAAGATTGATAGATGTTTAATAAAAAACCGAACTATGGAATTAAAATGACTTACAGTAAATTATATCTTTAACAATAATATAATATATATCGTAATATTGAAGTTGAGATTAAAAGTTTTTCAAAATTTTTATGAGAGAACTACAGATGACAAAATTTTCAGGTGATATCCTACGAAATAGTGTTTAATGCAATTAGTTGCGTGTAAATTGTATATATATACATACGTGCATATCTTGTATATCCGTGCGTTTCCATGATATATTACAATATTCAAAATGGGTAGTTTAAACTTTGCCCAAACAACAAACTAACTCAGTTAGCGAATTGGAAAGCTCCAACAAACGTAAAATAACATTTATGTCTAGATAGTAAGCATTAAAATTGTGTGTTAATGGCTTCCACTCATATCAACTTAATTTCAAAAGCTCTACCCACAAATTATTACCGTTTTATCAACATAAAAATGAATTTTGGAGATTAATATCACGGAGTGATAAAATAGTTTAATATATTACACTTCAAGTAATATGACAACTCAAGTTATTTTGTAATATAGCTAAAATTTCAGAAGATATTTTGTGTTATAGGTAACTAGTGAGTACCTGACATGCGTTGCAATGCCATTCAAAGATAGAAAGGGTTTGTGTTTTAATTCTGTTTATCTTTTGGTTACAGAATATTTTTTGTTCCTGTCTGGTGCGTACACGAATAAGTCAGGAGGTTTTTCCGAGATGCCACTGTTTGACGTATTTAATTCTTCTTTTTTTAGAAATCTTTACGAGTGTGATTACAACAACTCGCCAAAGTTTCATCGAAATCAGATGAATGGAAAAGATACGCATAGAGCACAAACAAACAAACATAAATTTTTCATATACATGTGTATTAAAATGTCGGCATTTATTTTGTAATAACCATAAATCAGTATAAAAGTAAATTAAACATCGAATTACCTTACGTTGTGTAATGAAAGCACATGTGTCATGCATATTCCATATTTTATTGACAGATCTGAGCTAGTTTTGATAACCAATTAAGCAAGTTACCAAGTAAAAATATGCATTGTAAAATTTAAGGCAAGAAGTTTACTTTGTGCTTTGATTGAGTGAAAATTGATTTAATACCAATTTGTTTAATCTTATTTGTGGCAAATATTATATAAAACATTGAAAATTTGAAGCATAAAACAAAATAGGAAAGTTATAAGGTTCAATAATTTCAATCAAGATACTATGTAAAGTTTAAAGCAATGAATTAATTAAACAATAAATATAGCATGTCAACTAACGTAGACTTTTATAATATTTCTCAGGTTTCTTGGAAAAAGCAATAAAAATTCATGACTGAATCTCGGCGAATTATTCGCTTGACATTTTTCTTTTGATGGGATTGGAATATTTATTCAGACAATTTTCTTGGAATTGAGTTTTTTCCGCTTGAATCCAATGTAATTTAACGTAGCTTCGGATCATGATAAAATATTATTGTTTGTGATAGGTGTTGAAAACTGTTAAATGCTTTCTTTTTAGACTAATATATATATTCTCTATTCGAAAAGCTTTCACTGAAAATAACAAACAAATCAAAAGCAAAAAAAAGTGAATGACGTGAAAGTGATGCTTATGAAGCAGGGATTGGGAACACTTATTATTTGGTTAGTAACTTGATCCATACCTAATAAATGGTGAGAAATATTATATATTACTAGCGTGTACCTGGCATGCGTTGCAATGCCACTCTAAGAAAAAAAGTGTTCGTGATTTAAATCTGTTTATTGAAGTGCTTTTAGATTCAAAATATTGTTTGTTTTCCGTCTGGTGCGTACACGAATAAATCAGAATTTTCCCAGATGTCGCTGTTCGTGCGTATTAGATTCTTTTTTTTAGATTTTAGATTTTTTCAGAAACCTTCACGGGTGTGCGCACAACAACTCACCAAAGTTTAACTGAAATCGGATGGATGTTACAGGAACGCATAAGAAACTAACAAACAAGCATACATTCATTTTTATAGCAGTCAGTAAAGCAGTTAACGGTTACTAATATTTTTGTAAGTCTCTTGGTTGGGTTAGGTTAGATGGAAAAAATAAAGCTTGTGTTTATCACTTTCGGATTTCTGTATGTTTACGTGAAGTGGTTGTATGTTTAAGATTTCCAGATCAAAGAAAGAAGTATGAAAACAAATGTCTAGGTGAAAAACGTATTAATTCAGCAGTATTGATACGTTTATTTAAGTAACTGAACATATACATACTGACTAATATATTTTTTTAAATATAAAAATTTACAGCATATTTGACTTAACAGCTGATAACTGCCAATGGTTTTTTTTTGAAATTTTTACATCATTTAGGATAAACTTGATGAGATTTTTTAAATCACTTGATATCAACTATAGAAGAAAAGACGTGACAAACATCCATCCCCAAGATCTAAAATATTAAATTGAAAAAATCTAATTTTTACATTAATCTTGCCATGACTTGAAACTAGAACCATCTGATCGCAACTCTTAATGATAGACCATTTTTTTGTATTCTATAGTTGATGGCAAAATAACGAGTTTCGAAATCTAATCTATTTTTCAAAAGTATTCTAACAAAATTGGTTAATGATCGTGAATCAGTATTGAATGCGGGAAATATTAAGCTGTTGAATCACTCCTGAATGTATAAAAAGAAAACAAAATGAAGAATCGATTTTTCAACTGGCAAATCAATACAATTCAAATACAGCCCAAAAGACAAAGTGTGTCTACGGAAAGCCTTTCGAGAATGTACGAGATACGTAAAATATTGTATGACATCAGTGGAGCCCGTATGTCTGAAACCAAACGACCGGGAGTCTGTAACGTCTACGTCCCCCCGTCCCCCCTATACAGCCTCCCTGACTACCCAAGAGCCTTATCGCATAAAGCTCAGTGGGGCAGTATCGAGACGAGAGCTTTTAAGCTCTTTCGAAGTTGAACTAGTAACACGTAGAAGTATGTACTAGACTTTTGCAAAATGACTATGTGATTATGTTAAATTTTGAAAGCTTTCGGACCGACTAGTGCACAAAATGGGAATGAAAAAACAATGACTCGAATTTACATAATCGTCCGGATGTGGAATGTAAATTATGCCAGTTAGATGGGCTATTTTCCGTTAGTTAAGACAATCGTTTGAACAATATGACCTAAATCAACGTAATCTATCATGAAACAAATTGTGAAAATATTATGAAAAATTATTTTTATTTTATTACAATATAATTTGCAAGACATACAGTTAGTTAGATAAGATGGTGAGTATTTTTCAAATAAAATATTATAAAAAAACAATATTTTTGTGATTGCGTTGATTTTAATGGCATTATTTAAATTATTTAAGTAAATACTATTACGATTTTTTCAACTATAACCAAACAAAACTATGCTCCTAAGTATACTAATAAATAATAAATATTAGCACTGATGTAAAAATAGCAAAGCACTTGTTCCACAAGAATAATAATGGATACCTATTTCGGCATCACACCATACAATGGAGTTCTATCAATTAAATGACAATTCAATCAGTACAGGATATTGCTAAAATTGAAATCTATTAAATATGTTTACTGTTCATTCCTGGATTTCCAAATGTAAAATAATAAATTTATGTAACCACTATATTTTTAGATTTCTTATAAAAATTGGTGAGATCGTTAAAAAACACAATTATAAGAGTATATATAACTCTTTTTGAAATTTGTGAATTTAGTAGAAAATTTTTAATACTATCCTACATTAAAAGCATACAATATAATATACACTACCATGCGAAACAGTAGACAAATCGTGGACAGATTTGTCCAGCAATTACGAAAGCGCCTGATATTCGACATTCATATACACATATACAACTAATATATCATTTGAGTAAATGTAACGTTTGATTTTTGGTGGAAAAAACTTATTATTTTAAAAGACAACGTTTTCACATTTTGAAAAAGGAAACGTAAATTTTAGGTAAACTAAAACGATTAAATCTACTGAACTACTGATAAAAAAAGAATGCTTATTCTTCATTGTACACAATAAATTAATTACGGCATTATTTTTCCCATTTATACCCCCAGCTCTCTATTACCAATGTCAACTAAAGTAAAAGTGTGACATCACTACTGAAAATGATGTCTGCTGCTTAACTCGATGATTTGTTGTAACTATGCAAACGTTGAACTCTCAAGCACACGAACAGTGAGCACTACGACACTTTGTCACGTAGTTTTGCTTCTAAATTAGCTTCAATCACGTGAAGTATTTCGATCCACCTTGGAAGATAGTCAGCTGAAAAACTCGGTATAAATGACTGCAATATTAGCACAACTTTAAATATATTTAATTATGTAATACACAATGAACGAAAGGAATTATATTTACCGATAATCAAAAGAGATTTCGTTGAACAAAAATAACCGATGTTTTGGTTTTGATAAAATTGAATTTATGACGCTATCTTCAATCTATTCAAAAATATTAAGCCCAGAATTTAGATTACTTCATCTGTGTATTTGTATATTTATTTATTATTTGTATATCCCTTATAAAGTGGAAACAAAATATTCTATTTCAATATAAAACGATTTACATTAATTTGGGTATATGTAATAGTAAGGCCATCGATCATATACCCTCTTTATTGAGAATAAATCATTAATATCTGTATAGCAACTCTACGTCCGCTTCTAAATTGGAGCATATTAACTCCCAAGAGAATACTTAATTTTAACTATTTAACAATGTAATTTAAGACATCGACTGAGGGTGCCTGATGGAATTTCAATATCAAATTTGGATTATTGAGATTTTGTACACTTCCATGTATTTTGTCACTAACGACCCGGGTTTCGCCTTTCGGCATCTTCAGGCATTCAAGCACATGAATGGACTCGAACTGAGTTCGGACTGAGTGAGGACTCAGTTCGAGTCCATTCGTGTGCTCGAATGCCTGAAGATGCCGAAAGGCGAAACCCGGGTCGTTAGTGACAAAATACATGGAAGTGTACAAAATCTCAATAATCCAAATTTGATATTTAACAATGACAAATTTTATATTAACTGCTTTAGTTTTTACTACTTTTTAAAATAAAAATGATATAAAATAATACTTAATAGTTAAATGGAAAAAAAACATTATCTGTTATTAATTTTCAATCATCTTTCTTGGTGATTAAGAATATAATTGTATTAAATCAAAGATATAAATATTTAATTTGTATATTATTTATTAATATATACAAAATCAACGTCATTAATAAAAGACAAAGATTTTTCTTCATTGAAATATTTGCTAGTTAATTAATGTGTTCCGCAAGTTTCGGATTCTCTGAATAATTTTATAACTGTCAGATAATAGACAATCTGCAACGACCAAATAATTAATCGCTGCAATATTTTCCACGTTAGATTAAGGCGCGCATTAAAAGTGCTCATGATTTTATTATGTCTGCTGTGGTTTACTGTCCGGCACCGCTGCCAACATAACATAACGACAGTTTTCCACGCCGCTACCCTATTCTCGGCAGGCGCCTGCGAATAATTCGTACCAACACAACGGAAATAATAAGGCCATACACGAAAAAATGCCAGATATTATTTTATGGCGCATTTGTACAGCTGTGAATAGGACTGTAATATATTTGCTATATTGAATAGAGGTTAGGGTGACTGGTCACTTTATTGCAATATCAAGTGTGAGAATTATATTTTCTTTCGGCAATCACGAGCATAAAATAAGTAATAGACAATCTTCAATATAAAATTAGAATTGGTAACTTTGTTATTCCACTGGCTTTGTCACTGACGTGACGCGTTTCGCCTCTTTAAGAAGCATCTCCTTCCAACAACATATAGATTGATATTTACGCATTCAAAATTATTCTGTAGAGGCTTAATTAACGCTTATGTAACGGACTGTGTTGATACCGACTGGGCTTATGTCATAAATAATAATATTTAATATCAATTTACCGATTGAATTAGCATTTACCTCGTAGACATCTATTAAGGTAAAAAAACAGAAATATTTTAAAGTTCAAAAACATATAGTACAGTTACAGTTTACTGTATATATTGAATTGATATTTACTTGGGGGAAGAACTAGGAAAATTAAAATAAAGTAAAAAATAGCATAAAGTGTTAAGTTTTACAAGAAATATGTGACCAAGTTGACAGCTATTTCTTTGCTCTGACGATAGAATGATGCCGAAATAATTATGAACTATATAACATAATTCTTTTTTATATTTGACCAAAATTAATATTTATGCAAAATTAATCTGTCAAACAATAACTAGTACAAGAGGAAATTAAATTTCGTCAAAAAAATGTTTTCGCCAAATGCTTCTTTTCACTACATACACGCGAAGATTTTTTCTTTTACGTTGATATAGTCCTACCTGCTATGATCTTTTTGTGACATTCTTGATTCCTCTGTTTGAAATTCAGTCATATATAAAAAAAATATACGACAGAAGTTCGTATTAATGAATGACCGTGAACCCGGAAATTTAAAATGAATATGGCAAGGCATCCAGCAGTTAATTCAAAACGGCTATTGATGATTATTTCATATTTTCCTGTTTTTATAAAAAATACTATAAATAAATAAATGGCGCACAAACAGACGACATAAAAATAGTATTCCGCTCTGCTTAGAAATACATTATTCCGTTAATAACTAATCACTTATCGTTTACAAATACGTTAATTATTTTTACACTTAATTTTCCGGGCTCCTAGTGAAACTTCTTCTGTGATTAGAAGCACGAAGCTTTACGGCCTTGGCGTTTTTTAATCCGGAATGCCTTTTCGTGTACAGGCGATAATTTATCATTTCCGATAAAATAATAAAGGAATATCAGAATGAATTGTAGATAAAACGTTATTATTTTTTTCCATGTCCGCTCCCAATGTGGAGCATATGGTCTCCTAATGGGGGTATCTTAACAGACTTATTCTACTAGAACTGCTTTTTACTCAGTTGCTCAACCTCTCTTTTTTTTCAAAAAGAGTAGGGATAGAAGTATGGGGCTATGAGAGAACTAGTGGTTAGCTAATCGCTCTTGCTACGCCCCGTGAGGATGGGATGGGTGGGAGGGAGGACTCAGACTACGAACAGAAATCCATAAATCGATTGATAAATTAATCTATGAAAACCGTCCGCACCGGGAATGGAACCCGAGACATCCGTAACCGTAGCCAGCGACGCTACCAATTGCGCCACGGACGCCGACACGTTATTAAATAATTCACGATTAATTACCTTATGGAAATTTACATCTGTTAATAAAAAGTAGCTTTTAAAAATCATTCAACAAATAATAATAACATCGTCCTCATTATGTGATGTAAAAACAATTTATGTAAGATTTTGTAAATCTATGTAGAATATGTATGCGTCAACCACATACAAAAATAAATATTTTTCAATTAAAGTAAAAATAATCATCGTTGAGAAATAAATGAATACAAAAATTAGAGTTTTAATTTTTGTGTTTGCGTTATGTTTAGATAGGGAATAGCAATTTTGCCAGATGACAGAGATCGGAAAATGAAGCTTGTTGGTGAAGAAAATTATTTTTCGTCAGAATGGGGTCATTCAACACACAAATTTACGTACTTAGTCTGATTGTGATTTGAATCAAGATGTGAAGGCAGTACCTCTCAGGTCAGTGCCAGATCCTTGATATACCTTTGACGCATGGAGCAGGAATATTGTAATAAATTCTTTTAAACAAAAATAAAAATAATGATAGGCGAAATCAAGTACAGAACCTTGTTATATTCGCTATTTGCGGCAGTTAATGCAAGGCCAGCTCGTAATAAAAATATTATTAAAGGTTTACTGAAATTAATTATTCCAGGCATAGAATGCCAATATCGGAAGTTAGCTTATTTCACCTTTTGACTTCCCAATTATGGTGAAAATATTCTGTTTAGAGGTATTTACTTCATATACGAAACAATAATAACAATGAGAAAATTCCTAAACTATTTTAGGTAATCTATTGACTGGGAATACGAAATGGCTGAAAACTGTCATGTTCGAAAATGGAATTGTAGGCAAATTAATGGCGGATGTTTTGCCGAACCAATATAAGGTGCCGTTGTAATTTAAGTAATTCTAATAATTTATCGGTGTGAAGTTTTGATAGAGTGGAGGGTTTAAATTGTAAATAGTTTGTGCCTTACACGGTTTGTTTGCGATGTTTCCATGACGCCAGCCACCCACCCTTATTTCTAAATTTCAAAACAGCTTCAACCACACTAATGTATTACCATTCTGACAAAGCGAAACTGTGGCGCTTCTGTGTGTATAAAAAATGAGTTAATTTATTACGGTCCGTTGGGGGTTTATTGATTGAATCAGCGATAAACTATTGCGTAATGAAGGAGTGATCGATACTTTTCCGTGTCAAACTTTATGAATATGGTAAACAAACGGACTTTTTTTAGTGTGTTTGCTTCTAAATATTGACATATAGTGGCCAAACTAACCATCAAATTAATCTTTACAAAGTAAGAAAACATGATGAACTATAGTTTTAATATTTTGTTTAAAGTCCGCCGACATTTCTTTATTTGCCGGAGTAAAGCAAGAACTATTAAAATTACAAAATAGTGTTTTTACTACATAATAAGTCAACAATCGACGTATATCAATAGAACTGCTTGTTACTCAATCTCCCTTTTTTCAATTATACTAGGAATAGAAGGATGGGCTAGAACAGGACTATTGGTTAGCTAAGCGATCTCACTACGCCTCGTTTTTTAAGATCTAATGGGTGGGAAACAATTTTTGCCATCAAAAATATCCAAGCCTAGGAAAATAAATTCATAAATCGATCCCACGAAATTCGTAACCCAAGCCAACGACGCTGATCACTGCACCACGGACCCGATATAGTCCATACTTTTGATAATCTCACCGAATTAATAAAAACGTAAATCAACGCTTCAAATTACCTCTTCAGCGTCCTCATCTTTTGTATAATCAAATTTGGATTATTGAGATTTTGTACACTTCCATGTATTTTGTCACTAACGACCCGGGTTTCGCCTTTCGGCATCTTCAGGCATTCGAGCTCACGAATGGACTCGAACTGACAGTTCGAACTGACAGTTGAACGGAAGTGTACAAAATCTCAATAATCCAAATTTGATATTGAAATTCCATCAAGCACCCTCAGTCGATGTCTTAAATTTTGTATAATCATTTTTTTTCTCTTCGGTATATAAAATAAATATGACTATCAAACCATAAAACGGTTAAATGTTCGGTAATAAATCTGATCATTTCAAATAATATTCATTGGTATCGTGGTAACATGATATGAAAGGATTGAATACTTTTATTTTTATTCGATGTATTGATTATTGTCTATTAACGTGTACATCTGTAACGTATGCAATCCTTACCTCCCCCTATTCAATCCTGGAAATTGGGAAAAAGAGAAGAATAAGCTATCTACTATTACTTTCAAATACCTTTACTTTAGCATTACTTTCTGTCATATCAGTGGTTAAGCGATTGATTTGCCCTCATAAAACGTCTTTTGAAATGCTTCATTGAAAGCGCATTTGCTCCAGATGTCTTAACAATATATGGTATTCATATGATTATAATTATTATCATATTCACTATATAATTATGTATCCTAAACTACCAAAAATGTATCTATAAACCTCCCTGCAATTGGAAATCTTTAAAATATTCTAAAGTTCGTCCTTAAACTTTACGAATACTTTGAAAAGGACTATGAAAAGCTTTGAAAATTAATAATTTCAGACGTGATTTTCATTTTGTTCAAGGTGTTCCAGCTATAAAAGTCATTCTCTTTCAGAACCCTTGTTAAAATTTAATTAAGGTGTGCTAATTAAATTTAACAATATAAAAGCAGTATTTATCTGCAAATTATACTGCAGATTACGCATTCCGTACAATGGATGATACAATTTAGCTAAATGCGCATCGAATGGGAATGTTCCAGTGGGGTAATTTCGCAAATTACCCTAGATATGATCTACTTATTCAATTCGTTGACCAGGATAAAGCCTGTACTAATTTATCTCGCTTTGTCCCAAAGGGGCGAAGCACCCCTCTGCCGAGCAGGTTGTAATGTTTTCGGTATTTATTTGTAGGGTTACCATTATTTATTCGGAATCAAAATTTAATAATATACGATTGTAATTTGATATTTTCTTCTATATTAATATAGATTAGACCGTGTGAGAAAATACATTTCTATTACTTATTTTCAAAACATAAAACAAACACATTTTTAATTAAATATGTATTATAGAAATAAAGTATAATAATGTTACTAACTGCATATAAAATTAAATACAATATAATATAACTAACTTGAATTTCGTAACTTTTTAAAATTTACTTTAATTATTTATATGGCGTTATTATGAATATGATGAGTCTAGTTAAGTAATCGTGGTTTGAACGAGTCATGAAAAAAGAGTTACTATTCTGTAGCTTTTAATAATACAAACATGTTCACTTTTCTCATAGTAGTTACAGTGAAAATTGAAAACAAATAAACTGAGAGTATATTTCTCGATTATAAAAATCTCTTCTTTGCGATGTATTCATTCAATTAATTCACATATGAATCTTCGCGTGGTCAAGGACATCAATTGTTGCACAAGGCCGACTATATAATGTAGGCGGGTTTTATATGTTTGCAGCTTTATCTATCGCTATCGTAAGTATTTACTATTTGCAAATGTACGTTAAATTAATTTTCAACTTGTGACTATTTTCACTTTGTTTCTATCCAAAGTTTTCAAACATATAACGCGTGTTCTTAAAATTCCCACATGGATTATAGTATCTAATTGAGAACCTAAATAAACTTGATAATCTTTGTCGAGTAAATTGCATTAAACGGGTTTGTCGATTGGAGTTTTTGACGTTAAAGAAGTTCAATTAATTACAGCTCGTTACCCATATTCTTACGTATCTTGCTTCATGTATGATCATAAATGACTTGACCTTATAACGCAGAAATGAGCTACCGGCTCTCTATATAAAAAAGAAACTCACTAAATTTAATCGTCCACCAAAATGAAATAATGAATAGTTTAACTCTTTTTCACAGTTGAGTAATATTCGGTAATGAATCTCAACTCTACTTCCTTGAATAAAGTTTAGTTCCATATAAGTTACGTGAATTTATGGAAAGCGCAATGTATATGTAAGATATGAACGGTGGGTAAATGTGTTTTGTGTGTTCAGTTGACAAATGAGTCAATTTGCCATCCCAAACTAGGCACTGGAGCATTGTTAAACCTGCCAGGCCTATACTTGCGACAGTATGAAATATTTCATTGCCTAAGATTTAATTAATGTTCCGAATTGTAATTGATCTCGTCGTAACTCACGTCATTAAATATTAGCTTTGTCGTAGCGACGTTATAGTTAGTGTTTTGGGATAATTGAAAGGAAAACTTGGGTAATATGATTTTATAGTTTGCATAAATTTGGGCAATTTTGACAACAATCTTCGCGACGAATATCATCATATTATGATTTATTATTAGTCATTATTGAAATCTAATTAATATGAAGAGTGGAATCTTTTGTTAAAAATAGTAATTTTAGCTGAATAGCACACAGCAATATTACAAAACCAGATGACATATTCGTGTCCAAGAGAAAATAGCATTATTTAAGTCAGCAATGTAATTAAAACTATTGTTAAAGTATCCTAGGCGGTTGGCAGCAACTACTTTCTGATATTTGATCGTAGGTAATAATTGTCAAATTCGTATTCATTGCAGTAAGTAAATACACGTTACACACTTTCTTTACGAAATAATAAATGTTATGAACATGATATATACTGGAAAAATAGAACGAACGAACGAAAATTTATTCGGAATATAAGAGTAACATGTATTTGAAACAACACTTATATGAAATGAGACTTAATTTTTTATTTTATTCCAAGAAAAGTTTCAGTATGCAAAATTGTATTCTCTTTTATTTTCGACATAAACATTTTTTTTAAACCGTAATACAGAATTTTCAAGTTATGCTAACGACTATATCATTCATTCAAAATTCTGGAATCACAGAATAGTTGAAAATAATAGTGAATTTTGCCATTTCAATAATTGTTTATAAAGTCTAACGCAGTTTTATTTAATGCATTTTTATTAGACACTGTAGGAGAAGATTTTTTAATTATATATCATATTATGTTCATGACACAATATCAAAGGTAAAAAATATGTGTGGCACATTAAATTCAACACAGCTTTATTAATTAGTTTTATTATAAATAATTTAAGATTTCAACTGAAGTCGCTTGATGGAATTTCAATATCAAATTCGAATTGTTCAAATGTGTTATTATACATGTATGAGAACTATCTTAGACGATTTTCATTGGGTCCAACATCTGTCTATTCAGGACTCGACATCAATTAAAAGAAGGATAACCCGTTTAATAATCAATACATTTCTCACGAATTAGCTAACTGTGTCATTATCTAATAGAATTTCAGAAATCACCTGATTTTTAAATCAATACACACGTAATTATTAGTACAAACATTGCAAATTGTTGAGATAAGATAATCGTTAAGTGTAAAAATATGCAAATATTCTGTCAAATCTAATCTAAAAGAAGCATTATTTTTTTAATGCGCCGAGATAGTAAAATTAATAAAACAATGTTTATAGAATAAATAAAAGCGGTTCGTAAACTTTATAATGATGTATTTAATACAATATTTCGTTGCCCCAAAGCAAAAGGGTACTTGTGCAAAAATTTAGGTTTGAGAATAACGTGTTTATATACTATTTAGTAGGTAAGATTATTGTTAAACTCCAAGCGTTTTTAGAGTGAAAAAAGTCGTGTGGTTGTTATTTATTAGTATTTTGAAATGAAAATTAAATCACAGATGACTTATACCCAATGATATAAATTTATAATTTTCACTTTTTATAATCTTTCAATTGTGGATCTCGCAAACGCCCCTTTAAAAAAACTGCATTCATAACTCCAACCCGCGAAAATGTCACCGTGACAAGCGCCGTTATGCTTCTGGGGCGACGATTTAACACTATAATTTAAAATATTTATGTTATTTCATTTTGAACTAAACCACCTAACAAGTGATTACCTCGTACTTCGGTGGGATAGTAATATGTGGCATTTGAATTACAACATTTTACAGGCGAACAATAAATATTGTCAAATTAATTAATCTCATTTCAAAAATACAAACATATACACAAAAAAAATACCATTAAAATAGTAGACTAAATTGAATTGGGTTTTTATTATAATTAGAATTTCACTAAAAGTTCCACTTGTATTTCCTCGCAATGAAAAATGAATTGCATTAAAATCAGTGCCTTAGATACGCTTCGAGGTTCCCCATCTAAACATTTCACTGCGTCCGGCCCGGCCTTGACTATATTCATGCCAGCTAAGGTCATACATTATAACGAATAGTTGATAAATAATTTATAAATAAAAATTTAAAAGTAGAATAATAATGAGAAAATAAAATAATACTGAAGCTATCAATAATTAGAAATAGGTGGGCAAAAATAGTATTTTTGGCCAAACAAAACAAATCTTTTGACCGCATTTCAAATTTAATCGCACTGTATTTATATATCAAAAAGTCCCAACACAAGAAATTAGCCATAAAATAGCTAGGGATTTTTAAATAATAGTTCGTAAAATTATTTAGTCTAACCATTGTTTTTAAATGTTTTAGATTTATTTTGATAAAATACGAATAATATAGCTCTGAAAATTCTTGGCACTTCATTATTTATTTTGAAAGATATGTATCTATTAAATTTAAAAATAGTTTATAAGATTTACGGACAGGTACAATAGTAGAGAGATGATAAATCAGAAGTAGGTTTTTTCGTTTAAAGTATAATTATAACAAATCAAACAAAATTTCAAGAAACGATGGCGTTTTATATTTATCAAAATAGTTTTTTTTAAAAAGCTCCATGCTTGAATATTGGATACTATTATTTGTTCTTATAAGTTTTGGAACCCTTGAAAAGGATTTGAATAGGATAGAAATTTTCTTATCTTTGCAAGTATGTATATTATAACAGGCATGAAATAACATTGAGGTGAATTGTTTCGGCAAAAAATTTTGCTACAGTCATCAAGATTCAAATTTTTGTGAAATCTAAAAAAGTGTACCAGTACTGAGAAAAACTAAGTACAATAATGCTTTAACAAAAATAAAACAGTCTGTTTATAATGAAGCACATCACGAGCATTTTCAACTGAAAGGCCTTTCGGTTTCATCAGTTGAAGATGCTCTTCCGCCAAGAATTGACAGTTACCCCTTAAAAGTTTATAGATATAGACTCTATTATATAGTTTATAGATATAATATAGACTCAAACAGTGATCTAAATGAATATCTCAAACTACGCGATAAATTTACGAGAAACAGAATTTTTAATTATACTTTTTAACATCAATTTTGATTTCAATAAATTTGTGTGTAGGGGGTAAAATAAGTAGGATTAACCCTCTTCCTGCCAAAATCCGATATATCGGCTTTTGTCAAAATTGTTGGATCTGACTGGTTATTATTGAAAAAGAATCCGATACATCTTTAACTGTATGTAGCGTATTATTACAAGAATGCAGAATGCTTAAAATTATAAAACATATTTTACTTTTTAATTATTTATGTTAGAATCGAGGCATAACTTACATAGTAATGACGAAAAAGCTTAAGGGTTAAATGGCAACCACTAATTTAGCGATTGAAAATAAATGGCATCTCTTAAAACGTTTTATATTCCGAACGAATATCTTCTCGAAGCTGCTTATATACGTGCTGAATAAAAGTACTATTAAACTCATTTTTCACATTAACAATTTTCTTGCCAGCCGTTGAAATGTATACGGTTTTTCTTGATGGCCTTGATTTTATTAATAATAGAGTAATAGACAATAATATTTATCATTAAGGAATACACACAATTTGAAATTATGGTGTCCTACTAACGGTTTTATTTTCAAGTGTGAATGAGACGTAACCTGTGGCAAAACTAAATGGTTTAATAATTTTATTTGTTTAATATAATAGCGCGATGGCGGCAGAAATCAGACAACAACGCACATGTTGCCGTTTTTTAATCTTATTCATCTTTTGTGCTTTGTCCCAAATAAAACAAACCGATAAGAAAGGCATATTTATTTATATAGTAACACACTAAAATGAGAACAACTTGGTTTAAATTTCACCAGCCACCATGAGTACGAAGATGCTACGTTAACGTAAATGCGAAATACCTGACTGAAAGCAGAGGTGGACGGAACAGATACTTAAATATACACAGATATATTTATGTAACAATATTTATTATCATGAATATAAAATGGAATTAGATGAAATAAAATTATTTTTAATTTAACACGTGTTTATAATGCATGAAAATCTGAATTATTAATTAGCTCAGTGGCTATCCGGCAATATTATGTTAACACTAAAATATTTGTGTTATATAACGAATTTGAAGTTTCTTCACCCCTTGAAATTATTGTCGAGCTAGCAATGAACTTTTGAAAAATACTATTGAAATACTTTATGAAATTGTATATTTGAAATACAATAAGCGGCAATTTTCCAATAATATGAAAATGTTAATATGAGTTCTATAGTATGAAAAGCGGTATCGTTGAGGGTTTACTATAATATTATCTAAAGTTTAAGGAAAACTGTTATGAATACCTTAAGAAATAAAATTATAATGGAAATAATATATAATATATGCTCATCTTATAAAAAATGATTTCGAAATATGAAGGAAAATTATTTATTTTGCCTAAAGTTTATTAAAAACAACATAACGTTTATTTTCACTGAGCTCGAATTTTGAATGATTCCACATTTGATGTTATACAGCTTTACCTTTTAAACAAAAAAAAGTATCATAAGACAATTTCACTCTTTCATATGGAAATTGGGGTCTGGCACAAGAAAATCAAATTTTGAATTATTGTTTTAAGAAAAACGAAAACGTGAAAAACTCGCTCGCATCCAAGTTAGCGAAAAGGCTACTTACTGATTCACAAATCAGAAAAATTGACCAGCTGGAGATCGAATCTGGCTCTTAAAGGCAAAGACAGTTTTTTAAGCCATGAAGCCACATCATCAAGACAAGCTAATATTAAAACACACCCCAAAATTTTATAAGACGATTAGAAGAAGAAGAAAATACGAAATAAAAGAAAATTATAACAAGCTGTTTTAATCACAAACAAGTTATATAATATAAAACATAAAAAAAATGTCCGATAACTAATGCTTTTTATTACGTTAAATTAAGACATCTTTTTCGAATTGTGAAATTATGACTTAATAATAAATTACAAAAATTTGACATAAATGTGATTTGAAAACTCATAGATACAATATTACAAATTGTTTATGGTACGCAGCGCATTATAAACATTACGAAAATTATTTGACAGTTTTCGACCAATCAATTATTCAATAGCCTATAAAATAAAACGAACAAACATGTGCATAGATAGCACCTCGAAATTAATGACACTTCAGAGAGTCGGTAGTTTCAAATGTAATCCGTCAAAAAATAAACGTTAAAAGTAAACTCAAACGTTATTTTAATTATAAAATCGATGTTTCTTACAATGTTATCGCTGATCTTAGAATTCGTTTTGTATTGCCTACTCATAACAAATTTACTATGTAAGCAATGCGGATATTTTCCTTCTCCGAGAGAAATTCTTCCGAAATCGTTACCGAGTCGTATTTTAGGCAAGGCTGTAGCCTAACACTTAACTGCGTTCTATAATTATATTTACTATTAAAAAACTGAGACCGATGGAAAACAATAAAATGAAAATCTTCCATCCTGACGGCGAAAAATACAACATAGCATGGTATTACGTAAGAAATGGAAATATAAGTAAAATTCTTCACGCGCTTTTTCTCAATTCTTTTTTTATGATGTTGTGTATAAGAAAATAATCATGTCAGATCAATCAAACGAAATGCAATACAGAACCATTATCCAAAAACTGTATAAGTCACATTTTCACACATGCATAACGAAAAACAGTAAAACATCTCTAAACGGTGTATAATTTGATCTGAAAGAGTTTTTCATGGTAGAAGTCGTGTATGGCTTCCTGTGTGTCAAATTTTAATATGAAGCGTATAGAGAAATAAATACATTTATGATAGCAATAATTGAAAGGGGGGATTTGAGTGAGGTTCAGGTCGAGGGAGGGCGAGGAAATCGGTTGTCAGGGGGAGGGTGGTGACGGACACGCAACGGGGTGAGATCGGCCACTCCAGCCTTAAATAAGGAGACACAAAAAATGTAACCGATAGTAAAAATCCCGATGGGACAGATAATCGATAGGGCTGGGGTCGAAAAAAACAGAGGGTAGTACATACCGGGGGCCAGCCGCAGGCAGCAGGCCAGGCCGGCCAGTAGCGCCAGCAGGCCGGGCATTTCCTAGCGGTGCCGCATCCCTGGGCACCCGCGGCACGTGCGCGCGCTGCGGCTCGGCGCGGCAGACTGCCGCCCGGGCGGCGCGCGCTCGCATCGATACTCTCCCCTCTCTTTTCCTCGTCCCTCTACCGAAGTAAGCCTTTCACCCTCGCCCTCCCCCGAACCTCCGGCCTCTCCGCTGGCAACCCCTAGCGCTGCATCGCACGTGACCCCGATCGGCGCTGCAGCCGAGGACCTCTCGTTTCCACTTTTCGGAAATTCAAAAAATGGACATGTAAATGCCGCGCGGGAAATTTTTGACAGAACACAATCACATTTATCTCTTTACTTAATTATTGAAATATTATCTTTGAATACAGAAAACTTCATCTCGTGATTATCATGAAAGCATTTCATAACTTACATTGTTATTCTACAACTTAAGAAGATTTTAAAACATTTCCCATTATTTTATAGTATGGTTATCAAATGAACGTAGTCACTTTTTCATCAGAAAATTTTCATGTGAATTTGATAATTGGTATCATTTATTCTATTTTATTTTTTCCGTTTCTATTTTTTGATTGATGCTTAAAATAATTATGAAAATCTTCTTAAATTTAACACGTCACTATTTAGTTAAATGTTTTAAATTGAATACATAAATATATTTTCTCAACCTTATGCACTACCACACTAACTGAAGCTGACACACGTGGAATAGCTACGCACATTGTATTTTATAGAGTAAAATTAAGCCAGCTTTCATTTATCAGCCATTTTCAGAAAAAATATAAACAGACGAGTTTACGAAGAATGTTAGTTTTCAGTAATCCCAAATAATCAACCGACGGCTAGAAGCGGAGGAAATATGGAAAGACTAGATTACTTTGTTAAATATAACGATCCAATAATAAATTTAGACATTAAAAGTGTTTTACAAAAAATTGTTTCATATGATGAATGTTTATTTTAAAGACTTACAATGGTCGTACGTCCATTATTTTGTAGGAAAGTTCTTAACTTGAGTGACGTCATTAATGTATTTGCTTTCGTCTGCATTGCACATGTACTATTTTTTGGAAGTATATTAATATAAAATATTTGCTTTGCAAAAACTAACTTTTCTTTGCATACAAAAACGGTGTAAGTATTAAGAAATATAAAAAAATTCACTATACATGTATTCAAGACATAAGATGTCGACTAGTCACTGCTTAATCTGCAAACCGGGTAACTCACCACGGGGAAAATTTTCAGGACATTGAAAAATCTTCATAATTTGACTGTCAAATGGAATTTGAAATTCCAAAATACACATCGTTACTTTTATTTTTAAATTAGCAAATAACAAAAGAGTATTTTTGAAATTATTGAATTCCGCTTGGTTAAATAATAAGGATTTTTAATGTCCAAAAAAATACTGAGTAGAATTAGCCGGTTTTCAGTTTAAAACAGTCAATATGTATTCAATAAGATATTCAAATAACACTATATTAAAATATAAGATAAACTAAATTAAACTATTTCGTGTATCAAATGTATTGTAGACTTATGTTTCTTAAGTCTTATTACCAAAATTTAACGTATTTTGTTCAAAAAAAACACAAACAACTTTCTCGTAAAACATTTTATTAATTTTTATCAGTTGCTATTTTCTGGCATATGATCCTTTTTCATGTGTCCTTCATTTTCTCAAAAATGGTCACCGTATGTGTACGAACGTTTAATTGCTCGAGGCATTAATATCCCCATAACCTACCCCATTAATTTAATACGCGCGATGAGATGTAAAATAATACCAATCATAATAATTAGCCCAAGGGGAAAAACGTTTTTGACGAAAGCAGCCTTACAAGTTTTTAATTAAATATATAGTAAGCGTATAAACAAATGCTTAATTAAAATTAAAATGTAATTAAAACATAAATAAGGTCTCTCAGATTTCATCACTTACGTACTGGCACTACAAACGAAGAGGGTTACGTTGACCACTTGTCTACAGGGTAGTCAATTTTTTAATGATTTTCTACCAAATTGAAACGATTTATTTTAACGCAATCTTTCCAGCGGGCAGGCAGTAAACTGTAGGATGTGGCCAGAACGTTCCGTTTTTAGATAAACTTAAAATAAATTACCAAATCTTCCGGTGATAAATATCAACGCACTACAGCAAGGATGTTGCTAATTAGGCTATAATAATATCTATAAGTATCTATACACCTTCCCTCCTTCGTGCGTAGAATAAAATCAAGATAATATGGAATTAAAAGTACTCATCGGCCAATGAAACCTAACGTTAAAAGCTATGCATAGCTATCAGCAAGTACATTGTGCAGCTACTGGGTAGGTCGAATTTCAAATGTGCACCAAGGGTTTTTTTCGCACCTCTTCGAGTTTATCTCAAGTAACTGAAGATTTTACATATTTGTCAATTCAGCGAATTGTTCTGTTTTATAATGTAAATGGTTAAAAGGCTTGCATATAATAGTAAGAATAAAGGTAATAAAGACTGTTGAAAGGCATAGTTGTTGACTACAAATACCTACGCCCTGAATCTAAAATAAACTGAGTAATAGCAAAAGTCACGATTATGGCGACAGATATAATATTAAACAAAATATTTTTAGACAGTATACGCTAATTTGGCGGTTTCCAAACTACGGGGAGAGCACTTATTTAAATGGGGCAAAAATGCACTTTTTTCGACATACTGAAACCATTTCTACCATTGAAAAATGTGTCCATATTATTTTATAAATAATTTTTCAATTGACTTTTTGGATTAATCAACTATAACATCAAAACTGAATAAAAAAAGGTCAGCTGACATCAGCTGTTTAGCTATATCCTGAAAACCAGTGGTGTGCTCCGTTTAATAAGGAAACAGGATATTTAAAATATTTTCATTAATAATTAATTAATAATGAACTATTCATACAGACATAATCTAAGTTGAATTTGATTCGAATTTTATTTATCTAAATCTGATTATAGCCCTTGGAAACCCTTGAATTGAATCATGATAAATTAGAGATAATAACATGCAATTTTCACCTTTCACCACTTACAATCTGCAACATAATGCCAAGATGCGGCGTCATCTGGGTATCCTGTATATTTCAGTTGCCTTTCTGTTCCTCAGTAATAACCGTATAAATGCGAAAAAAACAGTGTGCAAAAAATAATTGTTCCGTATTCCTAGACCGTACAAAAAGAGATTCGGGTGTACATTACATCAACTGTGGAAGTCTAGATAGATCCCAGTCGATTTTCGATATTGATTCCAGTATCAAGGACGGTACAGTAATCATAGAGCTAAGGAACTGGAAAGGCATGTGCAATTGAACATAGCTATAGGTAATACGTACGATGTCTTTGGCGTGAGGAGATTTTACTTCAGTCTATCATCCTTCTCTTCATCTAGCAGTGAACTTTTTCCCTAATTCTAACAGGAAACGCTTTCAGTTTCGCTGTGAATATCAATAACAGTGCTTGCTAACTGCTGTGTTCATAAATGGAAAGATGTTCTAGACCACTGTTTTTTAACCGGTTGTCCGCGAAGATTTCCTTAAATCCGCAAAAATTTTCTTAAATTTCAAGTAATAAAATATCAAGCATACAATGTTGCAAAATTAATTGTTTTGAATTAAAATCAATTATATAAATATTTCTTATATTATTCCGATGTTGATGGTCCGTAAAACATTTATTGATTTTTTTGGTGTTCCGCGGATGTAAAAAGGTTAAGAAACAGTGCTCTAAACTATCCCGTGATCTCGTTGGAAGCAGTATCGGTCAGCTAATATAATATAATACATAAATCTACAGATCTAACATTTACTTTAATATATTTAAAAATACATGCATAGAACTAAAAATAAAAGTAGGGAATTCAACTAGAAGTTTCGCAATTGGTACAATTATTGTTACGAATCAAGTCATGGTGACTTTAAGTTTTCGAAGTTAATTACCAACGCGAATATAAACTACCGTCAAAAATTCAGCTGAAGATTCTCTTAATCTCTCGGTATTTTTTTAATCCATGTCCGCTCCCAACGTGGAGCATATGGCCTCCTAATGGAGGTATCTCAACAGAATTTTTCTATAAGAACTGCATGTTTGTCTATAATCGCTCTCGCTGCGCCCCGTGAGGATCGGATGGGTGGGAGGGAGTTTTTTAGACATCACAAGCACTCAGATCAATTCATGAAAACTGTCCGCACCGGGATTTGAACCCGAGACATCCGTAGCCATAGCCAACGATGCTACCAACTGTGCCACAGACGCCGATGGTATTCATCACCATTTTATTATACCTGAGAGACACGTTTCTAGACAGTAGTATTGTCACAAATCCAGCAATCGTCTCGTGTACAGAAATTGCAATCTATGAAAATACGATTTCATCTTTCTTGAAATCATGTATGATCGTGGATGATTCAGCGATAAAAGGAAGAGTAATATATTTTACTTTCAAAAAAGCTGATATTTTCTACTACCCTTCGACACATTTTCTTAAAATCGGGACCGGTTTCGGCTAACAAACTGAAGACTATTTAAATTATTTCGGATATTATGTTCGCCACAATTTTATTATTTTAAGAAAAATGACAATCTTTGAACTTGTGTGATAGCGACATATATTATATTAATAAAATAATTGGACAATATAATAAGCCAGCTTTCTATAATGTTGCTAACGTCTCAGTTGATCAATCTACCTACGTTGTATAGATAAATGTTGCCCTAAGATCAGTGACTAATATTTTTTCAATAAACTTACTCGAAGTAAGAAATACTTATATTATTATTTGAAAAGCCATATCGAAAATTCAAAAACAAATATCTCGGTAATAATGTCACCTTTTTGCGGATTGTAATTTTGAACAATTACAACGTTGCTATTCAGACGTTATAAAACAATGCGCACTACATAAATGTTGCTTTATCCGAAATGTATAAATTGAATTAAACTCACAATTTACTAGCGACTTTCATAAAAAAACACCTTCGTTTATAGATTATTGTTTATTTTATAGTTGTCGATAAAACAAATCATGGCAAAATATAATTGACTGAAAAGTGATCATTCTTTTTTCAAACGTCAATAAGTGGAAATATTTTTTAGTACTGACCCCTAGATAGAGATGTCACTGATCCGAATAAACTCTCTCGAATCTCAATATAGATGGGGAGGCACGCGAGTACTCGTACCACGCAATGATTTATTTGCCCACATTGTCTCCAAGTTCGCATGTTGCGCTATTCAGTATTACGCCATCGGTCCCCTTATATAAAGCGGCGATTGCAATTGGAAAGTAGACGGAAGGCAATCAGTAAAATCAATTTGATTTTTGTGTATTAATTTGTATCTGAAAAATATGGCCGATTAGAAAATCTTTCGACTCGTAAAAACTCTTTAATGGTTATTCTGGTTGGAATATTCGTGATAACCATTGGCAATTTTCTAGATTAGAGTCTCCAAAATGTTTAGCCTAAGGGTCACACAGACTTTTCTCCACTAAGTCACAAGGCCCAAAACCTAGCTCATGGTACTAATACACTGTAGTTTGGAATTACGCACAAATTTCGGTTGCTACTTACGGGCAAGGATATTTCAGTCCGGCGGATATAGCCGATAGGCGACAAGGAAAAAACCAACTTCTGCCTAAATTATTCAATCATATTAAGTCCTTTTTGACAAAAAATTTGGTTGATCAGTTGCATAAATTTTTTCATGGCATTTTTTCCACTTTCGGCACTACTTATATGTGTGAAAAACGGCGCGCCGGATATTGGACATGTTCAGCCAGCGACCGCGAGCTGGATTGGTGGTGTGCTTGGAAACCCCTGCTAGAGATCGGTGCACGTGGGACTGTTACACATTATATATTTTCGTACAAGTAATTTTTTTTTTTTCTTATTCCAATGTTTTATGGTTCATGGTCGGTCAATTATGTTTCAGCGGTTCAATCTCCCTTTTCAGAGAGGGTATAAATAGAGCATGTAGCCTAGTAGTCAACGTCGTTGGCTTCGGTCACGGTATTTACGGGCGCAAGTCCTAGTACCGACAGTTTCATAAATTGATTTTTAATCAATTTATGGATTTTTGTTCGTTTGCATGGATGTCTGTGATGTGTGAACTTCCTCCCACCCATCCGATCCCATAAACGTGGCGTAGCGTCAGCGATAACCCAACGATTAGTTCTATTCTTCTATCCTTCTATCCTTAACTCGAGGTCGATATGATACGCATCGTGGCAACAAAACGTGTACAACTCATTACTAACATCCTCTAAACATCATTTTATGGAACAAATAAAATTAGGCGAAGTTAAAACACCACAGACATCCATGTGCATGGATACCGTTTGAAAAGAACGGTGTATTCAAATAAACATAATAAAGATGGCAACCTTAGAGCGATTTATACTACAACGATAGTTACTATATAACTAAATAACATTAAAAATAGCAATAAAGTATGTTGGGGCTGGCCAAGAATTTTACTCCTTTGGAAAATGACTTACTAAGTGAAAACGCAACTTGAACTGGTCGAAATAGTTTTTCGCGTGTTGTCTGAAAAGTCACCATGCGTCGGAAAAATACCATAACGCCTACAATCACATTTTTATAAGTTTATACACATATGTACCTGTATTAGTGTATAACACAATTTGGTTTTAGAATAATATTGTTCTGTAAGTGAAAACATTTGTAAGAAAAGGACGGGTAACTAGTTAATCAGAATCCAAGCTTTTGATATTTTTTGAATATTTATTATACATTTTAAATTTTTTTCAATCCAAGATAAGTCGGACAGGTATCTAAGCATATTATGTATATTTATTTTACCTTCATTTGGTAGCGCATAATTGCATTCTTCTATGCAATTCCTTTTATCAGGTAGGACATATTAAAAGGGGGACAACTCTAATGTTGTAAATTTACAACTTGAACGTGACATTAAATCCTAAAGCGAGATTCAATAAAAGAAATAAATCCATGAAAAAATATTATTTTGTTTTCTGTAGTTTGTGTGTGGGATCACAAATATCAGCACTAGCATTTTTTCTGAAAAGCCTTCAGTAAACTTATAACAAATTAATATATAGTAGATTCTATGTAACGTTTATCGCCCTTCCGCGGGGAATAGTATAGCTTATCTTTACTTTAAATATCATTTGAAAATGCCAACTCATCAATTAAAACAGGTTCCAGTCATTCAAAATTTACATAACCACTCTGTAAAGCACTCTGATTGAGAGTCTATGCATTTAAATACAGCCTTTTGACTGAATCCCAACTTTTCATGACATTATGTTTATTCAAAAATAAGTGTATTGAAATTTTACTAATTACATGGGCTTCTTGTAATGGTTTCAGTAAGGGTGTAAAAGTAAGGGGAGTACAAATAAGTATATTATTTTTGGTGAGTGGAGATTAGCAAATTATCTCTGACATAACGCTCTTTAAAAACAGTAAGAAGAGAGCCTAAAGTATTCTTCAGTTATGGTGAAAATGGATAAGATTTAAAAATTTTGAACATTTTCAGGGAATAAGACAATATACTCAGTTGTTTTACTTTAAAATAGTTGTTAGTAGATAATCGATCTAAGAATAGGAGGTAATGAATTCAAGTCATAATTCATAACTTCTGCCTTTCGCTTGGCCATACTATAATCACTTATTTAAGAATAGATTAATCGCGTGCCTAGGATTGATCGATGCATTTTACTTTATTTGAGTAGAAATAACTTTTAAACTTTCGAACAAATATCATTTGCAGTGTATTTACAGACTAAACTAATGCTTTTCTACTACCCATTTTGGTAAATGACCTCCTAAGCATCAAATACTTAAAGCAGTGGTTCTCAAATATTCTTAATTTACTCAGGACCAGATAGAACCGTTAGAAACCTTAACAGATTTCGGTTCTCTCCATTTATATAATATTTTACTATCTGCCCGGTACTTTCCCTTACGAGATCATGGGACATCACCTCGTGCAGCTGTTCACATGTTATTACTAATCGGAATCTTTGGAGGTAGTTCTCCACGATCACTATCAGGTTACTGGAGGCTAATTCATTCAAACACAAAGTGAATCATACTTATCATCTGTAGACTCCAGTGTAAGTGCCCTAATGTTAATTATTTTAACGTCTGTGATGTCGTCATAGCAACGCAAACCATGTCTAAGTCGCATAGCAACCAAAAATACAAAAATAAATATAGAGCGGAAAATTATTCATCATTTAAATTTAAGAAAACGAAAAGATATCTAAAAATATGTGTGACAGTTACAAATATAATACACTATATATAACTTAAAAGGATATTTCGGTTTAATATCTAGTTCTAAATAATATGTAGACAATAAAATCTGTTAAATAAAATATTATTTTTCAAAATGAAACAACTCAGGAAAGATTGAGAATAACATTCATGCTTTTATTTTTACCTTTTCTAATTCCAATTTAAGATACTAAAATTCAAAAAATTTCTCAAAATTAATCTTACGTAACACATAACATGCAGTAACCAGATAACTAATTGTGTGAAATTCCTGAGATTAATATATACTATCAATTTTTATTATTTGTAAATCAATTCAGGGGTAGTCAAAGTGTCGACCGCGTAACCATTCCTAGTCGCCCGCCTATCTGATAGACGGATTTTTTCGGTATCATAAGATATAGGACATTTTTTTCGTGGTAAATTTACAAAAGTATTTTGTTTCCCTTAAATATAAATTACTTCATTATAGTTGTGTCCATCACCCATGAGAGATTGCTTGAAATGTAAAACTTCAATTTAAACTTATTTTTGGCTTTAAATTACTAATTTTAGTGATAGTAGCTCGCCTTCAATAATTTCCAAAGCAGTTCACCTGTAGTGTTTGAAAGTTTGGCCACCCATGGTATACATATATATAACACATTTTATATGTATGTAATTTATTTTGAGAGCCCCTCCATGTGGAACATTATTCAGGTGCACCATTTACAGTTTTGCACCATATGGTCCATCGTGAATTCAGCAATTTCTGCAGTACCCTCTTCTTTTGATGCTTACGCACGTGCTTATTTTGCCTTATGATTAATCCTGCATTGAATATTTACTGAACTTATTTACTGAAATAAGAAAAACAAAATTAAACGGATATATTCATATTTTTATGATTATGGTAATAAAGTTGACTTATAGAACATGCTTATGTTACTTAATACAATACTTTATCGGCTCCGTGTTTGAGTGGTTAACGTCATTGGCTTCGGCTGAGGTACTCACGGGCTCGAATCCTAGTACGCACAGTTTCATAATTTGATTTTTCAATTGATTTATAGACTTCTGTTCGAATGCCTGTTGTCTAAAATTCTTTCCCACCCATCCGATCCTAAAAACGGGCCATAGCGAAAGCGATTAGCTAACCTCTATAATTCCCTAACCGTATCCTTCTAACCTTACTCTCTTCGAAAAAAGAGAGGTTGAGTAACAAACGGTTCTCGTAAAAAAAACTTATGTTGAGATAAACTCTATTATCAGTTCATATGCTTCACATTGAGAGCGGATATGGCTTATAAAAAATGTAACTTAATACTTATTGTAGGCAAAATTCTAACGATGGTGGTGAAACTATAAATTGGTAGCCCTTGAAAGACATTCGATTTTTTTATCTTGCATTATGCAATAGTACATTTTCTAATAGTATGTACCATGATTGTACGCAATGCCGAAATTCTACCACTTTTGCTTTCCGGTAGCGAATCATGGCACTGACCACGACTGGTGGTAAATTGGGATTATTGATGACCAGCCAGCTTTCTGTTACGTCTGTGGTCATGAAGAATCGTTAAGTCTACCTAGGTAGCTACGAATACCTACGAATTATTGACGTCTATTCAATAGAATGTTTTTTCTCCAAATATGCATTACATCAATTATTTTCTGAGGTTTTCGTGTTTAACGTATTGAAAATAGAGTAGAAATTAATTGTATCTAAAAAAAACGTTCTCCCACGTCAAATGCAACCGGTAATTGGACTTTTATATAGTTATGTCACAAAACTACATACAAAATAATTTTAAGAGGGTAAGAAGATCGAAGTAGTGTGAAACCAGTGATTTTTGGAATTGTTGTACAAAATAAATATTTTTTAATTTGTTACAATACTATGAAATTTGCCTAATTTATTTGGGGCATGGTTTTATAAAGCTAGGTTAATCTAATTTATCCTTTCACACTTTTTTAAATCATTTACTTGTATAAAATATAGAAAATTAAAGTGCGAACTTTATAACATAATATTATATAACTCTCGTGGAACTAAATAATTTGACACCATTATACTTATTATTCAAATCTTGCAATTAGAGCGGAAACGACGTTCTTTTTAATTATTTTGTTCTTTTAAATGATACCTTTCGTAGATATAAAATTGGACCACATTATTACGCAGCGATACTATAGAACAATTTAAAAGTTGGCACCCCTGGTTGATAACCCATAAAGTTCGGTCACATTCGCTGCGTCTATTTTGTTGGGGTACAATAGAAGCATATTCGCGGCTACCGCTACACCTGCCGCCTTAAAATCTATTGTCATAATGATAATAATTTATAGACCCAGCTTTCCATGTATTACATCACTCTATTGCGTAGTTCATGCGATTAAATACGCAACCCTCACTGATATAATTTGTATCATTGTTTGCTATTATTCTTATTTATTTGAGACACAACAGGTTTAATTGACTTGTTAAAACCGATGAAGCTCTTGGTTTTACACGTATTCATAATTATTTCAAAATAACGATTAGAATTATAATTATGTTCAGTACCTATTTAAAAAGGAACGTTTCGTTAGTAGGTCGGAGGCTTTCGAGATGTAGTTGTAACAGTGTACAAAGAAAATATCCCCAACCGATCGTGACACCAATGAAGAGTGTTTAAGACGAACTAATAGATTATGTATGTCAAGCAAGTTTACAGTGACAACTAAATGCAAAAAAGCTACACACCCGGTCACATTTTCCACAATGAAACAAACGAATTATTTGATCTCACAATAAAACAGATAAATAGAGATTCTCTGGGCTACAGAACTTACAAAAATGGCTCAATTTCCAAGACATTGATAAGTTCAGTAAAGAAAAACGCACTGCAACTTAATTGACAACGGCTCCAAAAGAAGAAGGATTTAATGGAAGAGATACCAACTTTCGTAGAAGATTTCATGAAATTTATATATTTTATTTACAAAAAAGCATCGCCTTATTTGAAATTTAATCTGACATAGCCATACCTTATTTGCAAATTTAACAAAATTCGATCTAATATGTAATATTTGCTCTCTAGAAAATATTTTTAACGTCTAAGAAAAATATGGAATAACATTGTTTTTTATTTCTAAAATTATTGTTCAAATTTTCCAAATATAAAATGGTATTTATGAAACAAAAAACAAATCACCGCCAAAGGCTTTCAAACCATCAATCTTTAAAAAAGACAGTTGAAGAAAGAATAAGGACATAATATCAATTTCATGATTATTCTGGATAATTTCAATTACTAATAACTTTTATCAATAGATTTCATAAACTAACTTCCACGATATATTTCACCACCGTGATCCCCAATTGAATTCATTTCATCTAAAATTTGATCTAGCTGGGTGTTTATTGTTGAAACAATTTTGTGTGTTTATTGTTACAACAATTTTGCATTATTATACAAAATAAAATCTAAATATATTTTGATGAAGAGAATGAGGGACGCTTTAATAGCTCATATTAAGCACTACACACAATCAACATTCCGAAACGAGAAAACATTGTATGAATTGAGACTGATAAATGAACATGAATTTATATTTTAGAAACATGATATTAATTTAAGCTTACTTACTTCATCGTACGGGTTTATTTGTATTGTTTACTGTTAGCACCCTAAGTTGAGTGACTGAGAGGTGGCTATATTAAAATACGTTCCTCTAGGTGTAAACTTGAATTTACTAGGGTTCGGTTATACTATTACTATAAAATCAGAGACCTGAACCGTTATTTTTTTCGCTCGGTTTTCATTTCGATTCGGTAAAAAAATATATGGGTTCAGTTATAGTTTTCGGTATTTGGTACAGCTCGTATTTAAATATTAGCAAGTTAATGTAAGTACACTCACACCGTCCATATCTCTCTTTATATGGCTTTTCGCTATTGTTGGTAATCACATACATAGTTAAAATGTCAAAGGAGAATATTTACTAACGTGTGCGGCTTGCCGCTGGTGCACTGCGGAATAGAGGACGGATTCTGATGTAGTTAAAATGCAGACAAAATATAATTTTTTATTCATACTTAAATGACTTTCTCTAGGCATGCCAACATTTCTTCGGGCCCTGCTTTTAGAAACAAAAATACGACAACATTAAAGAATCTAGTAGTTTGTTGTATTCTAAAAGTTATTTTTATGTGTGTATTTAGGTACCTATGAATGTATTTACTCTTGCTTTTCCGTTCACAAAATGTTTGTTCATTATCATTTTTATTATAATAATATTAAATCAAATTTATTTGAGATGGATAATATTATATTTTATCATCTAATTGACCTTCGGTAATAATGTATTTTATTGTTTAACTTAACTTAGAAAAAAAACCGAAATTAATGTCAGTTCGGTCTCGGTTTTTGTTCCGCCAAAAATAATGGTTTTTTCCAGTTTTTGGTTCGGGTCGCTGTATGTTTTGTCAGATATTTCTAAGAAAGCACATTGAACAACCACATATTAATTACAAATAAATTGAGTTCCAAAAATAGAAAAACAATTAATACATGCTAGATTTAAGTCGTGTACCTACCTATTTATGATCAACTATAAAGAATGAACTTTAGTATCACTATAAAAAGATGGGTACTTGTTAGAATATATGAACGCATTTGTAAGCCGCTGTGACAAAACACGAGTCGTCTTGGCGCGGATGCGCTGTATATATGCTGCTTTGCCGCTAATTTCAAATAATAGACCTCTATATTTTTGCATTACGAGAGTTTTTGGCGTTGACTGATTGACACCTTGAATTTTAAAACTCTATTACGTGAAGTCTGGTGAAGGTAATGAAACCGTTGTTGAGTTTTTACAAAATTACAACATAATACCATGGACATTAGATGGCATTACGAAACGATTATATTTATTTCAAACTTACGCATGCGCAATTCGTACACGATGATCTGTCATCCATATTTGTATGAAATACATCAACAACATATCGACAGTAATTTTGACAATACGTTTCATTATATTTATCCATTTAATGTCATTATTTTGGGTACTTGTTAGATATACGAACGCATTTCGTATTGTGAAAGTATAGAGGTCTAAGGCATGCATTAAATTATTTGAAATTAGCGGCAAAGTTGCATACATACGGCGCATGCGCGCCAAGCGATTCGTGTTTTGTTACAGCGGCTTATCAATGCGTTCTTATATCTAACAAGTACAAAAAAATGTATTACTGTTATTGCCCTGGCAATTTATTTACTTAGGGTGGCATAACTTTATTTGATGGCAAGTGATGCAATAGAAAAAACAAACGTCAAAATTAAACGTATGTAAACAAACTATAATGATAAAATTCAATCGAATTTTAATGAGAATTATGTGAAATGGCACCAACATATTGGGATATTTTTGAAAAAACCTCTAGACTTTTTACTGAAAGCAAAGCTATGATAGTATTGGAAAAGGGGGTTCATATTACTTACAGCTATGGAAAATTATTTGAATTTTCAAATAAACTGTTTGATATCATATCCTCCACATTAAGACCTGGTGAAAAAATTGGCATTTGTTTGGAACATGATGTTTTAATTCTAGTATTATTAGCCGTGTAAGTAATCATCTATGGATTGAATCCAAATCTTAATAATTAAAGTTATCATATTATACATTAATAAGTATTTGAGTGTCAACTGCACAGATCTCTTCATTCAGCGTACACTGTTGTAATGGATGATGATGATTTATGTGTCTTGTAATGGGCTGTTAATACTCAATTGTTTTCACCAATTAAATCGTCGATATTAACTAGTAAACTGCGTATCTCCATTTCAGCAAAATCTTCAGGGGAGTTTAAAAACTAAATAAATTCAGATTTAACCAACATTATTTTTGAATTTCACATATGTTATATGAATAATAATTTAACATTATTAATTCAACATTTGTAAAATTCATAGAATAACATTGGTTAACTCTCCTGATCATTCTGTTTAAATGTAGATACACAATTTGCTAGTTAAGCTGATGATATATGACGTCTATTTAATTAATCAGTGTTTTTGCGTAATGTATGTTTGACTATGTGCCACAACGGCTTATTATAAATTTAATCATGAAAAAAAAATTCTTATTTCAGGATCCATCGATGCCACTGTCGTTTTATTTTTCTCGACATAAAAAGACCTGAAACTCAACAGAATACAACCATTTCAGAATTAAAAATCGATTCATTATTCTCAATCTCCAAGAAAATTAATTACGACAGCTTTATCTGCGATGAAATTCCTGGTGTAGATAGACAATTAAATGAAACACTTTATTTATGGACAAAGAAAAATAGGCAGATTGCATGTGAAAAGATGAAGTCATTAATAATTTAGCATATTTTATAAAAACATCTGGGTCGACTTCATTAGCGAAAAATGTTGCCGTCACTCATGAATCAATTTTCCCTAATATTGAAGACTTCAAAAGAATTTTCAAGATTACAAACAAAGACATAATATACTTTTCCACTCCTCTAACTTTTGATCCTTCGATTATTGAAATATATTTAGCCGCATATTGCGGAGCGGCATTGTTAATATCAAAACCGTATTCTAATTTATTATTTCCACAAACTGAAAAATATCCTATCACTATTTGGCAAACGACCCCTTCGTTACTCCTTAACTTGGGACCAGATAAAATTCAACATACAATTTTGTGTTCTCTGTCACGACTTAAAGTGTTAGCTTTGGGCGGGGAACCATTTTTAATTTATAAAAAACTTTCTAAGCTAAAACACAAAGAAAATAAAACAGAGATATTTAATTTGTATGGAATTACAGAAGTATCATGTTGGGCATCTATTTGTAACGTTGATTTTAAAAGCACTGATGAAATAACAGATATTTCTATCGGTAATCCCCTCAGTGACACTGTCTTACAGATTATGGATGATAATGTAAAACCGATAACAGTTGGTATTGGAAACATTTATATAGGTAAGAAAACCATCACCATCGATTTTAAGACACATCCTGGATTAAAACCAAAATAGAAAATTAAAACCAAAATAGTATAAAATATGTGTTGTATAATAAATAATTGAGGAAATTCAGTATTAATCTCGTTTTCCTGTAAATTTAGATCTATTCTTCACAATTATTACTTATTTACTGTATGGTATGCAAATAATGCTGTGAATTTATTGATTGATACAAATTTAATTTTAAACATTACTTACATTCTAGGCAGCTGCATAAGAAAATGTTTAATAGGTGAAGAAACCGAATATTCACTGGATAAGAGCTTAGAAATTATTGATAGTAGCGAAATGCTTTGGAGAAAAACAGGAGATATTGGCGAAATAATAAATAACAATTTGATTTACTTCAGAGGCCGTAATGATGATGTTGTTAAACGATTTGGAACTAAAGTAAGCCTTGTAGAGGTGGAGACTTCTGCTTTGAAGTTCTCGGGGATTGAGCAATGCAAGTGTTTGTGGTTTAAAGATACTCGCATGTTAATGATGTTTTTTACTTCTAAGGTAAAAGCCAAAGAAGAATTGTTGTTATATCTACGAAAATCTATTCCCGCAGTTCAAATCCCTGATGATATTATTGAATTGCAAGAAATGCCAATCACTAGACATGGAAAAATATCTAAAAGAAAAATCTATGAAACTTATAAGAGCATAAAAAAAAGCAATGAACCGTGTCATCTTGACATCTCTGAAACAAGGAATAAGCTTAATAACTTTTTATCAGAAATATTATCAATAAAAGATCTGGCAAACAAACAGAGCTGTTCGTTTATTGAATTAGGAGGTAACTCAATAATGGCTATACAGCTTGTCAATAAGCTTGAGAATCATACGAAAAAACATTATGCACACTTATTCCCTTCTCTTTTAAATGACACTATTAGTATCTCAAATTTGCTTAATTTATTAGATTGTGATGCCACTGATATTAAAGTCGTTAAAACAATACCAAATGTTATAAATAATGAAACATCGCCCAACGAAGATCTCCATCCGGCCATATCACTGGGCAATAAAAAGAGAAAATTAAATGAGTGTTCAATAGACCCGATGTCTACGGGTGAATCATATTGTTTTGAAGTTGCGTGGAAAATTGATTTAAATAAATGTGTTGACGCTTCACCCATTCTATATAATTTCAGGTATTATATTTTATACTTATAATTTATATTACACAATTTTTATTGCACAAACGATATTTACAACTGAGAGCTTAGCCACATTGAATTATGAAAATTCATAGCTTGCATTATAATGAAACATGAAAAAAATAACTAAACCGTGTAAAAAAGATGTTTAGCTCCTTCAAAATCATGGATAGGTTCATGGATAAAAATACTGGTAACAATAATTGTTCAAAAATCGGTTACTAACTATGAATTTTTTCATATTTCATGTAAATTTTATCTCATTTAATTGAGAGACTTTTAAAGATTTATACTACTGATAATCATTGGTTGTTGTTTTTTTTTATTACATAGAAAAACTTTTTTTTTCCATTAAACTAGGTTAGATTAAAACTGCACAAAAAAGCCACGTAAATCGAGTGATGTAAATAATGTTCTACCAATTTTATTTTTAATTTTGCTAAGATGCTTTTCATAAACTCCTCTGTTAAATAAAAAAGGTCTCTTCCAACATTCTCTCCGTTATAATACCCACAAAGCACACGCAACAAAGTTGTCTGATCGCGTGAAAAATTCTGGATTCTCTGAGTGATAATGTATTTAATGCAATTAAATGTGGTTTAAATTTATCAATTTCTAGAGATAAAACATATTTGATTGTCGGCAGTCACTCTGGAAAAGTTGCAGTAATTGATGCAAAATCAGGATTGGAAGTACAGATTTTGGATGTGTCATCGAGAGTTGAAGCATCTGTTTTATGTTTTGATAATGTCGACAATAAACCACGAGCCATCGTTGGAGATTATTCAGGATGCGTATGGTGCTTCTCTATTTTGGATGCCCAAGTGTTTTGGACTGTTTCACTTGATGCTATGATCAAAAGTCAAGCTTGTCATTTAAATTCAAATGTATATGTCGCATCTTATAAAGGAGTTGTCAGTGAAATTGATGAAACGGTAAATATATTTGAATACAGTTTTAATATAAACCATTTTTAATGATCCAAACAGTATTCGAATATTACGTCAATCCTGGTCTTCAATTCAATCTCAACACAAGTTGGTCAAAGAGAACTGGTTGAATAATCAGTCGCTCTGATTTCTCTAGAAAGAACAAGGAAAGAATGACATGGCTTCGCAAGTATTAGTAGGTAATCGGTCACTTACCGCCTCACTTTCAGTATCCGATAGGGGTAGGTAGGGGGGGTTGACAACAACAGAAATCCACGCCTTTGGATACAAATACACATAGCGTGTGTGTTTTTACTTGTACCCATGGATTTCTACACTAAGTTAATACACATTTATCTAAAAATGGTGATTGATATCACTTATCATGTTACAGTTTTACAATAATTTGTTAACTCAATACCATACCTCAGTATTAAATAAATATAATTTTAGCACCTTTACCGTCAACGAGTATAATAGGATTAAGTATTTAAATATTGGTTTACATCTCTATAAATTATAACAAATATTTATTGAAGATAATGGATCATTCGTGGGTTAGAGTGTGAAGTCAGAAATTGTCATTTTGAGATAATTTCAAAAAAATATTAAAAAATTCCTCATATTCTTCCAAATATAATTCTATACCTATAATATTTTATTAATGATATTGTTGTTCATAAAACAATATTAGATATAGATTTCAATTAGAAGAATATTACATTGTTGGACTGTTTCTCACAATGCAAATTTCTAACTTATCTGACTTCACGCCTGGTTTCCATTACACATAAAACCCCGCTATGTATGGCTACTTGGTACACGAGGGAACGTACCCCTTGTGCTCAACTTAGCTGAACTTAAAAGAGTGAACATAGTCGAACTAAAAACTAATTCGGCAGTATTATTATTAATGTTTTTTTATTTTGAAATTATCACTTTGAAAGTTTTGTACCAACAATTCAAAATAGTTCAATTTCAGAGCGGCGAAATACTTTCAAGTATTGCAATCGGAAACAGTGGAATCACGGCAGATCTTCTTGTATCAAGAATGGGATATATTTTCGTGGCTTCATTAAACGGTACCTGTGCATGCTTAGAGAAAAAGGAAGGAATTTTTCGAATTAAGTGGAAAAGTAATCTATCAAGTCCTGTTTTCGCCAAGCCTGCCTTCATCCACAGTGAAAGCAGAATTATATTCACTGAAGTGAATGGAATATTACATTGTTTTGATTCATTATCAGGTAGCGCAGTAAGTAATATATTAATATTTCCAACTGATTTTGACCTTGTGGTAGCATTTAAGTACTTTTATGCATACAAGTGTCCTGCCTAAATGGATTCGAAAATCTACTTCCCATGATGTTATTTGTATTTGGGATATGATAATATTTAAAACACTCTTTTAGTATTATCATAACTGTGGCTGTTTCTACTTTCACATTAGATATTTATGTTTTGCTAAGGCCGTTATTTTTGGTGTCAAAACTACGTAATATCTTATTTATTTTATGATGTGTCTATTTTTAGTGATATAGTGGTGATGTACATGTATTAAATGAAATGTATCAATCTTAATTTTATTAATAATCGATTTAATATATAGGAAAATCGGATTCCCAATAATAATATGTCTGTGGAATTTGACCAAAGTGCTTGTTAAAAATCGATAATTGAAACTGGCTGAAACAATATTGCAAATGCCAACTGGATTTCTTTACAAAAAGCAATAAAAATAAGAAACTTCCAATCAACTTCAGAAACTACAAACAAATTATTAACTTTATTTGGAAATCTGATATTATTTTTACCATTATATTTTTTTATGCCTCTGAGTATCTTGTAACATTAAGAACTGTTCCATGGTCATGAATCTTGTTGTATTTAGTTCTATACGAATTCTTCAAGATTCTTGTGTAACTAAATATGCTTTGATATTTTTACAATAATACAATAGAGTTCTACCAAGTAAATACCAATTAAGTCAATGAATCTTTTGTCACTCCAACATTGTCCTAGTTGATACTTCAATAATTGACGCTAATTATTAGCCAAGAAGATTGTACATTGGTTGGTAAGATATATGAGAATATATTGTTGTACCAATGAATAATACCTTGATGTACTTATTCATGACTTTCAAAATAAAATTTATAGTGTTGGTTTGAAAATAAAATAACTATTGGGGTTCAGAAAAGTAATTGTACAGGTGTTTTTAAATACACAAGAATAATCAATTAATGATTTAACAAACTGAAATTGGCACAAGGTATATTGGCTCAATAGAAAAGATCACTGTATACTAACAATATGAAGAAGCCTTCCAGATTCTGAAACCAATATGGTAAATGCCATGTTTGGTTATAAAATCCGCCTTTGTGAACATATCACACTATATTATTAATCCAATTAATTTGTACATAATTATTCTTTTGTATTGTATTAATTCTGTTAAGATACCTCCATTAGGAGACCATATGCTCCACATTGGGGCGGACATGGAAAGAAAATTGTATATATATACAACAAAATATCGTCACTGTTCTGGAAGAAATCACTCAATCGAAAAAATGACATATTGAGTTAGTTATACCAAAATGTTCAAATTAAATTTGAAATTTTGGATTGAGTTGCCGAGTTATGACAAAAATACATGGAAGTCCTTAATAATCCAAATCCATCAAGCACCCTCAGTCGATGTCTTAAATTATACCGTATGACACTTATTTTTATAAATTATACTTTTACTTAAAAATAGTTTTGTACAAAAAAATGAAAAAGATATGCCATATCAAGCATTTGACAAACTTTTATGTGCAATTACTCTAAACTAGTATTTTCTTCCAGAACAACGACGATATAATAAAACATGTACCCAGTAATTTCATTTATCCAAGAACCTTGATTGTAGTTCAGTTTCATATAAAGAATGAACATCAAATGTACAGTTGAGGTTCTTGAATGAACTGTATTAAAAATGAAATTAAGGGAATTTTCACTTCGTGGGACTCGACAAAAATTTGATTGGGTCAATTTGAAACCAAATGGTACACATCTTACAATTAGTTCTATTTTAACTAAATTGAACGCAATTTGCTCCTATCAACATGGATGTCGTATATTTAAGGAAACATGGCAGGATCACAGTTAAAAATGAAACAAAAATTATAGTTTAAAACATATATTTGAGCCAATTATAAAAGTACATTATAAATAATGATAATTTACTGCACTCCATTCAGTGATGAGGCGCAAGTATGTTAGCTTCAAAGCCAAATAACACAATGGCTATTAAGTATTTATTTTATCTAACATGTTAGAATATTGTTAAATTTGTAGCATAAAAATATTATTATATACTATAGGAAATAAAGCTCTGAAAGTACACGCTTGATGGAAATAGTACAGTTAATGTAAGATTACAGATAATCTCGATTACTATCACTTTTAAAATAATTCTCTTTTTTTACAGATATGGGCTTTTACCGAAACAGATGGATTAATATTTTCATCATGCGCATTAGCGGTATCAGCGGAAAAAGAATATTTGGTTTTCGGATGTCACGATAATCACACTTACCAATTAGCTGTCGAAGAGAACCAACCCCCGATCGTTCTCAATAAAATAACACTAACATCTGAAGTGTACTCCACACCGTGCTGTTTAAAGGAGTTCGGTATCATAAGCATTTCTACAGACGGAAACATAATAATTATAGACAGTCGGCTGGGGCATATAAAAGCTCAATATAAAGTACCAGGAAAAGTATTCTCATCCCCTGTCGCTTCGGGCGATACAGTTTATGTCGGATGTCGAGATAATTACGTATACTGCCTGAGGATTGTCAAAAAAGAAAATGAATTAAACAAACATCTATAAATTCATTTTTTATTTTATCTTCACTGATTATGGGACATACATAAACAAAAGTACTCCATTTACAATTATTAATATGAGTAGTAAGATATATGAAATGGAATGCAATGCTATGACAATGAAGTTAACGATACGACAGCGACGACTTCCGCTGTTCACCGTCGGCACACGAACAATATCGCATCATCGAGTCGTATTGAACTCCAGAAAATAAAATTTCAGTTACCCTAAAATGACAGATAATCTTCCCGCTTATTTTTTTATTCAACTTCTTAAATCGAAATAATGTAATTTGATAATTTTAGTTAATCACACAGGATTCAATCGCCTCGATAAACATTTACATAGGCTCACTTAGAATAAAGTCGTCTCAGCATGCATACATTTAGTCTAATCAATGAACTATCCAGACGTCTCCAAGCTTTTAACATAAAAAATACATTTACAGTTAGAACTTATAACAGATAACTAGAAAATCTAAGCTGACCGACATAATCCCTATGCCTGAACGATTCTTTTATACAATAAAATTCCTGTAAAAGCTATGCACCGATGCATTCAAGATTTTAGTTGATATATTACAAGGTTTTATTGTGTTACTGCTCTTCTTCGCCTAGCTCAAGCTTTATCTTCGAAAAGTCAAATTCCTCTCCTGTTCCTCGCTTAAATATATCCAGTACGTCTAAACAGGTAGTCTCGAAATGAGTAGTCGCATCGTAAGACTCTGATATGAATATTTGGCTCTGTAGTCCGTCGTCAGTGGGTTCCATGTAATCGGAAACGGAGATGAATTTCTGTCTGATAGGACCGAGCAGTTCGAGTCCGGGTCTGATCTCGGACTCCGGATCGGCTGTTTCCACAGTCGTAGAGACCATCGCGATGAACCATCCTTTGGCACTGACTTGATGAGTGTAAGAAATTAGGGATACGTAGATATCAGAACGTCGTCCCACTTGCTTCTGAGGGATAATGATTTGGGTGGAGAGCGCGTCTTTCGTTTGTGCGATCGGGTGATCTAAGAGACAGATACACCGGACGACGTGTCCTCGTTTCTTTACTTTATCGGCAACATAGCTGGGGTCGCAGTAGACCTGTTTACATTTGGCTATTTCCGTTCCAGAGCGAACCCCGACCACTTTTCCTCCTTCTCCAATGACGATTTCATCGATGGGTTTATCCAACATGTAAGTGCCTCCGTATATAGCCGACAGCCTCGCGAATCCCTGCGGTAGTTCCCCGAGCCCGTACATGGGATACAGGTAAGGAGACTTACCGTAGCGCGCTAGAGAGTCCGAGTATAATTTAATACGGCGAATAGTCTGCTGGGCGGATTGCAAAAGATAATCGTCGTCTCTGTAGAGAGCGAGGGCGTGTCCGGTGAAGTCTTGGGTGTTCTTGTCCAGACCGAATTTGTCATAGAGGGCTTGCATGTTCGCGGTCGTAGGATCGAAATCCTTCCATGTTTTTGGGTCATCTTCTTGCACGTCCTGGACGTAAATCAAGAAATTTCGAAAGCGACGCTTCTCGAAAACGCCCATCAGATCGGAAGCGAGAGCTTCTTTCTGGTCGACCGGCACTTTCGATATTTTGCCACCTTTGTACACGTAGCTTCCCTCGACCGACTTGAATTCCAAATACCGTGTCACACCCGTATGTATGAGCAATTTGACCAATAGACCGTTGGCCATAAGGAATTTGGGAATCAAATCCACATTCCAGTCTCGTCCTCTTCCGTAAGTCTCGTCAGGTGCGGGTGCGCCGAAACGGGCGAACAGTTCTTCTAATGGAGTAATCGAGGCGGACTCTCCGCCGTAATACTTATTACGATCGATGTGGAGAACTTTTTTACCCGACACCGATAGCATTCCGCTGAGGATGCACTCCTTGAGACCGGTCCCGAGAACGATGGCATCATATTCTTCATCCATGATGATAAATTAGTATTAGACGTCACCCCGATATAAAAAAAATTCGAAATATCACTCCCAGCCGGGAACAAATGTCGGACTGCCTACAACGCACTACGTCAAAGTCGGTATGGCAACTTGACGATTTTAAATATGTCGGAAATAACTGACTAGTCAGGCTACTGACATCATTAAAACGCCGCAAACTAAAAGTGTATATTACCATAGTTATACCATTTTAGATTTTAAAAATAATGAATATTTCAATTCTTCTATCCTTATTATCACATAGGAAACCACAATTTAAATTTACTCTAATTAATTTAACTATAATATGAAGAAAAAATATAAATAAAATTAATTCATTGGTATGAAAAAGCTCACATCACGAAATATTATATTATAAAGTTACTCTATGAAATAAAATGCGAAAAAATTTTTATTTCTAAGAATACAAATAAATGACATTTGCATTCATAATAATTAGTGGAAAAGGTTTATTATTTAATATTGTAACATTTTAATGCTTTTGCGGTTGGTACGGTTTCACGTTTGACATATAGAATTTGTAAGCAAGTTCAGATTGCTCTACCTTCAGTTGCGTTTGATTGTAGTCTGTGTTGTGTCGCGTTGTGCCGTTTGGATTTTACAGTGCCGCGTCGCGTAAAGTTGATTGAAACGTGTACACACTGTCTTCGTCGGTGTAAATATTTTGTTCTTTCATATTTTTCAAATTTGGCGAACTTGTCTTCATCCATGAAGACGTGTCGTGAAGTTTATTGCTGTTTGTGATGAAGAATAAGGTAAAATAGTTCAATCAAAAGTTTTTCATTAGTTTTATTTACATTGCAATATTACCTTATGTTTTGATTGTCACTGTCTTCAGTAACAGTGAAGGTTTTTTTCTAACAATAAAACTGACAAAAAATCATCACGATTAAAAAAGCAATCAGATGTTTTCATCTTGAAGTAACCTTATGACAATATATTTTCAGATGATTAAGGATGTCTTCAGTAGGAAGCGGAGAGAATGCGACGCCCCAAGTGGGATTGTTGGAGGCCCCAGAACACACTTATCTTTTTCCCAAAGCGAAAGGGCACGCCCGTTCCGTGAGTCACGGAGGCGCCCCTTCCTTGGCGGGAGGAGCGTCGACCGCTCCGGGACGGCCTTCGGCCCTCCGCTCCGCTGTCAAGGGCCACCAGAGGGCCTTCTCGCAGGGGCAGATCGGTGAGGGCGCAGCCAAGCCCGGACACAGTCGGGCCGGAAGCAGGACGGACTTCATACTTCCGCCTGGACACAGAGAACCGTCTGCTGCTCCCAGTGGACCCCCTCGAACCTCGGCCAGAGGTCACTCCAGACAAGCTTCTCGTTCCGAGTCCATTTACACTCTGAGACGTAGCTCAGGCCCTCCCGCTTGGAGGCGGGCAGTCGGCTGGCTTCTCAGGAGACCTCCGACTACCGACGAGCGCCGTTACAGAACGGTCGTTCCCAATCATGTGGTTCCCCCGAAGACGCCTCGCAAAAAGCATCCCAACGGCAAGAGAGTGGACAATATAGTGCGAACTTCCAAATACACATTGTTATCGTTTATTCCTAAGAATCTATTTGAACAGTTTCACAGAGTGGCCAACTTGTATTTCATATTCATTGTGCTGCTAAACTGGTTTCCAGCCATCAATGCTTTCGGTAAGGAAGTGGCCATGATACCTGTGTTGTTTGTGCTCGGTGTGACCGCGTTAAAGGACCTATTTGAGGATAGAAGACGCCATGCATCCGACAAGCGCATTAACAATTCTTCTTGTCGAGTATATAAAAGGTATGCCTCTTCGAGTACTTATTACCACTCATATACATATATTTAAGTATAGCATTTAATTACAGTGCACCTATTTTTGGCAACAATTCTACTATAATAATAATTTTTTTGCAATGTCACAACATAGTTTTTCATCAAACTTTCAATCTTTCAAATTATCATCTGCCATCCCTCCCATCCAAATATGTATCCAATTCCATGAAAAAAATGTAACAGAATTGATAGGCAATCATATGTTACACATAAAACAAAAATTGTTGTGCAACAGTTGTTCTTAATTTATGTCAAACTTTTGAAAGTATTTATTTATTAACACTGGCAAGTATAACTTCACAGTTTTATTTGAAGCAGTATTTTCTGTGCTTTCTCAGCCACTTGTTGAATATTTTGAAAAGCAAATTCTTTGCTGTAATATACTTACACTGTTCAGGTAAATATTTCATTATATTTATACAATCAACAAGAATATTTTTGTTTCTTAACATCTTCTTATGTGATGCAACATTATTTTTGTTATTGTTTTATGGATTACAAGTGTGGATGGCAGTAATGTCTATCAATGTTTGAATCATATCTGTAAAATGTAGAATACTTCACCTTAACTATGCAATGTATGAATTTATTTCTGGTAACAAAAACACCTTAAATTATTTTGAAGTTGAAGATAATTCCAGAAATGTGTGATGAAATTACATGACTGTACTCCTTACTTATCAAGTTTTAGGCAAATATAGCTAAAAGTGTATCGTTTTTTGTTGTCTTATAAACAGACATATGTGCAACGAAATATTTCTCATCTACCATTAGACAGGTTCTGGACATTATAGATTATACAGGTTTGGATATGTTGCCCCCCACCCCCCGGCTTCATATTCTCACATTAAATTAACAAACTTCTACCCCTTGTTGATACTACGTCATACGTCATAGATTTGAAACCTCCCACTACCTTTTTCTTTTCAAATAATTAAATTGTCCATTTTTTCGATGGTGGTATTAAAATTGAAGACTGAAGCAGTGATATTTTATATTCTCACTGAATATCCTACTTTAATAAAAAAAAATGTTTAAAGTGGTTGGTTTTGTGACTTCTCATTATGTCCAGATAACACCCCTTCCCCCTTAACCCTTCGTCATGAAAATAATCACACGTATTTGACCCCAACCCCTCGTAGCGTTTGACGTCATAAATGAATGCTCCTGAAAACTTACTATGCAATCTTTACAACCATTAAAACAATGTTAATACCTTCCGAAGTCTTAAGTAATTACTCATTTTTTGTTGCATTTTTTTTGTTTTAACAATCAACTCTAGAATCGTTATTCATCGATAAGTTTTTTTTTATAATAGTACAAATATTGTATAATTTGTTCAAGTCTTACTTTTCACACTCCATAGACAATTTTGCAAACAATACAATATGTTTTATCAACAGAAAAATAGTAATAAACTTTGATTTAAAAAAAAATATCGTGGATACCAATTATTCGGAAACATTTTTAATAACCTATCATTTTGTCTTGTATTGTGACTGACCTTTGGTAAATTCGACAGTTTTTACCACCAGTCAACTGAATGTCAATGTTCAGTAATCTAAATTAATAACGTGTTATTACCTATAATGACCGCAGGCATTAAATGTATGAATATATTTCCCTAATATGTGCTTTTATATCTATTACTCGAAAGAAAAATACTCGGCATTAATTTTTATGTAAACATATTGGACATTTCAATAAAGGTAGAGGTACATTACAAGGATGCCAAATTGAGCCCACGTGAACAACACTTCATATGATTTCAAGGAAATCACGTTTTAAAAACGGTACATCAATCATTTAATTCGCCCTTTTTGATCAATTGGACAATCGCGTTATAATATTTATTCGTACGTAGAAATGTGCTCAATAATTTTGTTCTATGGTTTATGGTGGGTGAAAAATATTCTATTTGTACAATGTCTTGATATACCATACATCGGCGTCACGAAATATAAAATTAAAATATGTAAGTTAATGACATCGCTAACTTTACTAGCAGTTTACAACTAACTGTTTGCTGCTAAACTGTGTGTAGTTTACAAAGCACGCTCACATTTATGTTCAGACTCCTTATTAATTTATATATCTTTCGCGCATATAGTGTTTCGATTAGTTGAAGACTTACGAAAAACTCCTTACGATTACTGACTGTGAACGTTCAATAAATATCTATCTGTTTTAATGCGTTTTGCGTGTTTTTATCTGTAGTGCTACCTACATTACCGCTGAATTTAGAACTCAAATTATCAGTCTAGAATAAATTTCCCCAATTGCCATTAAACATATTTCGAAAATCCATGTCTACTTTTAATAACCGTCGCTAAAATATCAGTTTTGGAATTTATTGAAGTTTCAGTTCTGGTTAAGTATAGTAACATTCCTAACGCAATTCCTGGTGCCCTCGCTAGTTAAATTGGTAAATTTATAGTCCCAAAATTTTCATTAATTAATAAATACATATTTCAAAACATATAGTATCAGTTTTGTGACTCCGTAATAACTTAATTTTAACATAACAACGAAGATATTCAAGACACTATTTATACTATAACAGTCATCAATTAATCAAAATTATTCTTATGGTAACATAACTATGTATTTGGATATTAGATTTGAAACAAAATTTAAATAAACTGCACTATACTTGGACTAACTCGTAAACACAGTTAAAACATGCATTGTGAATACTGTGCCTGAAAAAATACACAACATATAAATGTCATGTAAATTTGATTAATGTAGTAAACAATTTTGAAATTATAACACTTATTGTTGTTCCTCGCTTCCAACTGATTGTCAAAATTGTTATGCAATAATGTATTTCATGTGATGACAATGTCGAAAGTTGATGACGGGAAAATTAAATATATTATATATAGAGGGATAATCATATTCGATTATATTATCAGTGATTTCCTAAATCTATGGCACAAATATTCATGTGAGATACCATACATAATTGCTGCGGCCGTCTTGACACCTTTATAATTAACAAGTAACCCATAAATCGCAAGATTTTCCTGTCAACACAAATCGCCGCGTAGATTTACCAATTTTTGTATGCATCGTATTATGATTTTTTCAATGCAAAGTAGATACTTGCCTAATTTTTTATTCACTTTTAAGGTGTGAACTGTCAATTCTTGGTGGAAAGGCATTATATTTTTAAAAATAAAACACAATTCATTTGTACTACTTCCACATGTTTATAATGATCAGGACCGGTTACGCTCATCACGAGCATTATCAACCGATAAAAATACAAACAAAACAGGGCTATCTATATAAAATTGAGTGTTAAAAATGAAGGTATACACGAAAAGTTGGTTCATGAACTGAGACAAGAAATTACTGATCAAACAAATTATACATAAACCAAATAAAATATGTTATTTTTTTCAGATATAAAAAATTATTTGATGCTCTTGGTTGCTCTGCATTCTCCACCTATCATGGCTGTTTACTGTTAATATTAATTACGTTTTTAATATTTCATTGTTTTTAAATGGTTCACTAATCTCTTCTTAAAATTTTCCCAATCTGCTATTTGCTTAATGAATAAAGCATCAGTAATGTCATTAAAAATTTTGCTCAGTTAATGGACTTTTAATGCAGCTGTATTTGTGATTTCAGATTAGTATTTATTGATTTGTAACAGGTCCTTAACATTTTGATTGTAGACATTTTATTTGGTTTATGTAAGTATAATTTGTTTGATGATCAGTAATTTACTGTCTTATTTTCAATTTTATATAAATAGGCCTGTTATGTTTGTATTTTTATCAGTTGATAATGCTCGTGATGAGCGAAATCGGTCGTGATCATCATAAACACGTGGAAGTAGTACAAATGGATGGTGCTTTATTTTTAAAAAATTTTTTTATTATTCATTGTTTTTATTTATCGACATTGAATCAGTAGTTTATGGTCAATTTATCATGCAATCGTCGTAGCAATAAATTGATTTCGAAATCTGTATTGATTCACACCTCAGTCACTGAGCGCCGTAATCGCGACATTGATGAATTATTCACTAGAGAGATTGGGCGGATATATCAATCAGCCGAAATCGCCGGTCCGGAAATCGATCGCGCATTCGATACCAAGCCGGTGTCCGCCTACCCCAAGTCCGACTGATATCATTTTTGTACCTTGGGCTGCCGCGTTAAAGGGCGGCTATTCGATCAGTAATTCATGCCGCCCATACGATTCCCGCTCTCCGCCCACACGAGCAACCCTCCGCCTATTCTGTCAATAACTACTGAGGTCTGATAACCTTAACATTAGGGCTGTAATTTTGACTGATTCTTTTACTTCATTTATTCTGCTCACTTTTTGTCAATGCTTGACGTTTCTTTTTTACCGACAAAATTATAAATAAATTTAAGTAATATTAAATAAATCACGCAGTCCAGTCAAAGATTTTCGGGGTTAAACTACCATTTATCTATGATGGGATTAACATTTGAATTTTTGTGAAAGGATTCTTGTTATATACTTGGAATTCGCAAATGAACACAAATCAAATTCACAAGACAATAATTACAAACACAAAAGCATCGGATATGTATCTTACTTTGGTATTAATTTATATTCTATGAATCAAAATAATCTTTCGTTTCTTTTTTCACCAGCCTAAAGATTATTCATTCGTTTTTTTTTTTCAAATATTCCAACTAATCCTTCACATTTTATTCCACACATTTTGAATCTATCTGCTTCTTTTTCTCCAATCATTTCTGCTCGTGGTGTGGAGCATATGGACTTTTAATAGCGCATCTTAACACAAATAGCTTTCACTTGTAAGGTGTTAACTGTCAATTCTTAGTGGAAAGACATTATATTTAAAAAAATAATTGTACACAATCCATTTGTACTACTTCCACATGTTTATAATGATCAGGACCGGTTTCGCTAATCACGAGCATTATCAATGCTCGTGATGAGCGAAACCGGTCCTGATCATTATAAACATGTGGAAGTAGTACAAATTAATTGTGTTTTATTTTTTAAAACAAATAGCTTTACGAAAACTGCTCATTATTCGGTCGATCAACCTCTTTTTCGAAGACGGCAAGGATAGAAGAACGCATGGGGCATGGAAAAGATTAGTGGTTGACGAATCGCTCATCCAACGCACCGTTTTCAGGATCGGATGGGTAGGTGGGAATGTAAACATCGCAGACATCTATGCCTTTGAACACAAATCCATAAACCGATCTACAGATTAATGTGTGAAAGTGTGAGACACCGCAACCGAAGACCACGAATCCCCAAGAGCTTAGCCACTAGCCCATCTTACTTCTCTTATTTCCCCTTTTAATAAAAAAAAGCGTCAAATTTTTTTATACCTAGTAAAATACGTTATATCGGCAATATTGCCCATCCCTTATGGTTTCTAGTCTCCACAGAAGGCAATTTACCGAAATCGTTTATTATTCATTGTGTTTACCTTACCGTTGACCTACTAGCTTGCTTTCTGGCAGCATTCGTTCGTTGCAATTTTGATAATGAAACTCAGAATAGATACTGAATAAAATATTGTTAATCTGTCAATGCTTTCGCGTGTCCAATAATTCTGGTAGGCAACGCTTTGCTTGTCATTACGGCCACGAACATACTTAAATCCAATATTGATAATGCCGACTGAATGGCAATGATGTAGTTGACATTTGTCCTATTTAGAAGATACGACATAATTTTTGTTTCTATACAAGCGTATAAAGCACTTTTGTTGTGTGTCTTTGGGTCTATTACCCGACCTGATCCGTATTATGTTTGGATTGCTTGATATTTTCTCTACTTAAAAAACATTCAATGTAGATACATCAGGGATCGGCAAACGACAATTAAGCTACAAATCATTTTGTATCATTTTGAATTCGTCGTTATTTCAAAATATAACTAACGACAAAAGGGATATTGTGAGGATATGAACCATTAACTGCGATTTCAACTTTGTTATTTTATCTTTGTTTTCAATAGCTCTCTATTGTATAATTTAGTGCGATGAAAATCTCTTGTCCGTATTTAAAATGTCTTCTGTACTCTTTGGAACATTAAAAAATGTCTACATCTAGATGAAACTCAAATAATATCGTCAAGATTAAATGATTCAATTCGAGATTTTCACGAAACGTGCAACTAATCATGCATATAAAATACCGATATGCCAAAGCGTTATTAGGCATAACCTTTACTTTCCTAAAAGTAAAATAAAGTCAAATTGGCAACGCCACCAACTTCTAAAATTACAAAGAAGATAAAAAGAAGTCGACTGAAGTTAACAACAAAAAAATACTTTTTCAGTATTTTTTCATATAATAGTACAAGGTGCAAATGTTTTTTTTGTTTGTTGTTAATTATGTATTCTTAGTTTATACAATTGGAATGGAAATAAAATGACCTCCTTACAAAATATGGATATATTGCATCTATATATACGGTAAAGCTTTGATGGCAAAACTTTTCTTTTACTTAAAATACACAAAAAAACAAGTGCCACTAGATATAATTGTATTAACGGAGTTTTTTTTCTTCGTTAATATTAATTTTATTCTTTGTATCTCGTCATATTACTCGACTCACCGAACGGACATTTGCCTGGCTTTGGTTTATTAATTTGTATGCAAAAGTTTCCATATTGGAAGTTTTCATGCCGTATTTGAAATACTAGAAAAGTGGTGTCGGGAATAGCTATTCAACCTTTATCCTCGTGTTTATATCCTTATCCTCATTAAGAAAGAGGTTGAGTGACTCAATTACAATTAGTTTTCAAATACATTTACGAATCCATAACATTGACATAGGAAGCGGACACGATTAAAAAGAAAAAAATATCGGTCACTTATATGTTTATCTTTTGTAGGAAGAACTGTCCAGTCGGGCTTACTAAATTTATCACGATCAATCCAACAGTCTCACGTGCCAAAGGTTCGCCATAGCTAAAAGTTGATGAAAGTTGTGTTTATACAACAAGTAACTGAACTAAATCACAGTTACGATAACTGTATCATTTGAGATTAAGTAAATGCTAAGCATTTCTTTTATTTTAATGGTTTGGTAACGAATGGTTTCATTTATTTTAGAAATAACTGCTTTGTTCATGAAGTGGGTTATTACTTACATAAAGCGTGAAAGTTCCATTTAGACTTACGGTGCCACACTCGTAACGCTCTGCTCGAATCTTCATATGGACACAATATAATATGTTGTATTCAAATACTGGTTGATAATAATACTCCTGTATATTAATGAAAATATTTTTTTGAGGTTCTCGCTTATTATATCGGTACTGTGATAGCAAAGTGTTATAGATATAGTTTTTCATTTTCCAAATTTATTCTATTTAGAAGATCCTTTAATTTATACGTATTGATTTTAATTTTTAAGAACAAAAGAATTGAAATATATAATATATTTCATTGTTTAACTTTCGGCAAAAACAAGATGCGACCGGTAAAAATTCCGTTTCCTTGACCGTGCAAAAAGATAATCAAATATACTTTTTTTTTTTATTTAGAGAAGCGTACTTCGATGAGATCTTCGAATGCAAGTTCAAAATGACAATTTTTTCACACAATTCATAAATCTGATCATTAAAACATTGATATAATATGGTTTGTTTATAGAAAAGTTATTCAAAATATCTTTAGAACCTCAGTTTGCATATAAAAATTGCACTGATCGTTATCACTTACCTTTCATATGTGAATTAGTCCTTGCATGACAGTTGCATTGATTCGTCTTAGAATAGGTAGTTGATAACATTCAAGTTTCCCGGAAGATTCGCGCGAATCCGTGCAGGGCGAACGGGGGCCGCTCAAAGTGACGGGAAATGTGTCAAGGTCCCCTCGGCCCCGCTTTTAGTGGGTCATCCGGGTTCCCTTCTTCCCGGCCCTTCGTAATAATACGACGAGCGAATAGAATAATATCGCGTCAGCGGATGCCTCTAAACACTTCGAAAACAGATCACGTACTCTTAACATCCCATAAAAAAATCATATCAATAATAAAATAATACTGAAAAACCCTGAAATTCGCATTTTCCTGCCATTTTTAAAAACTATTTTCATTTGAGTAGGTATATCTTGAACCCAGCTTGTGTTATTTTCTCGTAGGCACGTCGACAGTATTAATAATGTGAAATTTTGAAATTTATTTTTGATGCTAATTCCGAAAGGGATTCACGGGCGTTCGACGTCTGTGTGTCGTAGAGTTCGCATGTCGATGTTTTGTGTATCATTTTTCAAAAGTCTCCTTTATGAAGTTGTCGCCATTAATTGAATCGGCATTTTATTAGTAGAACCATACTAGTGTGGAAATCTAATAGTAATGATACGTTTTCAGATCGATTTATATAATTGAAAATGACTCAAATAGAAATCTTGTAAATTAATATTCTATTGAAATGTTCCATTATAATTCTAAAAACTCCACAATGGGAATAGAACTTGTCAACCAGAGAAAAAAATATAAAATTCCCATTTGGTTTGTATAGAAAAATATTTTATCGCACTGTTTCTCAATAGTAAATTTATGTTAACTAAAACAATCATATTCAAACCGTATTATTTGAAAATGTTTTAACCTTACCTATCCCACTCATAGATTACTTTCCCGCCTCACATGATAGCACAGCATTAATATAAACTCCTCAATAACTATTTATATTGTGTACTATTACTGATTAAATGGGAATACATAAATACCTTTATTATATTAACACGGGTAGCATGGTGTACATGAGTTATTTTATGAACGTTTATGAACACAATATACATATTAGACGTTTGCGCGGGCCCGGGCTTGGCCCGCGGGCCTTTACCCGGCCTGGCCCGTGGGCAGGGCTCGGGCGGATAAAGACGATTCGGGCTCAGGCCAAATTCAAATTTAAGAAAAATATTTCGTGCTATGTTCAGGTCATGAGTCAGCCATAAGGCAATAGTACATGATGTAAGAAGTAGGTGAGCTGGATAAAAGGTGACAGTCGCTATTTTTGTATTTGTTGACGTCTTGCTTGCTTATAGAATTACAATTTACTATGTTAACGACAATGTTTTGGTGACAATAAAAATTTGACGTCACATATAAACAAAAACAACGGTTGAGCTCACCTATACTTCTTACACCATGGCTATAGTATTCATAACTTAAATAATTTATCATGTGCTATGAATTTCGTTGGAAATATGGAAACAGTAACATTTATTGTTTGAAAAGTATAAATGAATTACTATATTAAAACAATCGGGCTTTTTTCTGGCTGAGAAAAATAAATCTGGGCTTCGGGTCGGGTTCGGGTAATAAGTGTGATGTTGATACTTGGGCTCAGGCCGGGCCGGGCCGGGCCTGAAGATAATGTAAACATTTTATGAAATTTCGACCCGTGCAGACCTTTTAATATCTATGTTGAATATTATATTATCAAATATTGTTAGGCATGTTACATTTGTAAGGCTATCTGAATAATTTTCAATTTTATTGAATTATCGGTGATGTCATTAAAATACGAATTGGCTGTTTTCAATTATAATATTATCCTCATTTTGCTTCAGCGAATTCTTTTATTTATTAAGTATAAGCTCTTTGAAAGTGATTTGTAGTGTTAAAATCTATTATAGATCTGTTAAGAATTTTTTGAGACCTAACCATTGAAGTAGTAAAAAATGTGTTGATTAAACAAACACTGATTCAGGAATATTTTATTAAATCAAAGTTATAGTAATATTAGTTTATATAGTAAATTGCTTATACGCCGTTCGTTTTCGCACACAAACCTGAAAACAACTGTTGATAAAGCGATGCACTAACAACTATTCCAAAGTCTAAGAGCGAACTTATGTTGGCAGGCGCCATTATTTTAATCGTAACCTAATAAGACCACATTCAAGAAATTTTGATTAAACGTCCTTTTAAATATACACTATTTTGTAATACAAATGCAGGTATTAACATTTTAGTGACAGCGTTTGAATCCATTCAAAAGATCGCAGTTGACGGAAAGCTGCACGTAACATAGGTTTCGGTCATTATAACTATACTAAGGGGAAGCTGGGTGACTGACTAAAGAACAGTAGTAGTTACATAATACTTTAAAAATGGGTGTGAAATAAAATGTAATTTTGTGATCGATCATATAACGCGAAACATCCATTAAGATTTTAATTTAAGTTTAAGACATCGACTGAGGGTGCTTGATGGAATTTCAACCTTAAATTTGGATTATTGAGATTTTGTACACTTCCATGTATTTTGTGACTAACGACCCGGGTTTCGTCTTTCACTAAATTTCACTAAATAACAGATTTCACTAAATGTGGAATGATTGAATATATTTACCCATTCGTCGAATTACATCCCGTCAAAACCCACAATACTATTATAATTGTAAAATCACTGGTATTTCTAAAAGAAGTTGAAAAGCGGCAATCGCCTTCGCCTGGTAATATGGTGTTTACAAAATAAGGATTAGGACGATTTTAAATTTTAAATCCAAATTTCATTAAGATTTTGTTATCAAATTTGGATTGAGATTTTGTACACTTCCATGTATTTTAACACAATGTAAATACATGGAAGTGTACAAAATCTCAATAATCCAAATTTAATATTGAAATTCCATCAAGCACCCTCAGTCGATGTCTTAAATTATATTTTGTTATCAATTACGTGTACATTTCACGTATTGTATACTTGCCAAAATACAAGAAACACTTTCGTCGATGTGTTTTCACGTTATTAATAACCTTCAATAAACAGGTTTGCACAAGGTGACTTGAAAATTTATCAATATTCTTTGCATGCCTGATATTGGTGAAAAAGAAAATATTTTTTTCGTATATAATGATTAGTGGGTACTTACGTGACAAATCGGCTTAAATAAAATCGAAGATTAAATATTGCTATGGCGGCATAATTGTTCACCAAGTTTTCCTTCTACTCGAATTTTTATTTGCGTTATTAGTTTGTTAGCAATATTTAATCAAATGTACCAGGGTATCCCAAACTATGTTCCGCGCCGCGAAAACTTGGAATGGCTTTATGCTGCGAGGGTTACTAAAAAGCATTGTCCATAAACCTGATCAATAAACGACTTGAAAATACATGTTAAGTATTCAGAAATTTTTGGGCGAATTTATCAGAAGAGTACTCCAATTTGCCAAAATACAAAAAAATATTGATTATGTTTCATACCCACGCTACAAAATAAACTACTTAGGTGTTCCGTTAAATTTTCAGGTAAAGTTTGGGAAACCCTGAAATATACTATCGATTCATCATAATGCCAGTGATATCAGTCGTACGCTTCTGTATGATAACTGTCCGGGTACAAATTTGATTTGGAACATTAAATTTCATGTATTCTGATGCTTGGTTCATACATGAATTTATATTTTAAACTGTTCCTTTTTTATTTCATTATTTTCTTTACTCATAGCGATGATATTTTTGCTTACAACTTACAACCAATTTCATTAAACGTAATATAGTTACGTTGTGCAGCAGGATGTTGTGTAGCGATTGACTACATAATATTGTTTAGTATTTAGATGCATCATGTAATACGAATAGAATAACAAAAGTATGCGACGTACGGCCAGGGCTAGACAGAATGAAACCCTTTTTTATTATAATGTTCTCGATCTATCGTTTTTAAAAAGACGATATAAACAAAGCGATAATTGTGGGATGAGTAAAACAGTGAAATTCCTAATAACAGTTAAATATGAACTAAATACGTTTCTGCTTATAACCTTATTTTAATGGTCTTCTTTAGCATCAATCAATACCACTTAAAATGTGTATCGTCATTCATACCATGCTATTTGCATAACATGTCACAGGAAAGGTTTTGCGACAATATTTTTATACCAATACATTCATTCCGCACAAAAACAATTAATTCATAAAAATACGACATGCTAGATAAAATTTTGAACCATCAGTGCGAGAAAACGATGAATAAAGAAACAATCAATGCATTTTTTTGGAATCTGACTAAGTGAACGATACATTCGGTGAAACGACAGATAGAGCGACTTATCTGGATTCCATCGAACAAAAAACTTATGCTTTATTTCAAAAAATATCCATAATAATACGGAACCGATGCACTGGCGGGCACTATAAAATTTACGCCACTGCTGGTTTCACACCACAAGTAAACATTTTCAAACACTGAACTACTATTTATCGATAAAAGTTTTATTTACACTTATCTTAACTATTTGATATCTAATCTATGGGAGAATCTAACCTATCATAAATTTGTGATTTGATGGCATATCTGCTGTACAACTATTGTGTACAGTTTGAGTATAGTTGAGAGCTTAGTGTTAATCGTATATTAATTAATTTAACACTTGCTATGTAATATAAATTAATGAATAGATAAGTATCGTATTGAAGGTCGCAATTTACGGCAAACGCAACTAAAGGTTTTTTTTTATGAATATAAATTTAATACATACGAAGGTGTCAAGTAGTATACGTCTTAGACTCATTTTAGGATTCGAGGAAACAATCCCATAATGGACATTATTTGTGTAATACCGTCGACATTCTGGCAAAAAATCTTCGTTAGAAAAACTACTTAGTCCTCAGCAAATCGATCTGGAATCCGTCAATCACAAACAATGAAATGATCTAGTATTGTAAAAATAGTTAATGAATTTAGTTGGAAAATTCATTGTTTTATAACGTACAGGTGTTTTAAAACGATTTGAATGAAATTCTAATTTTTAGCAAGTGGTTTTTTTCCAGACGAAAACGGTTAAATTATGAAGATAGTGAAAGAAGACACTAACTGAAAAATAATAGTTTTGAGTAATTGGACTTTGAAGTTTGTCAAATGTTTGAAATGCTATACTTTTTTCATTTTGTTTGTTTGTACAAAACTATTTTTAAGTAAAGCTAGAACTTATAAAAACTATATGAGAATATAAATAAGTGTATTATTTCATGCGGTAGAGTTTGAAATAAAGAACATTTTGGTATAACTAACTCAATTTGTCATTTTTTAGATTTAGTGTTTTCTTCCAGAACAACGACGATATACGTAGTTGATATTAAGTTGACACTAAGAAACTAGTCTTACACTAAACCAGTGGTCGGCTACACTGTTTTATTAAAGCTCTTTAAGATGCCTGATACTAATATCTAATTAGCGAATGATTTGCTCTGCCGAGCGACGCATTAACATATTTTTTTAAATACATAAATTGTTTTGAATGTGTTTCGATTTTCCCTTGATATCAACTCCTTCGTCCAACAAAATTAGCATGTACAATAGCGCTCTTTGTTATAAACAAGCCATTCGTGGTAATCTTCATAGTAGAATGGTTACCGCAGACCACTGCACTAAACAATCATGTTGCTAATTTTCGTCAGTATTTGCGTTACGTTTACATAACAAACAACCCTAAAAGCTTCCGATGTGTTTCTGTATTATTCTAACATAAAAGGTTATGATTATTCATTGTTGTTGTATCACATATAACCAATTAAGCATCTACGATGTTAATTAAATATTTGCCTGTCGTTTGTTGTATACATTTCAAAACAATCCAAAATCAGCCAAACAGTGACAATAGTTTATATCTACCAGTTAATAGTTTATTAGATAAAATTTACTATTAATCCTTTTGAGATAACAATATCTTAAAAATGTTAAATTCAGAATAAAGAGTACAAATTACTTATTTTACAACATATAATCCTTCGCTTTGCGATTAAAAACATATACTTACATATATATAGAATTGGTTAATACACTAACATTTCGATATAACGGACTAACGCAGGCTGGGAGGTATCCGAAAGTCCTTTAAATAATAATCTAGTTTTATGTATCTGTTTTTTCATTTATTGAGAAAATAAATGGCAATTATTTATAGACAAAGCCACATCCTACTAATAATAGCTGTGTGATCACATGTTAATCATACGCAGAGCATGGTTTATCGGCGGTAGCTCTTGGTTTAAACAAGTGTCTCCAAACTTTTTAGCCTAAGGGTCACACTGACTCCACTAAGTTTCAAGTACCAAGACCTAGTTACGCGTGGAACTATCAGGCTAGTGAGATATCTGTGGCGTAGGCCAGGGGTGGGGGTTATTTTAAGTTTTAAGTCATCATTGCTGGAATTCATAAGAGTCATCCACTCATGAAATATACAAAAAATATTTACTGATCCAAATTAACTTATGAGCAAATGAAGTCTCTGCTGATAATTTCCACAATAACACACGTGATTATTATTTTGTTACGGTTACAAATATTATTGGTATATCACGTTTTTCCTTCATTTCTTGTACATAATTCTTGTGCAAATTTTATCTACACCGACACTTATGTATGTCAAAAATTATATTGATCATTAAGTAGCATTTATTATACGATACATAATAATAATGATAATAATATTTATGTTGTTTACCCTTTTTAATCGTAAAATTGGATCTTTAGTATAGTTACTCCTTGTTTTATTGTATCTGTATATCTAGCCAGTTTTTTAGTTTTATTTGAATATTCTATTATACGACGTACTGTACCGTGAAGTTGTATTCGTGAATAGTCGAGCCATGTTGAATGTGATGCTGCTCGCCTTGAAGTCTTTCGCAGAGGTAGTCTTAACACCGAATGTACCTGACTATAAAACATAATTATTTCTTTTGCAAAATTTGAATGTGCAATTTTAATATAACTATTGATCAATTTGATTATAATTTATACTGACATAATACTGTTGTAATTTCATTGTGAGTTTTTTTATTGTTGTTTTTATTTGGATTTTCATCGTACTTTGAGAAAAGTTAAATTGAAAGGTAAAATTCAATGTCATTATGTCGTATTTGGTCATTGAAAAAAAGATTGTACAAAATCTCAATACTTCAAATTTGATATTGAAATTCCATCAAGCACCCTCAGTCGATGTCTTAAATTATTCGAGTTTATGTTTAAAATTATTCTATACTATTCCCGGCCCTTAAGCCGAGTCGGTAACGCTCATGCGCGTTCGTCCTTTCGTTCGGTTTCGTGGTCAAAGGTAAGGGTGTTTTGAATTTTTCATTTATTCATTCATTCATCCAGCTTTTGTTCGATATAATAGCGCATCTTAAAGAAGCGAATGTTTTTTGCCACAGCGAATGTAAAAGAGTGGGTAAATTTTGCGCGCGACTTCTATTCACATGGATCTAAATATAATGTTGTCTCATGATTTATGAGAGAGAACGCGCAAACAACATTTCAACGTTTTTCTGAAAGAAAACACTAAATCCAAAAAATTACAAATTGAGTTAGTTATACCAACATGTTTCTTATTTAGAAGAACTCTACTGTATGGAAAAACACACTTATTTTTATATATTATAATTTTACTTAAGAACAGTTTTGTACAAACAAACTAAATTATTGTCCATGGTAACATTGCCCATATGTGGATTAATTGAATACCTCGTCTTGACTGCATAATTGCTATGTTATTCAATAATCGAAAAAGAAATACCTTGATTCCGCAAGTGTTAGCGGAGCAAGTTTCTTCCCGCGATTCCATGTGCAACAAAACAACAATGCCTCCGAATTCGTTCTCTTGTTTTGCAGCAACTTTTTACCGATTTTTTTTACATCAGCCATTTGGCAATAGTTTACCTATTTGAAATGAGATTATTTTTTGTCGAGTTTAAAGCTTTGATTTAGTCATGCCCAACTCGCGGTCCTCGCAAAATTCGGCGTACAATTTTCAAATGCGTTCTTGTCAACTCACTGATAACTGCAATCGCCTCCATCGAACAACGTTGATGCGTGTTCCAGAGAAGTAAGATCGTATATCCTACTACTTTTATAATACCCCCTTCTCATTAAATTTAATATTAATAATGATTAAATTTATAACAATTTTTTATTCTATACGTGCATTATTTCATTATATGTTTGGCATATTACTGTCAATGTTTGAGAGAGATGCCAACATGTTGAACAACCATGATTTAAACAAATTATTCAGTCCGCGGAAATATAGTAGTTCCTAAAGCAATTAAGCGTGTCCTAAGTTGGTATGTTTGATTGAATGATTATAATTAGACTCTCTTAGCTTATTACTCATAATAATTCATTATTAATCAAACAATTTATTCTACATTGAGAAAGGATATCGTTGATTCTTTAGTCAGAATATTCTGATTATCCCCAGTTGGCTATAGAAATTATTAAATGCTACTATTGTAAAATTAATGTCGATAACTTACTTATTCCACTGGTTGTGTTATTATGTGTGACACGTGTTTCGTCTACTTGAGAAGCATGTTCAGACTGAATTTATCGTAATATTTGTATCTATAACGTAGGCATTTATTCTAATCGTATTATCAGAACATGAAGAGTCGGAGATTTGGATTTTTTTTTTAACGAGGTCCAGACGGATATGTCGGACAAACAGCTGGAAAAGATTATTAAAGTTAATGAGGTATTTTTAAAAAACATATTTGGGATTACAGCTAATAATTGCCAATGCGCCAAATTTTTAAATCGACAGAGATACAAAAGTCACTCGAGATGAATTCAAAGAGAATAAAACATCACAACACCCATGTCCACCGAAGAAAGAAAGGTGTTATAAAGTTTTCATACTAAAATTTGTTTTTATCATAGTTTTGAACCCATATCCTGGCCATATGTGTATACCGACAGCAAAGTCTGTAAAAATTAAACGCTCTTGTGTAATGCTGAGTCAAGTCAAGACGACCGTTTAGGAATGCCACTATTTGCACTCGCAAGTTAGTCTGGAAGAAAAGACGTACTTAGGGTGGGGGCAGATAAATCAATAATTATCCCGTCACATGGTTCGTGCACGATACAATAACTGAAAGGCGAAAAATAATCAGTATTCCATGCCATAACGAAAACTTCACAGGTTTTTTTTCTATTATATGCAACTTACGCATAGAATTCATAGCAAATGTTTTCATTTAACTTACCAAAGTTATTAATGTTATAAATGGATATTAAATGTTGTGTCTATAAAAAAGATGATCTTACGCCTGATATAAGTATTATTATTTTTTTAGTTCCTTGGCTTGTTATTGCTCCATGTTTATCATGTGTGTCTAACACCCCCTCCCCATGCAAAGAAAAAATAAATAGGCCCAATTTTAATTTTCTCATTAATATGTTAAGAATTGGAACCGAATGAAATCGTACGATAGGCTTAGTCTGAAGATGCATATTAAAGATGCGAACACGTACCACCAGTGGAATAAAATTGTACTGTAATTTTATACGAAATTTAAAAAACGAATATGAAAGAAAATCACGGACTAGCGGCTAAATTGGTAAATCTATCAAAAAAGTAACACGTCCTTAGTTGCATTGGTCTTTAGATTACCTAATAACGTTATGCTATATTTATTTTTTGCAATTAGTGTGAGTTATTAGATTTAACAGTTATAACCACACCCCTATATTACATTAAAATGTAAATAGTCAGTCCGTAAATTGTATTGAAATTTCAACAAAAAACCCCACATTTTTGGGTCTTTCATATAAAACTCTTTTTAGATTTTAAATATGACATGCAGAGGTTCGTTTATGAATAATCGTTAAGATAGTATACTGAAAAATGATACACCCAACGACCCAACCAATTACGAATGTTTCTGTATTTGATTTGATATATCATTTTTATAACAATGTGCTTTATTTATGCCCCTCTGTGCTTTACATGCACGCCATAATTTATAATATAAGGAACAAGTGAGTGATCTAGTATCTAGTGATTACGTGAACGTTTTCTTCTCGGTGCGTCCGCTGTCTTTCTGGCATGTAACAAATTGTCAATTCACAGAAACAAGACAGGTGGAGCCGAGTCTTCGTCTATAATATAAGAGTTGAAAGGCCTATCGTATATTATGCAATCGTGGGAAGAATCGAGTCAGGAAATCCTGTATTCTTTTTTATACTTGTTATTGAATGCATGCGCCATAGAATCGATGTTTTATTATGAGAGTAATCTTTGCTTCAATAAAATTGAACATCGTGAAGTGAGCGATTTGATATTAGAATACTTAATTTTAGCCCAATTACGATTAAATATAGTTCTTGACCTAATCGAAGCAGTCTCCCAATTGCATCACAATTATTAAACGTTCCCGAGTAATAACGAATCTCAATGGCTTCGATCCCGCTTTACGCATTTTTATCCTTAGCAAATGATGTCGGATACAGTCACACAAAAATTGACTGCGATAATTTCTCAATAATTGCATACACGGTTGCATATATCAATATGCAATGATTTAATTGAGCCTCCCACTAGAAATGTCAGCAGTACCCCCAAATGCAAACAAAACAATTATCCTGTCCTACTTACTGTCTAATAAATTCCAAAAGGAGGCGATAGAGAGTTTGACACACCCTGGTTTTTCTTAAGTATAAGTGTCATTAATGTCCCGAACTGAAATCGGCCTGCGGCAAAGAGCAATAATTCGCAGAAAACGCTCTTTCATGTTGTCAGGCTTAAGAAGCCCCCGGGCTTCGGCCGCTGGACGAGTCCATTTTTACGGAAAAGGGTAGCTCCAACTTGGCACGGAGTTTTTTTGAATTTTTGTAGACAGTCGATGACGAGCTGCCGAGTCGGACGAACGAGGTCTCGTCGCGACGAAAGTGATGTGACGATGTGAACTGTTTGTTTGTTTTTGTGTTTTGATTTGCGTTGGATTTAATTTAAATTCGTTGTGTCATTTGTATTAAAACTTAAAGTAAATTCAGTTGCTAAGTAAATGTAAATGTAGAATCTATTTTATGTGTTAAGATTTATATATTTGTGTAATGTGAAACCACTGCATCTTGAATGGATAATAAATAAGTTTTTAACCGGATCTGAAATGGTGTTTGTCTGAGATCAGCCCTTCCAGGACTCCGGATAACCAGCCGCTCGCCTCTCTTCGATCCGGGGGAATTCTCATTTTGTCGCCCAACTTAGTGGCCATTGATGGTTTGTGACACCTCAGGATTCACCCCCTGAGGACTCATGCTCTGAAGATGCAGTGGCTTTGAACTGTGGTTCATGGCGCCCAACCGAATTTTAACGTAACTTCAAGAATTTCAAATCGCCGAACGCACACTAAGAATCCGGACCCTGCCCTGAAGGTGGACTTCAAGATCGGGACCAGACAACCAGTCAGCTTCCCGGCGTCTTACTACGAAACCCCAGCTTCAAAGGCGAAACTGGCGGGAGTCGTCGGTGAAAGGTGCCTGGCCTCTGTTACTTTTCACGAAGCCCTATTTCTCGACTGGCCGCTCTTGACGTCGTTCGTGCTGACCTAGGAGGCCTGCTGGGCCTGTTGTGTTTTCAACCAGTGAGGCCTACTGTGGCTGTTTGTTTGCAATCCGTGAGGCCCGCTGTGCCTGTTAGAGTTGCAGCCTGTGAGGCCTGCTGTGTCTGTTTTGTTGTCAACGAGTGACGCCTACTGTGGCTGTTTGTTTGCAATCCGTGAGGCCCGCTGTGCCTGTTATATTTGCAACCTGTGAGGCCTGCTGTGCCTGTTTTGTCTTCAACGAGTGAGGCCTACTGTGGCTGGTAGATTTGCGACCCGGGAGGCCGTTTTGCCTGCCAAGCTGCCTGTTAAGACGAGAAGACGCTAATAAACCTGCCCTGCCGAGCGAGGACGCTGCGGATGCCTTCTCGGGAGAAGATGAGGCCGTCTGCCTGTGAAGAGGAGATGCCGCCGACACACCTGCCCTGCCGAGCGAGGATGCTGTGGATGCCTTCTCGGGAGAAGATGAGGCCGTCTGCCTGTGAAGAGGAGATGCTGCCGACACACCTGCCCCGCCGAGCGAGGACGCTGCGGATGCCTTCTCGGGAGAAGATGAGGCCGTCTGCCTGTGAAGAGGAGATGCTGCCGACACACCTGCCCCGCCGAGCGAGGACGCTGCGGATGCCTTCTCGGGAGAAGATGAGGCCGTCTGCCTGTGAAGAGGAGATGCTGCCGACACACCTGCCCCGCCGAGCGAGGACGCTGCGGATGCCTTCTCGGGAGAAGATGAGGCCGTCTGCCTGTGAAGAGGAGATGCTGCCGACACACCTGCCCCGCCGAGCGAGGACGCTGCGGATGCCTTCTCGGGAGAAGATGAGGCCGTCTGCCTGTGAAGAGGAGATGCTGCCGACACACCTGCCCCGCCGAGCGAGGACGCTGCGGATGCCTTCCTGGGATAGGAACAGGACGCCTGTTGGCGTAGGAAAATTTATACCACCGCCCGTTGTGATGCCGATCGCGACATGACCTGTGTTGTGGCCTCGTGTGTGACGACCGACGCGCTGCCACGCGTGTGTTTTTAAGACTTGATTTTTTTGTGTTCTTTATTGTATATTGTATCTTGTTTTTCTGTGTTTATTGCTACGCTGTCCGAACTCAGTTCATGGACACTAGAAGTATGGGGGTTTGACACACCCTGGTTTTTCTTAAGTATAAGTGTCATTAATGTCCCGAACTGAAATCGGCCTGCGGCAAAGAGCAATAATTCGCAGAAAACGCTCTTTCATGTTGTCAGGCTTAAGAAGCCCCCGGGCTTCGGCCGCTGGACGAGTCCATTTTTACGGAAAAGGGTAGCTCCAACTTGGCACGGAGTTTTTTTGAATTTTTGTAGACAGTCGATGACGAGCTGCCGAGTCGGACGAACGAGGTCTCGTCGCGACGAAAGTGATGTGACGATGTGAACTGTTTGTTTGTTTTTGTGTTTTGATTTGCGTTGGATTTAATTTAAATTCGTTGTGTCATTTGTATTAAAACTTAAAGTAAATTCAGTTGCTAAGTAAATGTAAATGTAGAATCTATTTTATGTGTTAAGATTTATATATTTGTGTAATGTTAAACCACTGCATCTTTAATGGATAATAAATAAGTTTTTAACCGGATCTGAAATGGTGTTTGTCTGAGATCAGCCCTTCCAGGACTACGGATAACCAGCCGCTCGCCTCTCTTCGATCCGGGGTCTTCTCAAGTTGTTCAAAAACACAGATTTACCCGGCATGTCCACTTTTCTCTCTAAATATATTATATAAAATTATAAACCATACGTTCTAACTTGATCTGAATCGTTCAAATAATCATGGTATTTATCGGTATTGATAAATCATATCAAAATATTCGATATTAATCTTCAATTATAATATTACATCACTATTTTGTTGAAAAAATTAATTATATCCTAAACTATTTTAGGCCAAAATCTATAAACATTCGATATCTGATGCCGTCAGAAATTAAAGGATTAGACAGATTGTGTTGTTATTTATAATGAATTAATTTGAGTCAAATTTAAGTAAACAAATAAATTTCTTATTTGAATGATACGGATAAGATTAAAAGCAGTTTATTTAAGTGTTATCAGTTAACAATGCTTAGATACCATATGCGAGGTTGACATAATCGTCAGCTTAGGATTTTATTCTCATCACACGAACTTGTGCGAATTGATGCGTGGACACATCAATATATACGCCTATTTGTATCAGTTATCATATCTATAAAAATAAAACACATTTTTTTGTAGTCCACAGTTTTATAAAATGTTTAACACCGATTTGACTTGTCGTGAGCATTTTCAACTGATTGAAAAAAATGTATTTTATTGTTATACATAGCTATCCACCAAGAATTGACACTTAACTAATATATAATAAAACAGTATTCTAGACATATACGCAAGCGATAAAATTCAAATCAAGAATAGAAAACTGATATCTTAGAATCTCGAGTAAAATACGCATATTTTTTTATCGAATTTTTTGCAACATGCTTTTTTAATCGTTAGCGCCACCGGTATTTTTGGAAATACTGAATTTTTTTCAGGAATGATAAGCTTTTTTCGTCAAAATGCTAGCACTACTAATGACACTTTCAAAAGCTTTATATATGCAATACTTATGTAACACCCATAATCTATGAATTTTTCTTTGTTTGCGTTATTAAACATGCTAATTTATACGCTGGTATCATATGATTTTTGCAGCGTCGATGATTTTGAATCGACTTGTTAATTCGTTGGTGAAGCGGTGTTTGTTTACAGAATTTTGTGAAATCCGACATGCTAATTATTCAAAGCGGGTTATTATTTGTTTTTATTTTACATTGGTGAACGATAATTAGGCTTTTATTCCTTTTTTGTTTTTAATCAAATATTGTTAGCCAGCCATTTCGCAAACGTATCGTTTCTAATATCTTCTAGTGCAGTGTCTAGGTTCAGCTCAGCTTATAAAAAAAAAATTGCAGTCGAGTCGGATATTAACCATTTTACTCCCACATGATTTCGGCACTCCAAGCAAATTTCGCACAGATAACATTGATTAGGTTCTTTTTAAATAACCAAATTCAAATATGTTAAAAAATATGTTATTGTTCTGTGTGTTTTCAATGATGTGTAATAATGATAACAATAAGGTATAAATTTATAGCTTTTTCACCAATAAAACAAAAGGAATGATTTAACTGGTAAATTTGATTCAAATTTGTCTTAAGGGTTTAAGCATAACATATTGATTGTGTTTTGGCCAATTGATGTAACGTTCAAAAATACGAATATGATTAATGATTTCATCTCATTTTAAATACGACAGAGCAGGTCTCGGCCAAATTATGTAAATTAGAAAAATAAATTTAACACTTTTTGGAACGGAAACGTCATTTTACATTGGTTTTAGGTTTAAAAAATCTGACCCACACCCACTTGATGTAAGCCACTATTATATCGACATTACCAACGTATAATCCCGTATTTGCAAACGTAGACATTTACAGGAGTGCATTTCAAAGATTCAACTCAATTCATAATATCGTCGTGTTCTGGGAGAAGACTCTAATTGAAATATACTAGTTTTGAGTAATTGGACTTTAAAGTTTGTCAAATTATTGAAATTCTATACCTTTTTCATTTTGTTTGTTTGTACAAAACTGTTGTTAAGTAAACGTATAATTTATAAAAATAAGTGTGTTCTTTCATACGATAGAATTTGAAATAAGAAACAGTTTGGTATAAGTAACTCAATGTGTCATTTTTTCGATTTAGTGTTTTCTTCCAGAAGAGCGACGATATAATGTTTTCGATAAAAATAGCTTTTACTCTCTCTATTTTGAGGGTTACACAACACCGTCGATATGGTGACCCAGGGTGACCTGTGGGAATAAGAATCGGCAATCGTGAAAAAGAAAATGTTCAATCTAAATCTTTTTAATTAGTTTTTCAATAGCACTTCTGATTCATCGAATCTTTCTTCGGCCGTTCTATTTTCTTTTCCCCTAGTATTTTACTATATATGATATTTTTCGCAACGTGTTTGTACTGGCTGGTAATATAAACAAAAAAAAACAACAGTCGTCGTGTTTTTCGCTTTCATAAAAAAAATAATAGAAGAGTTTTATTTAACGTCCGTTCGGTTTTGTTAAATATAAAAGCTATGTGAAATCAGCTTCCCATACTAATGATCACTTGTTCTTGGCTACCGAGTTAACTTTCCTCCTTCGAAATTGACACCGAATTCATTCATATCCGGGTGCGGACCGAAAGTGAAATAAATACCAGAGGTCTATTATCGATATTATGTTGAATGATTGCCGAGACGTCCATACACTGGACGACTGCTCGCAACGCGTTTATATCTGCGCTGGCGTCAACTATCTGATGAAAACATTGTAATTCGTGTCAACCTCACTTAGTAATAAGCAATCAAACAATTAGCGGAATGCTTTTCTAAATCTCTTTATCTATGCTCAAAGAGTTTTTTACCCAACAAAAGAGATCTAATAATAGTATTGTAATTCTTAGAGTACACATATATCTTAACTGCTTATCGCAATAAGACTTTTGCTCAAGATTGTTCTTAACAAAATTATATTGGTACTCGTCTTCCATTTCAATTAATTGACTTTACTTGGTAGAACACCATTAATTTAAAGTGAACATAGTGCACTCAATCCTCTCTTTACGCGAGGAATACGTTCCATGCAAAAAGAGGATTAGTATGGTATATTTAGTTTCGCAATAATTGTGGAATATGACATTGCAATATTGATGTAACGGTGGGCATAAATGGCATTTTTTGTCTTCTGCTATTCAGTTACGACCGCAATAAATTTTGCAACAATGAATTGAAATGTTTATTATCTTTATTTCAAAGATCGACTATTTGCTCTCCCACATTAAATATATGTAAAAAAATTGAAAACAGATGTTTGCGGCGAATACTAGGGGTACGGTGGTTTGATTTTGTCAGGAACTTGGAGGTAAGAGAGCGGACGGACCAGCCTCTTATTACGTCCAAAATAAAAAAGCGACGATGGACCTGGCTAGGACACGTGCTGCGGATGCGCCCAGGGGAGCCTGAATCCTGCCTGTCTCGTCTGCCAATCAGATAGATTCCGTCGCCCTGGCAGGCCGCTGATGACCATCCATAGGATGTATTCGGCTGAGCTACGGGACGCTGGGATGACCTGGGAGGAAGCGAGGAGACTGGCTGGGGACAGAGAAGCTTGGAGGAACCGCGTGATGGTCATATGCTCCGAATAGGGAGCGGATATGGTTTTATAAAAAAAAATTTGGGTTCGAAGTGAACTGGTCAACGTCGTTGGCTTCGGTTACGAATGTCTCGGACTAAAATCCCAGTACGGACCGTTTCATTAATTGATTTTCCAATCGATGTATGGATTTCTGTATGTAAGCATAGATGTTTGTGGTGCTCTAGAATTCTCCCCGACTCATCCGATTCTAACAATGGGATGTAGCGAGAGCGATTAGTTTATCACTAGTCCTGTCTTTCTATTCCTACTCTCAGTAAAGTGAGGTTGAGCAACTGAGTAACAAGTGACTCTCGTAGAAAACGTTTTTTTGGGATACCTCCATTAGGTGTCAATATGCCCCACATTGGGAGCGAACGTGCTAAAAAAATCTTATGATAGTCAACTCTTTAAGGCTTGGATTTAAAAATGTATAAGCAACACGTTTCTCTACATACAGAGCAAAGAGAACAGTTAATACATATTTTTTTAATAACCGTATAATTAATTATATTTAGAAAGCAGCTTTCATATATGTTTTAAATAATGCGAAAATCTAAATTACGTGAGCCAATAGTAATTCGTCATGGCAATTATTTCATTTCATGTAAAGAGGTGGCGTCATACTTTTATTATCCCATTTTAAAATAACATTGCCGCGATCATTACCTATGTTATACATATTCCCACCGGCCACCTACTGTTGAGCGCATTCAAAATTGGGTTTCGTAACCAAAAATGCCCAACACCAATAACCACAGAAAATCCACTCACCTATGATAGGTAACCGTCACTTACAAATAAACACTTTTTAAATAGTGAACGGGTCACGTGATCCCGATCAGATGATGCTGTGACGTCACTTTTCTTTGCAGCCTGCGGTCCTTTGACCTCATCTAACTAACTTGTTGTGGACCAGTTATAGTGAACACGTGGTACTTGGATAATCGTGGCCATGAAAGTAATAGGGAGAAACCAACCTTGCGTGCCGTCAAGGCAGCGTCATTGAGAAAACATTGATTTTTGGAATATATTACATTTATTTTTACGATTTTGATTAATGCTTATAATATTTTATCATGTCTAAAATAGTGTTACCATGCGATGGAGATGTCGTTTTAGAGATTAGAAGTAATGATATTAATTTTATATTGAGTATTATCTACAATAGCCCTCTTCTATAGTTTAATTTCATATGAAAATTAATATTTTTGACTTTGAAACCGGTCTTGAGCATTATACAAATGTGAAAGTAGCACAAAACAAATTGAGTGTTATTTTTTATCGATTTAATCAATGCTAAAATAATGTACTTTTAAAGTTAAAAAAGAAGCAATAAATTTAAAATTGTTTTTAAATATTGCAAAGGATTTGAAAAAGGGGTATATATTCAAAAGTTTTCTTCAGGTTCGATTGTGAAGTTTATGAAAACAAAAAACTTGTGTCTAAAATAGATCGGAAGGTACTGTGTAATACAAAAGCTTTGTTAACTTTAATTGTTGAAGCGTGATAACAGATATTTAAAGGGTATTTTTGAACGATTTATTTAAAAATAAAAGGGTAGTAAGATGGCTAAACAACCATACTCAAAGAAAACAACGGTAAATAATCTTTTTTTGTAAAATAATTAACTATAATCAATTAATTTTCGGACTCACTAAGACGTTCATCCCTTAGTACTTTGGACAGCACTTATAATCTGAATAACGACTGAAAATAAAGATTTTTGTTTGAACTCCAGTTTCGCCCCTTAGTTTACAACAATTAATTTAAAACAAACATAATTTTGTCATAAGATATAACTACTAGAAGAAGCTGGCTAAATCATATGCCGTGCATTCATTGCGCATAGATTGATACTTCTCGCTACATTTGGAGCGCACAATGTAGAAGGATTCCGTCGTGTAGTATAATTATAGCTTTAAAGCAGTGCCTCCAAAACTTTTTTATTCCACGGCCCCAAAAAATTCAAAAAATAAACCACGAAAGTTAAATAAATTTAGTCATCCAAAGTTTTATTTGACGTTATATATAACATACTTGTACATACGCCTGTAATCTACAATCACTGCGAACACAAAATTTTAATAAAATCACGAATAGTGCGTTCTTATATAAAAAATATGTACGTATGTTAAAGGAAAAAATGCGTAATTAAGCTCTACTGGAACAGTTTTCGACCCCCCGCAGAAACCGTACCCAGGCGGCCGTGGTCCATATTTTTGGAAGCACTGCTTTAGAGAATAGACACTTCGTTAAAATCTGCCACACCCTGTGGGGTTGCGTACAACCGCATACTGTTGACGAATAACAATTACCTGTGCGGAACGAGCGAGACGGCAAGATGCGTGCTCCGAATTCGCCCGAAATAAGTGGCACGCACGGTCGGCGTTAGTATTTTTGCCTACTATTAGATCTCGTCACTTACTTATAGTAACGGCGGGGCCCATGCGATAAATTCGCAATGTGCCTAATTTAATTAGTGGTTTACGAAATGATGCAGGATATGATTCTTTAAAAAAAAGGAATTTCGTGACCATTTGATGTATGTATTTGCTTTAAAATGCGAGTTGTATTTGAATCGCGAATCTGTGAGATTATTCTTTATTCAAATATTTTCAGAAAAAACTGACAGTAGGTACTAAGCAACAAATATAATTTCATACTACATATTATTATATTAACATTATTTTTTTGTGATTGCTTTTTAACTAATTTTATTTCAGAGTTACATTTGATTCAATGCTATAATACTTATATCTATGGGGGTATCTTGTTTGGGGCGGGGGTTTAGTGTTGCGTTGAAGAACAATACAGATTTGGAAACTAGTGGAGAGCTAGTCTAATGAATTGGCATTTATTTTGTTGAATCCATTATAAAATAGATGAAAATAGGGAAGTTTTTGGTTGCACAAAAATTATCAAATTTAATATCGACGGTGTTTTGGCCAATTAATGTAACTCTCAAAATTTAAATTGTTCAGGAGAGAGTGAAAACTTTTTATCGAAAACATTATATGGTGAGTTGCGTTATAAATCTTTGAAAAGCACTTCTATAAATTATCCTGTTTGCAGCTAATAGGTTATACGTAGGGAGTGCAATAGTGGCTTACATCAAGTGACCGGGTCAAAATCTAAAACGAATGTAAAATGATGTTTCAATTTCTATCAAAAGTGGTCAATTTATTTATAATTTACATCATTTCGCTGAGACCTGCTCTGTCGTCTTTAAGGTAAGATCCAATCATTAACTCATTTTCTTATTTTTTTAGGGTTACGTCAACTGCCTAAAACACCGTCGATATTGTCGATAGCAATTTTCGGATATTTTATGATTCTCGTGGAACTAAACACCGCATTACTTACTCGATTAAATTTAAAAATCCTAGCGATCAAAAGTTTTCGGTTATATTCCCGGCAGAGCGATGACATTAAGTGACGATTTGATTGAGATCTTGTGGTATCTTTTTTTCTCGGATTCATTTAAAATTTCAAAATATCTCAAAAATAAAAAAAAACTATGTTGTCTTTCCATTTATAATATAGAAAACATATTTTAAATTGAATTATTAAACAGAGGGAAACACATCCGGATATTGTCATTGTCACTATATTTAAATAGCGAAGCGATATCTATTATTACCTTGACATTGATTTTTCATTTAACATGCTCAAATATATGATAATTTTGAAGGTAGACCAGGTCTGTCGTCACTAAACATTGTGGGCATATACAATGAAGGGCACTTAAGGTTCATTGATTATCATACACGTCACATTATTTTTGTATTTAACATAATATGCGTACAGTCTAATACTCTATTATGTATGTGTTTCTAGTTTAGAAGTAATTTGCATAATAATTATCGAAATACATCGAAAGAAAGGAGCAATTAATATAAAGCTGTCATGAAATAGGTATACGATAAGATCTTTTTAGCCCTATGTTTAGACATCAAAAAAAATATATATTTTAAAGAAAAAATAATTACATACAAATATAGGTCAATTATGTTTTAGAATTTTTTTTTATGTCCTCTCCCAACGTGGAGCATATGGTCTCGTAATGGACGTATCTCAACAGAATTTTTCTACGAGAACTGCTTGTTACTCAGTTGCTCAATCTCTCTTTTTTATGAAAGAGTAGGGATAGAAGGATAGAGCTAGGACAGGACTAGTGGTAAGCTAATCGCTCTCGCTACGCCCCTTGATGATCGGATGGATGGGAGGGAGTTTGAGACATCACAAACACTCAGCTATCAACAGAAATTCATAAATCGATTGAAAGATCAATTTATGAAACTGTCCGCACCGGGAATTGAACCCGAGACATCCGTAGCCGTAGCCAACGACGTTACCAACTGCGCCACGGATATACTGGAATTTAAAAAGTATAACCATCAAATCATCAAGGTTAAAGAAGCTAATTTAAGTAATGAGTTTTTTAATAGAATAGGTAGGAAGTGGGAACAATAAAATATAAATATATAAAAAAACATGAACAATTTATTATGCTTGTGAAATATTTATAATCAATTTATAAAAATACCTACCCTTGTTTGATTTTGTGTCAAGACCAGTTCTAATTTGGAAATAAAATGTTTGATAAACAATATTATACCCACATAATAATCGTCGTTATGTTTATTATGAAAAATTGTTAGCTGTTTGACCAGAGGTAGGTAACCTGTGACCTTGTATATCATCCTGTCCTTTTCACTAAACCTAAAATGCTTTCATTCCTTTACAAAATAACAGTCATAGATTCTTGTGTGGGCTTAGATAACAGATAAATGAATGCGGCCTTCCGGCATGAAACGGTTCTTCCACCTTCACGTTTTCCCTCTTATTTATTTTATATGTGAAATCTATGTTAACAGTTTATTGCTGTTTAAATATATATTGTTTTCATTAATTTTACTCCAATAGTTTTAGTATGTCAATGTCGTATTCCAATCGTCACAACAAATCAATTTTATTTATACAAAATAATAACATGTATTTTATTGACTTTGTAAAATATATCGCACGCCTAAAACTATAAGTATTTACAAAATACGGTTTGCAGCCATAGCATGTAGGCTTTTGATAATAACACATACGATAACAGTAGATTCTAAATTCTGTATGCTCAGTTCGCACAATTCCAGCTGTAGTACGGACTGTAACGAATATGGCACAGTAACAAAATAACGGACTCTAATCGACGTTCACAATCTTTATGTAATCTACCTACGTAGGTATAGTGTGTTTAGTCTGATTTCGCTAAAGTGAACTTTATCGGGATTAATTTAAAAAATCGCACCCTACCATGTCTTATTCTAGACCAGCGGTTACGAACCTGCGGCCTTTTGGCTTAAATTAAAAATTGCATAAATTAATTAATTTCATTGTTTTCTTCATTTACAAAATAACGTAGATACATCTTTATGTATGTTTCTTAGATGCGGCCTTATTTGATTTTAAGATAAATGAATGCGGCCTTCCAAAATGAAAAGGTACGTCGCCCCTGTTCTATACGTACATAATATGTACAGGTTGTCCTCGACTTGCGACCGAGATACGTTCCTGAACTTTGGTCGTAAGTCGAATTCCATACAAAATATTGAAATTATATATTGTTCAGTTCAGGTCAGTTTTAGCGGTGTCATTTTTTTTTAAATAAAGCAGCTGCAACCAAAAATGGTACCGATACATTTTAACATAACCAGCTTGCAAATGATACTATCGCAAAATTTCCCGCCGGTCCTTTGTTTTTAATAAATTAAACACAGAATAAAACGTTGTGAACACAATTTTATTATTTGCCTTGTGAAACAAGCCGTTGGAATAAGGTTTGGCTGCAAGAATTGCGTTGAAAATTAAAATTTGCTTTATAATGCAAGTAGATGAAATAAGGTTTATGCCTGCAAGAATTACGTTGATTTGCAATATAAAAAAAATGTTTTTTATTAATTTTGGTCGTAAGTGCGAACAGTCATAAGTCGAACCGTCGTATGTCGAGGACTACCTGTGTTATGTAGTTTCTTTGAGGTCGTTTTTATATGACGTCACATGGAAGAGCTTAATATAGGAATAGGGAACTTTTTTTCTCTATCTGTACAGCATTCAAGATACTTCGATTAGATCAATTAAAAATAGTTTTTTTTTATTTGTAAATTAATGAAAATTTCTCCCAAATTTGAAGAAAATGTGTTATCACATTTTCGCAAACTCTTAATTTAAAATGAGTCTATATTTGACTTTGTTAAACAGTGGGATTCGAAACTATGCGACATAATATGACAACGGAGGTAGGGAAGGGGTTACACATATATATATAATCTTAAATCGAAATTTATTCGGACTACTTCGAAGCATTTTACAAAGTGCTTTGGTGTTGATGCTTCTTAGTTTGAAATCACTGTAATCTATATTCTTGTGTTCTTAATAGATTGCCTATACTTCCCTCCATCCGGTAAATCTCATTTTATAATAATGATTATATTTTTACACGTGCCACTGGATACCGGCATTTGAAAGTGTCCTTCATTTTGTGTACCTGATAAACGATTAGCTTGCATAACTAATCAATGGTGCACCGAACTCATTAATTTTTAATTGCATGACAAATAAAGAGTTTTTCCTGCAAATGTATTCAGAATACATGATTTTTAAATATTTCCTTGAACTCCGACGGTCAATGCTCGAGGATAAGTAAATGCGTGGAAACAAATTGACATGCGACTTACAGCATTTAGTAAAATTAAATTTAACTGAAAATAACTGAAAATTAAATTATTATATACATATTTATATGCTAGCTTATTAACGATACTTGTGAAATAACCTACCTTTTAATATTTGGAATTTATGCATAACAATAGCTTTATATTTTAAACGGAATTACCACAAACTTTAAAAAATCCAAAAAAATATATGTATTTAGTTTACTATCAATATAGTCTTACGACTTCAAAGGTAATATTGATGTATATTAGTAATATCTTTTAAAAATACGTATTAAATTCATACACGGGTAACCCAAAGTCTAAATTGTATTTTAGAGACACTTTCCTTGTGTATTAAATTCAATAAAGTAAAAAAACACTGCATTTATTTTCACAATTATTCCTGTTATAATGGAATTCTTTCGAGTACATATGAAACCAATAGACAATTCATGTACTAGGATTAAATAAGAAAGTATTTAGTTCTACAGAATTTTATTGGGTAGTTGATAGCTATTTCGGCTTGACGCCATCGTCAGAACTATAGTTCTAAGCATCGTAGAACTATAGGTCTAAATAGCTATCATCCACCCAATAAAATTCTGTAGAATTAAATACTTTGTTATTATATCCTATTATAACGGAGTTCTACCAAGTAAATGCCAATAAATTCATATACTTTTAGCGATTTTATATTACCGTAACTTTTTAACAAGCATGTATGAAATACGTATAGATAAGTTAGTTTTAATGTGCTTTTAAATGTGGAATAATAAAGTTATCAATCTGTGTAAAATAATTCTAAAGAAATAAAAACACTATAGTATGCACCAATCACATTTATCTTCGTATCTTTTTCAATTTACAATTATTATCAGTTTCCAGTGTATAAACATTGGGTCACCGATAAGTATTGTTAGGTCAACAAAGTCACATTTTTCATTTTATATGCAGTATTTGTAAACGATGATTATTGTCTCATGGGAATACCCCGTGAATATACAGAATTTAACTCGAGGATGTGTTTGATACTGAGCTAAATATCCCCTTCTATAATGCGTAAGAATTCTTGGTAAAGTGTTACTAGAATGTAATGTCAGAGAGTACAAAAACTTGATGCTTCAAAACGAAATGCCCGCTTACTGATAAAATTATTAAAATGCAACATCCCATCTCATTATTTTAATTGCGCCCGAAAATTGTTCATGAAGGGATTGTTTTTTTTAAATCGTTAAAATACCATTCTAATATCCAACCCAGGCAATAATTAAGATGCTGGTTTATTTTCCTTTGAGCAACGAATTTGTTCGGATATAATGCCATGTCTTCCTGTTCGAGATTTTTTCACTACCTGGTTGCTGTGCTTTCCTGATGCTGAAATGGACCCCTATCCTATAATAAATTTATTATAGTATACTGTTTTCTCAGTAAAGTAAATTCAATTTTGTATTACAATTCCGTGAAGGATTTTGTATATATACCATGAAGGTACTTTTCCGAAGCTTGAAGACATAGAAAAGAAATGCTTATAATAGGTACAAATTCCATCAAATCAAATCAGTACACTTACATAACCTAGAAAATTGGACTATTTTTTCTTGAGCATTTTACAGTTAAAAACGTTAACCCAACTGTGTTTGTAAGTATGTATAACTGTGCCAAGTTTTGTTTTCCTATTCAAAAACTCTTTTAAAATTAAACTTACGGTAAAATTACCGGTCTCTAGTTTATTCTTTCAATAACACTTATTAAAATCAGCACTGGTAACGGAACATCCAAATGAAACTTGAATGAATAAAAAATCTTTGCGTCATATTTTTCAATATTAATATAGTGTAGTTTTACAGCGGCTTCCATTTGATCATTTAGGTACCTACATGGGGTTTTCCTCGACACTCCTGATGGTAAATCTATAATAGTACTCGGTCTAACCATTTTGGATACAATTTTAGTGTTCTTTATTGGATTATTTTGATATTTATAACAATAAAACAATCGTTAGTGAAAAAACTTATGGAAGTGTTAACAGATTGAACGATTCAAATTCGAATACGTATTTGCTTTTTAAAAATTTGCTTAAATACATCTTTTATTATAAAAAATAACGAGTTTTATAGATAATTTTATTCACCATATAGAATCGAACCCAAAACGTTCAAAAAGCTGCAGAAGCCACGATATATTGCTAATCGCCATTGTTTTCGGCAAACAATTTTCCTACATTGTGTTTTTCAAGAGTTCAAGACGTTTAACCCCAGCAATACGATCCGTCAGTGTAAAACCCAACCGCGATCATTTGGCATGCAAGAAGTATGTGCTGATTGTTTTGAGATTGTGGGAATTACGAATTCTTTCGCATTGTCAAAATGTGAACAATAAACAGCAATTATTAAGCCTGGACGTTCATTGTACTGTTTTACGTTCCCACAAGTCTGTAAACAATATCGCCTTCACTATTTTTCACGTAAGAAATTTTTATTTTACGCCTCGTTGCTATAACAACACCACATTTAAAAAAAAAAATAATCTCTTAAACGCCAAACACCCGCTCCTGCACCGCGCGATGAATGAACCTACAAGCTGTGGACATACCGATATTACGTATTTTATTACAATTTTGTCCATGACCTTGCTTGTTAGAATTACAGAAATTCACACAGTTGAAGTGGCTCAGTTAACAATTTAATTCACGTTGGATTCGTTCTGGAACTGAAAATTGATAACTTAAGTAGGTTTTATTCTCATTTCGCGAAAATCTTTAATCGTTTTTCCGTCGCCTAAAAAATATGAAGCGTCGAAATAATAAAAAAAATCTTTTAATAACTGAACTCTCAAAGTATTTTTTTACATTATTGCACTTTTATTTAAATGGAAATAGTAAAGTTTTCAAGCCTATCTAGCAAAGAGTTGACACCTATTTTTCAGAAATGCTTTTATTTGCTTTACGCCGTGACTGGATTAGAGTTTATTGTAGGTTATCGTGATTTCTGAGACAAAATCGGTAAACAAATTATTTTTAAGAAAGTGATACGAAGGGAATTTGCAATTTATTAAATAAACGATTTTATAAAGATTTTTGAAATGTACCAAAGAGTTCATTTTCTCACACTTTTTCTTACTGATGCTTAAATTAGAATTATACTGAATATGTATATATTTTTTAAATAGAGCAACAAGAAATTCTATTATATACGTATTTTAACAAAACATCTCAAAATAATTAATAAATCTATTTCCTACTCGATCATGTATTAACTTTTGACTCCTCGTGTTGATTAATGTCTGCTGAATTCATTAAATTTTTCATGAGTTTATTTCTTGTGATGAGAAATTTCGAAATATCTAACGCATCAAAATATGGTCTTTAAGTCTTTTGAAAATTGGTTATAATATATACGTATGAGCGCATCAATTGACCAAGTACGCAAAGAAAATTCACACGGATGCATGCGTGCAGGCAGACCTCTTTAGTTACGTTTTTAGGATTCCAGGGAATCGATTTTCTTTATCCTCGGGTTTCATCGCTTGCAGCCGATGTTATTTACACGCGTTAAAAAAGCAGACTTATAAACGATTTGCGCTTATGAAAAATGGCTTTATTTCGTGTTTTAAAATATAAACATCACATACATAATTTGACTATTTTTTAATGTTGTCATTTATATTTTAAAATCACGTCAGCTTTCTGCTATGTGCTGGTGTCATCGATCTAATCAAATCCCATACATAGATGACGTAAAAATAATTGCCGTGTGGGAGTGCGTTCTTACATAAATCATGTTCCCATATGGCCAAATGGCATATAACTGTAAAGAGAGCGTAAACAATCAGATGTCAAATTTAATATGTATACCCAACAAATCACAAATCAAATATCACTTATGCTTAGTACAATGACACCAATATTGATATAATTTAAGACATCGACTGAGGGTGCTTGATGGAATTTCAATATCTTATATATATTAATTTTAAAGCTTTTACAACCTAAATAACTGATTCTATGCCAGTTCCTAGGTTGGTCTATGTCTTTAGACAAGTTCCCGAAATATAGCATCTTTTCTGCTAATTATCTTATTAGCAGAAAAGATGTTATATTTCGGGCTTTATTTTTGCTATATTGCTATATTAATTTTTTGTTTACAAAATAAGGATTAAGGCGATTCTCGAAATGTTAACTCATGTATCAGTGTGGCTCCTAGACGTATAATATTTTATCTCGTAAATAATATTTGTCGTATTTGTATCTTCTATATAAACGTTAGAAACTGTTTACTGTCGAACTCAGTTCGAGTCCATTCGTGCGCTCGAATGCCTGAAGATGCCGAAAGGCGAAACCCGGGTCGTTAGTGACAAAATACATGGAAGTGTACGAAATCTCAATAATCCAAATTTGACACCAATATTGATTGTTGCCATTAAAGTAAAATGCAATTTTATCAACAACGCCGCCTAGAAATTCAAAATGTTTTTACTTCTGATTAATATTTAGAATTATTTGTTGCGTTTTTGTTTTAAATATTATTTCCTTACTAATAATACGTTATCTTTTTGTTCTAGGTAAGCACAACGCCGTAATCACAACATCTCTTTAATCACACATATCTTTTTATGGCTAGGAAACTACACACCTTGTCAACGTATGGAATATCATTTTGAAGAATCTGAAGAGGTTTATTTCAAGTACGCTATTTTTATTTCATCGTTATTTACATACTGAAAATTCTTAAATAACACGACACTATTTCGGCGAATAAGGAATTTAAACTGACGTGGATTTAGAACTATAATTGTTATTTGATGTAAATGTATTGTAAATGTATATTTATAATATCACGACGGACTAAGTGCAAAAAACAATATACGGTAGAAAAGAAATTTGCCAGAAATATGATAATTTCGTCTCGTTCTAGCAAAGATCGTACATTGGAAAAAGTCGTGTTTTGGGTCTATCGCCGAGAAAAACATACGAAATATTTGAAGTCAATGAAAATCACACATGCTAAAAACATTAAAAAATTTATCATTTTTAGTGAAGTAAATGAAGATTTTTATTAAATTCGTATCTCAATTTGACCAGATTCACATACATTGCTTAGCGGTTGTTATTTATGCGATATGCACGAAATATAATCACAATTATGTATCATCGATTATCGAATTTTAATTTTAATCGACGTTAAACAAAATACCTACAACTTTAGATACATACACAAGTCGTGTTTTGGCTGACGATCTGTCCTTGTTACCATATCCTACTATCGTGATATCAAAAGAGGACGATAGGTGATCTGCAAGTTCTCGTAGAAGAACCTCCTTTGTCGTGATTTGGTTTATGTTGTCGCTTATATGTCGCATCGCAAAGGCAGCTATAAATGCGCTTTAAAGATTTGATAAAAAATAGTTAAACTGTTACATAATTATATTTGAGACACAAATGCAGTATCGAGTCTATGTAGCGCATTTTGTAAATATCTTTTAAAAATATATTTCCATTCATGTGATTTTGGAGCTAAGAAGGTTAAAAGAACGTATATAACTTAGTCCCACAACGTCTTAATATCATAGTTTATAGAACAAAATACACACTACAACTTTTTTATTCACACAGTATGGTACTGTTTATTTCAATAGCAGTAGCTACATTACAAAAGGCACAAAAATCGTTCTAGCAAAAGAACCACGCCATGCTGTAAGCTGCATTCTTGATTTATGTGAATATATGTTTTGCAATTGATCACACTAGGAATCTTTGACAGACACTTATTAATTATCGTAGGCTCTTACGAATAGAACATAATACACATCAGCTGAATTTTGACATGTCTCGCTCCGTGTTGATTGGAGTCTCCTCTGCGTCTGTCAAATGTACAATTAATTATAAATAGGTGTGGCACTTTTAAAGTGCACAAAGATTTAACCGTTTGACATTGAAGCTTTTAACCCAAAAAACTTCACGGTCACACAACAAAGTAATATAAAAAATAAAAAAAAGTGAATAGCGTGTCATATTTTATAATACACACTTAATATTTTTATTGCACTGAGTATACAAGTTAAGAACGACACAATCATAGTAATAAAAGATTACGTAATTAAATTGTAAAAAAAGCGTTTTGTTCATACATATAATCTATTTTTCATATCGTTTTGAATAATTACAATTTTTATGGCAAATCCTCACGTGGGTCTGAGTTACATTCAAAATTTTGTTGAATTTTTCAACGCCAATGCGTATCATGAAAAGCAGATTTTCGGGAGTTATTATAAAGGACTTCCAGAAAGTAAACAGTTAAAGGTTTCACGTCTTACAATGAATGTCAAAATAATGAATTGATTTCGGTTTGCACATTCTTATACTCAAACAATGCTATTTAAAATTCCAGTCGAAGAAAAATTGTATCCACTTGTAAAATAATTTTACATGCAGTGTCTTATTACTACATGAAATTCTTTTGTAATTTGACACATTGCACTCGGGTAATGTACATATTTTATCATATATTTATTTGGATTATTGAAATTCCATCAAGCACCCTCAGTCGATGTCTTAAATTAAATTATATATTTATTTAATGTATTTACTTATGTCTACGCGTGTCTTAGCAGATTTGTATCAAATAAAATTTCCTGACTGAGATAATTACTTCAGATTTTAAACCGTTACCTTTTTTGTGTAATTTGTAACAGTGGTTTATTTTTACGTATTTGACAAATTCGTATTAGTTGCTTTACCTTCTTGTCTTAAAGAATATGTGTATATTTCATTATACGTTTATATGGAAGTATCTTTTCCACTCATTGAAAAGATGACGCAAATTATTAACCTTACATGAAAACAGGGTTAATCTTTACCATCATGAATGTTAATTTACGGAGTCGTTTGCGCTGTATAAACAAAATTTACTCGTTTTAGTGTAGCGATGAGCGAAATCATTTAATTGAAAAAAAGTAACTAGTGCTTCAATTTCACGATAAACCTTGTCTATCAATAGCACACAAAGTTACTCTGCAATTTTAATTCATAATTTCATATAAAATTGATAATAAAAAGACATCCTTCAATTCGATGCTATTTGGTTTATTAAAGTATGATAACACAAAATCGCAATCGGACGTAATACATTTTAGAATGTCATTCTTAAATTATTCTTGATGAAATACAGCTAAAAGTGTCATAAAGCAGTGTTCGTCAACTTTTTAAAATAACTATCAGCTATAATATGTAAACCAGTGGTGCATAACCTATATGAAAGAACGACCAGTTTATACATTCTCTAATCTATCACGGGCCGCAGAGAGTAAAAGTGTTGGAAAATAATGATATAATGTGCTAGACAAGTTATGCATTTTATTATTTTTAATTTAATAGTTACATCATTTTACTGCTGATTACTTGTTATTTTGGGCCGCGTTTGTGCACCACTATTCTAAACCTTGTGTAACTGAAATGCATTGCGTTTTTTTTTTACTTTATCTTCGAATTCTCTTAGATTTTTTAAATTCACACCACATAAATAAATCTGAACGTAGGATTACACCGAACACAATATTTTTCAGTTTACACGGGTCAAGTTCTGAAATCGAGCGCGAAATTTAGTTGATGTCGTTATACACGCGCGTAGTGTAAACAGAGCAGTTAGCTTGATACAGAGAGGTATGTTATTTTACTACTAATAGTAAGTTACGTGTCATGGGCTTTGAATTTGTTACGAGTACGCAGTCCAATAGGGGTTACAATGGCTAACAAATATATCAATACCGGTATTTCATATTAAATAACGGTATTGCAAAAAGATGTCAATAATAAGGGCGAATAAGGATCGCAATCGCGTAATTACGAAGTCGGTCATATATTATTTGCAATATTAAAAGAACCAACGCACGACTGAGCATAACAAACAACGCGTTGGTGTATTAAATGACCTGTGTGTTAATGCACGTGTCTTCAACGAAAATATCGACTTGAACCATCAAGGAAGCGTAGAACAGGAAGAAGCCATCTGCTGACTCGTATTTATTCTATGTTTGGTTGTATTTAAATTTCGATTTTGCTTTATTTTCCGTACCAAAATACCGGTATTAAATTATGGAAAAAATAGACGAAATACCGGGATCCCTGTTTCAGTGATACCGGTATTGCAATCCCTATTGTCGAGTAAGGCATTTCGTGTAGTACGGCCGGTATCTTTCGATCGGCATGTAAATTTCGTCCATTATTCTCTCTCTGGAGACACCTGTTACAACAGTATGTGTGTTTATTTTTGACCGGCGTAACCAACTGTTTGAACTGTGGCCTGAGTAATAAAAAATGTTTGAATTAAAGTCTGGCGATTATGTATGAAAATTTGATATGATTTCCAAGAATAGATATGCACAACGCCTGGATACGCCTTATTTTCACGTATTTCGATTTTATAAGCAATAGTTTTCTACTTCATTTATACGCATATACTTCATATTGTGTCGCTTAGTTGCATTTTTTGTTTTTTATTTTATTAAAAATTTATTCTTCAATTCCGGGAACGTGTGTTCCTCTTCTAGGCAAAAGGATCAGACTGCGTTAGAGGAAGCCTTTTTCAGTCATATATGTCATATGGTTCAATTTTTGAGATAGTGACCTCTATTATTGAGAAAAAGTATTAAATGATTATTTTTTGAAACAATTGTTGTAATTTATAAAATACAGTTATTTAACTAGAATTTTAAAAACATCTAAATTGATTAATACATTCCTTATAATATTATTCCACTAACCCAGAGGATCCCAACATTTTTTACTCCATTCTCCCTTTCACTATGTTCAGAATATAATTCCCCCTTTCCAAGATAGTCTAACTCTAAGTCAACTTCCTGAAACTCTAAAATTATCCTCTAAGGGAAATTCCACACTGATTTGATTCCCTGAACCAACCGTTTACTATATAGGGTGGATACGGTACTAGTAGTGACATCTTAATTTTTTTTTTTTTAAATATTCATAACTAAAACGTCCCATTTAATTTTCTAGGGTTATATTCTTAAACAGGTATACGTTCGATACAGGCCGTGCAAAAAAAAACCCGTGTAATAAAGGATGAAGTGAGCCAAAGCAACCTTAACCCCTTAACTGCCAGCGCGATATTATTGATTTAGCGCCCTACGCCAGCGATTTTAGCAAAAAATGGATAAAACAATAGATTTCGTAAATTGAATATAACTTTTAAACCTATTTATCGATTTTAATAAAAATTTAAATATAGATTACTAACAATATTTCGAAACTTTTTAATTTGCAAAATAGTATTTTTAGACAGGGGTCGTCAATATTTGTATGCACAAAAATCAAAAAAGGTAAAAACCAAACATTTGAACGAGATAAAATTCTCAAAATATTTGCGCATACTTAAGTTCATGGAATATTTAAAATCTCAAAATATGAAATTTTTCTAGACAGTGGTTCCCAATCTTTTTATATAAAATGTTTCTTTTCAATGAGATTAAATTCTCAAAATATTTCCTCATACTTTAGTTTATGTAACGTTGAACTTCTCAATATATATATATATTTTGGACAGGGGTTGTCAATTTGTTTGCACAAAAAGCTAAAAAGGTAAAAAACTAAACATTAGAACGAGATAAAATTCTCAAAATATTTGCGCATACTTTAGTTAATGGAACATTTAAAATCTCAAAATATGAGAATTTTCTGGACAGGGGCTCTCAACCTTTTTATATCAAATATTTCTTTTAAAATGAGATTAAATTCTCAAAATATTTCCTCAAACTTTACTTTATGTAGCGTTGAACTTTTCAATATATATATATATATATATTTTGGACAGGGGATGTCAATTTTTTTGCACAAAAGGCTAAAAGGGTAAAAAACTAAACATTGAAACGAGATAAAATTCTTAAAATATTTCCTCATACATTAGGTTATGCAACGTTGAACTTCCCAATACGTATATTTTTTTGGACAGGGGTTGTCAATTTTTTTATAACAACTTTGTTAGAAATAGGTAAAATCCTAAAAGATTCCTATCGCCAATGATAATTTTATTCTGAACGTTTGAGAATCATATGTACATATGTCATATCACTTTACTGCCAGCGCGATATATTCATTTAGTGCCCAACGCCAGCGATTTTAGGAACAATAGTAATTGCATAAAAAGTGTTTTGACTTACATAATTTATAGTCTAAAGATATTCTAGTTTGTCCGGGCATATGTGTTATTAGCATACGCTGTGCTGCTGACTCATTTATGGGTTAAGTCCATTTCTTGCTAGGGTTGTCACAAACGTAATAAATAGTTATTCTAAATTAAACTTTTTATTATTTTATCTCTAGCCAATAATATATGCACTGATTGAAACGTTGTTATTATAATTGATTGTTTTTCCAGGGTTGTCCAAATTTATATATATACATATGAACATATATATGTATATATATTATTTGTTTTATTATTATATTTTGAAAAATAGTTCATACACCAATTGAAACACGATTTTTTATAGTATGACTGTTTTAAAATATTACTCTAGTATGATATATTTCAAAACAGAGTTGAACACATAACGGCACATCACATTGAATATATAATTTAAGTATAATTTAAGACATCGACTGAGGGTGCTTGATGGAATTTCAATATTAAATTTGGATTATTGAGATTTTGTACACTTCCATGTATTTTGTCACTAACGACCCGGGTTTCGCCTTTCGGCATCTTCAGGCATTCGAGCACACGAATGGACTCGAACTGAGAGACAGTAAACAGTGTCTAACGCTTATATAGAAGATACAAATGCGACAAATATCATTTACGAGGCAATACATTATACGTCTGAGAGCCACACCGATACCTGAGTTAAAATTTCGGAAATCGTCCTAATCCTTATTTTGTAAACACCATATTACCAGAGTGGCGATTGCCGAAGGCGATTGCCGCTTTTCAACTTCTTTTAGAAATACCAGTGATTTTACAATTATAATAGTATTGTGGGTTTTGACGGGATGTAATTCGACGAATGGGTAAATATATACAATTTCGTTAGTGACAAAATACATGGAAGTGTACAAAATCTCAATAATCCAAATTCAAATTTATCATTGAATATAGATGTATTTTGTATCTGTTCTTTTTTCGAGAAGAAAGAATTCGTCACACTGCTAAGGGTGCAACCATTCAATTTTACCCGGAGAACCGCCATAAATCATTATATCTCGATAGACACCGTCCGAATTCGTGAAACACATGTGGCATGAATAACAAGAAAAAAGGAATTTACTATGTAAATAAAATAATAATAAATAGATTGCATTTGACGACCCTGAACCCGTTTTTGAAATTCCCCTATAAGTTATAAGCAGATAGTATTTTTTTACGAGGTATTGTGACACAAACATCTCGAAATTCGTTTCGTAATACGAAACGCGCATAAAGATAAAATATGTAAGGCAGCCCTAGCGAAATTTGTTGAATTTATTTATAAATAGTACCGATGAACCAAGATTTTTCAAAATTTGTAAACATTATTGTGTTTAATAAGAGATGTCCATAGCACAGTAATTTTAACACATCGAAAATGTTTTATTTTCAACGAAAAAATATCGCGACGCAGCGGTGAGTCGCTGGCGTATGGAGTGAATAGGCATGTGACGCACCAGTGAGTCGCTGGCGTCCTAGTGGTTAAGTAACAAGCAATGCTATAAGAAAATTTGCAATTTACGAGTAGTCCTAGGAGTCTCAGTCTCTACGAACAAATTGTATGGCGGTTGTACGAAGATCGTCTCTCAACTTCGTTTTTCGTCGAATATAACATATATTTGAAAAGATTTCTTGTGAGTTTATTCAGGTTTTCTTTACTATAAGCATTATATAATGTATGATTCATCGAAAACCAACATATATGCATGTTAAGTAATAATTAAATCGTCCCAATAAATTATATCGTACAGTCTTCATAATATATGTAGTGAATGACACGAATTGCGATGTGTGGCAAGGTAGATTTATTAGAATCGTAATTTATCGCAAAATACACACTTTGAATTGTTGATTAATAACAAACATTGATTAAGACTAGGCTTTATAATTATACTCTTTCACAGTAAGTAAACAACTTTATTGCTAATATGAAATTAAAATTGATAACTTAGTTATTCCACTGGCTGTGTAACTAGATGTAACGCCTTTCGCTTTTTTAAGAAGCATCTTCAGGCTAACTATATCAAGCCATAACTAACTATATCACCTCCAAACACTAGTAATTAATTTTATAATTAGTACTAACATCGTTTTGGTCTTACCTCCTCCCCATGTCCAGTAGAAGGAAACAAACTCACTCTAATCTTCATTTTTAATTAAGATGCTTCTGAAAGAAACAAAACGCGTTACATTTAGTAACACAGCCAGTGGAACAACTAAGTTATCAACCTTAATTTAATATTGAAACACCAAAGTTACCGCCGAATCCATCGAAATTATCTTTATTCTGATTAAAATTAAAGATACTACATTTAATTACCCACTATTTCACATTATTAAAATATGCTAGAATTCATCGTAATTAGTCCAAAATATCGATTTCATGACTCCTCAGTAAATGTAAAGGACTACTCGTCTGCAAAAATACCGGCTGACGGGCCTTACAGCATGGCTTGTAATTATAGGGGGCTTTCAGTGAGCATACCTATACCTGGAAGTAAACTACACCCAACATTGAGTTATCGACATAGTGTAATATACCTACCTCGCGACGCTCTTTCCAGTGATATACTCGACTATGTCGTATCTCGTAACCCTACTAGAAAAGAATATAAAAAGACATATTAATTACACTTTGTTAATATAATGTTCCGAGGGATATAATTACCTAGAATTATTTTAAATTTCCCTTTGATATTGTAGAAAAACACCTCAACTATGATTAAATCAAGAATCATAACAAATAGTGGTATTTAAAACCAGTGGTATTCGTATGAAAACTTTATGAAAAAACTTTGAACAGCCATATTGGAAAATTGTTGTTTTTGACATCAATCTAGTGACCTCCCAGGTACAGATATAGAAATGAAAGATGGGTTCCATAACATTAGACGGTACTATTTCGAAACCGTGCAAAAAAAATTGGTTAGAAAATACCGCATATGTATTTGGGTTATCCGAACACACATTTCCTCCCAAGTTTTCAAACACAGGAATTGCTTTCCGAAGATTTCTCGATGACCTGATTTCACGTAAAGTTAGCGCTATCCAATATTCCAACAATAATAAAGTTCTTGCCGTTCTTGCTTATTCGACATATAAAATTGTAGAGGCATTTCAAACAGTTTATAAATAGCTTTAATGTCCGTATTTCAGTACAATAACAGTCAAATTGGCAATCATTTAATAATTGACGACCGAGATTCATTTTGATATCACTATAAAATACGTTACCTACTCAAAAATTAAAATGTCTACCGTAGGCGATGTTATTATAGCCATATTTTATTATCCTTTAATATGCGAAGGCGAAGTGTTCTCTCAATAGCTGCAATTATTTGAAGTAGGTATGTATTGTTTTTCAATAACTAGTTGTTTTTTAACAATTTAAATTCTAATAATTATATAAACGAAATTTTATTGTTGAAGGGAACGAAACGGGTTTTTTTCCAAGTCATGTAAATTGACTTCCATAATATCAGCTACTAAATTTCGTCGTGTTCTATTTTTCGGCAATTGATCCGCACGGATAATCCAAACTATTAATTTTATTTCAACATACTATTTATACGTTTCTAAAGCAGTCTATTATTTTGACACGTTTAATGTTTATTATTTCTCAATAAAATCTGCGATTTTAGATTTTCTACAGGAATCTTTTAACGATTTTATAATATCAGTTCGACTTTTTATAAGAGCAATTATATCGTTATATTCGAACCCTCATTGGTCAATGTACTCCAACTAAGTGTCAATAGAAGTCAGCGTGGAAGTAGTGAAAAAATAAGTTAAAATCCGAGACATTTACAATGGCAAGATATTACATGCATATTGCAATATACATGAAGTTTGCTTTGATTTATCTGCATCTGTAACGCAGCAGACACAATTTCTCTCACACACTGTCAGCGCATGAGCAGAGTGTGTGTGGGGGGCCTAAGTGTTCCAAGTGATATTCGCACAACACGCGCACCATCATTCACATCAAGCGTATTAAATAAATGCTGACGAGTTGAACTACCACCTGGTAAACAAATATATTGGTTCTTCCTTTTATAACGCCGGGCGGATGACACGAAATGACCGAACGGTCATAGCTGCACCTCATCATCCCCGTGGGGCGTTACTCGACCGATTTAAAAATATAAACAAAACATTTATACCTACCATCGCCGTGCGGTGGATCTTTCTCTATCTCTATCATAGTTGTAGTAGGATGTAGTTACTCGGACTCTTCACTTTACAAGTGATTGATCGAGAAAGAAAAATACACGACAAGCGCTTGGACCATCATTTTCGCATAAATGTTTATTTGTTTAAAAATCAGCAAGCTTTCTTCATTTGATAAAAAATAATTTTATCTTTTCATTTATTCACTTGCATCAACTATACTTTAAATTTATTGCTCTCTATCGTAAATATTTGTGCTACTCAGACTTTACTCTCTAAGTTTGACGACCCCTGTTCTAATGGTACGGCATGTCATAAATATTGTAAAATTTAACACAAATACGTTGATAAAAGCTGTCAAAAAGCAAACTTTGCCGTTTTCTTCGCTCGCAGATTTTTTTTATTGCAGTGTTTTATTACCTATCCTAAAATCATGCCCTCAAAAGCGTTGCAGCCAAATCTTCGGCGTCGTATTTTAGTATCGCTGACTCGAAGGCCGTGCGTATTTTCAGCTCGTAAAAAATAATACATACAAAGTGTTCTTGAAATCTCTGTAGAACTTAACGTGAGAAACACTGCGTTATATTTTTTACTGTAAGCAGGACAGTATCAATATTATCTTACAAATCTCGTATAACCTGGGATTTTGATTATTGCGTCATGTGCATTTGTTTTATCAAAGCAATGTTAAGATACCTTTAGTAGTGTAAGCTAACTAAGGGGCTTTTACTATAGCAATGATATGATAGAACAGTAACATATCAATAATTCTTTACTACTCGGGTTCAAGCCCGACATAACGGACTGATAATCTCTGTGTAACTAAGAGTGTCCGTTAAAACCGAAAGCGTTTGCTTTTTATACCATATTGCTCACACATTTACTAGACACTTTCTTGTATGTCTGGTATTTTTTTATTAAACTGGTGCACTTCCATTCTTCCATATTTTATATGGGTGACGATTAACTCAAGCGGGTACACAAATTAAATTCACACAACTGGTCGTGGCTAAGCGTACGCCAAATTATCGGCCGGCGCGCGTTCAAATTGCTGCAACTCTGTAGTAATTTTTAAATCACTCATAACATGAGTACACTATCTTTACCAATTATCAAATTTGCACGGCAAATTTGTCCGTTAAATCTTAAATTGTATATCACTAACAAAGATCACTTATAAGCTGATAATTGTCAATTCTTGATGGAAAGGCATTTTATTTTAAAAATAAAACACAATGTGTTTGTACTACTTCCAGATCATTATAAACATCTGGATGTGGTACAAACAAATTGTGTTTTATTTTTAAAACTAAATAAGTAATCAGTCATTCAGTATTTTTTTATAGGATTATGTTATTAGAGTACCTACTAATTGTTAGCTATCTACCGCCACCTTAGTTTCAGGATCGGGTAGGATAGGAAGATATGAATACATCATATACTCACTTCACATGTCTCCATTAATATAACACAAAAATATCTTGCACAAATGTTTTGCATGGTGTGTGGGTCTCTAAACAATGTCATTATACCATTTATAAATTGTCGCATGAGTGTTGCACATTAAAAGTAATTTTAATGTAGTCGTTTTCTTTGTATCGTGACTTGGGTTTTTAGGCGTGTTTTCAGCAACACAGTATCTGTTGTTTACATTTTTTTGACCTTTATTTAAATTATTTACGTGTTTTTCAAGTTGAAAAAATATTACCCTATAAACGTGTCACACCGAAAATTAATGTGTAGGTTAACTAACTAGGGATTTCAACTCGAATATTCTAATATTCGAATTTTCAATATCCGATTAGGTAATTTCGGCCCTTAACTATTCGATATTCGAATATTTGGGCAACTATTTGTAATAATTATTAATGAAATATTTTACAAAATCAATTGAAGATCACCTCACAATTTCTCCAGATTTCAAGAAAAATAATGAATACCCCACGTGTGGTTTTTGCCTTCTCTCAACTCGGGCGCTTTCAATATCTTAGCATAAATATTTGAGTTTGACGAATGACTCAGGGCTTTAAAACAATTTACACATACCATAATTTCAGTAATTGAAGAAATAACTTTGTAGTAATCCGACGCAGCTGCAAATTTTAAATATTGTAGTATAATGGAATGTTTCTGGAATGTGTATTCATATAATGTTTAAGTTCACTTTTAAGGTGTTAACTGTCAATTCTTGGTGGAAAGACATTATATTTTAAAAAATAAAACACAATTTGTTTGTACTACTTCCACATATTTATAATGATCAGGACCGGTTTCGCTCATCACGAGCATTATCAACTGATAAAAATACAAACATAACAGGCGTATTTATATAAAATTGAGTGAAAAAATGAAGGTATATAAAACTGATGGTTCATGAACTGAGACAAGAAAATATTGATTAACAAACAAATTATACATAAATCAAATGAAAGAGTCTACAATTAAAATGTTATGGACCTCTTGCAAATCATTAAAAACTAATCTACAATCACAAATATAGCTACATTTGGAACCTGTTATGTTTGTATTTTTATCAGTTGATAACGCTCGTGATGAGCGAAACCGGTCCTGATCATTATAAATATGTGGAAGTAGTACAAACAAATTGTGTTTTATTTTTTAAAATATTTACGTTATTAATTATTCAAATACAATTTTTAATAATATTATCATACTTCAGAAACTATTCGAAAATATTCGAATAGTTGCAGTTTTACTATTCGATATTCGAATCCTTAGTTTAGTACTAGGAATTCCAAATTCGCAAAGCAAAAAATTGTCATATATGTCGAAACGAGAGCTCCGAAAAATCATAAATAAATCGAACGTTTTTTTCAATGTTAAACTAGTGTTTTTTGAGCCTCCCACTAATCTTAAATCATGAAGACATGTGCTATATCTGTACACTATATTAAAATCATTACGAGGTTATGAATTCATCATCACCAGGCGTATCATTCTTGAGGTCGCTTTTACTACATAAACCATTACAAAATTGATCTTTAACTTTCTATAAGTCAATGTGCGCGTTCAGCGCATTTAACGCATTGGTCCGATCATTAAAGCCATGCGCTGAAAGCATTTTTTCAGGCATGTTCATTCCAAACGTGGAGTAGAGCATATTTACTCCTAAAGGAGAATCTCAAGACAAGTTGTTTTAATTGAACTGATAGTTATACAGTGGCTCGAAAAATATTTTTTGAGTGAGTAAAAACAGAAATATAGGTTAGCTTATTACTCTCGCTATGCGCCCATTCATAGGATCAGATACGTTGGAGGGAGTATAGACATCAGATACATCCACGCCTCTAAACAAATTCACAAATTAATTAATGAAAGGGTTTGATGAGGATGGCTTCGACCACTCGGCTACTGCCCTGGTTGTCATTATTGATACGTTTGTTCCCAAATTAGTCAAGCACGAAACATTAGTAATGAATTATTCCACCCCACACGAATTAAAGGCATCCAGTGAAAGTGTTAATTTTACATTGACGTACCTATTCTATGTATGTTTTGCACTATGTGATTACTGAACAAGTTCGCCGAGACATATTGAAGGGTTGAAAAGGATTCAGTAATGAAATATGCTTAAGAGCATTCTTTATCCACCCTGCTTTTAGTATTTTCAAGCACTGAAAATTGTGTGGCGAAATGGCAAGCAACCAACTGGCCCTACTCACTTTAAATGCTGAGGTATGTATGTATTATGTAGACACACCTTTCAAGTGACCACCAATTTCTTCAATCTTCAATGACGTTAGGTATATACATGTACGGCGCAACACCATTGACGATAATTGCTTGAATATTTTAGACAATTATACGCTGTGAGCTAGTCCCAAAGCGAGTTTCTTATTTGCAATTATTTCCTTTTTCGATACTGTGTAAACAAAGCTAAGTGTCATTTTTACGGTGCTAATTTTTTCGCTAAATATATTGAAAAAAAATATGTACTCATTCGTAAAAAGTTCCTCAGTTACCCGTCAATAAATGTATGTACATATATTTAGCACTTTTCATATAAGTTCATTGTCATATGATCGCATATAGATTGTACTTAAAATGGAAGTACTTGAGGACACCCGTAAATTATAATTAGCAGCATTTTGGCTCGCAAAATTATTTGGGTGTATCGCTTGGAACGGTACTTTACACCTGTACCCATAAGTATATAAATTTAAACTTATTTGCTCTGCGTATGCTTCGAGCGTATACACAAATTTTGTTTCTGCTTTAATGTTTTCTGTTTACATAAAGTCCAAGGCCTCAGTGGCAACGTTTTGTGGGATACGGCGTTCAGCTTGCATGTCAAATACGTGAACACAAATGCAAGTCTCCCTCGTAGCGAGAGGGTAAAGCGGTGGTGGAAGCGTGCTCACTCATGTCAAACTTGTTCGTATTTTAACAACGTTTTATATAGTATATTATATAACAATTATTACGATGCCTTTAAAAAGTTTGCGGCGTTATACGGAGTGCGAATAGACCTCAAGTCATAGAAGCTTTTCATTTATATGGAGGGATTGATTTTATGCACACTTAAGTGCACGCCATCAAATCTTGGGCAGTTGCTCCAAAGACACTCTCAATTAAGGGGGGAAAAAACTGTAGATCCGCTCAACGTTTGTTACGCCACATCATCGTATAATATTTTCTTGCTTAGGGCTGCCAACCATTCAGATATAACTCGCAATATTTTACTACATATTTTGTACGCCCAATACGTCGCACATACGATATCTCTATGATATGACTTTGAACTACTTTCTTAAAAGAATTACTATGTACTTCCTATTTTTTTTTAAATTCCTATAATTTTTTCTTGTTGTAGTAACATTTTAAGATGATTTCTTCAAGAACATCAGAACTAGTTTACTAAACTAAAATAATGAAATGTCAATTAATTAAGTGTTTTACTCAATCATACACATAATTCTGAATCAATTTTATGAACTTTTATGAACAACATGGCAATGCTTTGTCATATTTCATAATCGTTGATATTTTGTAAATTTCCGTATTTTTCGTCACGTCATCTTCAGGTATTCGAGTACACGAATGAACTCAAACTGACAGTTCGACAATTCAAATTTGATATTTGAAATTCCATTAAGCACGCTCAGTCGATATCTTGAAATATATTTCATATTGCCAAGATATTTTTAAAATTACAAGAGGAACAATCAATTCACATGTTTCAACGGTTAAATGAATTCGTTGCGTTATCTAAAACATTAGTGACTTCTGCTTACAGTCAGAGGTTCCCAAAGTGGTCCATGTCAAGGAGAAACAAAAATGGGGGTCTACGTATCGCAGTCCATTTAGATTGCACGCATAACGCAGCATAGCAATTGGATGTCATATTGCAAGACGAACTGATGGGATTAGGCACAAAAGAAGAAATTAAGGTGCAGTTTAGAAAGGGTTACTAGCAGTTCTTGCTTCTGGAAGATATTCCTGCGTTATGGGCTATCGCAAGAAAGTTTTTGATAGCTTTTCCATCTTCATACCTCGTGGAATGGGGTTTTAGAGCGGCTACCGATCTTCTTTCGAAAAAAATAAATCGGTTGCAAATCACTGATCGTGCAGATTTACGACTATACCTCACTAATTTGAAGCCAAATATTGACCAATTGCTATCGGAGCATCAGGTCCATCCCTGTCATTAGCAGCATTCATTTGTGTATTAATTTTATGTAAGAATTTTACTGGGCTCTGATATGTTTCGTTCCAAATCCAAATATTTAGTTTCACTTTGTTTTCAATAAACAACATTATCTTTTCAATATAGGTATGTATGAATATAAATGTTTTTCTTTTTTTACAATTGTCCACTCACAGTAAAAAAAAAACTATCACAGTGAACAGCATTGTGTCCACATTTGAAGTTTATAAGTTTAGAAAAAATCAATATTAAGAAGGTTGGGTGATGGGGGGGGGGTCCATGGAAAATGAAGTTTGCGAACCAATGGTATACACTTTCACCACAAAGCAATGAAATGAATGTTTTGCAATTTGAAAACAGTCGTAAAATATTTTGTGATGTTGCCATGTTTGCATTTGATGATTTCAAAGTAAACGTCGGTAATTTTTATGTGTGATTGTTTTGAAGTAGTAATTCAGAATTCGATACGTTCTTATATTTCCATGCCCTGGAATTGTGTACGAAATTAAAAAATTGACAGCCCTACTAAATGTGCATATTGTTTGCATTTATCCTATTATGAGTATCTACGACAGCTGTCAGATATAGATCACCTTTTAATTGTAACCACCCTTGAAATAGTCTTCCAAACATAATTATATTTATGATTAAATTGGCTCGTCTAAATATTTGTTTATTTCCAATGCATAAAACGTCGACTTTATTAATAATTCAACGCGTCGCTCTTTTTACAATAAATTCAATTTAATTATTCACGGGAAAACTTTTCGAAACCTGAAGAACGTCGAAAATATATATTTTATTAATACTTACATACTTAATAAAAATTTTCAATTTAAATATTTATGAGTGAACGTATCCGGCCGCTTTTCCTTTTCAAAGCGATTTCGGCAAAATATTTATTTTGCATCTCATACTTTCCGTCAGACGATGTTAATAATTCATGCTTAATAATTTCAAGTAATTACTCCCATTCTTTGGTTAATTTTTTGAAATAGATTTCTCTGTTAGTTGTGACTCGTGATGCACTTTTGATTTTTGTCCGATACCAATTTTGATTGTCTATTGTATTTTCACTTTCAATGTCTACTAACACAGCGTTCTTCTTTATTGATAATTCCGGGAATTCAGATATACGTTCACATATTATAATCGGATCGACTGATATTGAGTTTTTCAAACCATATTATTAGCATATAATATAAAATTAAATTGATATCTTAGTAATTCCACTTGGTTTCGCTTCATTAAGGAGCATCTTCAGGCTAACCATATTGCAAGGTTATTTATTTCTAAGGTAAACAATGATTCAAGTGAGGTGAGCTTTATTCCATTCTACTGGACGTGGGAGGGGGGGGGGGGTAAGACATACACACTGATAGACTATTTACAAATCAATTACTGATACTTGGAGGTAAAAAACCCAAGAGAAATAAGTTTAATAATGGTGAGCCGCATGTTATATTTAAAATGTTCTTTACGAATCCTCCATTACTGTTAATAGTTTTATTAATGTCTAAAAACTCTAAGCTATTCATTTTAATACCTTTTTTATTTACTCGATGGAGTATTTCTACGTTATTATTTTTATTAAAATATATTATATTATAATAAATTAATATAAATATGTATATTATTTATTAGGCGGTTATGAATTTTAATTTTATATTAAAAATGAACTTCCACAAAGCTACCGTCGAATCCACAGAAAAAAATATCATTCCTTCACTCCCTGACCATCCGATGTATATAAATATTGGGTCAGTTCTGCTACCCCCCGAATGATTTTCAATGACACACTAAAGACTGTTGTATTTTTCTAAATACTGGTAAAACCAGTATTTAGAAAAAATAAGTAAAATTCAGATTTAATCAACGGTTTTTGATAGAATAAATTAATGACAAATAATATTTTAACAATGTCACTACATTATTAACTCTTTACACCCTAGTCGAGAGACTAATTAGTTTTATCTGACGGCTGGGAAGGTACCATATATGTCTATTTACCGCGAGTATCTGAGTAGATTCGAGCACCGCATAGCGTTGAGGAGGTATAGCCTCAAGTTAATAATCATTGTTTTTTTTATGGCATGAATCTTTTGCGCATTATCATTACGCATTGTGATTTAAAACTCAAAAATATCTGACACATTGGCAATTTGACGAAATGCCAAATAAATACAAGGATCGGTTGGATATGATGGAATGTAAACATCAGAATCATGCATATCTTTAGACACATCCATATTTCGATTGAGAAATCAATGTACTATGTCCATTCGAGAATTCGGAGCGTATCCCCGCAACCGAATAGGGCGAAAGCCCAAGAGCAATAAATACTTATTCATTATAATCGTGTAGCAATTATTATAATATTGCTCTCATCGCACTGAAAAGGGGAAAATTGTTAGAAACAAGAAAAACAAATTCTAGTTACGAACAATTTTTCATATTCTTTTTCACCAGTTGTTAACATTTTATAATTAATTTCTAACAATTTGGTTACATACTCATACGTAAAAATTACTAACGTGAATGTTTATTTTCAGTAGCCTAGTAGCATAGGATTCTACAAACGACAATAATTCACAATAAAACTCCGATATAATGGAACGTTTAACTTCACCTTTGTCAATTATTAAACTCGTAATAAAAATAGCAATTAATTTTGGCACACGGAAATTTGGAGAAACCTTGTCAACTGTCTGGTTTTTTGTGTATTTAATTGCTTCATTAAATCTGAATTTTTATTAATATTTCCTCGGCGTTGATAAAAGGCGATCCATGGAAGTAGTAAAAATAGAATTTATATTGTTTTGCTAATATCGTTGTAACTTTTACAAAGCTACCACTACCGTCCAGCTGAATCAGTTAAGGCTTAAAAATACCTTTCACGGCCTTCATCTTGCATGACATCAGACTCAGTTCGCTGAAGTTATTCTTATTTTAATATTTTAAATATTTTATATAAACCTATTTGTATTCAACCATGAAACAATATCATTTTTAATAACCGTAAAATATTTTGTAATATTTGATGTATTTCGTTCCGACATGACGTAACTTTAGTTTCCTTGGATTGTTATTATGATATTGCTATTGAAAGATCAACGGGTGAGCTAATAAGTTTTATGTATTTAAAATAAAATGTACACACCGCGTTAAACTGAAATTGTACCGTGCATAATAAAATATGAACACAACTGAAACGTTATGTCACAAATGTTATTTGAGTGCCTTGTAAATCAAGGGAGAAGTATATATGAAGTATATTGTTATTCAACTGAAAACTGTATATACCTACTTGCATTTTCTTTTGCAGTTTTCTGCTCCTCAAACAAAACTTACTTATTAATAAACCCTAGGTGATTTTTAATACAAGATTTTAGATAACGCAACTTAAAGGTGTTTCAAATTTGCATATTAAGCTAATTTTTTTTACGCGTTGCATTAATCTTATTTACACTGATTTTAGTAGGGCGCGGTTTTAATTTGATTTATTAACGACTCGGTTTTTAAACAATGCTGCTTCTGCTAACCAAAAATATTCGCGTTGTAGATTGTAGGTCAAATCCGTATATTAAAATCTACATTTTTATATAATCCGACAGTTCCTCTCAAATTGTTTTGGGCTCAGTGAAGATTTATTTGTTTTATTATCATTTACAGTATCTGAAGATGGCCTCTCTTAGTTCAATGCCTTAGCTCACCGATACACAATTAAAATTTACTCTAGATGCTGATACATATTACACGATATAAGAAAAAAACTGAAGTTGCATTAATATTGATACTATTGGCGTAGAGTCGATCCCATATAAGGCGACCAGTCCTACAGGCAAAGCATACATATTGAAGATCTCTTAAATATGTTCCGTGGCTGTAAACCTACGTAACACAATTAGAGAGGGTGGGGTCACTTCGATCCACCACTTATTCATCACATGTCCACAACAGATAGAGTAAAAACGCACGATGTATCTGCGGGAAACAACTTGCGCAGCCCCTGGGATCACAAAATGTTACAACATTTTGCTGTTTGTACGATATACGAGTGTGATACATCATGATTATGCATGCAATTCTTACCGTGATGAAATTCTGTCTGATTTTCTTGAGAATCTTGGACCTTGTTCCTGTTACTAGTTATTTTACCAATGCTTGGTTACCTTTATTACGGTGCCTCCATACTTGTAACTGTGAAACCGAATAAACTTTGAGTAATACTGGTGCGTGCTGATAATTTTATGGGCATCCGTGATCGCTGTTTTAGTGTAAACGTTTTCAATCATAAAATACATTATTTATATCGAATAAATAATAATTATTAGTGCCGATTTCGAAGTGGCACCTAATTTATAGCAACAAATTTACTGAATAAAATTCACATCTTTTTTTGCAAGTTTGTTGTTTATGGTGAAAATTCTCGCTATTTATACTATGTGTAGTATTTGTTTTCAAATAGGTGATAATTACGTTTTTGGAAATTGTTTCTTAGAAAAATTGCTTTGCTTAGATAAATATTTACGTTTTATCTGCAAGTGTATTTTACTGATTGATAATTTTAACCTGCTACCCAAAGTACGACAAAAAGTGTAAAAACGTTTGCCGGAATGGTTCATGGCCTACCTTTTAAAAACATCCATAAATATTTTTTTCATATTATATGTGATATATTATCATCCAATAAATAATTTTAATAAATCATTATGACACTTATTATGAATAATCCTATATTCAAATATTGCACAAATTACGCATGTTTTATTTAAACAAAAGGACCAGCGGTGGAGCAAATATTTTTAAAACAGTTCACAATTATTACAATATGTAATTAAACCCATTTCTCCATATTTTTTTTACATACATATCTACTAAAACCATTAAATTAAGTATGTAATTACAAGTAAAATGATTGATTTTTTACCAATTACGAAGGAATTCGAATCCATTAAAATACATTAAAAAGTTCTATAATTGCTTGGACCAGAAAAATATGTAAAACAAAAGGGATAAAAAAAGACCGTTAAAATTGTTTTCATTTTTATCAACAGATGGCGGTAGGAACAGTCGATAAAAATCGCAAGTGTGATGCGGCCTTGAAATATACTGTCAAAAACATCTACCGTACACAATTGTGCCTTAAACTAATGAGTAAGGAAAATATTGAGCCTTGGTGACGCTTGGCTATGCTTTTCTAGCGACTTTATTTTTGAAGAGGTACAGGTCGTCCCTTTGAGCAGCTCGCCTACTTTTGCGAGCAGTTCGGGTGAAGCGATCTGCCTCACACTTATTCAATTTACACTCTGCCATAGTTAATCATTTAAAAGAATTTGTATACATCGTAGAAAAAGTCAGTATCGTATGCATTGTTAAACGAATATCATTTGTTTAATTAATGCTTGTTAATTTTTCGTCACGGTAATGCTGAAATTTTTAATTAGGTATTCTTCTACTATTAACTTAAATAAAAACTAAAACACTTTTTTGTTTTTTAAAACTCATTCATTGAGCATAATATAACTTCTTAAGTGCTTTAACAAGGACTGGATGTTAATCAGTCGCTCAGAATTTCTATTTAGAAGGAAAGTCCGTAGGGTTGGGTAAAGCCCGGTTGGGTTGTGCAGTGGTCACCGTCGTTGACTTCGGTGACAGATGTTCCCATTACGAACAGTATAATAAATTGATTTTTAAACCGATTTATGGATTTCTATCCGAAGGCGTGGATGTCTGGACATTCCCTTTCCCCTATCCGATCCTAAAAACGGGCGTAGCGAGAGCGATTAGATAACCACTAGCCCTATTCTTGTTTCTCTACTCTATTTGAAAAAGAGCAACCAAGTAACTAGCAATTCTTCACATTGGGAGCGGACATCGTTAAAAAGTGTACCAATTTTCTAATTTCTCTTTGTGCCCTGTTTTCAATGTTGGTGGGTTATTGGCGAAGAAAATGTCAAAGACATCCGTGCCTTTGGATTCGAATCTAGCTATGAATATTAACCATTCTGCTATTCGAATTCGTTACCGGGCAACCGATTCGTATTACGAATAATATCATTGATTAATCGGCCATTATACATTATATGAATAATTATTATGTGCATTCAGACAATGAATCTGATCACAAATCCAAGGGATTCGTAATTATTACGGTATGACCGCAAGACATGTGCGGTGTGGTGTGTCTTCCATGCATTCGTCAACAACTCGTTATCCTGACTACATATATCACAGGAAATGTCTTTTTATGTGGGTTAGCATCAAAGTTTGTACATATGAATATATTCCCTTTATTTATCATAATTATGTCATCAAATGAATAAATATAGTAGTTTTTTTTTTGTTATTCTCGCCTCATATACAAACACCCAAACCACACCGACGTTGAAAATACATATCATCTAAATAATTCGTAAAATCAAGTCGCATTCATAATCTAATATTTTTTATTTGACTTTTTAAATTTAATTAACCGGACGTAAGTTAAATATTGATGTGGTTAGGGAAGGTGACCATTGACCGCGATATTATTGTAATAAAATAATTTTGCTTTACTTTCAAATCCATTTATATTGTAATTATTATTTTCGTTCCACTGGTCCGGAATTTCGGCCGGAGTGACCTAGAAAAATACAATGAATAAATGCCTAGGCTAGATTAGTGAACGCGTATGTAAAATTACCCACCTGGCTAAGTTTAATTTATAAATCAGAACAATAAAATAACTAGTTTTAGACTACTAAGTTATTATTGTTTTTATTGGCGAATTGTTTAGTTTGCTGAACAACAATTAAATATTATAATATAATAATTATTCCTTTTCGTACATGGAAAATAAATACAACTCTAAATAAATAATTTCATACTCGAACACGAGTCAAGAAGAAGTGAAATTATACATCCATCAAAATGAATAACAAAACGTGGTATAGTTCTCTGGTCTGAGGTTCGAGTACCGGAAAGTTCAATGTCGAAATTTGTGATCCTGGAAATGAATGTGTCTTTGATGTCTTATCTCCCCGAGTTGATCTCGAGTGACTAAAAAAAATCTCATTTAGTTGATCTCGTGTAATTTAAAATTTCGAAATATTTGGTGCATTATATTTTAGCTGTAATGACATGAATATATTTGTCTAATTCAGGGTTTCTCAATTTTTCTTGCGATGGAACACTGCAAGCCCACATATTTTAACTTAACAACTTTTTTATTTTGTTGGGTATATAATATCAATATGAAGTCAAACATCTTTGAATTTGTGGCAGCTGCAGCAGCATATAAAACCATTTAACACCAGTGTTCGGCGGAACATAGTTTGGGAAACCCTGGTCTAATAAATCGAGGCATATAAGCACGGATCTGTTCTACGTTAATCTTGTTGATCAGCCGCTCTATCATTTTTTTCAAAGATACTAGGGTAGGGCTACGCCAGAACATGTGGTTCGATAATCCCTTTACGCCCTATTTGCAAAACTGGTTATCTGTACATCACAGAAGACAGATCCATACATCAATTAAAAATTAAATCCATGAAAGTGTCCGTACTAAGATTCGGAGCAGAGGACTCGGCAATGACAGCTTACGATTTATTCCGAGCAAGCTCATTACAAAGCTATTTCAACCGTTATATTGTTTCTTTTTGCTAAATTTTATTAGTTAGCGATATTCTCATGGCTTGATATTCCTTGATACCCTCAAAAAATACGAAAATAAGTTAATGATTGAATCTCATTTTTAAAGACGACAGAGCAGGTCTTGGCCAAATGATGTAAATTAGAAAAATAAATTGACCCCTATTTGGAAGGGAAACATCATTTACATTGGTTTAAGGTATAAAAATTTTGACCCTGTCACTTGATGTAAGCCACTATTATATCGACACTCCCTACGTATAATCCCGTAACTGCAAACATGAGAATATACAGTAGTGCATTTCAAAGATTCATAACGCAACCTATATAATGTTTTCGATAAACAGTTTTTACTCTCTCCTAAACAATTTCAATTTTGAGAGTTACATCAATTGGCCAAAAGTCCGTCGATATTGTAAATAAACTAATAATTAAGCCTAAACTAAACAGAATTATGCATTTGGTTATTATATTATGTTGTATAACTAAGAGCAAATCAATAATATGGTCGTTTCGCCAGTGCTCAGCCAGTTAAGCGACAGGTGTACTTTCAAAAGGGATTTTGAGTCAATGCATGATAAATACATATTTTTTTCGCTGTTATTCCATTAAACAGGGATTAAGCAATGTAACCAACTTAAAATAAAATAGTTAATATTGTACCAAGCATAAAATAATAGAAGTTTACAAAAAAAATGTCAATTGTCCCAGTGGTCGGCCTCCAATATCCAATGGTCGGCCTTTCGTTTCCCAGTGTTCGGCCATCACTATGAAACTTCATGAATATCGCGAAATAATCTACTGATAGTAGACAGAACAATAAAAAACATAATGATGCAAAGCATGACAATATAAAGTATATTTTGTTAGCGATCCCCATACAACATGTATTTGTCGAAACTTGCGAAGTAAAAATGTGCTTTTTTTTAATTGCGTATTGCATCATATATTGCAGATATACATTGGAATGTGGCAAGACTACCTACACGAATTCAAAAAAATTGTTTTTTTTTTAATATATCCACTATTATTTAAGTTTTAAGCTCAAAAGGCCGACTACTGGCGACGGCTGACTTTAGGAACAAGCACCCTAGATTTAAATTCATTTTATTTTTCAATTGCAAAATGCAACAAATCAGTAGGAACACCGAAGGAGGAAACGTCTAGCCAAGGAGGCAAGAGGCGTGTTCACTGGTGACGGCACAGACCTTGGCTTTTGTAGTAATAATAATCATTACGCTATTTTATTGTTATATAACACATCGCTACCAATGGACCCAGTACCTCTATCCACCCACATCGTTATTTACGGCGTTGTGATGAGGCTGGACACCTGCGCAATATTAAATAAAACATTGATTTTATAATACTCTCCACTCTCGTAGAATATCACTAGTGATGCAAAAACGAGGTAAACCTGATTTTGATTAATTGGTTAAATATAATATTTAGGATTCATTGATTTATTACGATTCTCCATGGCCGGGTGGTGCCCATTCTCATCGACTGTCACAATTTAGAGTCCTCGAGTGGATATTTTCAATTTGGTTCATTTTTTGTTGGTACTTAACGGCATGGATGTCTGTGATGTCTCCATCCTTTGGTATTCTACTCACGCAGCGGAAATAGCTACAATTATTTAGGAAATAATTACCCTCTCGCGGAATAATCTACATAGCAACGATAGGGCTTGTTATGTATATGTATATTACTACTAAATCTACCTAATTCTCAAAAAGAGGCGTGGAAACAGCAATTTGCCAACTAATTATTTTCTAAATTTCTTTCTCCGCTTTTGGACTCTCTTGAAAGTGAATTTAACGAATTAGTATCAACTTACACTCTCTAAAAAACAAGTAAAGTTCATACTGTGAAAAATGGACCGGACATGGTAAAGCAAAATATATTTTAGATCTTAATATTTTTAAGTAAAAATAAAATTTTGCATCATTCGTAATATCAATCAACAAATCCTACAGTGATAATATATTATGGGTATTATTACCAAGACTTCTTTTCTCTCTGGCTGCTAAAATCCGACAATTCCTTTTGCTACTTTTGCGAGAATTACCGGATCATTGAAAAAGTATGCGATACATTTTCGAAAGTCTGTACGGTATTTTTTTAGGAGTACAGTATGCTTAAAATTATATTGCATAGTTATCCCAAAAGACCCGGCAACCAGGGTGGTTAATAGCTTTCCGTGATTTCGGCGGATGGAAGAATATCTCATAAAATATGCCAAATGCAATGTAGATACTAACAAAGACTGCAAGTACGTAGACAAGTGGGAGTGGAGGGTGTTCTAACCTTTTGGATGTATGCCAAGTCTCTCATAAAAGTCAGGCTTTTGTAACAGTGTAAACCTCTTTAGCAGACATCATATGATACACGGATTCCACTTATTTGTAGGAAGAAGGTATTGATCGTATAAAAGTCGCAAAATTTTTGAAAGCTTGTAAATCGCAAGTATATCGGTTGTATAAAATATAATATTGCTGTACTTGTTATGGTAGACTGAAAAAAAAATAATTATTTACTTTAGGCTTCAGAAAGCGACATATAAATTCATAAAAGTACGCTAATTGACCAGTCCATTACTAAAAATAAATTTCTTGAAATAATATTATAAAAAATTAAGTTTTTGTAGAAACAGTGACATTTCAAGATTTATTAAAGACTTAAAATTAAATGCACGTTTATTTAGATCTTAATTCACTTTCATAAAAATAGTTTTCACTTATAAAAAATACATTCCACAAAAAACAAATTCTTTCATTAAAAATAAAGTTATCCCACATATTCAAATATATTGTAACATCTAGGAAATATATTACATTTACGAAAAAAAATTTTCACTGAATATAAATATTCACATTTTAAATTCGATAGTTGCATTAGAATAAATTATACAAACCAAACGAGACCAACCCTAACATAACCTACTACAACTTAACTCACTGTGTTAAAAGAATCCGTGACTAAGTGGAAGCTATTAAAATCAAAGAATCAATGTACTAAGTTAATACTGTCTAATCCAAAGTGCAAACTATCGAAATAAAAGTTCAAGTGTACCAAGTGAATACTATCTAACACAAGTGCAATTATTTATAACTCTTTATTAAATATATTCCAATCTATATAGTTATCGTTGACGTCCGTAAAATGACTTTCAAATGTCAATTTCGTTGAAAAAGAAGTGATATTATACATCCTTTCTGTATTTAACTACCATGAACATTCTTCATTAGTACGTAATGCAATTAATTTTACCTAACTTGATACGTTGTTTTCAAGAAAGAACCCTCGCCAACCCTTTTTATGTTTTATAGAGAAACTTACTATAGTTTATTAATTAATTTGTAATTTCCAATGCATGCTTCTATAAATTTAGCGATGAAGTATTTATAGATTTACTTGTTTACTGGTTTAAAACCAGTCCAAGTTACTTCGTTCTCCTCCTATACAGGAAGGTTAAAAGACATACTAAAAATAACTGGGTAAAAGTATTATATTTTCCAAATGAATACTGTAAGACTATACTAAATAGAATTACATATAGTTTTCCTGACCAAGTATTGCTTGTTTTTAACATACATACTATTCTGGATGCGAATTGGTGCCGTACATAGTATGAAGCCAATGTTTAGAAGCATTAATTACATTTTCGTACGTAACTGCGTATTATTATATTAAGAGCATTTCGTACACTTACGACTTGTCTACTAAAAACTTTCTCGGTTAAATTTATCCAGCGATGGCCAAGTCGAAGAGTGAACTTTTAATAACTTATTTAAATGCATCTTCCGTGACCTAGTGTTAGAACTGTAACCTAGCGATCCGATGTATTTGAGTTCAATTTCCGTAGAGGTCAATATTAAATTATGTATTGTTTAATTTGACATTTTGGCATGGCGTTTTTGGTGATATCTTTCCTCATCGCCGCAATTGGTAGTGTTGTTGGCTACGGTTACGGATGTATCGGGTTCAATTCTCGGTGCGGACAGTTTCATAAATTGATATTTCAATCGATTTATGGATTTCTGTTCTAAGTCATCCATGTTTGTGATGTCTTAAACTCCTCCCATAGCCTCCTAGCGTTGGGAGCGGGCATGGTAAAAAATTAAGAATATCAACATATCTAACGTCTTGGTTATTATTGTCTGTAATACCAAATATATTTTCTATGAAATTGTTTAAAAATATTTTAAATAAATTAATCACTTTTTTTGATTGTGTGTACGAGTTAATTTCATATCACTAACCGTATGACTGTTTTTGACAATTGATCATAATGTAAATAACGTAATCGTTTAATGTGTACTATTTTCCCCAATATAAACGATAATACTTCAATGATTTGTCAACTAAACGCAAAACAATTATAATTAATTAAAAATACCCTTTACTGTGACTGAGGACTATCACATGTTTATCAACTTTCACCTTTAATCGTGTATATATTTTATTACTATTCATTTAATATAATTACTGTGTACTTCCTAATAAAATATTCCGCCCATCAACTTTGACAAATTAATTATACCATCTATCGAGTATGCCAGATGGCTGACGACTATCAATAACAGCAAAATGTGTACTGAGACTTTCAATCGTTTAATTGTTTTATTTATATGATAAAAGTAAATGTTTTGTTGTACTATTTAGTACAAAAAAGCTTATCAAGGTAACTATCAGTGTAATGGAATATGCAGAAATGTCTTCATTTAGCAATACAGTTTTAAAAGTTATATCTCTCAATTATAGATATAGTATTATTAATTATAAAATCGTAATTTGTATGCCTCATCCAAGCCTCAGAGAATTTGTCAACTTCCCTATACACCCTCTCCTCGTCTATTCCAAGTTTGTGTTTGTTTCATGATGGTGGGAGATTACATTATCGGTAAATAAATCAAAGTGGAAGTAGAGCATAGATTGTGTGCGCAACCTTATTGCATGAAGTCTACGCGCTCGCCTTCGAAGCATTCACAAGTCACATTACGAACAATACTTGATAATAATTGACCACTCACAATCATTATTCGCTAGGGGTTTTTCTTTTCCCGATTCAAAGTCTTCAGCTGATAAAAAAACGTTCCACTTTGAATTTTATTTATAAAAAAGCATATTATTTTTATTAAAATAGTTTTGCTAAGAAAAATGCCCTCGAGCAAGTCACTATGTTTTTATTGGTAATTATCGAAATGAAGCTGACTCAATCGATGTTCATTATTTGCCATTGGTAATAAATTAAAAGTATTCAAGATTATTTTATATTATTATCAAACATCTAATGTTGTTTTGTGTTTTTGTTTCAGGTATGTAATCTCCAACTATCCTTGACTAGTTATGCAAGCTCAGCGAAAGAGTTTCAGGTAATTTCAATTACTATTTTGTGTATATTTCCCTACATTTATTTATATTGATTAAGTTACATAATTGTCTGTTATACCTTTCAGAATCTGAGACATAATTTTACGACCGATTCGATGGTTTTCATATTCAATTGGTTAATTTTACTAATCAATTTAACTTTGAAATGTAAACCATTTTGAAGAGAGGAATTAAAGTAATAAATCCATAGAAGACATTTTTCTATTTTAATCTATATGTATATAAAAATGAATGTCTGTTTGTTGGTTTGTTGGTTTGTCAGGATCTTATAGGCTCCTAAACTACTCAACCGATCGCGACGAAACATTCAAGAATGACTTATTGTGATCATGCCGGGAAATATTATATAAAATAAATGTTTGTTTGTCCTTTACGCGTTCCTTTACCATTCATACGATTTCTATGAAACTCCGGTGAGTTGTTGTGCACACACCCGTGAAGGGTTCTGAAGAAAAAATATTGAAAATGTAAAATTGAAAAAAAAAAGAATCAAATACGTCCATACAGCGACATCTAGGAAAAACCTTCTGATTTATTCGTGTACGCACCAGACGAAAAACAAAAATATTGTGTTATAACAAGTGTAATATTGAAACTCGGGTTCGGGTCGGGCCAGACCTGAAGATGATGGGTTCGAACCGGGTAAGTCTATGAAATTTCGGCCTGTGCAGACCTCTAATCCAAAAGCAGTCCAATAAACAGAATTAAAACACAAACCATTTCTTTCTTTGAGTGGCATTGCAACGCATGCCGGGTACTCACTAGTTTATTATAAAAAAAACATTATGCACAAACTCTCCGCTAATTGCTGTTGTAATGTTTAAAAAAATCGCGAATATCGACCGGTATTTTTCTAAACTCACTCATGTCCACACGCAAAATGTCGATAACTGAAATAATATCATTGGATAACGTTAAAGCTTTTCCCAGTAGCATCATCGACAAAGGAAGGTTGAATCTATACTATGGGAGAAGAAAAAAATATTTCTCCGTTAACCAACAGGAACAGAATTCTTATTTTTTCCCCATATGCCCCGAAAGCACTTTGGGTTTTAATGAAAGGGTAAAAATAACCGAAAATGCCTACACAATACTACTTACAATTACTATTATATTTGTTTGCAAATATTTCGTACCAAAATTAAATTAACAACCCGTTATTACAATCGACTTATTTTCTTTTGCTTAGATTTATTGCTGTGTAATAATTTGTAACGTAAAACCAGTGTTTTCCTGACATTTTTCATTCCGGTTCAAGAGTAATATTTTATTCAAATAATCCCTATTCCGAAGGAAAACCACACATACTGTTTTTCGCTAACCCATGTCGTCTGTTATGGGGGCTTAAGTGAGAAAAAGGTTTGTTCGCGTTTTTCCTTTGGAAACGCAAAAAATACTGATACTGAACATAATCTCTGCACTATTTTACGTTGTTTTTGTATGAATGTACGTCACTGATCCCATTTTATGAATGGCAACATTAATTTCTACTTCAGGTTTTTTCGGCATGGTCAATATCTTTAAGTCGAATGTGTATTATAAATATTATGCATTTTTAAGACTATAATAATAGTGTAGTCAGTGTAAAATTCCTTGCCAAAAATCTCCTTCCATGAAAGTCTAAGCACTTAACTTCGTTCATGATATTAATTTATGCCATATATACACTAAAAATCTTACTGACGTCTCGATATTACTTAAAGGCTCGCATTTTTCTGGTCAGAATTTTAATTCAGTTTAAATGGTCATAATGTATCGGTCAGAATTACAGAGGGCAGAATAAATAATTCATGGTCAGTATTTCTAATGTAACCTAACCTAATCTTTTAATTTGACCGTATAATAATTTTATTCAGACCACTCATATTTTTATTCTGACAAAAAGCTGATTCGAATTCTGACCAAAAATTGATTTAAATTCTGACCATTTAATTTGTTGCCTCACTTAAATAACGTGTGTTGCTAAAGCTCTATTTTTTACATTACATTTAATCGATGCTAAAACCCATGTAAATTTACTATGACATTTATAAGTAGGTAACTTATAAAAATATTAACAACTATTAAAAAATATAATTAAGTAAAGAAACCGAATCTCTGATATGAAGTTTTTCACTGTCTTTTGTAAGCGGCTTTTGTAACGGCACGGTTTTCTCAGGAACCATTCCCGATGCAAAAGAAAGATAACAGGTATATTTTCATTTTTTTATTCAACTGTCAAAAATGTCATTCGCAATTATTGAAGACGCGTGAGGCTATTTCGTATTTCGATGCATTGTTTTTATTATTGATAATTTCGTGGTGCCCTTTATCAAGCAAGGACAGTTTTTTAACAAAAATGCTGTGGTATTTTCCGACCGTTGAGATTATACGTGAGAAATCATCCGGAAAACAACTCTGCTCTTCGCAATCCATACGATAGTACAGTATTCCCAATAAATGCTAGATCTAGTTACTACATCAGATGCGTTGGAATACATTTATTAATTTATACCTATCGTCGATAAAAGATGCGGCGCCGGACGGCTCGATCTATTATCCAATAGACACACTGTCAACCAATAATTGGCTGATGTATGAGTGCGCTACTTGATTGTTAGCCACACAATTACGAAATTGAGAGCTGGTGATCAGAATATCTACTCAAGTATTCTATCTCGTATTCGGTATATATATATATATACTTCAGGCGCGTGCGATGGCTTTATCTCTTTCTCGCTCAATCACATGAAAAGTGAAGGTGCAAGCGAGATGCAATGGCATGCGGCGCATGCTTTTGTATCCTTCTTACTCATACCCAAATTAGGTTGTGCGATAGAGATAGTGAAAAGTCCACCGCACACCGATAATATACTTATATATTTTTTTAAATTACGAAATTCACAAGTGATAATTGAATGAATAGTAAATTATTTTCGATGGATTCGCTGGAAACTTTGTAGATATTTATTCTTAATATAAAAATAACGTTTTTATGTAAACGTGACATATTTTGTCTCTTTAGGAAGCATCGGAAAGTATAGTTTATGTCTTATCGACTCCACTTCGGCATACAAAAAAACTTAATAATTTAGCCATCAAGCGGAATTAAATAATTTCACAATGTACTTCGTTATACTACAAATAAAGGTCATTTTGCAGATTAAGCAGTTGATTCATAACTATTTTTATTTATGAATAACTAACTAGGCAATTATTTCAGGTTGTTGATAATGTCGACATTCAATGTGTAAAATACGATATATTAAGCATGTATCATTTTTGTGATTAGCAAAAATCTGCCAGTGTATTTTAAATTGTCCACGTTCAAATCAAGGAGGAATCAATCGCGAGTCAACTGTCTCGAAGTTCACGGACAGTATTTGAGCCGGCAATTAATAGTGCTGATGCTGAGGATGATTTTATCGTCATGAATTGAATTTTTTATTCCTGATTGACGATTTAATATTCTTCATACAATTTTTGCACCAAGCTGTATAGGCAGGGTAAATATCTCAATGTGCCTTGCTATCATTTTTACACTTTTATTGATATTGACATTGACACTGCTCTATAAACCGAATGAATTTTTTATCAATGGTTGACGTGTTTGATCTTCTTTTTGATAATATATAAAGTATACTTACGGTGACCATATTCTTCTGAATTTTTTTTTTATTCTTTAAATTCGCAACTTCAAATCGTCCATTCATTTTTCACCCTACACACACACAAATACATAAATTTCATACATACACATCAACGGCACCGGCGCCACACGGCTGGCGAGTGGAATTATGTATTTCTTATTTCAATTCACAAAATAAAGGACAAAGTGGCTATTATAAAAAACAAATAAATATAACGGATGTATTAATGGAATAAAGGATTATCCTTTAACCCTTAGAACTCCTATGTCGAGCTGGACTCGACATTTTACAGAACACTTTGAAAGCGAATTTACGACTATTTGATTGCCTTTTTTTCCTTCCAATTACCATAGATTGGTATTACACAGGATGTGTTTAGTCCGATTGCGACATTAGGTATAAGAAAACATAATTTTTATAATAGTAATAAATAAGAAAATTTATGGATCATTATATACCTCAGCGACTGTGTACAGGTGACACTGACCAGCGCTTGAATGAAACCATCCATTTCATATTTTCGCAAAAGAAACATAAGGACTGTATGGTATGTTCCAACAAAAAGGTTCCAAGAGAAAGAAAAAAGATTCTTGTGAGAGAAAACCTGAACTTTAACCAGGGAAATGTTTTGAGAAATATCACACTTTGAAATGCTACAGTTTTTTACTTGATACCTTACAACTTAGCAATCATGAAATAATTATAAAATATGTCATTAATTGATTATTGGATGTACATCGCCCATTTGATTCAATAGCGTTCGAATATTATTAAAATTAAATTAATTAAGGAGTGCAAAGGATTAAAATAAAAGACCGGACGAAAGACGGTCACCGTATGTATACTAAAGATACTCGTGATGATGGCACACTTAACCGTTGTTCCGCGTGCGAGCGTCTGAATTTGATGGAGCGGTAGAAGTCAGTGACAATAACGATTGCCGCAAAAAGCAATCCTCTTGTATTAGGGCAGATTATTTATCTTAGCTAGTGTAGGTAACTACCAAGAACTAAACGCATTGATGTATTTATTCCATTATTTGAAATAATTATTCATCCAAAACGATAAAATTTCACATTAATTGATGAAGATTAGTTTCAAGTGTCTAATATACGAATATACTTTCTTTACTTCTTTTTTTCAACGATGCCAGCTTCCTATGTAGAGCATACGGATTTCTAATAGAGCTTATCTCATCGGAAGCTTTTTTTCTACGAGAACTGCTTTTTACTCAGTTGCTCAACCTCTCTTGTCAAAAAAATAGGGTTACAAGGATATGGCTAGGACAGAACTAGTGGTCTGCTAATTGTTTTTTTTTTGCGTTTCGGTAGGATCGGAAGGGTTTGAGGAAATTTTAGGCATCACATATATCCGTTATATCTAACAAAAATTCATAAATCAATCAATTTATGAAAATCCTCGTACTGGAATTCAACTGCGTGAGTTCATAACTGAAACCAACGGCCATGGACCCGGCTTCTTACTGGTCACTAACCAGTTCTCATTTTCCAAACATCTTTTCTGTACTCTTGTAAGTGAGTTTGGACGATCGAGTTAGGTTGAAATATAAATCTCTAAAAATAATCACTATTAAAATACGTTTACTCTACTTTGGAAGGTGACCTGTTACAAAATATCGTTGTGACCTTCAATTATGGGTCCAATATAAAAATCAAGCTGGAAACAAATAATAAAATTGAAAATAGTATTGCTCAAGTGAGCCGGATGTCAATATGAAGACTTAAATTGTTCCACTTTGTCCACGCTCGAAGCTCGTTTGCATATTATTTGAAAAGTTTTAAAAGCTCTCTTATACGGAGAGACTTTAATAAGTGGCGTGCTTTTCAATGAAGGCTGGCGTGAAACGGCTGTGTTATTAGTACGTGTACACTGCACGCACGACACAACTTTATCCATTATTGTTTTCCGCGAAAACATTTTGTAGGCTAATCGCGTAAACAGTTAGCGGTCGATATCACATGACCACATAGACAAGCGATGTCATTCATGGTGGCAAATTTCAAAAAACTTTCATTGACAATAATTGCAATTTAAATTCTCACAAGCTTATTTTTTAAAGATACAGAAATTGTTTCGTACAACTTCCACGTGTTTATAATGATCAGGACCGGTTTCGCTCGTCGCAAACATTATCAATTGGTGATGACACTATTAACTCGCGATGAGCACAACCGTTCCCGATCATTATGAACACGTGGAAGTAGGACAAAACAAATACTGTTTTTTTTTCAAAATATAATGCCTTTCCGCCAACGGTTGGCAGTTAACACCTTAAAAGCAGTGGTGTAGTGGGGCCAGAGCGCCGCCCTGTCACTTTTTTTTGTTCTGGAACTTACTTTTCAAGTATATTAAAAAATATTTTGATATGAAATATTGTGGGTAGAATTTTTTAGTTTCGTATCAAAACTTGTGCAGCCGACAGATATTACGAGAATGCAACAAAATACACCGTGAAAAAATGACAACCCCTCGTTCTGGAATCTGAATTAGGACCAAAACACTCAAATTTGAGACATTTTTTTTACTATTTTTAATATGTTATTTTTTTGAATTTAAATAGCATTCGAATTACCGATATTAAGACTTTCAAAAAATTAAATAGAGGAAGGGTGAAAATAAATGACCGCCCTGGTACTTTTTTATTTAGCACTACAGCACTGCTTAAAAATGATCTCACAAGTTTATTGGCTTTCCATCATCTATCATGATATATTAGATTAAGAATAAAATATGTTAACTTCTCAATACCGCTAGGGTTCATAGAAAAAATCTTAGATGATTTTCGTACTTTATAAAGACAACGTTTACATTAAAATTAATAAAGATTACGGGTAAATTTTTTTTATTGTTAACTTCGTAATTCCACGATAATAATTAAAAATATTACGATAATGTTAGTCGGGAGATCCTTCTCGAAAAAGCGAATCAAGTGACACCACTCGTTACAAAACCAGCAAAATAATAAAGTTATCAATCTATGTTTTGTATTAAAATGAATTTCGGCAAATTTATCTCTGAACATATCGAAAATATTTTACTTCATAATCATGTTTCGTGAGGTCTGCGTCTTTTCATGGCACGCAATACATACGTGGACACGTTCACAGTATTGCCACTTTTCCGTGGTAACGAGCAAGTCAACATTTCTATTGAATGATATTTATAAATTCAGATAGTACGTTTTGCAGTTGTATAATTAATATCACACATGAATAATTATTCATTATTGTTTCCATGAACTTCATACATCACCGGGCTATGGGTCAACTGACATGCGGTTACATATCGCTTGGAATCCATTAACTACCGGTTATCTCGAGTCCAAGTTAAACTTGTAATTCTGACTGATAAGAAAATAGTGTTTCTATATAAAATTATTTCATCTGAGCAGCTGTTTGCAGTGGTTTGGAAAATGTCATTCGCGATAACATGATTATTTATTATGTATAGTTTTATGTTATGCAAAGGCGATAGTATGTTTGATACAATTCACACGTACTGCTTTTGATTGCATTGGTAGAACTTCATTATTTTTTTATTCATCGTAGACGGTGTCTTTCCTAAACATATAACTCTCTACATATAAAGCGTGATTACTTTGTTATTCTACTTGTTTGTCATTAATTTTGAAACCGAGTATGTCTCAAGCTGTAACCTTATACTGTCAATACCTACTAGAGTTCTGCGCGGGCTGACATTTCATAAAATTACCCGGTCCGAGCCCATCATCTTCAGGCCTGGCCCGGCCCGAGCCCGAGTCTCAATATCACATTTGTTACCCGAACCCGATCCAAAGCCCAGATTTATTTTTTTCAGTCTGAAAAAAGCCCGATTTTTTTAATATACCAATTCTTTTATACTTACATTCAAACGATATATATTATTGTTTCCATATTTTCAACGATATTCATAGCATATGTGAAATAAATTATTTATGTTATATACTATTGCCTTATGGCTGACTCATGACCCGAACATAGTACGAAATATTTTTCTTAAATTTGAATTGCTTACCCGGGCCCGACCCGAGTCCAAATCTGAATTGTCTTAACCCGCCCGAGCCCGGGCCTGTGCAGACCTCTAATACCTACAATTATATAAACCGGGAGATCACATTAATGTTTTGTAAAGAACCAAATAGTTAAGGATTAAGACTTTGCGAAACAAGATCGCGCAGGAGGATATTATTTATGCAGTAGGCAAACTTAAACAGTATTAAAAAAAAACTACGCTATTTTCGTTTTTTCTGGTAGTGGTCTGATAGTGGTCTGATCGATATGAACAGGGCAATATAACGAGAACGAATTGCCGCATAACAGTAATAAATAGCAATAGAATTATGACAGCGTGGTGTCTCAGAGGACAACAAGCAGCGTCGAATCGGGCAGTAGTTTGGATAGGTCATTCAATAACTTATCCGTTTAGTCACACACTGTCATTCTTTCCTTTGACATGGCGCTTTCTGCATATAAATAATGACTGTATATTTACCTAATATGGTGTTTCAGTATTAAACATGTTTTTATAACTTTAGCAGTTTGAATTCTCATATTTTGTAGACACAAATAATCTGGCATTTAAAATATCTACTATGGAAGTGGACAAGCGCTTTATTTTCCAGATAGCGACAGGAAATGATGTTTTACTGTTTCCTTTACATAACTCAAATGGGTATGTGCGGGTAAATTATTCTGGTGTTATCATTAATTTGCGAGTCTCGACAAGATATATGTCGCAATTTTGTATAATTATTGATATCGTCATATTATTTAGCTGACGCTTTGTGTATGACTAGCTGACATTAACAAATGGCAACGAATGGTTTATGATAATAACCTTTCCAAATCTTGTTACGTAGAATTCTTCGATTGATATAATTTAGCATATTTTATCAAAGTAAGCCAAATTACTTATTATTATACTGCACCGGATAAGCTTCCTGTATTGTCCATCCTGCGCTAGTGCAAGTCATCGAGAAAGCTCGGAGCGATATTCTATTTCAAGAACATTCCCACATTGTAATATATAATAGATTGCTGTATAAGCAGTATTTGCCAGTAAAATGGATGTTACTATAATGGGGAATTCTATCTAATCCAACGTGCTATAATCAACATGCGGCAGGCTTCTTCTCGTCTTCATTGCGGTGGTAGTCTCTTGATTCTAGATCTTTCATGTCCAGATGCCCATGTCTAACAACGTTTAGTTGAAACATGCATTCTGCATTTACGGTTTTGCTAAGAACCGTCATTCTTACTCTTCAATGAAATTCCTGAGGAAATAAATTGGCATGCCGAGTACTTACTAGTGTATAATAAATATAATAACATTTCGAATTCATTTTAGAACATAACTTTGATTATTAAATATATTATTTAACGTATAACAACCTATTTTTTATTGTCACGATGTAATCATGTTTTTCTTGTATGCTATGTTTATTATTCGCTTTTATTTTATAAACAAAGTACCGGAATATATTCACAGAATGATTCAAATCTTCAAACTTAAGTCAATATTTTATATTACGTAGTTCATATGTGGCGTTTTGACATGCTCTTCACTTTATGATGAAAATTGCTGATTCGGCCACAGCGACCAACAATTTTCTGATTTACCCGGTAACTTAATTATTTAAATAAATATTTTTTTTTGCAGCTGTACGCTTAAGACGTTACGTTATTTTTTCGATACACTGCGGTTGTATCGATATTACCCTTGACCATTACATGAAATCGAATAAAACACATAAGATTTGAGGTTAACTAAAAGTCAGCGATATCAAGGCTGGTCCGATTACTCGCAAGCACGACTGCCGCTGTGACGCGTCGAACGATATGTGAAGGGATCTTAATCCTCACGGCTCATTTCACGAACGACTGCATAGTTACTATTTTTTGCATTATCGTAATAAATACGCTAAGATTATCCGACGCCATGTTTTTTTTCGTAGACGTCACTGTTGCCATGATAAATTCCGCTGACATAATGTTTAGTTATTAAATGTTGAATGTCTTCTATGTTCAACGATCTATGCCGTAGCTCTTGGAGAATCGAGGATTCAAAAGCTTTAGTGTGTAAATATTCTACATCATAATTTGATACTCGAAATATAAATATTTCAACTCTAAACAGAGATTAAATAATTCCATGTTGTGAAATGTTAAGTTGGTATGACGTAAGACATGTTTTGCTCTACAAATTCTATGTTATTTCATAATTCCACTCAGAAAATAAAGCAAACTTATAAATTTCGACATATATACTCATTCATCAGAAAATTTTAAATTTAAATTCCCCTCACATGATTTTTAACCATGTTGTAGCAAGTTAGCAAATTCCTCCATATACCGTTTAAAATATTAGGGTTGTATAACATAAGTTATATAATCACTTCGTGCGATTAAAAGTCGTTTTTTGACTAACCCTCAGCTGGTTACTCAATTATATAATAACTGCCTAATAGTGAAGCGTCTAATAAAAAAAATCATCCAAGACGGCTTAAGTCGACTTCTTTTTTTTAAATGTGTGAAAATGATTAAAAATATTATAATTTTATTTCATATATACAGTTTCTACTTTTAAAAATGAATATCTAATGTTTTTTTTTCTATTTATTGTGTTTCATGGAAATCATAAAAATGAAAAAAAATGTATTTAATTTCACCACACATATCCAATGTTCTTTATTTAACTATAGATGTACCAATTTAATTTGGCCGCTGGTGAGGAAGCCACCGTCGCGTTAGTAATGTTGCCACACTCAACCAGAACTGAAATTTCAATAAATTCGAAAACTGATATTTTAGCGATGGTTATTAAAAGTAGACATATATATTTATTTTGCATAAAATCCCAAATGGAGAAATTTATTCTAGACTGACAATTCTATTTCCGAATTCGGCGCCGGCAAAGTAATCTTGGTAATACAATAGCACGTCACAATGTATAAGTAATAACGGTTAATTTTCCCTATGTAGGAAAACTTAGACTCTTATACATACTGCACGCTTTACTCTCGATAAAATTACCTGTTTAATCAGCACATTTCAGGGTTATCTCGTATTTTTTCAATGTAAATAATATGTACTTCGAAAATTACGGTGAAATTAGTGAACGTTACAAATTTGCAGCGTAGGTTTTGCGAAAGTAACTATTTGTTGACGGCTGCGAATTTGTTTATCTGAGTTAGTCATGGAAAATACCCAAACGGAAATGTTATGTTGCAATGCGAAATAAGGAAATCCAGAGCATTTATAATGTTTGTAATATTATATGACTAGGTTTAAAAGCAATACTGTAATTTAGTTATTATTTTACGAAACGAAATGGATTCTATTTTCGATGGATTCCGCGGTATCTTTGTGAAAATTCATTTTTAGTGTAGAATCAAAATTGACCATTTAGTTATTCCACTGGCTGTGGAATAAATCGGTTATCAATTTTAATTTTACATGCACGAAAAAGATCCTGACATAGTAATGATTTGTAATTGCTGAACATACCCGGGTACCAAAGTTTTTATGTGTTGTAAAGAATCACACGAAAGCAATGGAAGAAAAGGTCATCGAAGTTAATGATGGAACATGGAAAACAAAGATGAAAAGTTGTTTTTTGTTGCTCTGAATTCAACCCTTAGAGCGGTAGCCGTTATCGCACGAATTTCGCATTCAGTAAATTGATCTGTTAAAACGGCTTAAAATAGATCAATCTCAACAGTAAAAATGGAGAATTATAGATGTATATTACTTCCAAATACACCAAGAAGACTTAACTCGTCGCATTCTCACTAAAATAAATCAAAGAAAATGAAAAGGCTGAAAAATGTTTATTCTACGACAGCAAGCAAAATGGCTGTCGCCAGTCTCCAGATACACCACCAACACGCAAACAAGCAAGCGCGTAGCTACATAAGTATGTGTAATACATAGGGCTGACGATTAATGCAGCGTATCAGCAGTTCAAAGCTGAAATTCGAAAGACTGAATATCAAACACTCTTCAAAAATATATTTCCTTGTGTTCTATCTGTTATTTGTTGCCTTATTTCTCTACCCAAAGGCTTGAACTATTTTTTAAATCATATATCCTCACGTGTTCCCTTCTAGTTTCGCTGGAAATACGAGATAAAGTCTTGGACATGTAAATATGTCCAGCGCGTTCATCGGGTTAAGAAGCACAGTTAACACACTTACTCACAGTCGGCGTCCGTAGCGCAGTTGGTAGAATCGCTGGCTACGGTTACGGATGCCTCGGGTTCAATTCCTGGTGCGGACGGTTTTCATAGATTGATCATTCAATCGATTTATGGATTTCTGTTCGTAGTCTAAGGCCTCGAAGAGAGCGAATAGCTAACCACCAGTCCTGTCCTACCTTAGCCCTATCCTTCTATCTCTACTCTCTTCGGAAAAAAAGAGGGGTTGAGCAACTGATTAACAAGCCGTTCTCGTTGAAAAATTCTGTCAAGATACCTCCGTTAGGAGACCATATGCTCCACATTGGGAGCGGACATGGAAAAAAACATTTATTCCTTTCAAAATCGAATTTAAATAATCTTTGTTACCTAAACACAGCGATCTGCTTTATTAACCTAATTTTTTACATTAATATAGAAAACGTTGGAATTGAATGTTGCATTATAGATATTTAGGTTATGCTTATGCACATCACTCCGCGACATAATAAATCTATACCAGCGTTTTTCAAACGTGACTTACATTACTAGTTCAGAAATTTGTGTTGATTTATAATAATTGGTAATCGCTGATCTATACTTTGGCAATGGCGGTAGACCGAGTAATCACTAGTACGACAAAACCATTATGGTTAATGAACGAAAACTCTAACATATATAATTTAGGAAGTAAATTCCCAATTTATCTAGACAACATTTAGATTTAATTTAATATTAAATATGTAGTATAACCACCATGATCCAGTGCTCTATCGCTCATGCGACGCTTTGTATTACATCTTTATACCTGCTTTCATTTCCCGTAATGATTTGTTAATGCCGAAAATTGTTATTTACCGTTCGTAATGTGAGATACAGGCAAGACTTTTAATGCATTTTTAATGAAAGAAATTACGGTTAAGTCACTCGCACTGAAGATTCTTAGCATTGCCTTACTAATAAATGATCATAAATAAGATATTGCTTAAGAGATAAATCTCTACATACAAACAGTATCATGATAAAGTCGATAAACTGTCAAATCATGATGAACTGTTAATTCTTGTTGGAATGGCATAATATTTTAAAAATAAAACACAATTTGTTTTGTACTACGCCCACATTATAAAAATGTGAAACTAGTACGAAACAAATTGTATTATTTTGATAAAATAATTAATATTTTTTAATATTGGTTCAGTTTTCAAAATTTGATGTAATATTTTTTTATGTGGCCAGTAGAGTGGCATTAAAAAATAAGTGAAACAAAACATTACTGAATAATAGGATAAAATAATAAAGTATTTAGTTATACAAAATTTTATTAGGTAGTTGATAGCTATTTCGGGTTGACGCCGTCGTCATAACTATTGTCCTGACGATGGCGTCAAACCGAAATAGCTATCAACTATTTATTAAAACTTGGTAAAACTAAATAATCTGTTATTTTATCCTATTATAGTGGAGTTCTAGTGATGAAGTCGATCACAATGTATTATTGTCTATTCACACACGTCAAATAATATTTTATCCTAGGTAATAAACACTTTATAAAAATTATAATTTCTTTTCGTTAAACGTATTCTATGAAAATGGTGGAAAGTGTGAAATATGATAGGGATTGTGTGTAAAAATGTACCAAAGTCTCAATTTTATCCAATGTGTGCATTCATGTAACAGCATTTGATATTGTATTTAGTATCTGTCATAAAATATCTATAAAATCTTTTTAATCCCTATATCAATTTGATAAATCCCTATATCAATTTGACATAAGTCGCTATGGATATCAGTGCAATTGAGGCTTTCATTGCAATCTACTTGGAGATAAAAAAAATATTTTAACCAAATGATCGAGTATACGCTGTACTGAGTAACTTTGCACCTTTTACTACCTTGATACGCTTTCTGTATATTATACGGAGCGTGTCAGTGTATTAGTATGTATGGATCTCGTGATCCTATAGCATTGTATGTATCAGTATGGATCCCGTGATCCTAAATCCTAGAGCCGGAGTGCAAAGTTATACGGCGTTTACTCTACCAAAGGCGAATACTTAATGCTGTACACACCACCACAGGTGACGCAACAGCGTTATACGTTTTTCAAATGGTTTGTGTGAATGTATCAGGATATATTGCCCAAGACTTCAGCAATGCAATAAAATACCAAAGGTTACACTCTGAAGAGATACTCTTGAACTACTCGCACCACTTCGCAAAGCTGAAAATCGATGGATCGGCCTACCCTCCATCATTTGCGCGATCGAAGAAAAGTTTCGAGAAATTAATCATAAAAATAAATAATCCTTTAGGCGAATTTAGAAATTTAAGTAAATATAATTTAAGACATCGACTGAGGGTGCTTGATGGAATTTCAATATCAAATTTGGATTATTGAGATTTTGTACACTTCCATGTATTTTGTCACTAACGACCCGGGTTTCGCCTTTCGGCATCTTCAGGCATTAGAGCACACGAATGGACTCGAACTGACAGACAGTAAACAGTGTCTAACGTTTATATAGAAAATACAAATACGACAAATATTATTTACGAGGTAAAATATTATACGTCTGAGAGCCACACTGATACCTGAGTTAACATTTCGAGAATCGCCTTAATCCGTATTTTGTAAACAACACATTAACAGACTGTTGAATTGCCGCTTTCCAACTTCTTTTAGAATTACCAGTGATTTTACAATTATAATAAATTGCATCCCGTCGAAACCCACAATGCTTTTTGATTTCACTTTATATTTCACATATAGAATGGATTCTAAATTCCATTTTTTTTGTTTATGTTCATTAATAATAAGATTATTCTATGTATAATAAATGTATGAGGTATTATTGAAACATTATTAAGTCATTCTATTGTTGATTTTATAAATGGTCCCTTTTGACATCGTGATAATGTTTTTTTTTTTTTATAAAACCGTTTTGCAGTGTTATACAAATTTTTATTGAGCCTTTGACAATAGTAACGGAATTTTTCTTAAAGAACTTTAACATCAATTTGTATATTAACGATCGAAATTGACAACCTGTACAAACAAAGCGTGTAAATTATATCAACATTCAATTATTCATATTGTTTTTATGATATCATTTTTTTTTTTAAATTTCATCTATTACGGTCAATGTTAAATATACAATGTGCCCATACAGAACTGTGTAATTATGACGATTGTCATGTCATGTCACATGTGACATTTTTCTACTTTTTTGTATTCGTAATAATATGTATGGCATACATCAGCGGTGGTGGATATACAACACGCGTGCCGTAAATTCCCACAAAACGTCAAAGAGTCAATTAAAGTCATTGGACGTTTGCGAAACTGATATTAACTGAATGTATTGCTTTTAATAAATTAAGTATATACAGTGGGTAATTGATGATAATGTTTGTATGGTGAAGAATAGTCTGTTATTACTTGGACGTATTTTTATTGACCAGTGACAGATTTTAAATTATTTTTTGATTCATTGGAAGTACGTACATGAAAAATAAAAGTACATTCATTCACCGATTGAACCATGACTCTTCTATGATTCGTAGCAAATCATACCGGACTGCTACTGCCGGTGACCTGACTGTTAAAACACAATTAGTACATTAAATGATTTAATTTTAAATAAATATTATGATGCTTGAATACGTGAGATGACATAATAATGTCTATCTCTTCTAAACAGTATATATAGCTAAGCTAAAATATGTTTAAATATAGTTCTGACGATGGCATTAAGCCGAAATAGCTATTAACTACCTTATAAAATTTTGTAGAACTAAATACTTTGATATTTTATCCTATTATAATGGATTTCTATCAAGTAAATGCCAATTCAATCAATATATTTTTTAAGATATTACTCCATATAGATACTAAAAATTAGATAGTATGCATATATTTACTTGTACATATATATGTATATTTTTAAGATATTTGCTTTTTTTATAATTTGATATTTGGTTTGCTGAATATAGTACCGCAACTATGTCGAGGAGAAGAAAGGTATTTAAAAATAAACACCTTCCTACGCGTCATCAATCTATGCAGCGGTTGGTTCGAAGCTATACCTAAATCAATTAAGATGTTACCAACTTAATCAATTACACTTATATTCGTGTAAATTGAAATGACTTATTATTGTCAACTATTGAATTCAAATTAATCGAAATTCAACATATTATGTAATACTTTGAATTCGAATTCAAATCGAAATATATCTACATTTTTTCTTACACTGGCTTTAATGGTGATTTAATGTCGCTAAACTTTTTAAAGGTAAACATTGCATTTAAATACGCTATCTTTTAATAATCAATTCATCGAATCATTTAATATCTCTGTACCTAAAGTTAACCGAGCGCACATTTTCAGATGCTTTTCACAGAAAGTTTACCATCGCTGTCGTACGTGGATGCTTATCGTAAATGTCATCGGTGAAGTAGTGCCCAGACACGTATTTACTAATTTCTGAACTTTTGTAAAGGGATGATTATCTTGTAATGCGCCCTTCGTACCGAAAACAAAAGCTTAATTGTAAATGTTAATGGGACGCGTGAGTTTAGTTTTTACTGGGAAATAAAGTCCTCGCGCTCTGTTTGTTATTCAATCTTGGTATTGACCTTTTAGTGACAAATGTCGCCAAAAAAAACAAGTTACAAGTTACTAGTGGAATAAAGAATTTTCTACTTATTGTGATGCCTCAAAAAAGTTTGCCATGATAAATATTCTAACTGTTACTGTATTAAACAAAATACGTAATAATTTCACCACCATTTTTGTTATAATTAATCCTTTCTACTGAGGGTGCTTACTGCGTAGTGATACTTCAATTGATCTTTCGAAGATTTATTATTTTGTCCTTTTATTTTCTCATGATTATCTGAGAAGTCATGTATATGAATTTGTTTCTGCATCCGAAATGCACGGCTGACCTGTCAACATCATTTTTTTTTATTTTCTATAGATTCGGCGGTAATTTTCTGAAAGTTCATTTTTAATTTAAAATTAAAATTGGTAACTTAGTGATACCACTTGGTTTATCACTAACGTGACGCGTTTCGTCTCTTTAAGAAGCATCTTCAGACTAACCATATCGCAAGGTCAATTTTTTACTCTGAAGTAGTTAATTAGGTAATATTTTATTATTCTCATAATATACGACAGACACCGACTTATTCACAATGGAAGGTAATAAAAACATATCCCCGAAAAATGATTACTATTTACTATTATTAATGTTTTTGAGACTTTTTTGATAAAAGACATATATAATAGAATTTCTTGTTGCTTTATTAAAATATATATATATATTCAGTATAATTCTACTTTTAATATCAGTCAGAAAAAGTGTAAGATAACGAACTTTTTGGTATATTTCAAAAATCTTTATAGAATCGTTATATTCAATAAAATGCAAATTCCGTCACAATCACTTTCTTAAAAATACTTTATTCTACAATTTTGTCTCAGACCTACAATAAACCCTAATATAGTCACGGCGTAAAGCAAATAAAATCATTTCTGAAAAACAGGTGTCAACTCTTTGCTAGACAGAATTGAAAAGTTTACTATTTCCATTTAAATAAAATTGCAATAGTGTAAAAAAATAGTGTAAACAAATAGGAGTGCAATTGTTAAAAGAAAAGAAAATATTTCGACGTATCATATTTTTTATGCGACGGAAAACGATTAACGATTTTCACAAAGTGACAGAAAAATCTACTAATTCCTCTTAAAGTCGTGCTTAATCATTGGTTGATATTGCACTAATTCAATTTCATACATTTAATTAGTTTTTAGGTGCTAAAATCTATTAGTAATTTTTCAAATATATATTTTCACAACTGCCATTAATTTAATTTAATTAATGCATATTTTTAGAAATGTATTCTAAGATGGAATCCTTAAGAGCAAAAGTCATTGGTATTTATAAACATTGGTCCTAAAGTGAAATATTTCAAAATCGGACGTTTCAGTGAATATGTATAGTTAATTTCGTCAATTTGCGTTCATCCGTGTTAGATAAATCGAAAAGCTGCTGAAAACGCGACACTAAGCTTAAAACCGATAATTTTTAAAAATGAACGGATTTTCATTTAATGTGCTGTTTTGAATCCTACGCCTAGGTGCCATCTGTAATACCATCTATGGATGATTGATCATACAGTCGATCTTATTTATGTTTATTTGATTTACCAATGCAACATTACTCGTCGTCTTTCAATGAAGATTTGTGACTTTGTCCTCGGCAAGTGCTAATAGAAATTGTTAATTAGTTATTAAGACGGTTGACTTTTACGTGATATTAGTTAGCAAAAGCCGAAGTTCTCTAACGATTTATTTTACGACACAACCCGACAAAGAAGTCTTTTGATGAGGCATCGCGTTAATTTTAATTTACTACCGTTAATAATTTTAATACGAACATAGCGTCATGACTTCATCAACACAAGTTTTTTTTACGCCCCTTCCCTTTGAATAGCAACAAAAAGTACTATGTAATATTTTCACTCACATTTTTAACCATCGATCTTCTTAAATTATCATAAAGAAACAAAATAAAAAGAAAAACCTTTCGTTGTAATTGTTTCGCTTGGTACCCAACCAACTTCGTCTCATGTGCAGTATATTATGTAACGTCTGAACTGTTTATTGATCGGTAGAACTCCATTATATTAGGATAAAATTTACAAAGTATTTAGTTCTACAAGAACTTTATCTGAATGTTGATAACTATTTCGGCTTCACGCTATTGTCAGAATGACTATCATACTAACTTTCTCAGTTTTCGTCAAACAACTTATATTATAATCTATTTGGAGCCAAATGCTCCATATTAAGAACGGTCACGGTGTAAAAAAAAATTATTAATGTTAATTTGTATTGTTTTATTGCTTTCATACCAACCTTGCTACAGCTTGCAGACATATTGGTCTTAGTTAATTTGTTATCACTTTAAAATTCTTCGCAGAAATGGGCCTTCAAAATACTTAATACCGACATGATTATTAAACTACAACGTTATTACAGCTGCAAAAGATTTTTAAATAAATATCTAAATTGAAAACAAAATGAATTCGTAATAAAGTTAACAAACAAATCGTAATGGAAAAATAATTCGCCTAACACTGCGAGAAAGCAATTTTCTTTGCCACCGATTTTTCCTCAGAATTTATTTTTCTTGAGCGCGCTACGACGTTACGTTTCTACGGTGCATTAGCCGAGAAGCTTTGAAGGCAAGCATTGACCTTTGCGAAGATTTTCAGAGGCTTTCTCCGTCACGTGTTGAACGTAGACATGGGTGGTTGTGTCGTGTAGCAGATTACCGGTTCATTAGCACTTTGAAGGTCGTACGGGAAGTATTTATGAGTAGTTCGTTCATTTTCGAATTGAAAGCTAAAGAATTAGTATATCTTGTTTCCATCTTTTTTGACACTACAAGGTACTAAACGGAAAACTTGCTTCAGAAACCGCGCAATTGTTTATTTCTGTTTATCAACAAAACCTCTGTAGCGCAATTTAATATCTACTTATTATTGTCTAGGACAGTGCTCCGCAACCTTTTCTCACCCAAGGCACATGTGAGCATTCATGAATATTTCACGGCACAAGCCAAAATATGTAAATTTTATAAACAAACTTACAATTTATTAATTTGTTTTTATTTAATGAATATTAAATAGTAGCTTATATATTTTTTAATAAAAGCAAATTAAACACTTTTCACTACCTTTTCAAATTAATGGAACACTTGATACATGATTTCGTAATGTGTATTATTTTGATACATTCGTTCTTTGTTTATAATGTGTTCATTGTGAAATGTTCGCCATTAATGCTTCTCAATCAATATATGCAGCAATGTGTAACGTCTACGGTAGGATTTTTCACTATACACATGAGACAAGCCCCATTTTATTCCTCATCATTGCAGTTACACTATCGGTGCAAACACTTTAATTTGTTTTAGTATACAAATTATCATTTTTTTTTCATTTTGGACGCACTGATCTAGGAAATAGACTAAAAACGGTGCTCTTCAAAATGAATCTTACTTAAAAATACAACCACTGACAAGGGATTCTACCTCAAATATTCGAATATTCAATATCCGACTCTTTTGAATGATTCAATATTCGAACATTTTGCCAACTAGTCGTAAAAATTTGTAATGAAATATTGTACAAAATTGTTGAAAGATCACATAATAATTTCTCCATATTTCAAGAACAACAATTAATACCCCAGGTAGTGGTTTTTTTTTTGTCTTTACCCAACTCGGGCGCTTACATTACTTATTTACTTTTACACAAAAACCCTTTCAACGTCCCATAATTTCAGAAAGTAATTGAAGAAATACTTTTGCATTAATCTGACGCAGCTGCAAATTTTCGATGTCGTAATACAGTATAACGGTGTGACACACCGTGTTTTTCTTTGTTAAGTTTAAGTTTTATTAGGGTCCATAGCTGAAATCGCAGTGTTAACGACAATGATTCCTAGAAATCGGTCGGACTCTTGTCGCAAAGGGCGCTCGTTCAATAGACGGCGGGCACGTCCGCTGGACGAGTCCATTTTTGACGGAAAGGGGTGGGTCCGCCGATGGAGAAGTCCTTTTAATTTTATGTGTGGATAGTCGATTACGATCTGTCGAACCGGGCTGGCCGTGGCTGGCACCGGTTACGTTGTGAATTGTTTGTGTTTGTTTTGAATTGGACTTAATTTAAAATAGCTTTGTCGTGTCACTTGCATTATAACTGAAAGTAAATTCATGTGTTAAGTAAATGTAGAATCAATTTTATGTGTTATGAATAGTATTTTTGTGTATTGTAAACCACTGCATCTTCGATTAAAAAAAAATAAATAAGTGTTGAACCGGATTTGAAATGATGTTTGTCTGAGATCCCAGCCCTTCCAGGACGTTCGATAATCAGCCATTCGCCTCTCTTCGATCTGGGTCTTCTCAAGTGTTTGTATGTGTATTTAAATTGTCTCTATCTGGGATTTTCCAGAAGTGGGAAAGGATTCAATCGTAAATTATTATAAGATGTAGGGTTGGGTATTTCGTTCCTAAGAAAATATTATATGTATGTCAGTGAATTATAATTTGAATAAATGTCGTTTTTATAATAAATGAGCTCGTTTTCTTACACATTTTAATGTACTATTAAATTATTATTTTGGTATAGCATATCGAATTTTTAATAATATTTTCAGTTTTACTATTCGATCTCCGAATAGTTGAAATCCTTACCTCTGACGCAAAACTATAGAATAATTATTATTTAAAACTATCCAGTAGGATGGTAAACAATAAAATGAAAATTATGCAATTTTGACGTTTTATGGTTTGATTTATTGCCAAATTTTTTCTCATAACTTATCCATGAAACCAACTTTATTATGCATCACTATCTTATTTGTTAATAGTTTACATTCAATACAATATTAATGACAGCAATTTTCATGAACGATTGCTTTTGTCGATTACTCTGTCAATATTCTTTTTAAAATTCTTCCATTTAAATGCTACTCCAGGTATTTTAATAATTTATATAATTATTCTGTGTATTTCAAATAATCCGATTTGTGGTTGTAATTTTGCTGGTGAACCCAAACGGCTTATTTCTTTTAATCACATAAAAGGAAAACTCACTCTTAAATGATTAATTTCGTGATATCTAATTAATAATTATATATTTCGACATCTTCAGGCATTCGAGCACACGAATGGACTCGAACTGAGGTCCATTGAGGTCAATTGAGGAAACCCGGGTCGTTAGTGACAAAATACATGGAAGTGTACAAAATCTCAATAATCCAAATTTGATATTGAATTTCCATCAAGCACCCTCAGTCGATGTCTTAAATTATATTTTTTTTACTTGCGTGAATATCGTACACTTTTTACTTCTTTTATAATAATAAATATATTCATTTTATATCTGACAATTTTACAAACTCTGCCATAATATGCTTGGCATTTGGGAACAAACACTTACTATCTTAATCTAATTTTTCGTAATATCCGGCATATAAATGTAAGTGAACTCCCTACTGTTTTTGTTTTTGAGAAAATCTGCTCTTACAAAGGTTATTTTGTGCAAGTTAGTCGGGTACAGTATTTTATTCAACCAAATTATTTCTACCGAAATCGGAAGCATATACGTTGTGTGCACTACAGTCAGTTTCAGTCAAAAATCTAGTTCCTATATTCATCCAGTAGATACTGGAGATATCTCAACAGAATTGTTTCTACGAAAACTGTTAGTTACTCAAGCTCTCTTTGTTGAAGAGAGTAGGTATAGAAGGATAGGGCTAGGGCAGGACTAGTGGTTAGCTATTCGCTCTCGCTACCCCTCGTTTTTAGGACTTTTAGGATCTCCCGAAAAATAAGTTGATACTTTTCAAAAAAATTCTCCTCATACTGGTCCAATAGGCCACGCTGACTTGATCACAACCAAGGCCAACATTGAGGCATTCGATAAATTTGCAACTTCATATAGGGGTCGGGATATTCTTGATTCCTATTCAGATTTAACGGCAGATTCTCAGTAAACGGAAACACATGATATTTAATATCGCTTAATCAAGTGGCTGAGCAAGTCACATTTTCTTTTTTTTCTCCTCTTCTTTTCTTAAGCACAATAGTACGTGGTTAAAAGATCTGTCCGGTGCAGGCCTGCACCGGGCCAAGAATATGAGGAGTAAATTCGTTTATTTTCTTGATAGTTATTGCGTTATGGAAGGCGGCCGTGAAACAGAGGCTGCATCCACATAACGGGTGGAGGTGGTGTAACCAACTTGTATTCATTGTGATAACTCTTTGACTGAGCGTGTAGCCGAAAGAAAATACATGTCCAACTTAGCTGACAATCGTATAAGACCTAACTTACAATATGTTGATCGTCTTTTAATTGTCGTGCCATTGATCAATAATATTAAAATTATGTATCGTAAATTATTCAGCTCTGTTATTGATGCAACTGGACAATGTTTACGTTGTTCAAGTAAATAAGCGTAGGTTTGTTCATAATTATCTATACGGTCTTTGTATACATTTAAATGAATATTGATTATATAATGCGAAGTATGCTCTGATAACTTCAATGTCTCTTCGGAATTGACACGAATCGATAGTTTTTTTTTTATTTTCAATATTTTTCTTAACATTCATTTAAAGTTATTAAAATTAATTCGTCGATTGAAAGCATTCGTTGCATTATTTGCTGGCAGAGAATAGCAGATATGCGGAAAGGTTTCGTTTTAATTTTTTTTTATTTATCGGCTTAATAATCAAATAAATCCATGTGAAATACAGAGATTCCCGTTACGTATAATCATCTCATATATTTTTTGCTATTTGATTGTGAAGGATGAGCGATCTATATCAGGGTCCCCCAATCTTTTAACACCGAATTAAAACGGGCGGATAAAAAAAAAAATATTCCACCTACCGCTATCAGAGATGATTGAACAACAACAAACACTTTGCTAGGTTCAACAAAAAACTATAATAATCTTGTACATAACGTATGATGATTTGCTAGAAATTTTCGGTATGGGCAATTTAAAATAGATGACAACTATTTGCTGACCGGCAGAAAATTTCAGTGGACTGGTACCGGTACACAGACCACCAGTTGGGAAATACTGACCTATATAATTGTGTTATGGCACAGCTATAGTATTTAAACTTTCGGCTAGTGCGACAAATAGACCACAACATTTTTAGTCGTGAGTGCCCCTTGAACTACTTGAATTATTGTAAAATATAGGTTAATTACAAGAGATATTTCAGACGTATTATTGGCAAAATTTATCATATATCTTATATTTATGTTTCAACTATTTCTTCGTTCGTAAGTGAGGTTTCCGCAGACCATTCGATGTTTCATTTCGAATCATACCAATTCGGCTCATTGGATGACAGCTTACAGCCTGCGTCATTGGACTTTAGTGATATCATTCTGTCCGCATTATTTAAAAAAAAAATGCACGTGATACACCCCCTTTTCCACCCTTGAAAGTAATGCCCGCTTTATTACAATGCGTCATAATTTTCTTCATATTTTTATAGCTGACCGTCTTACGTAAAAATGAAATCCGTTCTTTCGTCGAGCAACATGAAAAATCGGTATCTACACAGTTCAGTATCTGTTTGTTTTTGTCTCTTTCAATCTACTACTGAGCATAAATATGTTTTTTTAGCTTATGCTTTGAAATTGTATAATAATATAAATGTATTATCTATCTTAAAAGAAACCGTTTTTGCCAAAATTATGAAAATAGTGTAATCTAATGGAATAACTAATCCAATACTGTTTTAATATTAAATTCAATAATAATGCTGACAAAAATAATTGTATGTTTTTCTGCGTTCTATGCCATGAACGACTTTTTAATGGTCGAGAAAAGCAAAAGCAGTTCATGTCGATTATGATAAAAATCTTATAATTAAACACTAAAAAAAATCAATATTAGAATTAAATCAAAGAATCGATAAAAGCATATTGAATCTGTCGAGTTTGACTTGTCGGCGTCCGTGACGCAGTTTTTAGAGTCGTTGGCTACGGTTACGGATATCTCGGTTCAATTCCCGGTGCAGACGGTTTTCATAAATCGATCTCTCAATCGATTTATGAATTTCTGTTCGTAGTCTGTGAGTGTTTGTGATGTCTAAAACTCCCTCCCACCCATCCTATCTTCACTGGGCTTAGCGAGATCGATTAGCTAACCACTAGTCCTGTCTTAGCCCTATCCTTCTATTCCTACTCAATCGAAAAAAAAGAGAGCTTGAGCAACTGAGTAACAAGCAGTTCTCATAGAAAAAATTTGTTAAGATGTCTCCATTAGGAGACCATATGCTCCACATTGGGAGCGGACGTGGAAAAAGAAAGTTTGACAGTATCTTGTAAATTGAAGATTATTATTTTAATTATTTCGTAACAATATCAGATACGAAAAATAAAGTTTTTTTAACACAATTCGATTTTTAATAAATTGTTGTCGACCCATTATTTACCTAAAGAGCACAAAACTAATAAATAGATTTTTATAAGCATAATATACGTGTGGTGCACAATGTCAAATTACTTTATACTGTGCAACTCTGTTTTAAGTTTATACATGCCGATGTCTATTTAATTAAGTCTTGTTCATAAATCAGTGTTCGTATCAATGTCAGAAAGGTTAGATTTCCCACTCGTACATTTATGAATAGTCTGGCTTTCAGACAGGAATAATGAAATATGTTTAAGGTAGTGTCCCTCCATTTCGTAAGATGCGTGAATCAGCTCTAACTTACGTCTATACAGTGATTTTACTCGCTATTTACTGGTCTTCGAAGAATGATTTATACCGATAAAGCATGTCCAATTGTCCATGTATGAAAAATAATAATACTGCCCTCTATTCGATATAAGCATATCGAATTTTAATTTGAAACACTACAAATTTCGACAGAGAGAATTATCTTTCAATGTAGTCAAGTCACAGGTGTGGCTTATAGAAAATGAAATGAGGCACAACATGTACGTAAAGATAGAGAATATTTTCGGTTGCGAATAGAACGTTACCATTAAACGTAATTTTAATATTCTCAATATAACATTAATAACCTTTTTATATAATTTGTTGTGTAACTAATTGTGACGCAAGTCTTCTCTTAAATCTTCATAACGTGTCGTTAAATTGATGGTATTGTTTCAGAACTCTTCAAGAATACTCAGCTTGAAATAGCTTATTGAAAACATGTATTACATATATTTATATTGTGTACTCTGGAACAACTGCACATACGAAATTTATAAAAACTGTTGGTGACAACAATTTGATTTAAAATTTGACAGTTCTTTTTTCTAACCGTCTATTCTATATTGTATTTTGACAAACTCAAATTGACGGCGAGCTAGTAAACCCAGACTTAACATTATCTAAGTAGAAATATAGACAGGGTGGCAACTTAATAAACATGTACATGCCGTTGTATTCAATAATTTATTGAAAGTTTGAAACAATTTTGTTGACTTTTGCTGGGAATAATATGTTTTTTTTCCCCTAGAAATTTCAGTAATGCTTAAATAATTGACGTTATATTCTTTTGTTACTTATAGCTTTAACGTCGCAATACTCGCAATTGTGCTCGTACGAAAAAATAATAACTGTTTAGAATATATTCATGACATCAATGCGTTTGTAGTAGAAATAGCCCTCGACTTAAGACGGTACGACCAAAATTTTTAAAAAACATTTTTTTGTTATTGCATCACGATTCCAACGGTGGATCCATATGGAAAGAATGATCAGTCACAGCATTTTAAAATTTGGATATTAATTTATATAAATATACATATGTACCATCGACGTGCGGTGGGTTTATCTCTATCTTTATCACTATTTTGAATTTATTTATTTCTGAAGTAAGGCAATATTGTAATCATAAAAGAATTTCAATGCAATTCTTGCAGGCATAACCTTATTTCATCCACTTGCATTATAAAGCACGTTTTAATTTTAAACGCAATTATTGCAGCCAAACTTTATTCCAACCACTTGTTTTACAAGGAAAATAATAAAATTGTGTCCACAACCTTTTATTCTGTGTTTTATTTATTAATAACAGAAGATCGGAGGGGAAATTTGCAATTAAAATTGTGATTGTCGTTTGACAGCTACAATTTAAGATTTGAAAGAAGCGCCTTCTGATATGGTAAAACCATTATTACCACAAATGAAAGTAACGCCGCTAAAATAACCTGAACAATATTTAATTTTAATATTTTGTATGGAGAACGACTTACGACCAAAGTTCAGGAACGTATCTCGGTCGTAAGTCGAAGACAACCTGTATATTGTTACTGAATACGTATTACGGGCTTCAATTTGTTTTCTCTGATACGTAAAAAAATGATTATTCACGTTATGCTCTCGATGTTACTGGGTCGACTGGTTTGTAACCAGCAACCACCTGTTGAATAATCACAACTACAAAACATTTTCCATACATTTCTGTTTCAAAGAAAAGAGAGTTGAACCCACTTAATCTTCCACCTGGTGGGAAGAAAGAAATAGTGGCGGCTGGTTGTACATCATTCACTTAATTCATTTTACATTCCATGATAGTGCTTACTAAAAGTAGTCGAGGGAAGGATGGAATACATCATCAACTCAATGCACATTGAGGGTGAAACCGTAGTGTTTTATGATGGGTATAAAGTTAAATACACTAGACAATATTTTTAAAATGCCTTATTCACACTATCGTATATAGCTGGTAAGTTAAAGGTAGTTGCTTCTAAGACACTCGTAGCAATCATTTAATGTATGGATTTTGGACATACTAGACTGCTGGGAGTAAATCTTAAAGGCTGAGGAATGATAGAAATTCAGGAAAAGCCATGCCACTCATTCTTCGGTGAAAATTAATCCACTAGGAATTACAAACTCTTGACTTACAATAAATCAATACAGGGTGGGTGATACAACACTCGAATAAATTTAATTGGTTTTTAAACATAAAGTACATTGTCATAGTAAGAATTATACAATTCATAATTGTAATTTATTTTTCGTGACGTAATCAACTCGAGGCAAGGGCACCATTGCGATTCTCTCCCGTTTAAACAAAGGATGTTTTTAGCGTTTCCGTATCGCCGAACTTATCAGATTGACGACTTCATGGCTGTAGTTAATAATTGTGAATATACCCAAGGTCATAGTTAATCACCACGTCAAATTTAACATTGATTTACTTTATCGGTTGAATTTTCAAATTATTTTTTTCTTTAATTTACGTTATGGCCATATTGTGTTTAATAATCGGATATCCATCACGGTCACAATGAGTAATACGAAATAATCAATATCCGATTCCTTAATTTTTAATTTAGAATTGATCTACAATTAATTTTAGCTGACGTTTTCGTAGTCTTCTGATGTCTTATTAAAATAAAAAAATTTACAATATAATACCATATTAAAATCGTTCATTACTTTTTTTTTTACTGTGATAATTGCATGGAATTACTTTCTGCCGTGATTCAAAACGATGTCAACGTTTACTTTCTTGAATCAAGATTTTAAAAAATGTAAAAAGAACTCAAGATCATTGAGAAAAAGAAGAAGCTGCGTTACACGAAACCCATAAATAATACCCCTTTATGTCATTAATATAACAAAGTAGTGAAATAACACTAATATGCCACAATACATTTTTTTAAATTGAATAAAAGAAAACCTCCTTATACGTCGATCAATTTTGCAATGCTGTTATGGGTAACTTTCAACTTTATCTATAATTTTTGTATCTAACATATCGACTGTTTTGGCCAGTTGATGTAACCCGCAAAATTGAAACTGTTCAGGAGGTAGTAAAGATTGTTTTTATCGAAAACATTATATGTTCAATTGCGCTATGAATCTTTGAAATACACTCCTGTAAATTTTCATGTTTACAGATACGGGATTATACGAAGGTAGTGTCGATACGATAGTGGCTTACATCAAGTGGACGGGTCAGAATTTTTAATCCTAAAACCAATGTAAAATAATGTTTCCCTTCCAAAAATTACTCTATTTATTTTTTAAATTTACATCATTTGGCCGATACCTGCTATCTCGTCTTTAAAATGAGATCCAATAATCAACTTATTTTCCTATATTTTTGAGGCTTACGCCAATTGGGCAAAACACCATCGTTATATTCTTTTTTCCATAAGCACGATTTAAGTTAAAAAGAATTCTAGTAAATATGTAGGTGCTTCATACATGAAAACGGTATCTAAAATTTAAAATCATTTATTCAAAATAGATTATATTTTTTTCCATGTCAGCTCCCAATGTGGAGCATATGGTCTCCTAATGGAGGTATCTCAACAGAATTATTTGTTACTCAGTTGCTCAACATGTTAATTATATTAGTGTCTCTAAATATTACCCAATTTCTAACAAACAGAATATCGTTACACCCTTCCCTTCACTAAAGACGTAGTTCCATTCCGTAGCTCTACGACCGCACAGGCCGGCGTAGAGGCACCGGTAAAAACATAATGTCAGCGCTTTTTCCACGCTAACTGTTAAATATTGTCTGTTGATTACAAAAAGCATTCAGGCTCAAATGACATTATCGCTGGTCATTTAACTTCATTGCATTTCTAATGACGGTGATAACAGGTGCCACTTGGGCCTTTCTGGATCATTTATTTCATTTAGGTGCAAGTTAACTTCAATTTGTTGACCGTACACTTTTTTTAACGCGTGGTAACTTTCTTCGTTCGACATTTTTTTCACATCTTTAAAATGCGATTACATTTAGTACTAAAGATATTATTTACTGAAGTGTAAATTAAGTATAATAATTTTAATATTCAATTAATAACTAGTTATTCCAATGATTGTGTTACTAAGTGTGGCACGTGTTTCGCCTTCTTGAGAAGCATCTTCTGATTAACTCTTTCATTGATTTTAATTCCTAACTTATAAATGAAAAAATGGAGTGGGATTTTTCTTTAGAAACAATAATAGTACTTGTTACTATATAAATAACACATGTTTGAAGGGTAAAACAAAATACGTTTTAAGGACGCCACAGATCATTTTTAATTCTTCACTATTTACCCGATGGAGTATTTATACATTATTAACTATATTGAAATTGATGCAACGAAAAAATTCGTCCCGTAGAAAATCCGATTCTAGCAGTTTATTTTCACAGTAATTATATTTGGAAAGTATTTGCTGGCGTTTTAGTTTATTTTTTAATCCGCCAAAATTTATGGTACCGAGCCCTACCTACATAGTAAAGAGACGATACCTTTACGGATGGTTACCTTATAGGTTAGCTTAAGATAGGTTGTCGAAATTTTACATGTATTTATAAACAGTTGATTAAACAGTTGTTATTTATAAATATTGACGACCATTTAATGTGAGTCATTTCACTTTTAACGTGTTAACTGTTAATTCTTGGTCGAAAGGCATTATATTCTAAAAATAAAACACAATTTTATTGTACTTCTTCCACATGTTTATAATGATCAAGACCGGTTTCTCTCATCACGAGCATTATCAACTGATACAATCATAACAGGGCTATTTATATAAAACTGAATGTTAACAATTACAAGGTATATAAAACAGTTGGCTGATGAACTAAGACAAGATTTTACAGATAATCAAACAAATTAAATAGTCTACAATATGTTAAGGACCTCTTACAAATCAAAATATACTAGTCTGAAATAAAAAATAAAGCTACATTAAAAATTCATTACCTGAGAAAAATTTTATGAATTTAAACTAATGCGTAAATATTCATTAAACAAAATTGCAAGTTGAGAAATTTTTAAAATAAATTAGTGAACCGTTTAAAAATATCGAAATATTAAATATGTAATTAACATTAACACTAAACACTCTTAAAAGTAATTTCCTAAAACAAATACAGTGGGCGATCAGTTAACGAACAGATCGGACAACGAATTAAAACGATCTTTCTACTCTTTCTAGTCTACTTATTCTATCTGTAAAACTAATCGAAAAAATCACGTACAGTGGGTGATCGGTTAACGAACAATTCGGATAGCGAATAAAGTCTTGGATCGGATTATGTTCATTAACCGATCACTCACTGCATTGTATTTGTAAGGCGCTTCGCATGATAGTTGTAATGGTCAGATACTGATTTCCGAATACTCAACTATTTACATACATACAAACATGTTTATTCATACGCAAATCATGGTCATGTTTTTCTATCTGTATTTCGGTATTTTTGGTTAATGTGGTAAAATGACTTGATTCTCTCTTATCATAAATCATTTCCTTGAATTAGGAAGGGCAAATACCTTTTGTACAGATAATAAACGCGCGCGCTACCTTGACGTAAAACACTGTCCATATTGCATCAATACAATAGGGAGCTAGTTCATTGTAGCATTCACATTGATACTATCGAAGTAGCAATAAAATAAGGTGTTTCCCTCGTGTTTATTTTTCTTTCATTATGATGAGTATTGATTTTCCCAGGTTTTCGGGCGCCTGTCAAAATATTTATTTAAAAGGTTCAGATTATTGTGCGAGTGGGCAGACGTATCACAGTGGCCTCGTCACTTCGTCACTCAACATATCGACGAATGAATTTCAACCTTGGCGGCTTTGATTGAAAATCAGTTTCGGTTTATTTTATTATAATACTGACAGTCTTATGACTGGGGTGTTCACTTACGACGATCTTAACATTTCGACCAATTTGATGTCTGAAGAAATGCCGTAACGTAAATTTCTTTGATGATCAGTAAATTCTTGTCTTAGTTCATGAACCATCTGTTTTAAATACCTTTAAATTTTATATAAACAGCCCTGGTATGTTTGTATTTTTATCAGTTGATAATGCTCGTGATGAGCGAAACCGGTCCTGATCATTATAAACATGTGGAAGTAGTACAAACAAATTTTATTTTTTAAAATATAATACCTTTCCACCAAGAATTGACAGTTAACACCTTAAAACTACAATTGATGTATTCAAATATAATAAGTAAACATAGGGAATGAACCTAGTCACGTCAGAATAACACGGATATGCTGGGAAGACGGAATAACAAAATATGCCGGATGTATATTATTGACGTATCAGATTGAAGAAGCGGCGACATGGACCATTGGAGTAGGTCAAGGATTGATAAAGCTGTGGCGCAATCAAACGAAGGAAGTAGAATGACATTAATTTTAAGTCATTTCACCAAATTTGCACTATGCGTACATCTTTATCAGCTCGTCTTATTACGGTCTCACTGATTAAATAGTTATTTAGGATACAATCAAACTGGGTAATTTTGGCCCAGTTCTGAGAGTTTTTGTATTTTTATGGTTCACCATTGCATTTATGCGTGGTATTGTTCTACATAGAAATGAACTAATGTCTTAATATGAAATTTAATTAACATAAATAGATTTATTGTTTTAATTCGATACATAAATATAGATAAAACAAGGTGGGCAAAATTTTCATCCGATTCGGGTAACTTTGACCCACGATACAAATAATGTCTGTAATTACTACAAATTCAGTGATTTTAAAGTCTTGGCAACTTTTCTTTATGCTTTCATATATTCTGTACATAACTGAGATGGGAAAAAATATACAGCATTTAGTTTACAGATAAGTAATACAAATTGAAAATATGGCCAATCTAATTGTTTTTAAACCATTCCAAGCTTACAGCTTACAAATTCAACAATAAAACAAACAATATAATAAAACTTATGTTGCATATTCATTCATATTTTTACCACGAAGGGCTACTCAATCAATACCTTTGCTTAGTTAAAAAATATTCATATGTTGTTATAACAGCACGTTTTTCCATGTAGTGGGCCAATCATAGACCGGTGGGCAAACTTACCCAAATTGATGGTACGAGAATGTTCCCATTATTATTGAGATGGTATCGATACGCAAAGTGTTTTCCATCATGTTCGCATAGTTTGAAAGTGCATTCATCATCTAAATACATCTGCATCATCTACGATCAAAGTTTTGGTTTTTAAGGATAAGGAGCAAATATTTTGTCACTTATAGAACCACTGCAAATTAATTTAATATTGTATATATCGTCGGAGAATATCCAATATGTTGGAACCGCAAAAACTAGTTTGTTCAGGAAACAAAAATAAAACTGAATTTTCCTTTAGTCTTTATACACCAAAAATGTGTTCACTTTTCATTTAATTTATGTAATCGGAATCGGTCCTGATCATTATAAATATGTGGTAGAAGTACAAATAAATTGTGTTTTATTTTTTAAAATATAATTACTTTCCACCAAGAATTGACAGTTAACGCCGTAAAAGCGATTTTTTCCATGTCCGCTCCCAACGTGGAGCATATGACCTCCTAACGGAATGAATTGTGTTTTATTTTTTAAAATATTATTTATGTAAATTCCTCTAAAAACGTTGTTAGGTGACATAAGGTGTTTTGACACTTGATTTGCCGACGACATGGAATACGACGTATTTTTCCCAATTTTAAACATATCGGGGTTACGAGAAATATGTTTTTAGTTATTTATTTAGTTGTATGATTTATGGGAATACGGCGAATTTACCAAACAAAGTGGCAGAAGATAAGGTATCAGGAATCATCATAACCCCAAAATCACAAAAACGTATTTTCCGGGGTAATCCATGTTCACCGTTGAAATGTTGATACTTTATATTTTCAACTCGGTATGTTTTATTCATCACACTATCATCATTGTAGCGTTGTTCTAAGTCATTTTATCGTGCAGTGACAAATAATATCGTATATTTTTTATTGTTTAACCGTGCTAAAATTGCCGTTGATGTGATAATAATTCCTTATCAATGCGGTTGACCTTATCTATGTCACTGCCATACCTAACTGCTACTGGCTCTGCTGATAGTCTACCTACGTGATATGTTTTGATCGAAATTTGGCGCAATTGACTGTGATATCGAGGAAAGTTTTGTGTGAATATAACAAAATCGTGTAAATGTATATTTGTACCAGCGTTCGCCTACGTTTCGGACCTCACGGACTATTAAACTCATTTTGTATCACGCGGACACCTAGTTGTCCGCGTAGTTCGTAATTTTTGTTTATAAAAGTATTTTGATTATTTTTTTTAAGAATTTACAATAAAAATTGTCAAAAAATATCGAGTGCACCTTGACATGTCTAGGTAGTTTTTTTTCCTCGTTGGTGCCAATTGAGCTGTAACTTGGCATGATGCTCATTCGGTGAATCTTGCGACACTGCACACCTGCGGCCCTAGCCTACGCATTAAAAACTTCTTTTGGGGAAACCGGCTCTGATCATTATGTAAATTTGGAAGTAGTACAAAACAAATCGTGTTTTATTTGTTGAAACAGAAACCTCGCTTTCGACTATAAATAAAAATGCAACTTAATAAAGCGAAAATTGTAAAAAAGTAGAATCGTAATACCTACAATGAAACATAGTAATATAAACACGAATATTACAAATATGTGTAAATTTTTTGGTGTGTGGACCATGGAAATTCTCTCGCGGACCACCAGTGGTTCGTGAACCACCAGTTGGGTCCGTTGATACATACAACCCAGCAGAGTGTGGCCAACAGTGCTATGCATGGTTTTTTTTATTCGCTCGCGATTTCATATTGTAACCAACAACGTGAAATCGTAAAACATCGTGTAATATCGTAAGCGTAGATTGCATTGTTCGGAAAGTCCACGATGCCAGTAATGTACTACAGATATCAGTTTCAAGTTAATTTTTAATGTTCACTACATTCAATGATGCCGATTTTCATTACATCACATATTTCTTAAACCTAGGCAGATTCTGATTTGCTATGGTAAGGCAGTACGGCAAAACCTCGATATAACAGACAAAAGTGGTGTATACGTGAAAACTGAAAGTTTTCTCGACTCGCTTTTTAATTTTTTAAGAAAATAAACGATTCGATACATTTATAAACATACCCACACCCCGCCAATAATCGGCCGACACGCGTTTAAACGACACGATTACCGGCTGTATCTCTTTGCCTGAAGCATGCAAACCAATAACAGGATGACTTCGAACAATCGACCAGCATTTTTACTAGCATCTAAATATCTATCACTTTAGAAGAAAATGAATGTTTTCAGTATAATTATTTTTATTTTCACAGATTCCGCGCTGAAAATTATTTATCCATATTTAAAAAAAAACCTTGCAAAATTTAACTTTTCTCGCACGAAAGAAATCTTTTCATGAAATCTCAAGTTTTCCAAGCGCACTTGTGTGTTTTATGAATCGAATAGCATCCTGCGTATACAGGTTGTATGCGTGAGTCTCAATAACCTCTCGAGTGAAGTGTACACTTGAAAGCAATACGACAAAAATATACGACTCTTGACATTTTGCTCTGTTTCTCGCGTTTTATTGTCGTTACTGATTTTCAATACTTTGTTAGCTATAGCTAGTTCAAAAATAGTCGAATTTTTAACAGCAATGACAAAAATATTTCTTAAAACATTTACACACAAATTTAATTATTTTTCTGTAGTTTTTGAATAACGCCTACTTGAAAGATCACCTGACTCTTAAATGCAAATACATATGAACGCCAAGATATACGTAATTGTTAACAATTAGTTGTTTCTTCAAAATATGACATGAAACGCATCTAACTAATTATTACAGAGAAGTTATTCCACAAAATGTATCCAAACCAGAAACGGTTTCACGCAATGTGCGTAGGTAGTATCAAGTGATAATCTTTTAATTCTTATACTACGCACCCTACCTCTACGCATCTACTATCTTGCGCTAGCTCAGTGTTGTAATGTGCGTTACACACAGATAAAACAATATAAATATATATATATTAGTGGGAACGCCCGTCATTGATGACAGTATTGATATACTGAATGTCTAAAGTAGCTATTCTTTAGTTTCCATACTGACAGGCTAATTGCTTGTTTTCCTCGGTATTTGCGTCACGTCGGAGCTGTCCATATTGTTTATATACATCGCGGACGCTTAAGTCATGAGAATATTTAATACCTACATGTGTATGTGATAATAATAAAACGTCTACATCTATGCCTACAGACCAGTCTGGGCTATTATATCTTATATGCAACCGCCGAACCCCCCACATAAATGTGGACAGTGTGATAGAACGGTGGTTTATATCGATTATATTAGTTATAAAGTTTTGTTGATTTACCCGCTTTACATAAATATTTTTTTACGATACATTCACGAATGCTTCTCAAAGAAACGAAACACGTGTACCACACGGGCTGAAAAACAGAAATGGCACACATAATTTAATTAACATGTTTATTATTATGTAAACACGTGTTATACCACTAGTGAAATGTTAAAAACCGTAATTGAAGAGCCCAATATGAAAAAAGTAATATGCGCATAAAAATCACAGCTCTTTGTAAATCGAATCATTTTCTATTAAAAACTTTCATGGAAAAGGAAGTTTTAATGGGTTAATTATTTTAACGATTTTTCTATCACCGTCGGAATTATTTGGAAAAAAACAATGACAAAGTGTATTGTCGAATTGAAACAGAAACTGGCACTTAACTATTTATTATGTTAAATGTATGTATTTTTCAAGTGGCTTTGAATTTATCGCGTCCGAGGTAATTGATTGTTACGATTTTCCTTGTGCTCCATGAAAATTAATGCTTTGTTGGCTAATACATACGGATTGTCTGCCAGCCGTAGGTTAATATTTACTTTACACCACTCTGAAATGTAAACACATCGATGTGACAGTTGCGTTTGTAGCATTGGAGCCAAACCTTTTGTAATATGAAACCCACTCACTGAGTAACCAAATACCAGGTACATCGGTGGAGTAGATTTCTTTTATTATTTACGTATTAATCTATTATCCGCATCTTATTAAGTGACGTTGTTGAACGTTTAAAAGATTTCTATAACAGTTACACATGTTTACTACCTTTTACCCTAAAACACTGTCTTTATATTCCTACTGCACAGCTAAGTGTTATTGATAAGTTATGTTTTATGTTACTTCAGTAATACGGTGAAAAGTTTTGATTCTCACCATATGACATTTCTTACAATGTGCCTATCGTACTTCCATTATTTTTGTTTATCAAACATATTTCAAGAATTGATAGTAAATTTTAAAGAATATTCCGGAAAATAAAAGTTAAGTTGTAGTTTAAAATCTCTCGCTCTTGGTTTCGTCCACATACCTTACCCAACGATTATTATATGCCAACCCTTCAATCCAGAAAAAGGAGCTATTAGGTAATAATATTACAAACAACATTTTAAACCAATCGTCCACGATACTCGAGTGCGGCAAAGGTCTCATAATATGGAAAGTTGCTGAAACGTCGACCAATATTATAGTTGTATTTCAAATCCATATGCCGCCCCCCCCACCCCACCCTTTCTATCGAGGTATTTAGTGGTCGTTTTATTATTTAAAAAACCAGTCGATCTCTAAAATATATGATGCCTGAAACACTACAAAACGCTATTTAATTTCAAAATATGTTTCGTAGTTTTCAATTTATTTGATTTATTCAAAAAGAAACCGCTGAAAAACAAAATAGATATACGACAAAGTAGAGTTCTTTGAAGATGTCTAGTGGAAGTATCACGCGAAAGAAACCAGCAATGTTTGTCAGATATTTCATTACTTATTAATGGTTCGCTATCCATACTTATGACGAAGAACACAACTTTTAATAAAAGAGGCCTTCAGAGTGTCAATCACCTTGTTCAATTTTTATGGAAATGTTTCAAAAGGTTTAAATAAAATTAAATAAAATCATAATGAATATACAATATTGGAACAAACTTGCGTGCGTTATGCGCCATTTGCGCGAGCTCTTTTATTTGTTGCAAATTTTTCTTATCGCGATAAGCTTAGACAGCTTAACAGGTAATTATATTACTAATTAAGCAATTTATTTGAATGATGCATTAAATACAACTAGTGAATGACGCATGTAATTAAATCAATGAATGATAAAACGAAAGGTTTTATTTACTTGAGAGAGTGTAAACTGAGAGCAATATTATAGTGAAACACGTTTAACATTTAATATTCCATATTTTTAATTTATGAAGCTCGTTGCTGGCTTCTTTTTCCGAATAAACGTTTTCAACCGAATTTGGCAGTGGGTACTTGTTGCTGGTGCAATTTACATTTGATGCAGTTTACAACCAATGAATACGACAAAAATTATGCTTAATAATTATTCTGTTTTATTGTGTTTTCAATTTCACGTCTAAACCCTTTCCACACCCCGGCACGGTTAATTAAAGAAAGGTGTTTAATAATTATACTGAAAAAATCACCATCACTTAATCGAATTTAGTTCGGTTGTTTAATATTACAACCAGCTGTTCCAAATTCGTGAATATACTTTAAATTAATTAATTAAGCTTTACCAGTCACGTCAGTCAGTCCTTTCAGTTATTTTATTACGATGTAAAGAAATCTTACCACCTGTTCGTAATCTTGCTAAGCACTGGTAATTCGCTTTAATCTTATTTTTGTCTACAAAATGAATTGGGGTGCTTATTGGTTTTGAGGAAGAAGTTTAAGTAATTTTCTTAGTAGTAAAATGATTTCATTATTTTATGCAAACGAATATTTTATTTGTATATTTCAACTTCATTTTGGGAAGAATATTATCTATAGTTTACCGTTAAACTTAAATCCAACATCATATAAGATTTTGCATATTCCGATAACGAAGTAAAAATTACTTACTAGTCGAGCCTAATCATTATTGACATTTACTTTGATTAAATTTGTAGTTCAGTCAATGCGAGTAAAACCAATGTGCTCTGCAACAGTTTCCGTCCAGACCCAGACTACCCTCTGACGAGTGCGGGGCAAGACAACGAGAGAGTCGACGGCTTTAGGTACTTGGGGGTACACATCACGGGAGATGGCAATCCGCGTAAAGAGCTCGCAATCCGATTAAGGATAGCTGGAGCAGCTTTTAACTCAATGCGGAAAGTCTGAGACTCACGGTTGTACTCGGTCAGAACCAAGTGCCACTTATTCAACGCATGCATCCTGACGGTGTTGCTTTACGGTTGCGAGTCATGGCACCTCTCCAAGGCACAGGCTAACCGTATACTGTGCTTTGAAAACAGATGTTTGCGGCGAATAATAGGGGTACGGTGGTTTGATTTTGTTAGGAACTCGGAGGTAAGGGAGCGGACGGACCAGCCTCTTATAACTAAAAAAGCGACGATGGACCTGGCTTGGACACGTGCTGCGGATGCCCCAGGGGAGCCTGAATCATACCTGTCTCTTCTACCAACCAGATGGATTCCGTCGCCCTGGAAGGCCGCTGATGACCATCCATAGGATGTATTCGGTGGAGCTACGGGACGCTGGAATGACCTGTGGGGAGGCGAGGAGGCTAGCGAGAAACAGAGAAGCTTGGAGGAACCGCCATATGCTCCGAATAGGGAGCGGATATGGTTTTAAAAAAAATGTCTGTTTTGAAATAAATTGTTTTTCAATGTATTATTCTACAATAACTCTCCTTTTTTACAGGTAAAATTGAATCTCATCTGGTTGCGTCTGTCTGCCAAATAAGCATATTTCACGATAGGTATGTAACTATGTTCAAGATTATAAATAACGTACCGACTCTCAATAAATATTGGATGTTATCGAGCATTATATGAAAGTATGTGTATTTGTATAGCTTGCACCATATCAGTGTAATTGCTCATTACGTGAAATAGGCAAATAAATTGCTTTATTCATGAGAAGTGCAAGCCTTTCACTTCAATCATAAATTCGCCGTAACAGTTTAAAAATTTCACACTGCCCAATTTACTCATTCAACAGATATGTACAATATAACTGTATTATTTAAGACATCGACTGAGGGTGCTTGATGGAATTTCAATATAAAATTTGAATTGTTGACATTTTGTACATTTCCATGTATTTTGTCACTAACGACTCGGGTTTCGCCTTTCGGCATCTTTAGGCATTCGTGTGGTCGAATACCTGAAGATGCCGAAAGGCGAAACCCGGGTCGTTAGTGACAAAATACATGGAAGTGTACAAAATCTCAACAATTCAAATTTAGTTTATGTATTAATTGTCAATTCTTGTTGGAAAGGCATTGGATTAAAAATAAATAAACATCAGGACCGGTTTCACTCATCGCAATCTTTATCAACTGATAGAAAGTAAATCGTAACGGGGCTATTTATATAAAATTGAGTATAAATAATTACAAAGTATATAAAGCAAAATACGAAACTTTTCTTGAGTCAGTTCGAGTCCATTCGTGTGCTCGAATGCCTGAAGATGCTGAAAGGCGAAACCCGGGTCGTTAGTGACAAAATACATGGAAGTGTACAAAATCTCAATAATCCAAATTTTCTTGAGCGTTTTTTTTTTAAATATGCAATATAATATTAGTTTTAATGAGCATGAATTTAGTATTTTTAACCCTTATCTTTCGACCCGCCGAAGATCCGTTGTATGCAAATAAATTTTGAATAACTGATTTTTTTATAGATGTGTGTGTGTTTTTTTATCCAATTATTTTTTTTATATGTCGCGATGTATCACTGTGAACGCTTTCAATGATAAGCATAAAGCTAAATTTGATCCGCTTCTTCGTTTGTTTTACACAGTATGTCAATGCCGAATGCCCTTCTATCCGATACAGCGCCATCAATCAGAGTTCATACGATACATAAACCTTGCGGTTTGTCTAGCGAATGATAAATTTGTTATATTATATCGTGAAAGGCAAAAAACACTCATTATGATCGCATGTATTATCACGCCCATCATTAATGTCGTTAATTTCAAACAATGTCGATAATGTTTTGCCCATTTGCCGGGATTCTACATAAAACATTTAATGGCTACTAACTAGTATCGCTAGTATCTAAATTCATTAACGATCAGTAAAAAATAATGAACTGTCAATCAAAAATCATCAGTAACTTGGTTTGGTTAAGTCAAAAATTTCTCTGGTTTAGTGGTTATTCAATTCTGACGTGTTAAAATACTTAATGATAAGTTTGTGTAATACTGAAGAAAATGAGTTAAATACTAGCTTAATAATTAAAAAAATACATACAGTGGAACTCCGATCTACCGTTCTCGCATAAATCATTTTTCCGCATGGATTGTTAAGTTTTTTTTTAGTCCCGCCAAACATCCAGAAGAATAATGTTAAATAAATCCGCATTAACTGTTCTCCGATTTATCGATTTCCTCGATCTATCGTCTAAATATTATGGTCCCGTCTCAAATAATATCCCGATTGATCGTTTTTGTTGAATATTCCACGTTTCATACACAGTCATCAATCGAGTCGCTGAGTATGCACAGGTCAATCGGCGTTCAGTCTTGCCTCGCATCTGGTATCGCAATTTTTCTATCTCGCAACTTAAATGCCGCACCCTTCCCCCCCCCCCCCATGAAGAAAAATACACCTCTAGCTGAAACACTGAAAATAACTTAAGCCATCGGAAAGAATCCAGGAGATAAAATCATTTTTCTATTCCAAACGTATTCTATAGGTAAATCTGTTGTTAGATGGGTACGCGAGTTTGAGGGGTAATTGTTAAAATTGAAGAGCCAAACTACAAAGAGGAAATTCAATATTAAGGTCATTAAAAAAGTTGTGATTTATAGTAAAAAAGTCTTTGAAATTTTTCATTTTCTTATTTTTATTATTTGAAGCTTTCCCGCATTTATCGGTTTTTTTAACGGTCCTTTGAAAACGTAGAATCGAGGTTTCACTGTGTATGTAAAATAGTATTTCAGCTAATAGCCAAGTAGCCAAATATTTTTAAATCACTTGAAATTAAATGGATTAGCTTTTTTTAATTCACTCGAAAAGAAAAGACAACACTCACGCCCAAGATCTCAAATATTGGATTGAGATAGTCTAAATCTGATATTTAACTTGTCGGGAGTGGAACCCAAACCTGTCTGATCAGTAGGGCAAAGCTCTTACTCTTACTCTTACTTTACCAGCGACCGAAATATATTTTATATCAGAGTCGGCTGCGTAAGGCATCTGATTGGAGTTCTTCTGGGCTCATTCTACCTTCAATACGGGATACAAACGCACGTGAACCTATTGTCGTGTTTTGATATCAACTTTTTCTTCTGTTTCAGTTGGTGTTTATAATATAAAATAATTTCCCATGTAGATTTCAGAAATTAAATTAAAATTTTAATTTACCATCAAATAGAAATCCGTTAAACAATAGTTAAATAATAATCCTGAATTCAAGAAATTGAAGACAACGTTGTACTGACTGAAACATAATTATATTTTAAATTTATTGACTTTTTGACACGGGTAAAGCGTTTCGATTTTTGTGTCTAGCTAGTTTGAAAAAATCAATTGCACAATCGTGCATCAAACTAATGCAATCAATATATTAGATAATTATCTCTCCAGTCTATTGCACTAATGAAAAAATACATGATTAACCAACTCAGTCGACGTCCGTGGCGCAGTTGGTAGCGTCGCTGGCTACGGTTACGCATGTCTCGGGTTCAATTCCCGGTACGGACGGTTTTCATAGATTGATCATTCAATCGATTTATGGATATCTGTTCGTAGTCTGAGTCCTCCCTTTCAGTATTTCAATACCATCATCTATGACGGGTACGGCTGTACTAGTGGTTGAATAAATGTTAAACAATCGAGAAAAGACGAATTTAATATTTCAACCCAGTCTCACTCACAAAATCTTCCATACTTAATTTTAAAAAAAAGCTTGGGTGTGTTCGCTTAGGCAAGCGACAGGGCTTAATTACATTTTTGATTTAACCATTTTTTAAATCCGATTGCGGACCTGTTAACTGGCATTCTATATTACAATGTCAATGCATATTTATTTGCCAAAGTAAAATGATCCACAGATACTACGCGGAAAAGCTCCAGGATACGGTCATTAGCTAGTCGGTCAGTAGGTGAAAGTCGCATGACGTACAACTGTCGTTTTATATTATCCAAGGCCAGGGTCGAGTGATTTTTATTGACTAACTATAACATGTATATTATTAGTGTTAGTCATTATTGTAAATTATTAATAATGTGCAGAGATACTTAACTGTAGGGTCATTTCGTCAGTGGTCGGCCAGTTAAGCGACAGGTGTACTTTAAAAAGGGATTTTGAGTCAATGAATGATAAATACATATTTTTTCGCTGTTATTTCACTTAACAGGGATTAAGTAATGTATCCAACTAAAAATAAAATGGTGAATATTGTACCGAGCATTAAATAATAGAAGTTTACAAAAAAATGCCAATTCGCCCAGTGGTCGGTCCCCAAAATCCAATGGTCGGCCTTTCATTGCCCAGTGTTTTGCCATCACTATGAAACTTCATAAATGTCGCGAACGAATTTACTGAGAGTAGCCAGAACAATAAAAACACAATGATGCAAAGCATGACAATATAAAGTATATTTTGTTAACGAAGTAAAAGTGTGGTTTTTTTAAATTGCGTATTGCATCATATAGGTCTGTATAGTGCAGATATACATTGGAAATTGGCAAGACTACCCAAACGAATTTTAAATAAATGTGTTTTTTTAAATGTATCCACTATTTTTTAAGTTTTAAGCTCAAAAAGCCGACCGCTGGCGACGGCCGACTTTAGAAACACTCGCCCTATGTCGAATATTTCCGATATTACTAATCTATGACTTAAACACGCATTTCTTTTTACCGCGTTGAATGACCCATATTCAAGATATAAGCGCTCAATAATACAATTTGATAAATACCATATTTAACGTATTATAATAAACTATTTTCCCAATTGTTTTGAATAACTGGATTCTATATGGCTCTTCATTTATTTGTTTTTAAAATGATGGGAGGGAATGGTAGAAGATGACATATTATCCAGCACATTTTTTTTGTGGTAATATGTCTAAATCTAAGTAGAAAGAATAATAATATTTACTCTCATTTTGTATACTACGAACGTTTGCACTAGCATGCTACTGCTTTTTTATTCTCCTCGTACATATGAGACTTTATCAGGAGAACTTACCACACTGGTGGGCCACATTAATTTATCAGTTACCAAATTAAATTGCATTCAAGAGTCTTCAAACAGATACTTCAAACTTAACATGCACTATTTGGTAAACGAATGAAAATAATGAACCTAAAATGCCGCAGGATCCCCTTCCCTGTACTATAAAGTGGAAGTGATTTTTGATTTATAAATATAAACGGCGATGGTCTGTTCGTTTTTTGTCTTGTGTGTGTAAAAGCGTAATTTATAAGTATTATTTATTTAGCGTTTCTTCATCAGCTTTAGCTGTGTTCATTATTTTTCTTTTCAAAGTAAACAATCCGAAATAGCAAACGCAGTATGTATTTCTGATTCTAAATATACTTAAGCAATCAATCCTCCGTTAAAAATCAAATGTCTGTTTTCACATGTAACTATCGTAAAATATTTAATATTATTTCACAAAATGTGTTATCAAAATACATTATATTTTCATTACTAATTAAATTTTCTTTGATCGTTAGTCATGAACGGTTTTTAATTGTACGTAAATATAATTTCCCACGTTTAAAAATTTTTTTAAAAGCAATAAAAAATGTAAAATATCAAGGCAAGTAAATGCTTAATGTGTTTTAAGACAGACATGGGCGCATACAACACACGCCGTAGTTTACCTATTAGCCTTACTTAGCCAGTTGTCTTTGATGATAAGCTAATTAGTGACTATTTTTAGGATTTACGACATTCTACCGTAAGCACTTTTTACTTTGATCGAACACTGTATTCGTAACAAGGGAAATAATTCATTATTATATTAATAAAAGTTTCCAACAGCTTACTAATAAATTAAGTCATAATGGATGGATATGCGTAAATAATTTACAGCATATAAATCCGAAATTGATTAATAAACAGTCAATTTTATCTGCTTCTTCTGCCGATGTGAACCTTGACCGTCTCAATGAATCTCCTCCACACCGCTTGGTCGTCCACCATCCTACGCCAATCGCTGACTCCCAGCGCTCGTAGGACTTCTAACACCAAACAATCTTAAGATCAAATGTTTATTTAAAAACAACCACGTCTCTAGATAAAACGTTTTATTATTTCAAAAGATAATGAAAAGTCAAATGTTTAAACGGCTCTCCCGCACAATTTACCAAAAGTGAGTTATCGTAGTTCTATATCGACGTTGTTTTGGCAAAATTAATGTAACCCTCAAAATTAAAATTGTTCAGGAGAGAGTAAAAGCGGTTTTTATCGAAGACATTATAAAAATTTGAAATACACTTCTGTAAATTCTCATGTTTGCAGATACGGTATTATAAGTAGGGAGTGTCGATATAACGGTGGCTTACATCAAATGGCTAGGTCAGAATTTTTATTTTTTTAAATATAATGTCTTTCCACCAAGAATTGACAGTTAACACCTTAAAAGTGATCAGAATTTTTAAACCTATAACCAATGTTATATGATGTTTCCCTTTCAAAAAGTGATCAATTTATTTTTCTTATTTACATCATTTGGCCGATACCTGCTCTGTAGTATTTAAAATGAGATCCAATCATTAACTTATTTTCGTATTTTTTAATGGCCAACAATTGGCTTAAACACCGTCGATATTCAGGTGACGATTTGACATATTATGTAAATATATGGAAATCTACCGTATAGCCAAATAGTATCGCTTTTATATCATTAATTGTTCAAAAAGTAGTATGACACATTTGTCTTTATTTTTTTATTGAGAATACAATTCGCTATTATTTATTAACGATTACATTATTACAAACATTAACAGAAGCCCTAATGCATTCCATAGTTTCCATCTTATTAGTATCCATTAAATCAGTGCAAACTTTTTATTTTGTTCATAAACGCACCTACATTGTTAGAATGAAAATAGTCAAACAATGGTGATAGGACAATCCATTAACTCCATTACTAACGTGTTAATTCGTGATACGTTCTTAGCACTATGTTATCATTGTCGTGCTTTAACATGGACATGTTTTCTTTGTTCTCTAAGTGCATCATTTACATATTGTTACGGTGACCATGGTTTTTTGAAAAAAAATTAAGACCTCAGGTAATGTTTCATAATTTAAAATGGCGTTTATTTGTTTTTTTTTAACCATGTCCGTTCCCAATGTGGAGCATATGGATTCCTAATGGGGGTATCTCAAAAGAAATTTTCCTACAAGAACTCCTTGTTACTCAGTTGCTCAACCTCTCTTTTTCACGAAGTGAGTAGGGCTATATAAGGATAGGGCTAAACAGCACTAGTGGTTATTAGAATCGGATGGATGGCATGGAATTTTAAGGGATCACAAACATCCATAAATCGATTGAAAAATCAATTTATGCAACTGTCCGTTCATGGAATTGAACCCGAGACATCCGTAACCGTAGACAACGATGTTCACCATTGCACCACGGATCTGACATTCTTTGTTTCGCTAAAAACGTGCACATGATGCACACTCATTTTAATGCCACCGTCGCTGCGCCGCTAGCGATTACCTACCTGTGAAATGCCAGTTTTTTTCTTTCTGATGAATATGAATGAATGAATGTGCTAAATTGTAATTCCAAATGACATTTTTTAATAGAATAAATAAAAATGCAAAACAGGTCAGTGAAATAACGGACTCTCCTCTGAACTTAAGTATAAAGTAAAGGGTGTTAGGTATGGTCACCGCACATATTCTGCATCGGGTAAATGAATCAACTGTGGTTAAGAACACCACTCAAAAGTTACATTTAGCCCAATGGTACTGATAATAACGTTTTATGTATTATTACATAATTTATATATTTTATTAAATGAGTCTTTTATGGAAGTACCTATAACATAGTTGCTGAATGTTTTAATAGTTTTTATCACAATTAATATATTTGTGAACGTTATAATTGTGTAACTATATAAGTACATATATAACGTAAAATAAAAAATAAACTTATGAATTTATTTATCACACAAAACAGACGCAATCTGATTAAATAATAGGTCATCAAATAGTTTCATTTCACGTTTTCTCTACGTAAGGGGTGGGGAACTTTTTCATATCGGCAGGCAGTACTAATTTTTCTTTACTCTAATAAGGCCATATCAACCAATCAAATGCAAGAATTATGTATGTCTTTAAGAGATAAGTGCTTATTTATTGCATTGCTTTGTTACTTTAATAAAAACTTGTGTTTTACGCAATCAACAGATCCTTATTTAATAAAAAAACTTTTCCATTCCTATACCCATCCTGCCATTGACTTTCGGCAATGAACAATACAATTTAAATAATGCCACATCATTATTCGAGACGTGTCGATCGAAAAATGGATGTTTACTGAATCCGAAATGTCTATTTTGCGTTCTGTTTGAAGAATTTCATGAAAAACTGCAGTTGTTTTGTTCAGAGCCGTATCGATTGTAAAATTATATTATAACATATTGAACTGTGTATTGACAGAACTCGGTTTTTTTCTATTTTTAAATATATCCATTTGATAATGCCCGGTTGAAGAGGGGCGAATGCATGGTTATCAATATTCAGAAAGTATAGGATCTCAATCAAAACACCACTCCAGTCAGGTTAATTCTCTTAGCAGATGCAGTGGTTTAGTACACAAAAATTACCAGTACAACATAAAATTGTGTCTACGTTTACACATGAATTTACATTTCAATTTTAACCCAATTGGCACAAATAAATGATTTTAAATTTAAATTAAATCCAATTTCAAAACAAACCAAAAAAATTTATAATGACACCGATGCGGCCGACGCCTCCACCACCGACCGAGGCCTCTTGAAACAGACTGCCTGCATAATTCAAAATTAAAACTTCAAAATTGCAGGCCCCCTCCCTTTTGTCAACTGTTGTCAGGCAGCCGAAGCTATTAACAACCGCCTGCTTTCAAATTTCAGCTTAGCCCGTCGGTCGATCGGCAACCGATTTATTTTTAACGACCATAAATCGGTTCGGCTAGATAATTAGATACCAAGAATCATTGTCATTAAGGCTGTTCGCGGGCAGTTCTGGAACCTTTTAAAACTTGAGCTCAACAAAAAAAAACAGGGCGTGTCACATTATTTTGTTGCTCTACTTTGGCTTTCAAACCATACAGCATTGTTGGGCATCGGTTCTAATAATTATATTATTTATATCTTATTTGCAATGATAATTGTTGGTCTCTAAAATAAAATGCGTAATTTTGAGACAAGCCGTTATTCTACATCCGATTTGGCAAAAATGCTATGATTGTCTAACGCCGCAATCTTTGTCTGATATTTCATGGCTGTATTTATCTTTAATTTCGGTGAACATTTAATATTAAAAACCACAGACACATAGCACTACGTGAAACAACAGCATTCGCTAGCGGCATTTTGTATGTATGTGCATGCATATTGACGTAAACAATGTGATAGTAGTCTATTACGACATTGCATTGAAAGAGTCACTGACATATAATATCGATCAGTGTAATTAGTTACATATATTCAAGTAGGTAAATTACGAAACATTTTTGCATGTGTTATTTATTTCTTCCAGAACAATATGGTCATCGTATTTATAGTACAAGGTGTCCGATTTGTTTGTCAGAATTGGCAACTGCCAGATTTTAAAAATAAATGTTAAAGAATGAATATTGTTACTAAAATATGTAGGCTACACCTCGAGGGTATACTCACAGAACCCAAGTCAGTTTTTGATGATTTTCTGTATTAAATGTAGGCAATTTAACGCTCTACGTACTGGCAGAAATCATGAAGTCTATGACATAATGTCTTTGAAATACAAACAGTATTGTCTTATGATTATTTTTTTATTCGTATAGAAAGCATGATATGAGAAGACCCCGGATCCAAGAGAGGCGAGCGGCTGGTTATCCGGAGTCCTGGAAGGGCTGATCTCAGACAAACACCATTTCAAATCCGGTTCAAAACTTATTTATTTTCCATTCAAGATGCAGTGGTTTAACATTACACAAATATATAAATCTTAACACATAAAATTGATTCTACATTTACATTTACTTAGCAACTGAATTTACTTTAAGTTATAATACAAATGACACAACGAATTTAAATAAAGTCCAATGCAAATCAAAAAAAAAAAACAAACAGTTCACATCGTCACGTCACCTTCGTCGCGACGAGACCTCGCTCGTCCGACTCGGCAGCTCGTAATCGACTGTTCACAAATACTTAAAATAAAAACTCCCTGCACCGTCGGAACTAACTTTTTTTCCGTAAAAATGGACTCGTCCAGCGGACGCACCAGACGGCAATTAAACGCCTGGCAACAAGAGCCCGTTCTGCGAAATATTGCTGTTGCCGCTGACTGATTCCAGTTCTGGAAATTAATGACACTTATACTTAACAAAAACCAGGGTGTGTCAGATATGGCTATATATATCGATGAATTTTATGATTTGAATGCCAAAAAGATTATCCTTTATAATGTAGAAAAAAACTTTTCGTATCACAAACTTGTACTTAAAAGATAGACTAATTTGAAAAAAAAATGCTTTAAATGCGACTGTCTCAGAACATGTTATTATGACTTAATGCCTTCTGTCAGTATAACCTCGAACTGTTGAAACCATATTATTGTATCCTTTAAGTCTACAGATGTGAAATAACGAATTTCTGCTACAAGACGTCACCATGCACGAAAGTAATAATCACCAATTCGCACCTGCTTGAAATTTCGTCAAGGCAGTACCAGCACGTACCGATCGGTTTCTCGATTTGCCCAACGAATGCAGTCGGCCACCGGCATGCGAAAGTCGGCAAAATATTTTGTTTCGGGAGGCGCAGGCGGAAGATGACATGCTTCGTCGACTTCTTTTTACTCGCCCAAATACTGTATTTTGTATTTCGTGCTCATTGACATTTTTTTGCCAACTTGTAATTTATTCAAGGTTAGTTTTTTTTATTTCGAATGCGAATCCTTTTGTATGATTCCCCGATCGTGTTAATTTGGTAATTTTGTATCTTATACATTTATCGCAGTACTGTTTTATCTATATAAAAAAAAACAATACAGTTTGCTTTATCGTAATTACGTGTTATCTTAATTACTAATTTGGATGATGTGTGCTTTGTATAAGCAGATGTGCTTTGATTTTGCGTCGTGAAAATTAGAATAACACATTGTTATTCGTTATTCCATGATCAATTATATAGGCTGTTTTTAAGATTTTATCTTGTTAACATAAATATATCATTAATTTCTATTGATAATAATGTAGAAATGTTACGCATTGAAAACATCTCAAATTTAGCATATTGCTACTTATCGAATGTGGACTATTTCGGATAACATTTTGTAAGGCTATCCCGTGTATGGATTAAAAACAGATTCTTTGTGAATTGAATTTTTCACAAACAACCAAAAAAATATGTTCAGAATTCAAGCAATTCGTATAAATTCCGAACACGGCACACGCATTTTTCAGATACGATACAAATGCTTCACAAGTAAATATTGAGAAATATTTAAAACTCTAATATTAACCTGTGTTTCTATTTTTTTATGTTACTTATAAAACTTCGAAAAAAGGAAGAAGACAGAAACATCTGTTATTATCATATTACAAATTTACTGTCTCAATTTTCATCTACAATAAAATATAGTGTATTGATTTGTATGATTCTCGCGATTCTAGTCCTAGAGCCGGAGTGCAAAGTTATAAAGAGGCAACTCTACTTGAGCATAAATGTTTGCAATATTTCATACCATTTAAATCGTTAAGTGTACTTTTACGTCGCTGTTTTAAATATAAAATACAGTTTGTAAATTTGTGATATTTTGTTATTTTGTCTCGGAAGCAACGCTCGTCGAAATATAAATTTTTTAACCCTAACGTCATTTAACCAGATGAACGCGCTGGCCATGTTTACATGTCCAACCAAGACTTTATGTCGTATTTCCAGCCAAACTAGAAAGAAACCCTTGTGGATGTATGCTTTAAAAAATAGTTCAAACCTTTAGATAGAGAAATTAAACAACAGATCATGTAAATATCAAGTAGAACACTTAAGTATTTCGAATTTCAGCGTTGAACTGCCGGTACGCTGCATTAATCGTCACCCTATGTATTTATTACACATACTTATGCGGCTCCGCGCTTGCTTGTGTGCGTGTTGGCGGTGTATATGAAGACTGCCCGCAGCCATTTTGCTTGCAAAGTCGTAGACCAAAAAATTTTAGCCTCTTCATTTTCAAGTTTAGTTTACTTTTTGATGAATTTGGGATAACTAATATATATTTTACATAATTCTTCATTTCTTACTGTTGAAATTGATCTATTTTTAGCCATAGTGAGAGTTTTAACAGATCAATTCACTGATAATAAATTCGTGCGGAAACGGCTCGCGCTGTAAGGGTTAATAAGCTCTGCCTTTAAACCTACCATATCAATATTGAGCATTATACAAATTTATCATTTGAAAGAAAAGTGAGATAAATTATATGATAAACATTAATATAAATCTCATAAAGCATGAATGAAAGTTTTAGTTTTATATTGTTTTCCGAGCTTGATAACAATAAATTATTTTGAGTTACTGTATCACATTGTATCGTGATAGTATTCTCATCGAGTTTTTAACACTCTCACAAATCAAAGAATCATATTTTTTTTGTTAATCATTCAAAAACGTATGACTCGGCGATTCATCTGAACAATAAAATCACAGGCAATTGTTGGCGCTATAATTAAATACCCGTTGTTCACGCTAATTACTCGACTTTCATTTTTTACGCGGCTAATTGAGACTGTTAACTTGTTAATTGAATACTACAGTAACATTGATGCCTTTACTGTCTCGTAAGTTACTCAGTGACTATCACGTGGTCGCGTCTATAGATTATAATTATCTCGAGGCAAGCAGGGATTTTATTTTTTCAAATCACACCCGCTCCTAATGTGGAGCACTTTTGTTGAAGTATCTCGGCAAATGTTGTTTTGATTGTTTTACCATGTCCGCTCACAATGTAGAGCAGCGGTCACCAAACTACTGCACCCGAAAGATTTTCATCTCGGCCACCAAAAATTCCCGATTTTTGTATATAAATTATTTAAATAGGAAATATTCTGTTGAAAAAAAAATTATCGCAAATTGTTCACTGTCGATGTGAAATAGTTTTTTTTTTTTATTAATTTCAACCACAAAATCATACGCATCTTGTTTGTGACTGTCACAAGTGTTTCTTTCTGCCTCGACATTGAAGCTTCATGATTATCCTGAAATTATTTTTATTTGTTTATTATCTACGGAATTTTCTGTTCAAAAATGCTGCCTGCAAGAGTATATTTTGTCAATGAGTAAAATAAACATTCATTCACTGAATTTTTACTGTTATGTCACGATATGAAGTTTTATTTATTTGTAGATATTATGGTATGAAAATTATTATTTAATTACAAAATTTTGGTTTCACCCCGGTTGCAAACCACTGATCTAAACAGAAGTTATTTAGAGAAAACTGATTGTAGTACAGTCGCTCCACCTCTTATTGAAGAGAGTAAGGATAGAAAGATGGAGATAAGAAAAGAACTCTACTCCGTTTTTACGATGGAGCAGAAAGATTTGTGTGAAGAAACATCACAGACATCCATGCCGTTAAACACAAATTCATGAAAATAACCGTATGGAGACTTATCACCGGAACCAAATAACCGTCCACCAACTCTTAGCACAGCACTAAACACCAGCAGTCAAGAATATCAACATAGACCGGCTGCTATATGCCAATCATCAATGTATATTTCAAATCGCAAAATTTAAATCGTTTAATAAAATAAGTCATTCCAAACACATATCGATGAAATAAAGGACTAGCCTCTTAACACTTTGTAATCAGATGCCTCGAACAATAAACTCTAGCCGGTAGCGGGCGTTTTTTAGCGATTTGCGCAAAAATATATTAATTTCTTAAAAATCAACACAACTTCCAAACCATATTCGACATTTTCGATTGAAATCGTCGAGGGAATCATCACTGACATTTATTCTTTCAAAACATAAAATAAAAACACCCCGATTACATCATAATTTCACTATATTCCCAAACTAAATATAAAAACCAGATATATTAATTCAGTAAATTGCACTCAATCCGAAATATTTAACACAATAGATATAGAACATAACTTATGAATCGATATCATATAATTCTACAATAAATAATAATCACGGGAAGTGTGAATTTTGACTCTTAAATATTAGAAACGTGTTTACCGCCTTTTTTATATAATAAATACATACATACACATTTAGAGTATAATTAGTCGTGCAGTTTATTGCCCATTTGTTAAAAAATGGGAACACTTTTTTCAAAATTCTCATGCTTTATATGCTAAAATACGAAAAACAATATTTATTATAAAACTTAATAATGTTTTACAACTCTCAAAACATTTTCCTGGGTGAAGTCGTACACATCAAAATTGGCATATAAAACACGTTTCACTACGCTTCTTGTGGGCCGCGCATACCCGACATTATCTTTGTGGATGTTTTTTCTTCCACTTTCCTACGATTTTACTTAATCTATGTTGTTTCATGTCACTGACAGTCTTCCGGGCGAATCGAATTTCTGTGTTAGTTTCGTAGGCTGTAGTGTCGATGGACCCGGCTCCTGGATATCCATTTCATCATCTGAAGGTGTTCGGTTGGTTATCCAATACAAAGCGACTTCATGCAGAAATTTTTTGTATTTCATATTTGCTTGATGAACCGAATTGTACGCTACAAATTAATTAAATAGGGCACAGTTTATTACATACATTGTTATTCTCTCGGTCCATTTTGTAGTTTTACGCGAATATCGTATAATATGAAAGATACTGATCAGCCCGATTAACACCTTTCATGTACTTATTGTATTGGATAACGCATGTTGGCTTCATAATTTTAGGGCGCGTTTTCCAGTCCAATTTTTTGCTTTCTTTCACTTCAGCTGAATGAATTGGTGGAAATCATCTGAACTTTCTTTTTGGATTGCCAAACTTGCAATAATACATAGTTTTGTCTTTGAAATGTTGATTCTCACTTCAGTTTTACCGTTTGCAAAGATTTAGGTAGACCTCTATTTTTTTCTTATGGTGCCTCAAACTCTTATTTTATTACTTAGTAATGCGTTACAATTTTCGACACTGTTATAGTAATTATCCATATGAAGATGATGCCATAAGTTAGTTAGTATAAGGAGACACAAAACTGTTTATGGTTTCAAGTAATTTTAATCCTTGTGCAGTAATGTAGCCTGTATCACTTTCAAATAAAATTCGGAACAGTATTCCGTATTTGACAACTTTCGAAGCATTGTAAACTCTAAAAAACAAACTTCCTCTCCAAGGTATCATTCCCTCATCTAAACTTAATTCTTGGCGGGGTTTGTAAATGTTTATGATTTTTTGTAAAAAATAGTCAATAATCGGTTTCACTTTACACAATCGGTCGGACTTATCGGGTTTGTTGAGTTTTATTAGGGTCCATAACTGACAGCGCACAGCTTTAATGGCAATGATTCTAGGTAGTCAAACCGAGTTATTGTCGTTAAAAGCAATCGGTTGCCTTAGGGCTATAGCTAAAAATTAGAAAGCGTCCAGCGGACGAGTCTATTATTGACAAAAATGGTAGGCGCCGACAGTTTTATAATCTGATTTTCGTTTTGCAGGGAGTCGACTGAGAGGCCTCGCCGGCTAAGGGCGGCCGGCGTAACCGCTGCGTCGCAGTCATTATGAATTGTTTTTGTTTGTTTTGAAATTGGACTTAATTTAAATTTTAAATTTACACTTGTATTATAACTTAATGGTAAATTCGTGTGTTAAGTAAATGTAAATGTAGACTCAATTTTATGTGTTAGTAATATTTTGTGTAATAAACCACTGCATCTTCGTTAATTAAATAAGAGATGAACTGGATTTGAAATGGTGTTTGCTTGAGATCCCAGACCTCCCGGACGTTGATAACCAAACATTCACCCCACTTCGATTAGGTCTTTTCACTTCATTGTTAGAAAAATGCCAGGCTTTCCAAATTTGCCGAAATCGGTCTCTGGGCATTGTTTTAGCAAAAAATGAGTCTCGGTAGTCCAATACTCATCCCTTATATCCTTGCGAACTTATCCTATCAAAACAATCAGTTCCAAAAACTTCTTCATTTTTTTTTATCGTAATATTTGTCAATTTGGCCGATTTTTTATAAAATTTTGTAATTTTGCAAGTTTTTGTGGTAATATCTGTTGGACTCTTCTACGAAAAATTTAAAAAAATTATCTCCGATAAATAAATTTACCGCATCGCTTAAATTTTTGAGGACAATCTACGTTTGAATTTAAACCGCGACGGCCTAAAAAAGATTCTAGAACTGGAGGATTATCAACAGATGACCACTCGTCCACGTTTTCATCTGAGCTCGTATCCGAATCAGATTCGCTTGGGATTGTATGACGGTGAAACGCTCTAGGGGTTGATACTTTTTCATCATCATAATCATCATCATTCGATTCAACGTCCGATAACTCTTCGAAATCAATCCACGAACAGTTCGATAAATTGTCAGCATACATCTCTTCGTCACTACCATTATTTTTTGAAGACATTTTTGTAGGGATAACGTCTTACAGTACAATAGACAATAAAATATTCGAGTATGAAAATACGAAACCATACAAAATAAATACCACAAGCGATCTGAAAAATAGTCCGACACGTGAAACGACTCAAAATATACTGGCAATGGAGATCGCAAAACACATCTGTAACACTTTATTTCCTACCCCAAACTTCAACCCTTATAATCTAGGAGGGTAGAAGGGCTCATGATAATTAAATTCGGTGTTGTATTTCGCGCCGACAAACAAACCTGTGAAATTACACAACCCGCAAACAACCGACAAAAAACATGATCGTACGTGTCCCGCAGTAGTATAAACTAACAATACGCGAAAAACGTGATTTTACGTTTCCCAACAACATGTTAATTAACGTGTTAATTTAAGACATTATTTAATTTAAATCATCGACTGAGGGTGATTGATGGAATTTCAATATCAAATTTGAACTATTGAGATTTTGTACGTATACATGTATTTTGTCACTAACGACTCTGGTTTCGCCTTTCGGCATCTTCAGACATTAGAACACACGAATGGACTTGAACTGAACAATGTGTTGAATAAAGCATGTGATATCAACGTGATTGTACTAGAAATGCCGTTAGAAATTATTCGCTTTGTGAGAAAAAATGACAAAAATTTTAGCAGAATTTCAGATACCAGCTGTTGAATTTATTGTTGGCACTTTGGGAGCTTTACGTACCACGCGATAAGATAGTGTAGCGATTTCATTAATTTTGACATTTAAACACCTGTGGATTTCGCACTGATTTTGAGCGAGCAATATGATTTCGCCCAAGGCTTATCGCTCTGTCGATAAATATAGCCCGATGATAAGAATGGTGTCGTGAGTTTAAATAAATATATATTGAATCACTGTAGCCAGAATTAGAATTACAGATAAACAAACTTTATTTCGGTAGAAGCAGGAAATATAATCCATCGATTTTATTAATGGCATACCTTAAGACACCTCCGAACTGTAGTATTTTTATAGATGTTAAGCTAACATTTAAACTTCAGTTAATACAATACCATAATGTGATAAACGTGTCTTAACGTAGATGTAGAAGTTTTAAGAAGAAAATTGGTATATGTAATAGGGCGAGTGTTCCTAAAGTCAGCCGTCGCCAGTGGTCGGCTTTTTGAGCTTAAAACTTAAATAATAGTGGATACATTTAAAATAAGATTTTTTTCTAAGTTCGTGTAGGTAGTCTTGTATATGACTGACCTATATGATGCAATACGCAATTATAAAAAGCACATTTTTACTTCGCAAGCTTCGACAAGTTCATTTTGTATAGGGATCGCTAAGAAAATATACTTTATATTTCCATGCTTTGCTTCATTATGTTTTTTATCGTTCTGGCTACTTTCAGTAAAAAGTTTCATAGCCGAACACTGGGCAACGAAAGACCGACCATTGAATTTTCAGGGCCGACCACTGGGAGAACTGGCATTTTCTGTAAACTTCTGTTATTTTATGCTTGGTACAATATTAACTATTTTATTTTTAGTTGATTACATTACTTGATCCCTGTTTAATGGAATAACAGCGACAAAATATGTATTTATCATTCCCTGGCCGATCACTGGCGAAACTACCCTACAAAAAGGGAGTTTTTTATTTTATGAAAATGAAGTACTGCTTTTGGACTAATTCCACATATTTTTATGATCGTCGTTTCGCTGCGGCCCTGATCATTATACGAAAATGTGTTTTACTTTTGTAAATATAATGCCTTCCTACCAAAAATTGTCAGTTAACACCTAAAAACTGATTCAGTTGATGGGCATTCATAAAGGGTCAGACGCATTGGTAACACGCCACGCCACCCGACGCGTTACTCCATATTAAAATATCAACTAAGATCTCGCTCAACACGACACAACAAGCAGGTGTGGCGTCGGGTGTTAGCAGTGTGTCTCTGCCTTGAGGCACACAAGAGATACGTGGAAATGGGGTACATTAATAATCAGAGCTGAGCAGTCGTTCAAATCCTGCGTTAATATTTCTTTCAATGCGGTATAGTTACACCACTGTTAGGTAAAATATGTCCCTATTTCAGCAACAACGGCGACGAATAGACTATTTTTTAATATTACTATCATCACGGCCCTGAAATTCGTCACCGCGCTCAAAAAAATCCAAATAATCTTTACTTTCTACAATCGAACAACTCTCCACTGTTCACTCGGGGGCCTGAAACCCGACCCTGCAAAATTTCACGCTGGTTCTAACTAGACAACATAGGCTTGGTGACGGATAAGGATGATGTTATTCACACAGAAAAGCCGATTTATTAAAAAAATGTCTCGGCGTCTTCCGATTTCTGATGAATCTCCAACCCAACAACCCCGCGGATAGTCATAAATCACACGTTCATAATAGTATAATATTTTATATTGAATGTAGTGACATTTACTTGATATAACTTCATTATCCATATAAGGTTAAAATATGTAAGTATCGAGTCCCACAACAACCATAAATTTAGTGGTTAGCTATTTAGGCATTATGAAATCGTCAGAACTGCTAAATATTAAAGACGTATTTTGAATCGGCATCACATAAACTTACACCGGTGGTATCTAAAAAGAAATCCTTCGAAATACTCGTATTTCTTCTTTATTCGTTCGTCTATTGTTATTTTACAACTGTTCTATTTTCAGCTCGAAATTGCGTGTGCCAGAAAGGAATTTTTCTAGTATGCAAAACTACTATTTTATTTATAAATCCGAGAAAGAACACTGCGTGCCTAAATGTTGGCTCGTAAAAGTTACTAATTTATTCACACTTTTATCAATTAACAAGAATAACAGTTAGTATAAATGATAGATAAACGACTATTATAGTTTTATAAAAATAAATGCGAAATTTCATGAAGTTTCGCATCTACACCTTTAACGAGAAAAACATTGTTTTATCGCGCTATCTGTCAATTATTCGTAGTATTAAAACAAAAAAATTCTATTTGCGCAACGTAGAAGACCCCGCATATTAGAGAGAAATTACACCCGCAAAAGAATGATTTGAATGTTATCTATAGATATGAATCCTCATTTACATCAATTTAGTTGGCGTCCTTCAATTCGATCCGTTTGTAATAAATAGATTTTGCATTACAACAGCTAACGGATTGTCTACAGGCAGGTTTATTATCGCAGTAAGTCATTCGTGCTATTGTGTGATATGTATATTATAACATTATCATTTCGAACATATATTGTCTAATAGCGAAAAGAGGACGAAATATTTGTAACACGCAATCGTGATAATGACTGCCAGACTCGCACACAGATTGCGACGCAGCGTGCACTATACCAGATATGTCCTGCCACATATAAATTGAGACCAATAAAATATGATGTATGATTCAATTTAATGAAATCTGACACACCCTGGTTTTTTTGTTAAGTTTAAGTTTTATTAGGGTCTATAACTGAAATCGCACAGCGGTAATGATAATAATTTGGAAAAATCGACCCAACGTTCGCAAGACGAGTCCATTTTTGACGGAAAGGGGTGGCTCCGACGATGCGGGAGTCATTTTAATTTTATGTGTGGAGAGTCGATTCCGATCTTTCGAGTGGAGGTGAGCTGCTGGCCAGCGTGGTCGGGGCACCGTTGACATTGTGGATTGTTTGTGTTTGTTTTGAAATTGGAAGTAATTTAAAATCGTTTGTCGTGTCATTTGCATTATAACTTAAAGTAAATTCAGTTGTTAAGTAAATGTAAATGTAGATTCAATTTTATGTGTTAAGAATATTTTTGTGTATTGTAAACCTTGTAAATCTTCGATTAAAAATAAATAAGTGTTGAACCGGATTTGAAATGGTGTTTGTTTGAGATCCCAGACCTTCCAGGACGTTCGATAACCAGACATCCGCCTCTCTTTGATTCGGGTCTTCTCAAATCATAATCGGTATTGTAGTGGAAAATACGTCTTCCACCACAGTACATAAGGTTAAACATTTATTTTGCAATCGAGACAATTCTGGACTGTCGAACATCCGATGGAAAATAATCACATCTGCATTGGTCTTCGATGTTTGACTAACCGCAATTGAAGACAAATTCAAGCAAAAGAGGGGCTATCTAGTCCGAATGATTCCCAGGTGTAATCGATTGTTTTTACTAGGGCTTCGAACCATAACAGGACCGAAAACCGGGAAAACCGTTATTTTTGTCGAAACGAAAACCGGAACCGAACAGGAAAAAAATATCGGTTTTTTCAGTTCGGTACATATTCAAATACGCGCAAAGAAATCATGCACGATCGTATTACGCATCTCGACATAATTCTATTGTCCTCTCCCAATGTAGAGCAGGGCATATGAACTCCTAATGGAGGTATCTCAACGGATTTTTTTCGACAAGAAATGCAAAAAACTCAGTTGCTCAACCTCTCTTTTTCAAAGAGAATAGATATAGAATGTTAAGGCTTGGGCCGGGACAGGACTAGTGGTTGGCTAATCGCTCTAGCTACGCCCCGTTTTTATTGGTGGTTATTTAAAAAAAACATGATTCCGTCCGAGAAGTGCAGCATAACCATTATTATCGTAGCATGGCGTCGGGCTATCATACAGGTAACATAAAATGTTTTAATGCAAATAAAAACGAAAAGAAAACTGCTCTAAGCCCTCGTTTTTACTTATTAACATGTCACGGTTATTCTTTATTTACAGTCCTTGAAAAAAAATACTTCGTTTATCTGCATGCACAACGAACCTCTTTATACCTCAATCAAATGAAAATCCTTTCAAGTGATTTTCTTTTATTTATTGTCGTGATGAGCGTCAAACGGTAGTTTTCAATGATACTTAAAATCAAATTTGTGAGGATATATTTCACGTTAAGTACCCTACTTATCATGGACAGTGAGTGAGTGACACGTGATGTATTGCCCGTGACACGTTTTGACAATATGTATGTCGCCCAATGATTGTTAATCAGCTGGTTCAATGATCGGGATGCACCCGCATAATGCATAAGTAATTCTCTTTTCAAAACCAATCCCCGATCTTGAGATCTTTTGAATTTTACTCACCATGTCACCTTAAAAAAATTGCTTTAACTTCACGGCTGTAACTGAAATATCACTGATATCGCTGCCTCATAAGGATGTATTAATTAATGTAATATTTTTAATTTTGCCACCTTTCTTCATTATGCCTTATTATTACGTCTGTAAATATTCGAATACATAAAATTTAATGGTATCGCAAAATTAGGTAGAAAACCAAGTGCCTTTTAAAATCGTTTGGCATTCTTATTACATCCATTTCACAATATGTGATGATGGTATCATAAATAAAAGCTCTTTAGAAAATCGCTTTTCAATTGCCACTATAATTACATTGCACACAATTTTCCTACTTTTGCGCTTCAGAAAATTTAACAGCTTTATTGAGTTATTTGCATATAGACTATAAACGACTATACACGCAATCTTTTTTTTACGCGATACATTGGTGCCAGAAATTTACGCGCAGATAAATATATTACTGTATAATTTGATATATTGGTTCCAAAAAAGGTATCAAGAATGTACGGGAAACTAATAGTCCAGACCGCTCTGTAGAAGTTTTGTTATTATCACATATCACACGTAGGTATGAAATTTTCTCATGATCTAAGCATTCGCGGTGTATACATAAAATAAAATGTTATGTAATTTGGAGTGAAATCATTCACTCACCTTTCCCAGATGTATCATTATTTTAATTTCAAATGTAAAATGTAATGTTGAATATGCTCAAAAGACGAGCCATAAGTAAAGGCTATAGTATAATTCTGATCATTTTAATTTTCTTCGCCATACAAGAAATCTATTCACTTTCAAGTTTTTCTTCATTAATTATGTGCATAGTAGTTAAATACAAATTTATTTCATAACGATCGCTTCGGCCCGCTTTGTATACGGAAGCGTCGAAAAATCATTATGCGGATACTGTATTAAAATGTTTTTAATATTTGTTGATATAATGCATTGTAGGCCATGTTTTTCTATTTTGATTAGTGGTTTATATGTTGGGTGTAGCAGGACCACAGTTTGTTCCGACACTTCTTTAAACAGTTGTAAATCACGTGCATATTGGAAACTTGGAAAAACATTAGGAACTTAAATGGCTTTATTTCGAGCGTTGGGGATTCGACGTTGGAGGAGATGTTTCTTACCCAAGTGAAACACTACCATGTACAATTTTCAAATATGATTTCATTGAAGAAAACTACCACACCCGAATTATTCTCTTCAATTATTACTATCGGGAGATTGGAATAATAATAAAACATGGAAAAGATATCTATTACTGCCATCAAAACACACATTACATTTTTCGTAAAAATTCGTATCAAGGTGCTTCTATGAATAATTTCAACATATTGTCATATGCCAAATTTTTGCACTTACTTAGGATTCCCGCAATTCAAGCCTTGGTCATAACATAAGTAATACAAAATTTCACCGATTCGAATTCGAAAATTGGTTGCGTTTTGTATACAGGTTAAAATCGGATGAGCGATATTTAGTTGTTTCATCTCAATTTATGGAATCCGTAGATATACGAAACTGAAGTACGTTAAAATAAACACAATAAACCAGTCACCAGTTTCGCCACAGTATTTTTTTTGATTGCATAAACTGACTAAATACTATAAAATCCTCTACTACTACTGGCAGTATTAACACTCATTTATTTATTTATTGTTATATAAAACTCCTTGTTTTATAACGTTTTTTTCTTTATTCCAGGTATGTTACATGGTCTTTGAGGTCTTCAGATAAACAAATATACAGGTATATTATTTTTTTACCATATCCGCTTCCTAGTTGGAGCAAATGGCCATTGCACGGTTCCGTCAAGATTCCATGTCTCCCGCCAGTCGTCTTGTTTCCTCCCTGGTCATTTCAGCGTCTCGTAGCTTCGCCGAATACATCCTACGGATGGTCATCAGCGGCTTTCCAGGTAGAAGAGACAGGCTACCCTGAGGCATCCACAGCACATGTCAAGCCAGGTCCATCGTCGCATTTTTATTCTGGACGTAATAAGGGGCTGACCTGTCCTCTCTCTTACCTCAGAGTTCCTGAAAAAATCAAACCACCGTACCCCTAGTATTTGTCGCAAGGATCTGTTTTCAAAACAGTTTTTTGGTTACCCTGCAATTAATCGTAATACTATGGTGTCAAAATATTCCTACTTTAAAATTTTAGCATCACAATCTCTGACTACTCATCTAATATACACTCAATTTTTATATAATAAATTGTGAACTATTTTATTTAAATCTTCCACACTCGTAATATGATCACATTTATCAACAGTCAGCTGATGTCATTACCATTTCAAGTTTTTCCGGTTTGGCCTCTCTTCTGTTTCACTGAATTTTATCGCATAAAGAGCTATGTAGAGAATTAGAACTTCTCCGTTTGAAATGAAACCTAGGTAAACAGACGATTAAATGCCTACTATCTAATAAATCAGATGTATCTAACCTGAAATAAAGTAGCATTGAAACATTAATTATAGTTCTTTTTTTTAATTGCAGTCTAGACAAGCAGCTCTTAACTATTACTCCACGAATTTTTTACCAGTGCTCTGTGAAATTATCGCACTAGAAAATAATACAAGTTTTGTTTGATGTTATTATTTTTAACTATAAAAAGTTAGGTGTATAATTTTAATCAAAATGTGTATTTGCCTATTTTTATGACCTCAATAATGATTTTGGCGTTTCGCTAATTTTCATTGTAATCGCAAATTCTTTGCGACTTTTAACAAATTAAGAACCACTGCTCCAGACTTGAATTATTTACATCTCTGACTACGAACGTCATATATCGTCATTGAAATGTAAAATATTTCGTAAACATGCATTCATCTTTCAGTATTAAATCAATAATGAAATCGTTTATTGACAGTGTCTTTTTTTTGGCAGATGTTTGTTTTACCATAAGCAGTAAATTTGCTGCATAAATATTTGATTTCAGTGACCTGGATCACGTTGATTGATTTTCTCGTCTAGCGATTTAAAAAAAAAACTAGCCATAAAATATTTCTGAATTATCATAACGATTAGGTAAATCTTATTTTCCAGTTAAAAATATTACCAAAAAATAGCCTGCATAAACCATGTATAGTACATAACAAATTGATCTAGTTTTGTTTGTACGGGAAATCCCAATAATCTTTGCGAATAATTGTATTTTGAAAAATTGTTTGTAGAATGAGGTTAAAATTAGCCGTAGAGAGTTGATTGTTGAGAATCGATAGTAATCGATAGTTTTTTTTACTTGGTGTCGTGATCAAGGCCTTGAATTCCCAAACGGACACCATTCATGCCATGATTTTTATCATGAAAGTTTTCCTTTTATACTTTAAATATCACGCGTGTTATCTTAACTTTGAAAAGTGAGTACATCGCCCATCCAGTATAAAACAACCATAAGTGTTAAAATTGTGATGTTCTGTTTTAAATGCAAAAAATTTCGTAGGATTCACATAATTGTAGTGATAGTCACTTCTATTCATTTTTGATGCTTAGTATATTTAACAAATTTAAAATATTTACAATTAAAAACGACACATGTCGCGATATTTTCAGATATTTTTGTTGAAATTAGTTTGAAACACACTATTTTACTGTGGAAACAAAAAAAAATATCTTCATACCTGAGATATTTGATCCGAAAAGAGTATTTTAAATGAATGAAAAACTTCAAATGCGATTATCTCAAAACTATGAATTTGCACTTATGGTTTGTTTTATACTGAATGGGCGACATATTTATCATATTAGAAGTGGTCATGGTTAAATGAACAAGCTTCATAATGTTTACTGCAATAAATATGGCAATCTTTAGTTTTTAAGGAGCGGTGTAGTTTTTAAGGAAATGTACTTCAAGTACTTTTTTAATCCGTGTCCGCTCGCAATGTAGAGCATATGGACTCCTAATTCATCTTATCTCAACAGAAATTTCCTACGGGAACTGCTTGTTACCCAGTTGCCCACCGTCTTTTTAGAAGAGAGTAGGGATACAATGATAGGACAGGACTAGTGGTTAGCTAATCGCTCTCATTACGACCCGCAGGTTTTAGCGAATAAACAAATTGAAGACGCTATAACACAGCTGTAATCCGATACAGAAAGTAAATGTAAACAATTATTCGACGCATTTTGCACACCCTGTCCTTCGACGGCACAACTAATCTAATGGTGTTGGGATTTTGTTACAAACTAGATAATAATACACATTCTCAGATTGAGACATGCCAATAGCGAAGAGGTTAAATATTATACGTATATTTGTCACACCTTTTGTTGAAAAGACGTGTGCTAGAAGTATGACACTCTGAAATAAACTATTTACGAATCGGACTTCGCCTTTCGGCATCTTCAGGCATTCGAGCGCACGAATGGACTGAAACCGACCAAAACCCGCGTCAATAATGACAAAATACATGGAAGTGTACAAGATCTCAATAATTCAAATTTGATATTCTTAAATTCTTAAATTATATTTATTAACTGTCAGTTCGAGTTCATCCGTGTAGTCGAATGCCTCAAGGACCCCGAAAAGTGAACTCCGGGTCTTTAGTGACAAAACATATGGAAACAGTTTTGCGTCTTTGAGAAGTATCTCCAAACTAAATGTGTTTTTTTATGTAGATTGTTCGTATTGATTCTTAGTATAGGACGTACTAACAACTTATGGTTTACAATTACACAATTCCATCAGAAATAAATTTAAGATCGGGATACAACTGTTCCCATTTAAAACATAATTTATTGGCTACTTTATTTTTTATATTTAAATATGATTATTTAGTATATTCAAAAAGAGGTTAGAAAGCTGGACTTGACTGTTCTTTTCTTGAATATTCCTTAGCTCAAAATGTCTCTTTAAAAATTACAGCATGTAGTTACAATTATAGTTATGAATACATTAAGTATTTCTTACTAGTTCAACTCAAGCAATTTGTTACATTTAAAATATCGCCGTTCTAGCTGTATGCAAAGCACGTTTCGAGAAATATTATGATGATTAATCGCACATCAACTGAGTAGTTGCCAACATATTATCCGGATTCTGTTCAGATTTTGATTGTTATTTTTACCTTTGAAAATGTATAATGACAATTGGATGAGAGTACCACTGCATAATAAACTAAATTACGTAATCCACCATTATGAAATGTATAATGCAAGTCGTTATTTTTTATTACATTATAAGTTAGCGTTATGTTTATAATATATTTGTATGGGTGGTAATTTGCAGTCAGGATAAATACGACTGCCGGCATTGCATGACGCTATTTTGCAAAGTGCTCGCTGGTGACTTTGATTTTTTTTTAACTTCATCCGTTACGTGCTCTCCTCCTTGGCCATTTTTAATATTCCAATCATTTGCGAATAGAATAATGTCGTTGCACTTGCGCGATCGGGCGGAGTCAGTCTGTTGATTCATCGATCGTCAATATTGCGGGAATCGAATGACCTGAATCAGATCATTACCGTGCATATCTGCGTTTGCGTAGAACATCCGAAAATGTTCAAAATATTCGTTTCTCTCCGTCTCGCAAGAACTCGTCTTACTCGAATATGTCTTAAGTTGGCTTGCGCTCGTAATGATCATGATGATGATGGAATTTGCATTACGAATTGAGTTTTATTTTTATAAATACAGTAAAAGTTCGATACGGTAAACTAACGTAAGCGAGGGGGGGGGTATTGGTTAAACACGATTGCTCGTTATAAATGATACAGTAGGATTCCTTAATCTGATTATGTTTTCAGTGGGATGTTAGCGCGTCTGACGTCATCGGCCGTCACGCGTGAAAACTGCCCCATCATACGCAGAAATTTTTGAACACTAGTTCTTGTATTTAAGCATAAATAGCATAAACATTTTTTTCGTTGAATTCGAAGTTTTCAGTTGCAACCCAATAGATATAAAGTTGAGCAACAATATTCAATTATGATGCTCATTTCGCTTTTCAATGGAAGATTCGACTCCGCCCGGTTGTGCAACACAACGCAACACGCTCGCGGCAGATTAACATATCGGTTGCCAGCTTCTCGCTTTATTGACATAAGCGCACGCAAATTTTGTGCTCAATAATAGCTATTCTAAAAAACCGATTATTATTGTACATAATCAACTTTATTATGCGGGAGCAGTCGCGTGTGGGCTCGTTTGACCTGGCGAATGAAAAAGCTATAACGGGGTAAATAATATTTAAATAAAAACACATGTTTTATTGATATTGGGTCAGGAAAATTACCATTAATCCTATTCGGCGTGTGATATCGATATCAAAATTCATATTAACCATTTGTTTCAAACATTCACTGCACCACGTACATCGACTTTTAAAAGAACTGTCTAATCCTCTTCAACGTGTCAAATTCACATGAAAATGAATCTTTAGGAAATATTGTTTTCAAACGTTCACTTCATACTGAATGAAATTAGATTGATTCTAGATTGAATTAGTTTGATTTAGATTGATTCTTTTTACCAAACCGTCAATTGAATTTTACTTTCTCGGATATAAATGTAAAAAATTCTTATCTACACTTGGGAAAGCGTGGTTTCGTCTTTATATCAGCTCCCTAAAAATGGTAATATTTTCTTTAAAATACCAATCTCCGATGTTTCATGATATTATTTCAATTGCTTAGCGCGATTGCAATTATATAGCGGAACTAGAAAACATTCTTTTAAACCCTTTCCTCCCCGATACCGTTAACACTCTTCGCTTGAGAAAAATGTTGCAATGCTGATTTTTCGAACAATAAAATGGCAAACATATAGACATAACTGATTCAAATCGTTAATGTGAGACAACATGAGCGTTTATTTTCGGAATTGTAGATACTATTAAATTTATTAAATACCAGGCATGACGTGGAATTTGCCTTCACTTTTAGGTTATTTTTTCAATAGACACAACTTAATCATAACTATATTTTCACGTTTCTTCGGTTCTTCTTCGTATAAAAATATGTAATCATAAAACAGCAGTTAAATGTTCGGTTTTGCCGTTTCCGTTTTAGTACGAAAAACCGTGAAAAATAATAAAACGTATCTGATCAATGTACAAAATGTATAGGTTAAAAAGTTTATCAGGTATGGAATACCACTAAATTTCCCAAAGTTTGCCAAACCGTGTGTTTAATGTTATATAGTCATTTTCTGTATTCATACATATTTCGATATCCGGGATCTTATTTTTGAAAATTGAGAACGGAAAAACCGAAGAATGACATTTTCAATGCCCGCAGGGGGGACTAAAATAATGTGCCTACTAATAATACTTATCATTATTAGCTAATCAGTGGGCATGCGGTACGTGGAGGCATCGGCCATGCCCCGTGTCGTGAAACGTGATTCGGCTATCGCGAAACTAGGCGCGTGTCGACGGACCATAACAATTTGCGATGCGATATGAAAGGTAAATGTCGTGCACATACTATTGGCTTTATTGCTATGACGTGGTTTCGCACATGACACTAATTAATAAAATCACTAACAGCCGCTGCTAAATGTTAAAGCGTCTTCGTATTCTTCGCATCCACTGCGCCTAAAGTTGATATTGCGAACAACAAAAAATTATGCGATCAGAACGCAATTCCTAAAGACATTAACCCCCTTGTTTTTCTTATTTTTATCAACACGACACCTGCGCACTCGAGTGCATGCATGTATCCAAGTTTTGATGAATTTCTCCTTGGACATACCTGGCAAATATTTGAAACACGCATAACGTTGTTACGCTGCAGAATACATCCTGTAAGAATGTGAAGCCTAAGCGGGTGGTGGTGGGTACAACGTTGTGTACCCTAAGGCATTTAAAAAAAACCCACAGCACATAAAATATCTGTGAAGTATTTAAATAAGATTTGAATTATTGAACTTTTGTATATTTCCATGTATTTCGTCACTAACGACCCGGGTTTCGCCTTTCGACATCTTCCGGTGTTCCGGTGTGCTCGAATGTCGGAAGATGCCGAAAGGCGAAATCCGTGTCGTTAGTGACGAAATACGTGGAAATGTACAAAATCTCAACAATTCAAATTCGATATTGAAATTCCACCAAGCACCCTCAGTCGATATCTTAAATTTAAATAAGAAACATCATTCTATTACCATCCTCTTTTCATAGATGACTATTTGATGAAAATTATTTACTTGCGCAACTTAGACGCTTCTGCATTAGATTTTCACAAATAATTGTTATAATTTTCGAATGAAAATCTAAATTATGAATATATACACTGACACCAAGAAAGGTTTTATTGTATCGATTTAGCAATTCCTCGTGGACATACTAGTCATTTGCGTTAATAGCACTCCATTGCAAACGTTGCAAATTTTCAATTGATCAAATAATGTGCAATTACTTCATCCATTAAAGAAACCTTGAATTCATAATAGCCCTTTTGATAATAAAATACATTTCAATAAGCCCAATAATCTATTTTATTTATTTTTAATAAAGTTGTTTATATTTACAAAATAACTTTTCGATATTCCTCGTCTCGTTTTTTAACATCCTGATATAAAACCAATGAATGACAATTGATTCAATGATTTTTTGTCGAATATAGATGGCCACAAGAGTAATTTATTAGTATTTGTCAATCGCTTATCAATTTATATCGCATCGTGACTTGTTTGTTTGCTGTCGAATTCTGTCCTTTGCAAATGTCATATCAATTAGTATTGATTCAAATTGAATGCTACTTTACCGCTATTTGCACCAAGTTGTTTGATAATTTAGATCAAATATTTCAATTCGAACCCGACTAGCAGTCCAAATCTATTACTTCAATTCGATGCACTCTTTTCTGTATTTATAAAAACTCATATAGCATAAACCCATCGCGGCGAACTACAATATCGACAATTAAATCGATGCTTCAGGTAATTAATGCCTTAAGGTCCATGCAGTCGTCCTCGAATCACTCTCGAAGTTCAATTAGGGTACGGGCATGTTTAAGTAAACTATACAAATTTGGATTCTTGAGATTTTGTACACTTCCATGTATTTTGTCACTAACGACCCGGGTTTCGCCTTTCGGCATCTTCAGGCATTCGATCACACGAATGGACTCGAACTGACCTCAATGGACCTCAGTTCGAGTTCATTCGTGTGATCGAATGCCTGAAGATGCCGAAAGGCGAAACCTGGGTCGTTAGTGACAAAATACATGGAAGTGTACAAAATCTCAATAATCCAAATTTGATATTGAAATTCCATCAAGCACCCTCAGTCGATGTCTTAAATTATCTTAAATTAAACTATACAAGTTTAATATCGCATTACGAATCATTATTGACAAAAATTTATCGCTTACGTTTACTGAACATCTACAATCAGTATTCGCAAGGAGGCTTAAAAAAATCCCCATTCAAAGCCTTCAGCTGACAAATGTTTATTAATACAAAACTGAGAGCCCGCTGCATAAAATCCACATACCTTAAATATATAATTTAAGACATCGACTGAGGGTGCTTGATGGAATTTCAATATTAAATTTGGATTATTGAGATTTTGTACACTTCCATGTATTTTGTCACTAACGACCCGGGTTTCGCCTTTCGGCATCTTCAGGCATTCGAGCACACGAATGGACTCGAACTGAGAGACAGTAAACAGTTTCTAACGCTTATATAGAAGATACAAATGCGACAAATATCATTTACGAGGCAATACATTATACGTCTGAGAGCCACACCGATACCTGAGTTAAAATTTCGGAAATCGTCCTAATCCTTATTTTGTAAACACCATATTACCAGAGTGGCAAATTGCCGAAGGCGTTGCCGCTTTTCAACTTCTTTTAGAAATACCAGTGATTTTACAATTATAATAGTATTGTGGGTTTGACGGGATGTAATTCGACGAATGGGTAAATATATACAATCATTCCACATTTAGTGAAATCTGTTAGGTGTTTCAACGTATCGGATATAATAGCGGAGAATTAGGAAGGTTCAGCTGCTCATTCACAGCTGAACCTTCCTAATTCTCCGCTATTATATCCGATACGTTGAAACACCCAACAGATTTCACTAAATGTGGAATGATTGTATATATTTACCCATTCGTCGAATTACATCCCGTCAAAACCCACAATACTATTATAATTGTAAAATCACTACAATTTCTAAAAGAAGGACCAAAGCGGCAACGCCTTCGGCAATTTGCCACTCTGGTAATATGGTGTTTACAAAATAAGGATTAGGACGATTTCCGAAATTTTAACTCAGGTATCGGTGTGGCTCTCAGACGTATAATGTATTGCCTCGTAAATGATATTTGTCGCATTTGTATCTTCTATATAAGCGTTAGAAACTGTTTACTGTCTCTCAGTTCGAGTCCATTCGTGTGCTCGAATGCCTGAAGATGCCGAAAGGCGAAACCCGGGTCGTTAGTGACAAAATACATGGAAGTGTACAAAATCTCAATAACCTTAAATATATTTTGGATAAATACCAAATAACGTAACTGCGAGACGATCCGTATCTCGTGCATTTTTGCATGCATATAACTTTCGTGTTTTAGAGCATACAGTTTCGGTTCGCAGTTATTATAGACATACATAGGTCATAACACAGACTGATCTAAGAGTTGAGATGCAGTTCATCCAATACTGGATTAAAAATCGTCCCCGTTCTAGAAAGAATCATGCTTCGAGATTTATTGTTTTAACAAATTATTCACTTTCTACAAACACACATAACTATTGACATTAAAATATTTTTAAAAACATGCATTATAAAGAAAACACATCTAAATAATACATTTATAGGAAAAAAAGAAAACTTTTTTTGTTTAATTCATTTGGCATAGGTAAACCTATTATTACATAATAGATTCGCATGCACTCCTTCTCAACCGATTTTATTTTTTTAATTTTATGTCATTGACACTTCGACATAGTAAAATCTACTTAAGTTTTTTTTCACAACGAAGATACTATTATATAATATATTAACATAATGTAATTATTATCCAACTGTGATGATTCAATTTTTTATTATAAGGTTACATGATATTTTACACTTTCGTCACAGAGTTTTTGTTAAGCAATCGTAATAAAATACCAGAAAGTGTCCGTGTTTTACACAGTTCAATTAATTATAAGTCTCCGGTTAACTTATTCAAGCCACGAAATTACAACAATTAGAGTTGCCAAAAGTCGACTGCTGTGTAGTTAAAAAGTGACGCGTGAACATGTTAATTATTAATTAACATTTTGATTTTAATTAGAAGTCCAATTTTTTAACTAATATAGCGATCTGATTCGAATTAAATTTACTAAGTTTAATTTGGACTGTTTTGCTATGCTCACATTGCTTTGTTTTTTTACGTTTTGTTTGATTTCTGTTTGCATTTAAATTAGTTACGTCAAACCGTAGCCACGTCAAATCAGTATATCGTTTACAAAGTAGCAGATATTTTTGTACATCAGTTGAAAATGTTCGCGATGAGTGAAACCGGTCCTGATCTTTTCATAAACTTCCCACCAAGACCACTGATATATACTGTATGACTGTATCAACTTCAAATTTAAATAAAAACATAATTTGATAATGACCGTGTCACGATTTCAACCCGAAACCTTCTTTTCCCCAAATGGAACTCTTACCCATTCTACAAAGCAGAGTTTCCCAAACTATTTTCTGCAGAAAACTGTTCAGCGAAAACTTGGAATGGTGTTATATGCTGCTACAACTGCAACAAAATCAAACACGTTTGACTTCATATTCATATTATCTACCCAACAAAATAAACAAGGTTAAAATTTTAGGTTTTACAAAGTGTTCCATCGTAAAAGAAATTTGGGAAACCGTGCTATAGAGAGTATAGAGGCCGGAACATATACATTCCTAATCCTTATGTTTTAATTTACTGGAGTTGACGCCTGTTTGTTATTGAAAAGTTCGTAGCTTGTGAAGCTCGAGTCGGGTATTGGAAAACGTTCAACATTTTCATCTGCACTGAAAATACATAATTTCACGGAAACAGCTGTGCCATCAATAAATATTTTTCTCCGTAAAGTTTCCAGCGCGCCACTCCCGTTGTACTCGGAACTGAATTTATGATATATTGTGTGCATAAAAATGTATACATTCCAGGCGCGTGCGGTGGTTTTATCTCTTTTTCGCTCAATCACATGAAGGTGCAAGCGAGATGCAAGGGCATGCGGCGCATGCTCTTGTATCTTTCTTGCTCATACCCAAATTAGGTTGTGCTATAGAGATAGTGATAAGTCCACCTCACGCCGATAATACATTCAATTTTCTTTCAAGTATATTTATTTTTATTTGACATTAAACAGCTAAGAAGAAACTGTAAATGATAAGTGAAATGTTTTAATACTGGGATACGATTCTCGAAATTTTATCTCAGGTATCAGTGTGGCTCTCAGACGTATAATATCTTACCTCGTAAATAATATTTGTCGCATTTGTATCTTCTATAACCACTAAACGTTAGAAGTATGGCAGCAAAAGAAAATATGACAAGGTTTAATTTTTTATAGTTTCCTTTTTATTTTTCTTGTCGCTCTTATCTTGACGGAACAGCTATTGCCGTGCTGAAACAGATTTTGTATTATATGATACTTATATAGTATAAATTTTTCGATGTACGTACAAACACCTACGAACTCATTGTATGAATTGGCATTTACTTTGTAGAACTACCTGATAAAAATGTTGTGGAACTAAATACTTTGTTATTTCATCCTACGAACTCATTTTAAAGCTATGTATAGTATATTCATCCATCTGGCGTAGAGAATAATTTTTACAATATTCATATATAAATATGTATTCATAATGCACGGTTTTATGCTAAAAATTTAAATGCGTGACAGATAGAGAGATAGATAAAAAGCGGAGACAAATGTAATATATATCCATATTTTAATTGAAAAGTTATGAAAGGTAGTCAAAATTCGGAACCTATGGTATATTTGGCTAGAGTGCCACTCGATATAAGACGCATTACCAATAAATCACGTACACTCGTGAATTTAATAATAAAATTCTTTCGGAAGATTTCTCGTACAACCGCGATAAATCCTCGGTCGCTACTTGCACGTATTGTTTACTTTTCGTTTGCGACTTTGGCATAGGCGTCCGTTTTTCGCACCGCCAAAATACACAAATTAAGATCTTCAGTGCTAAAACAATAGCATAAAACGCGATTTCGAATGTTATTATAAACGTTTTTATTGTTATATACCCTCAATCATAAAATAAATCAAATTTTACATCTACCGCGAAGTGAATCATGTCAGTCGTCCAAGGTTGATTTTTCATCGAGATGTGTTAATTCCGCTCGATGGTTATTTTTTTTTATATACATATCCTGAAAAAATGCCCAATTGGATTTAGCCGGTTTGCAAATTAAGCAATCGATATTTACTTCTCTCATATTTCCTGCAATGAGAAAAACGAATTCCTCCAGATATTCACGCAATTATTTATCAAATATTCGAATAGCTGAATATTCTATTGGAATAGCTAGTTCATAGATTTTTTCATTGCATCATTCTATGTGAGGTTTCTATAAATCCCTTTTGGAAACTACTTAAATGGAGTTTAATATTGTAATAAACTCATACTAATCAATATAACGAACTGTATTTATTACATAAGCTACGCGTTAACCGTTACGCTACCAATCTTTCTTTCAGCACTTACAACATCCATCAAAGCGAAGTACCGTTTCACTTTTATTTACACTCTAAAAATGTTTATTTACGTTTTCAGCTTACTTGTTAAATCCAGACATAAACGTCAGTGTAATATTCCGAATTTAATGGGTATTTTTATGACAGCCATACGCATTTTGAAGTTGATGGCCAGGCTTTGAATGGCAAAAATATCAATCGACCTCGTTTATAAAAGCTTGCCCTAGTTAACCCTCTTACGACCACGAAACAGGGCTTCATCCATTCGCCCTTCAGGTTGTTTTTATTGGGCCGTATCAATGAAGCTTATTTTGTCCCTTCTATTCATTGGTTATTACCGACTCATTAATTTATAAAGGTCTTTATGAAAACAACCAAGACATATTTTGGGAAGGCATCATCGTAATATGATTGGTGGTTCAGTTTTGAAATAATTGCAATCGTCATTTTCAATGTTATTAACTTTTAAGTCTAACATTAGATTATTGCATTTGTTTTTAAACAATAGGTGATTAACATTACTCATAACATGATTGTTTTCTCAAAATAATAACTGTATCAATTCAAACCGTGAAATCTCAAAAACGTGTCTAAATGAAAACAAATAATTGATAATATATATATTTTAAAGAATAACAATAATCTTAATTTTGGATTATTTTTCAATGTTTATTGTTATATGTATATACAATTATTATCAAGATTCTAATTACGATTGTTGCAACAACAAAAAAAAACCAGCTTGAACATTACAGAAAAATATTCCATGACGATCCAAACGTTTCAACATTGTACACAAAAATACGTGGGATCTGACTAGTTCTGAAGTTGTTTTTCCCCTTGAAATATTCATTTTTACCTTATTTACTAATCTTCTCCCACCTCTGGTATACATACATATATTATAATATTCTACAGGGTTTGCTGGTTTTGTAAGCTTAACAACTGTTTTTATTTTATTATTTTCCAAATAACACCCAATAACACTTACCGTGACCGAAAATGAAAGTATACTGCAGTACTACCGGCTGATGGATGAAAATCTTATTTTGGAGGTCAATTCAAACATTGAACCTAGCAAGTAAACAATCATAAAGTATTAAAATAATTCTCAAAACGTGATCAGTCGTCGGTTCATAATTGGTTCGTAAGAAATCCACTATTGGGCGAAATGACAAAGAAAGCTTGGCTGGTAGGTATTGTTTCGAATGTCACATTCTGCGCGAACATGAATGAGTTCAGACGGGTCCCATTTTCCAAGTTTTACAGTGGATTTTGTCAGAATATACTCGGTAGACTTCTTTTCAAATTTTGGTTCAAATATCCCTCACACATTGCAACGTATTGTTTTGCGCATTTATGAATGATCCGGATGATGGGGTTAAACTGTTACATAAAAACATGGGGGATCATAAATTATTTTATCAAGAAATTTTGGAAATTAATAGAGCCCAGTTAAATTCCTTGCCAATTCTGAATGAGCAGCTGAACCTTCCTAATTCTCCGTTATTATAGCCTATACGTTGAAACACCTAACAGATGTCACTAAACGTGGAATGATTGTATATATTTACCCTTTCGTCGAATTGCATTCCTTCGAAACCCACAATGCTATTATAATTGTAAAATCACTGGTAATTCTAAAATAAGTTGGAAAGCGGCAATTCGCCTCTCTGTTAATGTGTTGTTTACAAAATAAGGATTAAGGCGATTCTCGAAATGTTAACTCAGGTATAAATGTGGCTCTCAGACGTATAATATTTTACCTCGTAAATAATATTTGTCGTATTTGTATCTTCTATATAAACGTTAGATACTGTTAACTGTCTGTCAGTTCGAGTCCATTCGTGTGCTCGAATGCCTGAAGATGCCGAAAGGCGAAACCCGGGTCGTTAGTGACAAAATACGTGGAAGTGTACAAAATCTCAATAAATCAAATTTGAAAGTGAACTGGGTTGATTTTTAGTTTTTTTAATAAAAATTTTTAAAAATCACAATTCAATGATGTATACAAATGTTATCTTTGGAGGGCACCGTTTTATTATTGGTGATAATAGCCGATTTATTTCGAAATCGTTACTGGTGGCATTCTAAAGAGTTCTCCCTATTAATGTCTCGATAGTATTTTTCGTCACAATCTGAAAAAATATTTTAAAAACTCACAATATAAAACGCCACCAAAAAAAATATGGTATAATTTAGATATAAGACTGTATTGGAGCGAAAATGGAACGCAATAACGTACTAAAGAAAATAAGGTCACAAGATTTTTATCTTGCTACGTCATTCGTAGAATTGTCTTTTCCTACGATAAGTATGCGAGTTAATTTAAAAATGCATGCAAACATTAATTAAAATCTATATCCAGAAACTCTGGATAGGTCTGCACTTTGGTGCTGTATAATGTAAACCATAGATAATTAATTACCAGCCCAGCTCCACAACTCGTTGTATGAGTATTTCTGAACTATCTCGGCATGGCTTCATAATTTACCAGTACTCTAAAACTCTGCTTAGGACATATCCCACATTAAGAAAAGCACTTGAATGGTATTTTCGACCACGCTTGCTCGCATTCGAAATTTGAATCTCATTCTGACGTCTCGTTATTTTTGTTTTTATCGAATACGGCTTTAATTAATATTTTATACCGTTTTCTTTTCAGAAACAAAAGCATTCTCATTTCAAATTCAGAAACCAGTATTGTTGTTCATTATTATTGCATTCATAAATAAATTTTGTTTAGAAGGAAATTGCTGATGCATTATATCTGTACGTTAAAGGATAAACCACGTAAGTTACATTTAGACATTTGTTCAGGAGAGCGATTTTTGTGTGGTCTGGATGTTTGAAAGTCTCTAACTTTTTTAATAACTATAGTAATTAGAGTTTGTAAACGGTATCTTTCATAATAAAATTTATTCTTGACTACAGGACAAATAAAAATACCAGTTTATTTATAATTAATAAATTAATGGACTTCCGTGTTTTATCCTCTAACAAATAATATATAGAAATACACTAAGCTATAATTTCATCATAGATAATACACGGAAGTCGAGTTAGGTACTATGTTTATATATATAGTTCACCGTATCACCTCGAAGTTTCAACCATAAAAACTTAGAAATAAAGAATGGTGTACTATCAATCTTCTTTTTTCGAGCCACAAAAGGAGCTGAAGATGATTTGTACACAGAGCAAAAATTGTTTATAGAATTTAACTGTATGTTGATATCTTTAAAAGAGTGAACGGAAAAAAGCAGACAGGATAAAACCGTACATGGAAAAACCGCACACGGACAAAACCGTACACGGATAAAACGTGCTTTTTCAAACCCTTTAAAGGCATGATTATTCCAAATGTTTTTACAATCTTAACCCAATCCCATGGAGTAACAATATTCATACTGTTCAGCCTCTTTTTTTACGTTATATTACAGAGTGATCAGTGTCAACCTTCATGTGTGTATGGCCTCTTAATAAGAATTTATGATTCTCGGCATCGGAATAGTTTTCAGAAGCCATCATCATATTTCTATTTCGGCCAGGGCAAATTATTATACCAAACTGTAAACTTCCAAAAGATTCCATTGATTTCTCCTCTCTTCATTACATTTTTTCGCTCACTCTTTGTCAATTCATTATTTGACATCTGTCAGACGATAATAGCTCAAATATACTGTGAAATTGTAAGAACGTAAGCAGCATAAGTTGGACTCCCGTGTTTATGGAATTATGATAATGATTTAATAATATTTTTCTTAGAGCATAAACACCGTAAGATGGACATACTTTGTTTATGCTCTAAAGTAAATTGGACTTCCGTGGTTTTTCAATTAGTTAAATCGGTTAATTTACTGCATATGTACATTAGTGTTTCATTCACTTATGTAATAAAATAAAAGTTTCTGCATATTTAACTCAAAAACGGCAAAAACTGGACTTCCGTGGTTTATCCTCTAAGGCAGTGCTCCGCAACCGGTGTGCCGCGGTACACAGGTGCGCTGCAAGACGATGCTAGATGTGCCGTGACGCAATCCCTTAAAAATGAGAACAAATCGAAAATTTTCATAACAGAAAAAATAGAGCTATTTGGTTGCTTAGATGTTCGTTTCGCAAAAAGCTTCCAGAACGGATTTCCAGTACCGGTGAGGATATTTTCCGAACAACAGACGATTTTTTTTAAAGGTTATGAAAGTTTATAGAATTATTATAAAAGTTTTTGCGCGGATGGTGCAACGGCAATGATAGAAAATGAAAAGGGTTTTGCCTCAAGTGTAAAACGAAAATATCTTACGGTACAGTTTTACAGTTTTCTTGGGTGTTGTAAATTTTTGTAGAAGAAAAATTGTTTATTTTTCAATGAATGTTAACCTATAAAAAAAATTCTTTTACATATGATTTTTCCCAACCAATTTAAAAGTATACCGAAAATTTCTTGAGTTTCATCACTTAGAAATGGTTAAAAATCATTTAGCCAGATGTAAAAGGGTTTCATTGGTTGATATCAGAAAAAATGGCAGTTGCTATTTTTAATTCATAAATCAAATTAATAAAAGTAAATTTTTATTTTGAAATTAAATTTGAATTTATATTTTTGTTCGTGGTGTACCGAGAAATTCTAAGAAGGGCCTGCTCTAAGGTGCAGATATATAATTCCTTTTTATTCTCGATAATATATACAAAGTGTAGGTATTTTATTTTATTAACTAATTTAACCTCAATTTATTATTACTTCTAAAGCCTTTATTTTAATTATCGAATTGGTTTTAATTAACCGAATAACGTGATAACACTCTATACTATTTATTCAGTTGAACAAGAATTATCAGCATTATTAAAAAAGTGCTATTAAGCGTCGTGATTAGAAGGATATAAAGGATTTATAATAAATATGACTTACTATAGAACAAAAAATCAATACCACAGAATTCCGTAATTATTTTGGCAAAAATATTGTAGATATCATAAATACTCCAAATAATCTTTTCAAACAATACAGTTTTACATACTGAAAAGTCAAGTATTACATTGAATAATAAAATAATGACCGTAAAATGTACTTTTTTTAATGACTAGAAATAAAAATTTTCTTTTAGAAATTACGCTATATATTTATTATAGTGTTATAAAAATCTTCTTTTTTACTAACGCGAGAAGGCGCAATTTTGTAACGAATTTTAATGGTTATTTTATAATAAAAGTTGCTTATTTCTTCATTAGCATATTAATATAGACATTGCTAATGGAATGGCCTTTGTCTATCACTGGCCTGGAGTATGTCAGGAATAGAATCACTTTGAAAGAACCCGAAATAGCATACCTTCCATTAAACGTTAGATATTTATTAATAGTTATAAAAAGCAGCCACGTTTTCATCCGCTCTGTATTTTTTTGAACGGCATTTGATTTAATTTCGCTTAAATAAACGCGTATTCATTTTCACTTTCTAGAACGCAGTGTCCGGAAAATGTATTATAATTATCGTTTTCTTATGACATTTACCCAACGCCGTTCTACACAAGATAAAAAATCTTGAAATAACAAATACTTCATTGATTTCTGAATATTTCATTACGCACGCTTCAGGTTTCAACTTCAGGGGTCCGAATGATGGAATTATGATGATTGAAAAAATATGATATCAAACGCGGTATACATTTCGACACTTCCTACATATAATCCTATATCTGCAAAGATGAGATTTTACAGAAGAGCCTTTCAAAGATTCATAACGCAATTGCAAAGTAATGACAGCATATATCTTCTTCAAAATTGGGACAGTGCCACTATTTTAAATCTCATTTTCCCTGCTGTTTGTTACCCACCGACTGAGTGCGTAAATAACGAAAATTCAAAAAACATTTTACACTTACGTGATTATACGTAGGTAGTTTCGATATAATGATTATTTCTAAGAGCCAACCACAACACGGTGCCTTTCCAAGCAATCAATTTAATCATATTTGTACAATATACTTTTGAAAAAAAGGCTTTTTCGTTTGTTTAATCTATAGTAATTTCCACTCCATAAGCTATACTGAAAGGTTGAAATCCGAAGTCTTATAGTTCTTAAGTATTTAAACCAAATCTATGTCATCCGTTTCAACCTTTTAATGGTGTTAACTGTGGCCCTGATATCGATTATTTTTTGGGGCCACAGAAATAGTAGCTAAGATTCAATCATGATTATTAAAAATAGAAACACTACAAAGTTTCTACAAAACTGAGCCATTTAATGACTCCCAAGTTTTCAAAACAACCATCGGTACTACGTGGTAACGCTGGTGAAAGAAAGCGAAAGATTTCCACTCGATAAAAAATTACATAAAGTGAAATGATTTCAAATATTTTTGTTCATTCTGAAGTTTTTTTATTTATTTTTTTAAAATGTGATACCAGTCATCCTTTGCATTCAACATTTTTACCGTTTTAATTATAATGTAGCTTGGACATTTCTGTTTTTAATTTAATTAGTCAAAATATATTAAAATTATTTTCGACTCGTTAAACACATATATTTAATATTTTCAATGGATTCGGTGGTAACTTTGTGGAAATTTATTTTTATATAAAATTGATAACTTTTTTATTCCAATGGTTGTGTTACTAAATGTGACACGTGTTTCACCTATTTGTGAATCATCTAATAACTATATCGCAAGGTTTTTTATTTTATATTAAATATATATAATTTAAAATGAAAAATTTCTTTGTTCCAGTCACTTGTTTTTAATAAACGAGCGGATTCCAATTTTACAATGCTTTGCAAAATTTTATTTGCGCTTATAAATATTCACCCTTCAATTTATTGGATGATTTTTCAAATTTTTAATACTTTTATTTTATTTTGAAGCGGCTATTTAAAAATATAGTATCCTAAATTATTCGAAGAATCTTATTTATTTATAAACGTTTGGCGTTATTTTTATTTGTACGTGAATTATTAGAATTTTAATATTATAGCAGCCAGGTTGAGTACGAAGGTATACTTATGTTGTTATAATTAATTGCTTGTCTACGCCTTTATCGCCTCTTCATTCCTTTATCTGAGCATGAAATATAGAACTAAATTAATCTTTAATGGAAAACATGTACAGTGCATATTCTGCAATTATTTACTTAAACTAGTACCATTGATTCACTTTATTATTAGAAAATAATCACTTATTTTTCACTACATATACTTTCATTGTTTTCATTACATCTCTCGCGTAAATCGTTAATCTGCGAATGTTTTACGAAGAATGATGACTACTACATAACTTTGACGTAGATTTATATATATCATTGAATTAGATTTCCAAGGCAAATCATGCAGCATAACTTTTTTTACTTTTCATCATTCGAAATTAATATTTCTCCTATAAAATAAAACTATTCCAGAAAACCGTTACAAGCTCTAATATGAAGATTAGGAAAGACTGCTTCTATTTTAAAAAATAAAACACAATTCATTTGTACTACTTCCACATATTTATAATGATCAGGACCGGTTTCGCTCATCACGAGCATTATCAACTGATAAAAATACAAAACATAACAGGCTTATTTATATAAAATTGAGTGTAAAAATGAAGGTATATAAAACTGATGGTTCATGAACTGAGACAAGAAAATACTGATTAACAAACAAATTATACATAAATCAAATGAAAGAGTCTACAATTAAAATGTTATGGACCTCTTGCAAATCATTAAATACTAATCTGAAATCACAAATATAGCTAAATGGACTTTTAATGTAGCTATATTTGTGATTTCAGATTAGTATTTAATGATTTGCAAGGGGTCCATAACATTTTAATTGTAGACTCTTTCATTTGATTTATGTATAATTTGTTTGTTAATCAGTATTTTCTTGTCTCAGTTCATGAACCATCAGTTTTATGTACCTTCATTTTTACACTAATTTTTTTATAAATAAGCCTGTTATGTTTTGTATTTTTATCAGTTGAGAATGTTCGTGATGAGCGAAACCGGTCCTGATCATTATAAATATGTGGAAGTAGTGTGTTTTATTTTTTAAAATATAATGTCTTTCCACCAAGAATTAACAGTTAACACCTTAAAAGTGAAAGACTGCTTCCATTTTAAAATTATTTAATGTATCATTTTACTTTGATTTAGTGTTGCTGCATTTAGAAATTCGAAAATGAGTATGCACTATGAAATCGTTTTGTTAGATAAGTATAATGTTTACCTAGATTCGCATTAGGAGAGCGATACCATTAAGATTGCAATTATTTTATTAGAGTGTCACGTTTTAAATGTTATGCATTGTGTGATATGAAGTTTCGTGCAGCCAACGGTTGGCAAATATGGAATATGTCGCAGTGACTTTTCTACCCATTATCATTTGTATTATATCTTAACTCAAGAAATGCGGGCTCTGATTCAAATGATAAATTGCACAATACTAATGAAACATTGAAAAATCCAATTTCAATCAAAATTTGCTACCGCAAGAAATTGTTTATCTGAATAGAAGTTTGCATACATATATTTTGCCGTAAATAAAACAAATTAATTTAACTTGTGTAAAATCACATTATCCTTCAGTTTAATTATTACGTGAAAACAGCCCTGGTATTATTTATGAAGATGTAGATATATATATGATACTAAACGCATTGTCTATTATTTTGACATTGCAGAAACAATAAAGTGAATATTTAGTAATTCAATATTTTATGTGGATACTGTTTTCAATTTGTATTACATTCGCATATCACAAAGTAGCCACCGAATCCAAAAATATTATTTTTTAGGATATCAATCAATTTTCGTGAAAAACGTCATGATAATATAAAGATACCTATCTGACGTTATGCTCCACATACAAATTGCACCCAATTGACAGTACTTACATATCAAAGAGTTACGTAGTGGACTGGCCAGCTAATCCGATCGGTCTTATTACAGATGCGGTGCTGTAATGGCTTTGATTGTCCCGAAACGCCTATTGATTATGCCATAAATGGATTAAGCCCGTTCTCTTATGTTACGTTGGAATACTTTGATATACTTGCACGCTTGCCACGTGCATTATGCCCGATCAGAAGTATTGCACTGCATAAATAAATCCATTATTATTTATTAAGAGTACCATTTTCTTTCCATTTTCGACTGGCGCACCGATGTTGAAATTTTTAGTGTGCGACAATATGCATATGCTAGAATTTTGCTACCAATTACATTGTTCAGATTCCGCCCAAGTTATGGCATTATATTCTGACTAATAAGGTAAATATTATGCACCAGCTGGCAGTGTCAGACCCTCAAAAATCACTCTGCATTCACGCTCATATACACCTTCTCTTGCTACGCACCTGAAATCGTGCGCAAGCGCAATTTTTTGCATTACGAGCAAATAGACGGATAAATTGAGACAAATATAAATATATTGTATGAGAAGACCCGAATCGAAGAGAGGCGAATGGTCGGTTATGGACGTCTGGGGGTCGTCTATGAAGGTCTGGGATTTCAAGCAAACACCATTTCAAATCCGGTTCAACTCTTATTTATTTTAATCGAAAATGCAGTGGTTTAAAGTACACAAAATAATTCTAACATGTAAAATTGAGTCTACATTTACATTTACTTAACACATGAATTTACTTTTCAGTTATAATGCAAGTGACACGACAAACGATTTTAAATTAAGTCCAATTTCAAAATAAACACAAACAATCCACAACGTCAACGGTGCCGGCTATGGGGGCCGGCGGCTCTCCTGACTCGAAGGCTGGCAATCGACTCCCCGCAAAAATCAAAAATCGGACTACCGCACCGTCGGAGCCATCCCTTTCCATCAAAAATGGATTCGTCCAGCGAACGTGTCCGCCGGCGATTGGCCGATCGCCCTTCACGACAAGAGTCGGGTCGACTTCCACGAATCGTTGTCATTAACGCTGTGTGTTCTCAGTTACGGACCCTAATAAAACTTAAACCTATTTTTTTTAACTTAACACTATTTTATATGTTAATATGCTAACTATTTTGGCACACATCATCATATAATATTGTCATTAATATTTTTGACGATAATACGATGGCCAAAATACCATATGTAATTTTTTGTAAAATTAAAATCTTTAAACCTATTATAATAGAGTTCTACCGAGAAAATGTCAATTGAATAAATATATTCGTAGGGGGTTTATATCATTATACAATATCACAACTTCTTCCGGTTTCCGGTACAGTTAAATTTAAGATGTTACGTGGATTACTGTCTTTGTAAAAAGTAATTCATGCTTTATTTTATTACTACATATTTTATTAACACACTGTACATATTATTATATAATGTCTTGTGTTTTTATCCGGACTTATCATAAATGTGTGCATGCGAAAACATGGAAGGAACAGATATGCATTTTCTCTAACCTTTGTATTTTTTATTAGGTAGGCAAACCATAGATGATGTGTAATATACAAAGGTATATTACACATCATGTACGATAAATATTTTATTACATATTGATTTGTATATGTTTGCCTGGCCATTAAATCGTTTACTGGATTGCTATTACATTTTATAAACTGTTATTTTCACTGACATTTATTTCATTTTCAAAATAGGAACTAAACAAATGTCAACTGCAGAAATTAAATGTCGACGTTTTAAAACATTGTTGTTCCAATTTCAAAAGTTACAGTTTTACAATTCACTGTGTTTAATTTGAATCTCTATTCAAATGTTGAATGTGCACAATATGATTAAATTTCGTTGACAGAAAACAAAAAACTGGCGGGTAATATTTGAATTCCGATGTTCCATTTTTATGCCCTTGCATGTTTTCAATTTGGCAAGAGAAAATGTGTAGAATTGCATTTATATGAACAGTATTTTTGTGATTTTTCCATATTCGAAAGTGGAGCATTGTTTCGTATTTGGAATGAAGAAAAGAACGACTTTAGTTTGACGTATTACCTGCTTTTAATGGAGAATGAAGCCTTATCTTATGAGGTCAAAATATTTTAATTCTGCAATTATACGTGCATATAAAAAGGCATACATATTAATTTTATATTGTTCTTTAAAGCCAAGGAAGTGGCAGATCACCCAATTTACGTCATTGCGGCGATGGGCTAGAATAGCAATGCTTTTTTTTGAGTTTATTTTTTACAGTTTATGTTGACAACGCTTACTGGCTTAACGAACCATATACTGGTCTTTAAAATGAGGAAGTCCACTATTCAATTGTTTAATATAACTCTTACAATTTCATCATCCCACCAAAATAATGGTAACGAAATATTTTATCTACGTTTCCGTTCACAACAGTTTGCCTATTCTTAATGAGATCATTAGGAATAGGTAAGCATATTGCAGTAGAAATAAAAATGTCTACCAACCGCGTCCCGTAGCATTTTCTTTCACTCTCCTCATACACTGCCATTTTAAACACAATACTTGTATCAGACATTTTGAAGTTTATGCTTATTTCAAATGATGAATATTTTGTTTTACTGTAGTACGTTTTTTCTCTTATATTTCCTTAATAATGTTTTTTTTTGTTTTCGGACTAATGAAGCAAGAAATGAAACCCACTAAAATATACAAAATATTCATCGTTTTGCAGTGATAAACAACTAATACCGACCAATAAAAAAAAGAACAATGTTGGCTGTGTCCCCCAAGCTGAAAATTTCTGTCACTCCGATAGACAGATATCAAATTTGAATTATTGAGATTTTGTACACTTCCATGTATTTTGTCACTAACGTCCCTGGTTTCGCCGTTGGGCATCTTCAGGCTTTCGAGCGCATGAATGGACTCGAATTGAAATACATGGAAGTGTACAAAATTCAAATTTGATATTGAAATTCCATCAAGCAACCTCAGTCGATGTCTTAAATTATATCTTAAATTAGACAGATAGTTGATTTCGTATGAATTTTACATTTAGATTACAATCAAGTAAAATGGCAACATTTTATCTTGATTGCAACACTATAGATTGTTGTAAGTTGTAACTGAATCACCGCAAAGTAATAATTACCGTTATATGAATTAATATACGGCAAGTCATGAAGTATATTATGCTAGGAACTAGATTAATACTATCAAATAAAGACAGTGCTGCCAACGCAACATTGTTGCGTCACAGTATCACTTTATTGTCGCCGATTAGAGTGTATTTGTTTTGCCATTTTAATATCAAAGCGTTGGTAAACAGCTCGCCCCCATCAACTGATTAAGTATGGCCATATATTATCGTCAATCGCTGACTATGTCGACGAGAGATGGGCGATGAATCACAAATTTGTTTAAATACCTTGATTGGCTAGTTCTCATAAAGCAAGCTTTTGTTATTTTTGTAAATATAAAAATGATTTGAGTACTTTTTCCGTTCGTCAATGTTTGGTACTTTTTTATGGCTTACAATTAAATGCACTTTTTTTAGATCATATACACTTTCATAAAAATAGTTTTCACCTATAACAAATACATTCCACAAAAAACAAATTCTTTCACTAAAATATATTTTAACAATGAAAAAAAATTTTGCGCTTAAGAAAAAAATATTTTCACATAGATAAAATAGTTTTCACTCAATATAAATACTCACACTTTGAAATCGATAGTTTCACGAAGCTGTCATGAAATGAAAATACTTATAATACGCAACTCTACCCTATATTAGGCCGCCTATATTGTGTTTGCTCCACGCATTAGATTACATTACACAAACCAAACCAGACCAACTCTAACATAACCTACTACAACTTAATTCACTTTGTGAAAAGAATCCGTGACTAAGTGGAAACTATTAAAATCAAAGTTTGAGTGTACTAAGTTAATACTATCTAATCCAAAGTGCAAACTATCGAATTAAAAGTTCCAAGTGAATACTATCTAACAGAAAGTGCAATTATTTAAAACCCCTTTTTTATTAGAGAGCGCCAGCAAGTAATCATAAGAGTTTATCTCATTTGTCCTACTACTCGTTATTCCGTTACTATTAAAAAATACGAAAATGAGTTAATGATTGGATTTCATTTTTCAGATGACAGCAAGTCTCGGCCAAATTATGTAAATTAGAAAAATAAATTGACCACTTTTTGGAAGGGAAACATCATTTTACATTGGTTTTAGGTTTAAAAATTCTGTCTAGGCCACTTTGTGTAAGCCACTATTATATCGACACTCCCTACATAAAATCCCGTATCTGCAAACATGAAAATTTTCAGGAGTGCATTTCAAAGATTCATAACGCAACACACCATAATGTTCGTCCGTAATGGTGTTCGTCATGTCGATCAACTTGCCATAAAAATAATAATATCGAAAGTTTTATAACAGAGAAATCGAGAATAGCAAGACTTGGAAAGTCGGATGTGGATGCATTTATCTATGTAAGATTTGAGCTGCCATGTAAGCGTTGTTTATCTTCGTAATTTTAGGAGTTACGAAGAATCACAATCAGTTTATTAGCATGTGTTGACCAATGACTGATGCCTTGTTTAGGCAAAAAAAAGGTTAATCAATCTCAGCACACATCGTGGTATATATACAACAATGAGTATCGTTATTTTGGCTCTGAGAATAGCTCGTTTGATGTTCCGGAATCATAATAAATTTCAGTTCATCAAACGTTTGATTTCTTGCCCAACTCAGCATAAAATTTGCTGTCTTTGAATTATTTTTTTAACTATTCAATTGTATTACTTCAAATAGAAATGTAATATTGCTTTATACATAGACTAAACAATCTCATGAAAAATATTAATGAGCACCTGACTGCAACATATTGCTGTCCATGTCTAAAAAATGCACTTATCAGGTTCCTTGAATGCAGGTGCTTTATGCACGCTATATTATATAAGTCGTTGAGTCACTAAACACGCACCTGGCGATTTTTAAATTAAATAAGTTTTTAATGGACGTTTTTACAGTTGTCAGTCCAAGATTTCTTTCTATTTCGTCCCCTGTTCGAAAATCAAAATTTTTCCCAACTTAAAAAATACGTTTTTTTAGACGATCTGGATCCTCGTTTCACACGGTCGACGCGCTCCGCAAAAACGACAGTATAAAAAAATATGTTACTTTTCCTTATACACGGAGACACAAAATAACTTAAATTATATTTACTTAAAACTATCAATACTGCCCAAAACAGTTTTTCGTGATTTAGTCAAAACTCGAAAATCCTTCGGGAGCGTGTTAGCGTCTCAGCGACTCGTATAGTAAACGATATATCTATCGATAGGGAGCATATCAATCTCATTTTCTATTTGCACAGTACGTATTCAGCGGGGACTTTTACCTTGCCAGAAGGAGGAATAAATTGATGGACTTTTTGCTAAGTAATCACTTTATTCCCAGTTCTCAGTAGTGGGATGGCTTAAAACAACACACATACTATTGGGCACTTCATATTGTATACAAATATATTGAATTATCAATACAGTGGAACCCCGATTCATTGTTTTTAATGGTGCCTCAAGAAAAACAATGAAAATTCGAATCTTTCACCTCGAAACCGAGGAGTACAACTCGGTTACGGGACCCGGGCTTATATCAAGTGTTATAGTTTGATTACCAAATGAAACCAAAAAGGGCTTCATCATAATTTAAGTAACTTTATTATAAAAGCATTTACATTATCCTAGTTCTCGAACAATCGTTATACATTTAAAATAACGTATAAGTACACTCGATTATCTTTTTGCACGGGTGAAATGTTACAGGGAACACTGTGAAAAAAACCGTTTAAAAAAGTTTGAAGAGTGCGTGGTAACAAAATGATGGATAAGTTCCCATTACTTTTGACAAAATAACGAATAGTTCATTGTAGAGAACTGAATGCTTTGATAGTTTATCCTATTATAATGAAGTTTTTCCAACTAAATGTCAATTCGATCAATACGATAATAACGATTTATGCATATTGATATTTTTGAAGTTACATATAAATGACTTCATAAATGTATATGTTTTTTTAAACCCTTATGAGGCAAAACAATCAGTTTCAATAAAAAAAAACACATTCCGTTTTATTTGACTATCTTATTTCAAATCCGTGCAATAAGTGAAAGGCGTGTACTTATCTTTTCTTCAATGTATGATTTATTTTTTCAGTGTTCGAGTATTCAGTAGTTTTGTGAGATATTAATTTGTAATGATGATTCACTTAAATCTCTTTGAAAGTTGACAACCGCAGCTCGCTTCGAACTGTCAAATACCTGCTTTTTAATGTTTAAGCCTTTTTTTCTCTGTTTTTTTTAATTCTTTTTATGATTTCATAAATCGACTCTTCTCAGTTAAGTTTTACTTTCTATTTCTGACGTTCAGCATTCGAATGGATTATGGTTTTTGTATATTTAAATCACACATACATACGCAATTATAACGGGCTTCTAAATATAAATCTAAATAGACGATCTCCACGTTACTAAATCTAATTTTAGCATACGGAGCTGACACTCTACCCTCTACGGCGTAGGCCGTATACCTCCAATGAAAAATTAGCGTCTACGACAGCAAATAAATATACTCTCGAGATTCTCAAGTGAATTAGTTATTAGTTTTATTTTCACAATATAATAATATAATATCCTACATTCTGTATAATGTGTCGTTAAAACAATGTTTATAATGAGTGTTTTCTACTTTTTTCAACAGATCAGTGGACAGATACAAAAAAGTGCTATGGAAGGACGTGAGAGTAGGAGACCTTGTCCATCTCTCCAACAACGAAGTGATACCCGCAGATATGGTTCTCCTCCGCTCTTCAGATCCAAGTGGACTCTGTTTCCTAGATACATGCAACCTCGACGGTGAATCAAACTTGAAACCAAGACAGGTGGCTGCAGGATTTCAAGAGAAGGTAAATTAGTTTATTCAATCTTTATTAGACGGCAGTTGAGTTGTATAACTGCAAAAACACCTCTCTTCTTGAAGCTTATATCGTGAGAAATCAAATAAAACCGATCCTGCATTAATTCTCCACTTTGTAAGAACATGTGAGATTTAAGTGAATTGTTATAAAATATATAAATAAAATCCGTTTCAAAATTTAATAATTTAGTATTGGATAGTGGTGAGTTTGCATTTAAACCTAATTTATAAATTCATTTTTCATGGTTTTCTGGGGACATTGCTTTTAATTTTTTTAGTTGTATACATACACATGAATATGGAGAATATTTGTGCATCATGTCTTTTTTTACTTTTTATAGACAGTGGCGTTTTTTCTTATACACAACTCAGTTAGTTTCCAAGTTTTTTTTAATGATTTTTTCAGTAATGCCTGTAAACAAATGATTTAGTTTTTTGAACAATGTATCCATTTGTGTAAATTATATTTCTACGATAATATTAGTGTGACGTGTCAGTAGTTAACTATAAGTAATATTTATGAAACCTAAACATGAAATGCAAACCTTTGGACGCAGAGATTTTATAAATTCATTCCGTGATACTAACAAATACTGTTATCGAATTATTAACAAGCTTAACGGGGTAGAAAGTTAGACAAAAATAAAGTTTATTTAACACTACACATTTCAATGAATCTTCATTGAACGTCATGTCCTCTTGTTCTTATCTCTTGTTCTTTGTGACTGATCTCGTATGGAATATTGTGATATGTTCCATAATAAATAACTTCCATATGAATACTTGAATCAATACAATTTCTAGTAGAAAAACATTATTATATAAAAAAATAAAGGTCAATTAATAAAGTATTTATTTCACAAATTTTTTTCACACAATAGTTCTCATAGGTTCCAAAATAGCTATCAACAATACTACATTCTTGTGGAACTGAACACTGCTATTCTTTGCCCAATAATCTTATGTACGTTATCCTATTATCAAAGAACTGTCAGCAATAACTACACATTTATTATAATATGTATATATCACAAATATTTTTAAGAAATGTAATATGGTTTCGCACAACATCTCTTTTAGCAAATAAAATCCATCTTAAAGGAAACTATCTAAATTTTATATCACTCTATAAATCACATCACGAGCTGAACACGTGCTGCAAAGCAAAGTGAATTCATGCACTTAGCAATTAATATTCATTTACCCATATGGGTATCATGCGATCTTCAACATATATACCTACCTCGTTAGCCAGATTGGTTTCGTGGAAACTGAATAAATGATTCGCAGCGAGTGCATGCTTCGTTTCTTTCCGCAATTATTTGTTCCAGTGCACTTGAACCCACGCGGTCTGCATTTTTCATTGGACATCTGTCGCAAACAGATATACATACGTGGCCTTCTGAAACAACGCCTCTCCAATATGTCGCCCGAGAGAATTCTGTGATTTTAATGTAAAACAAATACTTCCTTTTTATTTAATTTAATATTATTACCTAAAAAAAACTGCAGCATTGTAAGAAAATCTTATTGCTTAGTTTTCTCAATCTACAGTAGACCAGCTTCGCTTAGGTAGTATTTTCAGCTGTTAAAAACTATGTAAGTATTGCGAACACTATGTTATATGCGAGCCATACACCTCCATTGTATATGTTTTCTTTCTTATATAAACATTTTCCATTGTTTGAGAAACACTATAAGATATCGTATGATTTAATCATAACCACGCTATAATTTTATTTCCACATAGTTTACCTATATGTTTTCCAAATTATAGATCAGTATATTTCCATTGAAAATGAGAAAGCTTTGTTTTTGTTAGTCCATAATTTTCCCATGAAAAAACTTTTACTTATTATTTTTTCTTAATATCCGCTCCCTATTCGGAGCATATGGCCATCACACGGTTCCTCCAAGAGTCTCTGTCCCCCGCCAGTCTTTTTAATTCCCAGCATCCCGTAACTCCGCCGAATACATCATATGGATGGTCATTAGCGGCCAGGGCAACGGAATTCATTCATTCGGTTGGTAAAAGAGACAGACAGAATTCAGGATCCCCTGGGGGCATCGGCTGTACACGTCCAAGCCAGGTCCATCGGTCGCTTTTTTATTTTGGACATAACAAGGGGCTAGTCTGTCCTCTCTCTTACCTCCGAGTTCCTGACTGAGTCAAGCCATCGTACCCTTAGTATTCGCCGCGAGCGAGTCTGTCTCTGTTTTCGACGCACAGTATACGGTCGAATATGTATATATATTAAATAATAAATATATATAGATTTGTCTCAAGGTAAAGGATAAATATTTAAAAAGAGAGAAATAAAAAATCCCGTGAGATTTTCGTTTCGGAGTTTTAGTTTTCGCATATGAGTGATCGTTTACAAATATAATATAATGTAAATTACAATAATGAATTCATTTGTAAAGAGATCATGATAATAATTGCCATAATATGGAAACCGTTTCAATTTCTAAATTATTTCATACAATACTATCATCATCAACGCGCATGTGCGTAACATGGAAGCCGAATGGCGCTCAAATATCTCTTAGATATAGATTATTAGAAAACAGGTAAATATTATACAATATGTACAAGCCAGATCATAATAGTGCGAGCCCCGCTTAATGATTAGAAACTTTCTGGTTCAATTCCTAGCAATGTCAATAACATTTTTTTTATTCAATTAACATAATATGAGATCAAGGAAATGTTTTGGTAAATTTTCTTCGAGTGAATGAAATGAATAAGATTTACACTATTTATTTCTTGATATAATAAATAAAGAGTTATACAGCTGTTAATTAAAGCTTGAAAATATTAACTGATTTTATAAAGTTGGATTAAATTTTAACATGTTTGTCACGTTTGATGCGATATTTTTTGTCTTCTCGGCCGCTGAAAATATATTATTAAAATAAAAAATTACGGTTTTAATCTTGGCTTATAGGTAGTTAGTTAGTTGACAGGCATATGAAGATCTTTCATGGCGACATTTTGCTTGAAAATTTGCCCAACAAATAAACTACAATTGGAATAATATTCTCGATATAGTATAATTGTAAGTTTCTCATATCTTGTTTAGAAATCGGGATTTAATTGTATCGTATAATTATTTCGATATGATGAATGTTTTCATCATAATTTAATCTCTACTTGTTTTTTTTTTGTACATAATACAATAATAATCGATGTTCTTTTCCATCACATAATATTATAAAACACGATTGAGTAATATATTAAACACATAATTCCCAATACATTCATTATACAAGGAAAATACTAGTCGATATTGCATACATTCAGTTAGTCATAGGTATTATAATATACAACTTATTAAAAATATAATTATTCTATGAATATTGTTATTGACGTTGCTAAGGAAAATACACCTGATCCTTTAGCGTGTTTTTTATACGGTACAAATGTAATGGAAGCCATCTTTCAAAATTCTTTGTTCACTGCATCATTTTTACACGAGTTTTTTGCAAGAAGCATGTTTTTCGTCTGCCTCCCGCCGATCCAATCCTAAAAGCGATTAGCTTACTACTACTCGATTTTATGGGTAATCCTTATTTTCTCCGTAATAGCAGGTATCTTAAAACAACTTATGTTGAGATGCTCTTTTAGGAGTCCATATTATACTCCATATTCGGAGCGGACTTTCTGAAAAAAGGCTTTCAATCATTTATGAACAGCATACAATGTTCTTTATAACACATCGGCAAAATAAAATAAATAATGGATCACTTTATGACAAGTAATTGCGATCTTAAATAAATACCCACGCTTATTACACGGGGACACTTTACGACGGATGTGTGCCGTGCAGATTTATGGCTGATTGGTCTTCACGCAAACCTATTAAATCGTCGCTATAACTCGTCACTATGATCATCCAGGGCCTTAACTATAACCGACTATGGTCAGATCCGCAACGAGGAGTCCAGCCGCCCACCCCCTGCTAGGTTGTATAAATATAAATCATCTAAAAAACTAAATACTTATTCCTTTATAGCATATTGAGGATTACCTATAATAAGGAACAATGGACCAATACTGGTATTTTCAGATGTTTTCACATACACACTCAAATAATATCGCTCTTTCAGTAAAATACTAAAATTGTCATTGAGCTATATACGTGATTTTGATATAAAATTTTATTTTAAAAATATAATGCCTTTTCACTAAGAATTTACAGTTAACACCTTTAAACTGGATAAAATGATTAATATATTCATTTCTTGAACTTAAAAAGTGTCTCGGAAAAAGAAATTTATTCATTTGATCACATTTTTTCAAATTACGTTGGAATCGATACTAAAAATATTTCCGTTTTTATTCAATATAGAGACTTCTTTTGTATTTATGTACAGCAAACTTTTCAAAACTTAAAGGGCTCTTCTGCATAATGAAAAATTCAGGCTTATGCCTGTATTTTGCTGGTGTGCGATTTTACTAATATATCTAAAAGAAATATAGAATAGCATTAAATTAAATATGTTTCAGCAAAAACTTTTTATGTTTTACTTGTTTTCTCCCTTTGTAGGTGTTGATTCGTTTTTATGATAGTAAGACCTCGATAGTCAATATTAAGATTGTCAGTTAAACTTGATGTTTAAATATTTTCATAAAAAATATTTTACCGCCCACTAAGTGCAGTCATTCGGGAGCTTTGAACACATTGCACCCGTGGAATAAAGTGGTCTATGCTTAAACTTTCAGTCGATGAATACTGTATTGATAGGTTTTCAACCTTTGTTGCTAGCAAACTTTTATTAGCGACGAAAATATACAGCGATACAACACACATTATTTATACATAATCAGAACGAAGATATATCTTCATTCACGAGTAAGCTGAGTGTATTTCGATTTATTTAAAACACAATACCACCCTGCCTTACTACAAACCACACAACGTAATTGATGAGTATTTCCTGGATACGGTCCAATAATATGAGCTGTGTGGCCTGGCAGGCGGTTATAATTGTTATTAGTAATATATTATAATATATAGGCCAGTGAGACCTTTCAGTATAGCATAACGAAACATAGCAAAAAACCATTCAATACAATGCTTAGAAATCAACAAATATATGGCATCATTGTTACTATCTCGTAAGACTTATGTGTCACTGAGGTACATCTACTTTCAATACTAGTCTATAGATCACAATGAAAAGGTCAAACATGTATCTTTCATCTCGTTCTTTAAGCTACGGAATATTATGACACTGCCACTTACTTATTATCGTTCCTACGCTTTCATGTGACCTTAGAAACTTTTACTAGACTAGTTATAGACTTTATTATTCAACTGGAAATTTTTATTTCAGTCACGATGACTGCAAAAACAGCGATCAACACTTTGGCAAGCATGTTTTACATATAGCTCCACTCATTGTTTGCTAATTGCCATTTTTTCGTATCGGTTTGGCATTCGAGGTTTATTTATAAATAAATGGAATAGTATTTTAAATGTTACAGCGCATGTTTCTTTTTTTTACTTCCTATTCTGATTTATTTATTTAGTAAATTGTAGGTCAACAGCTGCTGGCCGGATTGTTTTCTCTTCAAAATGTTTAACCTCTTCGCTGCCAGTAGTATCAAATAAACCGATTTTTTTATTAACCGTGTAGTAGATTATACCCGAGCTCTAACTCATCATACAAATAATAATGTGTTGTATAATTTGTACAGTATCACTTCTAAGCTTTGAAATTATTATCAAGAATAGTTTTATCTAACGTATATAAAAAGTCTCGAAAGTAGCAACATTCAGATTTAATAAAATAATTAAACATTAAAACTTAATAGCCATGATTTCTCAGTAGATAATATTATATTTTAAATCAGCGGGTGGCTCCTATCATTTATTTTAATTGAAATTATTTCTTCTCCCTCGTCAAAATTTATCATTAATGTTAGCGATGAGTTCTATCTTCTCTCCTCTCTCCACGTCACCTGTAAACTACCCGCTGTCACTTAATTTTATAAGACGTTAAGTGAGGGATGAGAATCAATATGGTGTAAATATGAGGACGCATTTCACGAAACTTACACAGCAAGTGGAATAAAACGACGTTAAATTATATTTTATAATACACTATTATGAAATTAAGTCGGTATATAATTACTAATTGTAGAGCTGAATATATAATAATTTTAAATATGAATTTCTTATTCTTTCTCAGAATTAAAACTTGAATCTAGTCGTCACCATCAAGGTGATTGAATATCAAATCTCTCAATTTGAAAATTAAATTAACCACGACAGTGAAAACGATAAATTTAATAGCATCTTAATATATTATATATTTTCCGGACGTGTAACCGAGTGGTTAATTTCGTGCTCGTCTCTTGAATCTCAGTACGGATATTTTCGTAAATATATTTCTCAATCAATTTATGGATTTTGGTTCGAATATATTTTCAGTTTAGTAAAACCGATCCTGATCTTTATATGAAATTGTCAAATCAGTACAATTTTATTTTTAAGACTTATGTGTGAACTAACTACAATTCCCTGTTCTAACACCATCCGTGTATGTAGACATAACCTCGTTGAAAACAGCGAGGTTAAGCGACTGAATGAAGAACATTTTCATTTGAGGTAAGCTTCATTGGTTATCCATGTGCTCGACATTAGGAACGGACTTACGGACGGCTCTCTTCCAAAATGCGTTGAATGAACATCGTCGCATCACAGGAAAGGCATCAAGGATTTGATCATAGCAACGGTGCATTTTTTTTGGAAATGTCCGTATTTAATTTGCAGTATCTATACCGACCCATGTGACTTGCACTTTGAAATCGTTCTAACTAATTCTTTTGTAACCTTTATATTAAATTCGGATATGCAGCGGCCTTCTGTTTGGACAATTATTTATTGTTTTACCTTGATTTAAAGTGCACGCTACAAATTGATTCTGCAATAAAATTAAATAATCACCGCCTGCCTCTTGAAGGCTATACATTTTAAGTATGCTAATGATGAATAATAATGTTGCCATTTTTTTTTTGATTTGGCATTAACTATAAAGAAGTTTAGACAGAAATTTAAGACCAACTGTCGACGTCGTTGCCTTTACTTACAATTTTTATTATCAATCGAGATCGGCCCGAGGAGAAAAGACACCGTGGGCTGAGTACTCAATTGTTGTATCAGAGATTTTGTAAATTTTCACTAGAGCACTATTAAGTTTTGTAACTAGGTCGGCGTCTGTGGCGCAGTTGGTTTCGTCGCTGGCTACGGTTACGGATGTCTCGGGTTCAATTCCCGGTGCGGACGGTTTTCATAGATTGATCTTGCAATCGATTTATGGATTTCTGTTCGTAGTCTGAGTCCTCCCTCCCACCAATCCCATCCTCACGGGGCGTAACGAGAGCGATTAGCTAACCACTAGTCCTGTCATAGCCCTATCCTTCTATCCCTACTCTCTTCGAAAAAGAAAAGAGAGGTTGAGCAACTGAGTGACAAGCAGTTCTCGTAGAAAAAATTCTGTCAAGATACCTCCATTAGGAGACCATATGCTCCACATTGGGAGCGGACATGAAAAAAAAACTTTGTAATTTTATGAGATTACATTCTTGTAAATTCTAATTTTAATGTCATTTTTGTTCTATCAGCAATTTCCACATAATAGAACAGAATATGGAAATTGTTGATTGAACAAAAATTACTTTAAAATTAGAGTTTACAAGAATGTATGCTCATAAAACTACCAAGTTCCAAAACTTACTAAGTACTTGGCCCACGACATCACAAGCCTAATATTAAATTGAAAGAAACTTTAAAAAATACGGAACTTGAATCCAGACCCATCTAATTGCTATGGTAACACCTTACCACAGGGACCGAAATACAAATATTTCTATATTATTATTGCACCAAAGATATATATTCAATATTATACTGTCGACCTCTGTAGCTTAAGGTTAAGTGAGAGCTCCGCTTGTCGATCAGGCAGTCGCTATCAAAATGATTTTATTCGATTTTAAAGTAAATAACATAAATACAAGTTACATCATAGGTATGGGTGTTTTTAAGTCTCATCAGTTGAGTGAAACCAGTTCAGTTTTTTTTTAAATAAAATACGTAGATTATTTATTTAGAAAAATAAAACACTGTTTGCTATGTAGTTTGTACTTCCGCATTTCTCATAACGACCAGGATCGGTCCGATCATCGCGAGTATTATCAACTGATAAAATAAAATAACAGGTTTATTTATATAAAATTGAGTGTAACTAATTATCAGTAATTTAAAATAATTGGATCAAGAAATATAACAAGAATTTACATATAATCATACATTATGTAAACATAAATGAAATTGTCTACAATTTAAATGTGAAGCATCTGTTCATTAAAATTTATTGAATGAACAAATAATGTTTTCTTCATCGCTGTTATTATATCCGTTTCATTAAATATGAATATTTCAAAACCCTTTTATTGTCTTACAAAACATGTTGTTTTTTATTTTTTTAAATATGATGCGTTTCGAACTAAGAATTAAAAGTTATGAACATCTTATGTGGAATATATACGTTATTTTTTTTTTTTGTATTCCTCGAAAACAATACTATACTCAATATTTAACTGTGCTCGAAATTCTTTCATATGTGATTTCTGATTCCATTACGCATCACTTTCTGATCATTTCGTTCATTATAAGAACATCGCGTGTCTCTTTACATTACACGAACACACATTCAATAATCAATTTGAAATTACCTCAGGTTTATATTCCGCTCTCTGTCCGGTAGACGAATCCATAAAGTGACGTAATATTACGCCTACAACCGGACACTGTAAACATTGTCTAACACCTTGGTATAAACGTCATCATCACACAAATGTCAAAAGTAATTTATACACTCGGTTGTAAATGTTGAAATCAAATATGTTGCTCAAGTTTGCTGCGTATCCCCAATGGTATCAGCTCCGCTTAACGATCGGAAAGTTGTGGATTCAAATCATGAAAACGTCTGACGCCCATATCCGTCCAATCAGCCCACTCCACTCTTCAGTCCCCCGCATTGAAGTCTTGTGACACCGTCCATTCAGCGAAGTCATGGTCTTCTCTCAGGAGTAGAAAATGTTCATCATATATTGATTGTTTCCCAATTAAAAATTGTTAATCTAGGGCTGTGTAACGTTTGTGATGTCCTCTCAACTCGAATTTATCTCATATGATTTGAAATTCTAAATATCTGTCGCATTGGTAATTTGACATACATAATTTATATGTTTATTTCATATAATATAATATAAAATATGTGACTACGGGTAAATTTAATGGATTAATTAATTAAAAATTATTAGAAATCATCAGGGCTCTCTTATAGGCAGGTGTCAAATTCGCGGCGCCAAAGAGCGATAAATGAATATATCAACGATTTGCAATAAAGGGAGATTTATTGAAAAAATCGTACTTTAATATTTTACCAGAAAATCAATTACGCAAAATACACATTACTGCAAGTCTTCATTGGCTATTTGGCTTGATATTGTACTCTTAATATGATTCATGCTTGAAAATTTATGTGTTTCTAGGAAAGGATTCTAGTACTATTTACACATTCCTATTTGATAAAGTCTCCATGTGGCGACCTGTGTCTACGTGAATTTGCCAGGGCCGTTTTATGTCTCACGCCTGACGCAATAACTGATAAAGTAACCATTATATTTTCATTCTCTGTAACAGCGTGAGTAATCTGCGTATTTTCTAAATCCGGAAACACTTTGTTTTATTATTACCCCTTTATTATTTTCATAGACATTATCAATTTTGTTTTAAAAATGTTAAGCAGAACGGCGAAGCCAAATGATAATCGATTAAAAATGAGTTCGCCTTTTTAGCAACGCCATCGGCCCTGTATCTACAATACACGATCTTTTAGAACTTATAATGTGAATCACATCGCCTTATGATAGTCCAAAGGACGTAAGCTAAAATTTGCATCACTTCAGTTGCAGTTCAGAAAACGAAAATATATTGATTTATAGATTTTTAACCAGGGACCCGAACCGTTACGTTTTTCGTTGGGTTTTCAGTTTCCGGTTCAGCTCGTATTTAAATTACTTTTAAGGCGTTAACTGTCAATTTGGCGGAAAAGAACTATATTTTAAAAATAAAACACAATTTGTTTGTACTACTTCCACATAATGATCGGGGCCGGTTTCGCTCATCGCGAGCATTATCAACTGATAAAAATAAAATTTGTTAAATTAAAATTTTTGGATACAATTTATTTAATCAAATCTGGCTTTTATCAACGAAAATTTTTCTCCGAAAAATCGAAAAAAAACAGAAAATTCGGTTCGGTTCAACTGAAAAATTCTCATCCTCTTCATCGCCCATCCACAAAAAATCTAACTTGTTATTTAGCAATACAGATCATTATTGATTCATCAGCACTGGAAAACTATAACGTAAATAGTTAGTTTGTGTGGCAAAATAAAATATCATATTAAAATGACATAATCGAATGTTCCTTTATCGTTGATTTCGAACGATTGGTGGATGAACGGAACAAAAACATATGAAACGAAACGTTGTACCATTGTTTTTTTTTTACATGCAACTATTGACAAGATGAAATGACATTCTTAGTAATGCAGTCCTAAATGTTCCTAACGCTCTTCCACCGTCGATATATTTTGTTTACAATAAATTAATATTGATAACAATTGAGTTATTTACATATGCACAATATTAGCTCTCGATGATATTACAAAAACTAAGATTATGATTGCGATGCGTCATCAATGAGTAAATATCAAAATAAAATATGAAAAAAAAAAAAATTATTTCATCCTTTCTTTATCTCTTCCTATTTTTAAATTAAATATCGACAGTGTTTCGACCAATTGATGTAACATGTAACCCTCAAAATTGAAATTGTTCAGGAGAGAGGGAAAAATGTTTTTATCGAAAACTTGACATGGTGAGCTGCGTCATGAATCATTAAATGCACTTCTGTAAATTCTCTGTTTGCAGATGCAAGACGATACGTAGGGAGTGTCGATATAATTGTGGCTTACATCAAGTGGCCGGGTCAGAATTTTTAAACCTAAAACCAATGTAGAATGATGTTTCCATTCCAAAAAGTGGTCAATTTATTTTTCTAATTTACACCATTTGGCCGCCTTTAAAATGAAATCCAATCATTAACTCATTTTCGTATTTTTTGAGGGTTACATCAATTGGCCAAAACACTATCGATATTATTCAATTTAATGATATTTTATACTTCATAAATAATATATATTAAATAAAGTTCTTCCCACAAAATACTTACAATTTTTTATAACGGATAATATATTCCGCAACATTGTTTGCTTTTTCTTTTAGAATGATTAAAAATTATTTATAGCTATTTTTCTAAAATACGATATATTTGATTTAAATGACGCCGATAAAACATTTATTCGTTTTATTATATAAATAGTCAATGGTTAATTACCCGTCATTTGAAATGTGTTAAATGATTGCCAAAATAAAGTAATAAGTTATTTAAATATTTTCGATAGGTTAATTACGCTTTTTTTTAATGTGACACTTGACATTGAATTGAATAAACATAACAACTGAATGGTGACATTTATTGATATAATCGTAAGTAAATCTTTTTTAACGTTAATTCTACCAATAATAGCTACCGGTCTTGATCTACTTTTGCATTCTAATAATACTTATATATAATGTTTCGTGCACCAATTATACCATTACAATAATTATACGCGGCAAGATAAATTGCTATAAAATTTTACTCCAATAGGGTTGCCAAAAGTCCATTCCGAAACTTTCTGTAAAAAGAGTATAGACACGAAATTTAACTACAACATTTTTATGTCGTAAAATCAATTCATGAAGCCATAAATAATGCAAACTGTGCGGCGTATATTGCTGAAGGGATTCTGAAGTCTCGACTTTTTCAAGTCGAAGCACAATATTATTTCCCGGGAATCGACAATATTGATAAATATTCGATTGAATTAAAGAGAGAAATAAATCTTGGGACATATAAATACATAAATTCGTGCTAAAAATACAATACAATATATTACAATTTTAATGTGCTCGTTGATCGGTAGATATCAAATAACTTCCTTCTTATTTATACATGTTTGATATTCTGTACATGAGTTTTTTTCATACTTACGTTTACCGCCCGCTTGTAAGTATATACAATGGGCATGGGTGGTGAATTTTAATGGTATTCAGCAAATAAAATTTTTGAGATATTACATTGATTTTAAATCAGAAAATATCTTTGGAAAATCAGAAATCAGCTCACTCAGTCAAAACCGTTGACAATTTCGTCACAGTAAAAGATTCGATTAAAAAAGAGAACTTGTTTTCTTTAAAAGACATGACAACCTGAGCTCTGACAACCCTAACCTTACAGATTTGTGTTCCTAATACTATGAACCCGTAATAATTATGTTGTAACGATAATAAGTATAGTTAAGTGTCTATAACTTAAGTCATGCGAAACAAAATAGATTTAAATTATATGCAGCCATTCTTTCGTGCCATTAAGGTTATTAAATTAAATATTCGAATTGGTTGCCTAAGTTTTACTGTTAAATCTAGGTTGTTGCATCTCGTCCATGAGGATGGTTTTTGCATTTAAAAACAGAAATATTTATTAGAAAACACTGTTTACTATAAATATATTAAAATAAATTTTAACTAATTCATCTCTCGATCATGTATTCTCCATAAGTGGAGTTTGTGGTATTTTTCAGTGACAACCCTTGTCGAATTTACTCCACCCTTTTAGTGGATCCATTATATCAATAACTGACATAAGATTTGCTGCTCAATATCAACACATAAATTTAATGAGCTTTTAATGAGACGAAAATTAAAACAAAAAAACTTCTGGAAGCCTCTCTCCTTTGAGAGCATATTATTGAATTAGTAACGTCATTGAGTAGGCGTTTTTAAGATGATTTGCTGAAACTCCGTTAAGAGAGAGCGGTTGATCACAAGGAATTGCAATAATTTACAAGGCCGCGTTGTTATCATTTGATCAAAGCTCTATTTTGAATTTTTGTTCCACCACGAATCTCACGACTGCCTTCTATAACGCATAAACGAGTCGATTCAGGCTCACGGTACTTCGCCCATGGCCAATAAGAAATCTTCGTTACTTATGAAGTTATGTGTAATCGAGATTCTACGTATGGCGTAGCATCTTAGAAAAAGAACAGGCAGGGTTTCAAACATCGCATATAACCTTGCCGTGGACAAATATTGGAAATTAAAATAATATATTTATGGAATTAGTATAAAAATTTACATTATATTGTTGGTGATTTAATAAATTTCTTGACTTACAGCAATCGACCTTCACAGCCGGCAAATTTGTGAGCGTCGTGGAAGTGGACGCTCCCTCAACGAAAATCTACCGGTTCCATGGTGCCGTCGTCCATCCTAACGGAAGACGGGTGCCTCTATCGTCTGACAACCTGCTGCTGAGAGAATGCAGAGTCAAAAATACCGATTATGTGGAGGGTATCGTCGTATACGCAGGTCAGTACCAATAAATCCAAACAAGATAGAAAGTTATGTAGAAGGTAATCATTTATAATAATTTTGATATATTTGAGAATATAAATTACGCAAAATTCGACTTTAACATTTTTTTTATCAGAAGCTTAACGCCACTTTATATTTTTTCATTAATGTTATTTCATTTGTTATTTTGTCACAAGTACCCTTTTGCTTTTGCGGCGAAGATATCACGAATTCACTTCACAGTCTGCACTATTATATGGAATATTGTCAAATATATAATAAAATGCCAGAGAGATTTTAATATTAAATAGCTAATTAATATGCATGTTAATTAAACACATTTCGGCGAATGATGCCAAAATAATAAAACCCATTACTTTCTAAAAAAATGTCTAAACGAGGATGATTTACTAGGCGCGAAAGCAATAATTTACTCGGTTATTTAATTCATATTTTTTTTCACTGCCGGTGAAAGTTTTTAAAGACGAAATGAACGCGCGGAAATTTGCATTTTCCGAACGAGTGAATCTCTATTATATTAATTTCGTTGTATAGTAATGCAATGTTGCACTTTTGTTATGGCAACATTTCTTATATCCGGTTTATGATTGCGTTTTCGCACCAATCCGATTTTTTTTTGTTCTTATACCAGAACAATCCATCGAAATATATAAATTAATGTTATTTTTATTACCTATCACGTCGTTAACCGTTTGATAATGCTTATTCTACGGATCTTAAAAAGTATTTGGAACCTTTTAATATCAGGGCATTTTGTATGAAACTTGCTGCCTAAAATTGTATCAATATGATTTATATTTATAGTGCTCACTTTTAAGGTGTTAACTGTCAATTCTTGGTGGAAAGACATTATATTTTAAAAAATAAAACACAATTCATTTGTACTACTTCCAAATATTTATAATGATCAGAACCGGTTTCGCTCATCACGAGCATTATCAACTGATCTATGTCGTATATATTATGTCAATGTATATAGGTATTAATTATTAAAAAAATGATCTGGATAATACAATAAAATAGTTTTGGAATCGTTTATCTAATTAAGTTACGGCAAAACCACTTATCAGAATATTTACCATTGTTCAGGAGAAGCAAAAAACGTCATTTAGCTTAAAGAAGCAAGATTGCCAGTTTCCATAAAACAAGGGATGAAGTCATTACTTATATTACCATCACTTAATGGAATATAACATAATGGAAAGAGAAAAACTAATAAGTGTTTTGAAATATTAAAATTAGATGCTTCTTATTGGTTCCCCATTTACATATTTTTGCCAGGTGATGTAGAATATTGTTTTTCGTACAATGGCATTCAAAACACAATTTCACATTTTTTTCTGATAAGTGATTTTGCCATGGAAGCAACGATATACATATTTACCTGAATTGAGATTTATTGACTTTATCAAAAACAATATTTGCATAAACGTGAGTTTTTCTGTTTGTCAGGGCCACTGATTAAAACCTTTGTTTAAAGCTGTTTTAAAACCTACCCACCAAACGCTTCCTTGCATTCTGACTCCAATTTTTACAACTTAAAAAAACCGTCTTAAATCTTTTTACTCGGCTCACATATTTTAATGCACTAATTTTGTAATGTTCCTACAGTAACATCACCCTCCTGTTTTCGTTAATTTACTTTAATGACACCATGCTTCTGAAACATTGTAATGAAATAAAAATTAATCAATGGCTGCAAAATTTTTTATTCCATGTCATCAGAATTGTTGTTAGCGATCATTCTAGATCTATATGTCATTTTATTGTAACAAAATTAACAATTAAGTCGTGCTCATTTTCAGGTCACGAAACGAAGGCCATGCTGAACAACGGCGGCCCGCGGTACAAGCGGTCTCGTCTCGAGCGTCAGATGAACACCGATGTAATCTGGTGCGTCCTGATGCTGCTGGTCCTGTGCTGCATCGGAGCCGTCGGCTGTACCCTCTGGCTTAACAAATATGCTCCGGTCACTCCGAGCGGAAAGACACTTGGGCTTGGAATGAACCACGGACCTACGAGACCTCTGCCGCCTTATATACCTTATGCTTGGGAGCCGTCTTACGAAGGATTGCTTAGTTTTTGGACGTACATCATTATTCTGCAGGTAATTATTTTTATTATGTGAGCATTCCTTCAAATCTTCAGTTTTTTCAACAAATCAGCTCAGATGGTGAGCATTTTCATATGATGTTGAAAGAGTGACGGTTCCATAAACTACTGTCGAAAGTGTAGGTCATCATTGTCATTTATTGAACAAAATCTCTCCTGATCAAATAATAGAATTCTAGTACTAGATACTGTGTTATATTCTGATCAAAAATCATTTGCCTCTAAGTAGTAATTTTTTTGTATTGGCATTGGTAACAATATGTTAAAAATATTGATATGGTGAGAGCGGTAGTTAGTTGACAATGTACTTGTTCAACCTGCAATTTTTGAAGGGCAGACAGAACGTGGTGATGGCTTGCAATTTCCTTGACAACTGCATTATTATTTTATTAATTGAAATGCTTTGAAGTGGTGTGCTGAGCTAGAGGATGACCGGTTTCGATAGATACAAGTAGAGAGAGTTGTTAGAGGCAGCCAGGATCCACCCCTAGTTATCGCTCGTCTTTTGTAGATCAATCAATTAAAATACCGATAATTGGGATATTAGATTGAAACAAATGTCAATATTTCTATTAGCAGTAATGCAATTTTCAATTAATCTTAGCTTACTGAAACCTTTTGTTTATTTTCAGGTGATGATACCTCTATCATTGTATGTGACGATAGAAATGACAAAAATAGTTCAAATTTACCACATACACAATAATGTAGACCTGTACGACCCCACCACCGACAAAAGAATTGAATGCCGGGCTCTCAACATCACAGAAGAGCTCGGACAGATCGAGTATATATTCAGCGACAAGACTGGCACCCTCACCGAGAACAAAATGGTCTTCAGGAGATGCGCTATCGGAGGGGTGGACTACAATCACAATTCTCCGGAGAGATCGCACCCGATGGGATCTCCTGTCAGCACTCCGGAACCTGTGACTCCGATCATTGCCAATGCGCAACTCTTGGAGGAACTCTCTTCGAATAACTTCACCGATGGAACTCACGCCCAACGAGTCAGAGAATTCCTTTTAGTGTTAGCTCTCTGCAATACAGTTGTTGTCAGTCGAACACCGCATCACGACACCATGAATGCCAGCGGCATTGTCGAAACACCTAGTGCGGGACGCACGCCTAAATTCATTGCCAACGGCACTAGAATCAAAACTAAACAACCGCCTATGACGACTGAAAAATATTCTCGACTCACCGAATCGAGATCCGTGACGCCCTCTCCTCCCGCTTCGACTTTACCGTCTCCTCGTCCGCAGACAGGATTGCCTCCGATTCCGTCGTCTCCTCCAGATAGACCGAGGTTTCTTCAAATCCCTCAAATATTCAATCGAGATAAGAGTGCAGAAAACGGTAAGGGCTCCCTGAACTCTTCGACTATATCAGAATTGACCCCGACGGTTGTCAAGCCGATCTTTGAAGCCGAAAGTCCCGACGAACTCGCCTTAGTGGAAGCGGCCCTAGCTTACGGATGTCGCTTAGAAAAACGAAATCCTAGAGAAGCTGTTATCAGTATAAACGGAGAATTTCTTGCAATTCCTGTATTGAATGTTCTTCCATTTGACTCCACACGAAAATGTATGTCAGTTGTAGTGAGGCTTCCGAATTCACCTCTTGTTACTATATATTGCAAAGGTGCTGATACCACTCTATTGGAAGTGTTGGTTCCGTCGCCGGAAGGGTCAGCCGAAAGGGCTGCTCTTATGAGAACGCAACAGCAGATAGATGCATACGGCCGTCAAGGCTTACGAACTCTCGTAGTCGCTAAGCGCACAGTTACAATCGAATATTATGAAAATTGGGCAGAAGAACTTAAAAGTGCCGAGCTGGCGTTAGATAACAGAGAGAGAAAAATCCGCGAATGTTACGGCAGCCTGGAGAGTCAATTTGTACTCTTGGGTGCCACGGGTATTGAGGACAGGCTCCAGGAAGGGGTCCCGCATACCATTGCCGCATTATTAGAAGCCGGAATCGTTATTTGGGTATTGACTGGGGATAAACCTGAGACGGCCATCAACGTGGCATACTCTGCTAAACTTTTCCCGCCGCAAGTAGAATTACTCAAACTCATGGCTCGGAGTAAGGACCAAGCTGAATCAACGATCAGGTGAGCAAATAAATTATAAATGTAGTTTTTTCAAGCTCCCAATGTAGATCATTATAATTGATCTTGAGAGATCTTATTAAATGAAAACTCGATGCAAGTCTGTCGCTCTGTCTCTCAGGAAGCATGAAGTTAGGGAAAAGACTAGTAATTTGAAAAATAACATTATGTGTTTAAATATTCTTTTCTAATTGTTTTTATATACTAAGGAATATTTTTTAATTGAATTGCCGTTCTGTACTAATTGCACTTCTTTCATTTACAGATGTTACCTTGACAATATGGACAATATCGAAATAACAGAAGACGGTAACGGAATAGTAGACAGCCCGCTCCCTTCTAGATCCATCAAAGGGAGAGCTCTCGTAGTTGATGGAAAGACTCTTACCTTCATTCTCGATAAACGATCTAACCTTACGAGACCATTCTTAGAACTTACGAGGCGCTGCATATCAGTGTTATGCTGTAGAGCTACACCGCTTCAGAAAGCGTACATTGTCAAGGTAAAGACTAATTATTGTTGATTAACCTCATTACCTCATTAGACAACCATGTTTTCTTAAACATACTTCACTGGATGTTTGAAATTCTATGGAAAATAATTTTGTTTTTTTCCTGTTTAGGTTGTAAAAGAAGAAATGGGAGTTACAACATTGGCAATTGGAGATGGCGCCAATGATGTTTCAATGATACAAACTGCTGATGTAGGAATCGGTAATTACAGTCTTTTCTTTTTAAATGACGCACAGTAAAGAATAATGAGCTATATATTAAATCTTTACAAAAATTATAGGAGTTTTTTTCCTAATGAAATTTTATTGGGCTCTCAGTTTTCTTGCTAATTTATTGCTAGAGTTAGTACAGCCTGAGCAAAGACTCTCTATATCCATATTAACCCCTTAATGCAGAGCGTCATCTATCAGCGCACTTTGATATGAAAATCAATAACTTAAGTTGTTGATGTGTACTAATTAGCACTGTAGTATAATTGATTTTTATAAGATATGTAAAAGTTTATATCAATATATCGGTTCTGTTAAGCATTTCAGCACAGTCTAGGTCAGTGGCCACTTCTATAGTAATAAATATTGAGATTAAAAAAATGAGTAATATAAAATAAATATGACATTTGTTTATTCGTATTTCGTACGAATGCTGCTCGAAAACGTTATTGTAATGCATGAATATTTTTAATAAAATAGGGATCGTTTTTTTAGGTAAAAATTAATCAGGATCAGTATGGAAACCCCATTGGGTTGATTTGTGCTGCAGTGCATTAAGTAATTCGGTCTGTTGCACGATAACCAACGCTGTTCATCTTGCAATCGAGTAATTATCATTGACAACAGATTTTCCAAATACATAAAGTGTAACAGTGATTATCTTCTGATTTTTTTTATAAATATAGAAGCATCTGTATATTATGTTATTCTTTATTTTTCTAATTTTGAAAAGAAATTATAAACAAACATTCAGAAGGATGAAAGTATAAAAATCTAATGACTAAAAGATTTTTAGACATATTTGAAAAACAAACCTGCAGGACTCTATAATATTAATATTAAATATAACATTGGTAAACGACAGGATTGTAAAAATATAGTACATATTTTTAAAGAAATTGCATAAAAAAAATTCTTTGTCGTTATGGTTTATGGTTTAAAAAATTTAAGTAGTTAATGAGTCCCTTAAATGCATCGACTTAATAAGTTAAATCACGATTGAAAAAACTGGTGCGGCCATGAGACTTTTCCAAAAGACCACTGATGTTCATTATGCGGCCACCGAGAAATTTTCTGTGAGAACTACTGGTCTAGGCGTGCCGATAGATTGGACCCTTACTGACTTTCAAGAGTAACTCAATATATGTCTGATTGCTTTTATCTTATTCCCCGGCATTTATTATTGTATTTAATGTAATTTATTGTCATATTTTTGTTCATGTATGCCATTTTTATTTTGTTCAGGTATATCTGGTATGGAGGGAATGCAAGCTGTGATGGCGTCAGACTTTGCCATCTCTAGGTTCAAATATTTAGAAAGATTCCTTTTGGTTCATGGGCATTGGTGCTACAATCGACTTGCCAGAATGATCCTTTACTTTTTCTATAAAAATGCCGTAAGTTGACAAATTATTATTTTTACTTCAGCAAAAATCATATTGTCAAAGTAATTCTTTGGTTAATCATTTGATTCATTCTGTTTTCATTTTTTCCACTTCATTAAATATATCAGTTTGCATTATTCATCGACTTAAAACAAACTTTTAATTAATTTCATGTTTGTAATTGTCGAAACATTCAATTTTTAGTGATAATTAAAATATTGTTTTTTTTACAATGTGCACTCCCAATGTGAATCATAATTATCGTGTCCTCATGGAGACATCTCAACAGAAGTTGTTTCACGAGAATTGCTTGTTATTCAGTCACTCAAACTCCCGTTGTTCAGAGAGATTAAGGATATAAGAATAAGGGCTAGGACTATATCAGTACTTAACTAATCTCTCTCGTTACCCTGTTTTTTTAATATGAGAGGGTTGGGAGAAAATTTAAACATCAAAGAAGTCCATGCCTTCAAACACAAATCCATAAATCGATTGAAAAATCCTTCGGTTGAAATTTTCCAGTAGTACTTCATAAACTCCTCATTGAGAGCAGATATGGTCTTAAATACTATATTGATTTTGAAACATTTACCGTTCAAAATTCAATGAAGCACATCTGGTAGAATAAATTAAACAAATTATTATTTTATAACACTTCAGGAGCAATACTAAATTTTAAATAACAATTGGCATTGCGCTGTAATTATTGTGCTGTCGAGAGATTTTATTGTTTTTGTTATTGATGATTGCTCTTTACATTATTTTCAGACATTCGTGTTCCTTGTTTTTTGGTTTCAACTGTTCTGCGGGTGGTCAGCTTGCGTAATGGTCGATCAAATGTTCCTCATGTTGTATAATTTATTCTTCACCTCCTTGCCGCCTCTTGCCATCGGTAAGTAAACTCATCATAGTAATACCAACACAGCCTTTATCAGAGACTGAATATTGTAATTTTTGGCTTAGGAAAATAATGACATAATTTTTCTCCATATATATTATTTGTAGACAATTCATTCACTGAACATCCTCATCGCATCAGTATTTTAATATTGGACACTATGAATTAATTAAGGAAGTAAAGTGGAAAAATATATAAATTTAATCCAAAAAAAATACAGTTCAATATTAAACTCAGTCGGCCTCATAGCAGATGCTGTAAAAGGTGACAGTCGAGTTTGACTATCAAATGTCTACGAGTTCATAGAACTATCTTTTTTTGCCTCGTTCATAAGGAAATGCTAAGGCTCTTGTAATAATCAAATTTACCCACTAAAATACAAATGGAACTTTTTTACGAGTGTTGCCAATTGGTGCATGAAATGACATTTTGGCCGCAATTTTTGTTTTTATCTGTTCAACCGTATCATGCCACTGGCCACAATATATTTAAAAAAGTTTTTTTGATGGTGTTGGATGATATAAAATATAAGCGACAGCGCCAAATCAATGTTTAGAAAAGAAATTAATATACATTCCCCTCCACTTTTCGCACTTGACTTTGCACCCCTCACACCGAATCTGCAGTGTGTTTTGAGTTGCCCATCGAAGTGTATGCATTGCATGAGACACCGTGTATTTTGCTATTACTGCATAATTTCAAGATAATTTATAATGAGTTTGTTTCGATGTAGGTGGATTTTTATTTTCTGGTCTTCCATTATTTTATGCATGGAATGCATCGATTTACGTGACATTTTGCGAAATCTATCTACCACATAAATCGTGGAGTGAGTATCTGTAATATATAAGATGTAGTAGGAAACATATAAATTTATATATGTATTATAGAAATATCAAATTGTATTTGCACCAATTTTGTTAATGTAATATTTGTATACATTGTTTTCCAGGAGTGTATGACCGAGCAGCTCCCGAAGCCTTACTGCTAGAACGTCCTGGACTGTATGCGGCTTCTAGACTCGGCGCTGCCTACCGCCCTCGCTCTTACTGGCTTGCCATGGCTGATGCTCTGTATCAGAGCATTGTGCTCTTCTTTACAGCATTGCACACCTTTTGGGGGAGCAGTGTCGACCTCTGGCTTTTTGGGATCACCATATCCAGTTCTTGTATTTTTGTTATGCTGCTTCATGTTGCTATTGAAACCAGAAGTTGGGTGAGTTGTAATTTATTTTACTCGTATCTATGTATGAGTTTTTGGACCATGTCCGCTCCTTATTTGGAGCATATGGTCACTGTGCCGCATGTCCAGGATTCCCTGTCACCCGCCAATCGCTTTGCATCCTCCGTCAGTTCCACCGATAACATCCTATAGATTGTACCAGATGATTGTCCAGGACGCCAGAATTCCAATGGTCCAAAAAAGATCAAGGGAACCAGGCAGTTCCAACATCTTTCTAAAGCGGCTGACGTGACAGGGTCAGATCCGTTCCCTGGAAGCAAACCGCCTTACCCCCAATATCCCATTCAAGAGTCTCAACCACATAGTGTTTGAATAAAAAGTGTGCTAGAATCATTTATCTTATTAAATTCATATGTTTTAATGTTTTTATTTTATTATTGCAAGTTTGCTCTTAGAGTGTAAATATGACTTTTTGGTCATGATGGCTCATTCCCTAAGACTAAACCAGTAAGGACTAAAGTTATCAGGAATTGAATACTCTTAATAAGTATATATGGATGATTATAAATCATCCAGTTTCAGTTCGAGTTCATTCTTGTACTCGAATGCCTGAAGATGCCGTCGTTAGTGTACTTAAATACATTGAAATTTACAAAATCTCAACAATTCAAATTTCATATTGAAATCCCATCAAGCACCCTCAGTCAATGTCTGAAATTAAATGACTATAAATTTAGTGATATGTTTATAACAAAGCCATAACCAGGACTATACTGTATCTTATGTGGAAAATTTTCCACTTTGTAACTATCTATCCTGGTATATCACGAGTGTGATAGATCAATCTTGTTTTATATTGATCTCTGTAACTATGTGGAATTTTTTGCAGTTATTCATTGATATTTTTCCTTTACAGACAATTCTTCATGTCCTGTCACTTCTGGGATCATTGGGTGCTTTTTATGGTTTCTCATTAATATATAATTCAATATGCGTGCAATGCATGGGCCTGCCGTCTAATTATTGGGTGATGCAGACCGCAATGGCCACGCCTGAATACTGGCTCATTGCGATACTAAGCGCAGTCATTGCACTCGCTCCAAGGTAAGAATTAAATTGTAACTATGGATGGATCATTTACATATTTGCACCTTCTATCAAATCCTTGAAAATGGTACATAAATGAATGTTCAACAACTGTTTTTTTAGGATTATTTATTCAATATCATTTTCTGACTAACTTGCGACCTTGAGGGATAATTTAGGATTGTGAAAATCTTAATAAACTCAGTTCATTATGTAGTATGATTAGTGTTAGTAAATAGATTATGCTGTCTTCTATCTTATCTTTTTTTCAGTTTGTCAACTCATGCTTACACGTTTCTCTAGATTTTTTTTAAAATCTTATTGTTTTGTTAATTTCAGACTGGTATGGCGGGCAGTGAGTGCTTCCCTGTGGCCAGGCCCTCTGGGTCGAGCGGTTCTGCAAAGAAGAAGAGCTCGGAGACTCGCTCGTCTTCCACTTGCTGCACATTATCATAATGCCTCGCATTCAACGCACATTTATAGGTTAGTTTATCCACACCTTGATTTAATCCTTTCAACACGTCTATGAAATGTTGCAGTCATCAATAACTGGTTTTCTCTAGAATAAATATATTCTATTGTAATAATAATTACTCTATTATAATAATAATCACTCTTCTGTTAGCTTGTTTTAAATGCTTATTGTCCTCTCCCAGTGTAGAACATCTCAACAGAACATGTTTTATGAGAAATGGTTGCAAATCAATAGCTCAACCTCTCATCAGAGAATGTAAAGAAAGAATGATGGAACAAGGATAATTAGTTAATTAGTTTGTCCCTTGTTCTACACCCTGATTTCATGATCATATGGTTGGGGAAATAAAAAATGTCTATGCATTTAGATGCAAATAATGAATAATCCACAAATCAATAGAAAATTCACGTTTGTTTGAATGTTTCCATTCCAAGATTTATATGAATGATCGAGTGGATGAAATCCCAACAGTGTTGGCACTTGGCTAGAGTGCTGTAAGGCTTGGCTTATGCAGACAAATGCATTTAAATGCCAAATCGACCTTATACTGACAGAATGCATAAAGTCAGTTTTTGATGGTTTTCTGTTTTATATGTCAAAATGTATGCAATTTTACACTGTATAGTGGAAAAACATATGAAGTCATCGGGTATAATGGCCTTCAAAGAAAAACATTATCGTCTATTTTTTGAGTTTAAATGAAGTTGACTGAAGCTAGTTAGTTTAAATACACAGGTACTCCATATTTAATTATTTTTTTTGATTGCATAGGTGTGCAAATACAAATAAGTGTCTTTATTTCTTTTAAATCTTTTGTTATTTGCTGCATAATCATTATTTTGTAGATGTCTAATTATATTTATTTAATTTCGTTTCAGACCAACTGATGACAATACTATTGGAAAAAATTCTACTACTTTAACAGCAATAGGATAAGAATAGTGAATAATGATATAGTTAAAAATATTTTTGTGAAGTTTTGAATGTAGCCGTTCGGAGCGGCCGGCGGACTCTCGGTGCTGCGTTGCCGGTAGAATAATTTGTAACAGTGAACGTCGACGCCTGTGATCGAAATCTAAAAGATATAGTGTGATAGTAATAATCATGGGGTTTCCTCGGAGTCAATCGGCGCGGAGGACTCGCGGCGGGTTCGTTCCGGTGTTTTCGGGGGGCCGTCCGTCGCAACATCGGGACTCGCCCGGAAATACGCCGAACGCGGCCATACCAAATATGCCGTGTGATTTACCTCGACCCAATTCAATTAGGCTGTGATCTCTGTCGTAGGCATATTAGTATTTTTTTACAAAGGAATATGATAAATTGTAATTGATTTACATGGGGGAGTTATTGTTTAGTGAGTAAGTCATAATTTTAAATTGTAGTTTGTACTTTGCTTATATTTACATACACGTGCCGTAAATGCGGTCTTACCTTTCAAACTTTGGTGAATATCATCAATGTACCTACTACACCTCGTTGACTGCTTCGATGTCACCATAACATTTGATAATTTTAATAAGAGTCCTAAAAGTGTCAAATTGCCAGGTCCGCTTAGTGCTATACACTTGAGCCTCTTTTTACACAGGAAATACGTTCCATGCCAAAACAACCGTGAAAAAACCTTGTGTTAAAAAAGATTGAGTGAACATAGATAAATGAAAGACAGGTTCTATTACATTGGACCGTGCAAAAAGAATATTTCCTTTTGTTCTCCCAATCTCACTGAAAATCATCAAAAATATGTCAATTAAATAGCGGAATACTAAAAAATGTTTCTTAGTCGATGGCTCAATTCTTTTACTTCTCTTTAAAAACAAAAGAATATTTACTTCCCCAGCTTTATTTATCAATTTAGAGTTCTATATGATTTCCTTGTTTTAAAAAAATGCAGATTTCGTACAGTCTCTATGAACCCATTTTAATGCATTATTAACCGGAGAATTAGTATAACTAGACAGAAAAGAAAAATTTTCCTTTATAATAATCACCACACTCAAAATTTATAATTTTGAAATATAACAAAATAGTAAAGAATGAGGATTTGACAACTGCTATTATTTTGTCTGTATAATATAAATCGATGAAATAACTTATGACAATAAATAATTGTTACAACTTTTGTTGTGCCAATAACTACCAGTCTGCCGCATAAAAACATGAGTATTGTGAAATTTGCAGTGTACAATGCTGCATTAGAATGTTTTTAAATTATAACCTTGCGCCATTTTATAATGAATATCAATTTTTTTATAAAGCTACTACTGAAGCATTCTTTCCAGGTGTCATTCAAAACGAAATTACTCTTTGGAATTAAACTAAATCGCATGCAAAAAATGTGGTTACATTTAAACTGATTTGAATATTTTGTTCATTAAAAATTCTTTATTTTTAATAAAATTACTTTACTTACAAAATTTCAATTGACTGATCGCTTTCCTATTAACGCTGAATTTCAAATAATCTTATTTATTCCAAATGAAGTGTCTTTAATAAGCTTGTTAATAAAGATATAAAAACGTGCTTTCAATTTGATATTTCAAGTTGATTTTCAGTTGTGACAGACCCCTAAGTGTTCTGACCTAAGAAGACCGCAGTACTCGCTCATGTATGTATCTATATCAAACATTAAATTTGTAAATAACTCTTGACAGTCGGGACCAACGTTTTCGATCGAATCGATGAAAATTTAAAAAAATAAAGATATACCTATATTCTTAACGATTTAGTTGAAAGCATATTTTTTGGATTAAAATTTTATAAAACTTCGAAAAAGGAGACGCGAAAAAGAATTATTTACGATGTAATATTTAATAGAATGTAAACGCTAAAATTGAAGATACAAGACTGTTCATCAAGAGAAGATAGGTATTTTTCAATAAATAATTTATAATAGTTACATTTATAACATTATTTTTTTTGTAGTTTCTTATAATAAATAATTAATATCTTTTTAAATACATGCAATTCGGATACCAAATTAATTAACAGTGAACGAATATCTACTTATTACAATATTTTGAAATATCTCATCTCACATATTGGTAATAATGTAATTATTAATGTAATGTGACATTAGAAATCTTTTTTTTATTTATTTAATAATTGTCGTAATTAAGTTATCTGTTACCTTTATTTTGACGCGGCGCTGTGTGCACACACACGCCTGTCATTCTATACTACTTTTGTTCATATCCAAGGAGGAATCTAAGATTTAGATGTCAGTTGCATAGTATTGTTCTATGTTATAATGTTAATATGTTAATTAATTTCCTTTTAAAATTTTGACATGAAACTTCAACTTGAAATAAATTATATGCTTTCTCCCGCTGAATCACTCGTTGTCCAAATAAGCAGAGCTCGACAAATATAACCGCCCGCCTGTGGGTTTGTCATAAAGCTTCAATTTACTCTGAGACACGGCAGTTGTTATATTCTGTCGAGACCTGTGAATGTGCACCTTTTAAAAATACATTTTACTCATTCAAATGTACAACAATAATATACCATTGTCACACTCATTTCGTTAAAATTCTCAGTTTTTATGTTAACTAGTTTGGGGTCATAATTTATTATACTTTTTAATAAAACGAAATTGTGCATTTATCGTAAACTAAACATTGCCTGAAAATAGTCTTAAGGCGTTAACTGAATGTTCTATATTCTTTGTTTTGTATTTTTCATTACTTGTAAATTACCTCCTATTTGTTTGATAAATTAATTTGATTACTATGTTTTTTCATTCTTCTATTATATTTAAAGCATTCCTTAACTATTCAGATATGTCAGTGATGATAATTTCGACATTTCTCATTATTTACTTGTTTTTTTATTGCTTCTATTTTTCGCATTTAATAATTAACGTTATTTTATTGGCACTCTAATAACGGAAAATTTTATTTATTCTTCACTATTTCTTTACAGACTATATGTTTGCATCAGCCGGAATATCTGGGAGTACCCAGCACATTGAAATACTGTATTATATTTCTATCTCCATAATATATTGTTCAGTATAATACTAGAATCAGTTTATATTAATAAAATTTCACAGTGCTCATATCAACAGATATGTTCACTCTGAAGTCTTGTCATTTTATCAAAGAACAATAAATATTTTAGCTAAATTTTGTTAACCTTTTCCGCACAATCAAATTGTGACATGTGTAAGATTCTGTACATGTTCATATGCGCATTGCAATGGAAGGATTAATAATAGCTTCAGAAAATTCCACACATCTTTCACACAAGTATGTCAAATTACTATCAATATAAAACTCAATATTACCACAGAACAGTTTTAATCTCTTGCCATTTATACCCAATTGTTATAATCAAAACTGAATTTACTATTTTGACAACAGCCAAGTGTTCAATTCTTACTTCTCTTATTGTAATGTTTTTTTTGACTTCTTATTTCCATGTAAATAATTCAAACTCAAAATGGTGCAAATTTTAATTATTTTTCATTCGCAGATGTTGACTAAGGTTAATTCACTGATCAGTTAGTTGATAATTTCGCTATTTGATTATATAATGACTACAGTATAAAAAAATAATTCTCTATTCTATCAATACCAATATTTCTCTTTCATCAAAATAACGTAGTAGGAAGTTAAAGGTGCCAACTTGAAATAAAATGTAATAAATTAATCAGATGAGTTTAAATTCATTTGTTTAGTGGAATGAAAATTTTTGCAGTATTAAAAATGCTTTTTATATTATTTCAGTTATTGCTCAAAAGTGATCTGCAACTGAGATATATTTTGAAAGAGAGTTTATCCCTGGGATACTTTCAAAATAAAAAAATACTTCATATTTTAACGAGTTCCGACCCTCAAAAAGATGTACAGTTGAAGGTGTGAACAACCTATTAATTTACAGAAATAACTAAAATACACAAAGTGAATAAAACCGAATTCTATTCCCCTTTGAGTGTCAGATACTTTCATAATGTGTAAGCTTGCCAATAAAATTATTTGTTATCCATGTTCAACGCTTTAATTGACTAATCATTAATTATTACGCCGCAGTTGATGATATGTAAGTTGTGTGTCATTGGATACAATATATATTATGATGGAGGCCATTAGAATTTATATTTTCTTTTTAATAAAAAGTTGCCTAGTTGAATTAAAATTTATCTGAAGTTATTTAAGTGAGTGAAGTATAATAAATTAACTTGTTGAAAATGCTTTTGTTTTATTTCATTATTATCCCACGCCAAAGCCCATGACTGATTTTTTCTAACTATGCGTATACTGTGGTCTGAAACCAACAGTATACGCTATATTTTTTTCTGTGTTGATATTGGCTCTATATATTATGTGGGACATATATGGTCAAACTGCGGTATCTCCAGAATTCTCCGTCACCTTTCAATATAATTTATATATTACCTAACTACCGTATTATGCTGCAATTCTACAGGTCGCCTAAAGAGGCATGCAGAGTTGAACATGTATTCAAACTATGTTTTTAAAAACATTTTTATAATTAATTATATAGCATCTAATTAAGTCTTTTCTACTTCAACAAAAACAAAATCACCATTCTGCTATTGTCACTTTATCCTTTCGCCACGGTGGGTATATATTATAATGCCAAAACGAAATTAAGTCTCCGTTGCTTTGGGTGAATGCCCACCACTACATCGTTTGCTTTCAACTAAACAAGAGTGGACGTCCGTGGCACAGTTGGTAGCATCGTTGATCACGGTTAAGGATGTCTCGGGTTCAAATCCCGGTGTAGACGGTTTTCATAAATTGATCTTTCAATCGATTTATGAATTTCTGTTCGTAGTCTGAGTGTTTGTGATGTCTAAAAAATTCCCTCCTACCCATCGGATCCTCACGGGGCGTAGCGAGAGCGATTAGCTAACCACTAGTCCTGTCCTAGCTGTATGCTTCTTTCACTACTCTCTTCAAAAAAAGAGAGGTTGAGCAACTGAGTCACAAGCAGTTATAGAAAAATTCTGTTGAGATACCTCCATTAGGAGGCCATATGCACCACGTTGGGAGCGGACATGGATTAAAAAAAAATAAGAGCGAGTTATGTGTTGAGATTTTGAACTAGTTTTTACTTTGAAAAATAGTTCAAAATCTCAACTAATGATGACAAATTAGTCAAATAAAAGTATTTAATTTGGGATAAAATCTTCCCACAGGGAAAGAGTAAATGATTGATAAACCTCGAGCTATTGTTTTGCTATCCTTCTTAATATTTTCATAGAAAACACTAGTTACAACCGCACATATTGTTCGTTGATCTGTAGTTACTCGAGACTTTATTGCAGATTAAAACATGAACTAACTCACATTTTGTAGTCATCCAACTGTCAGGGGCTGCTTATGCATCAGTTGTGATGGATAATTATCCGCCCTGTTAAAGAAAAAATCGCGTTCTTAATTTCTCATTTATATGTAAAGAATTAGAATCGATATCTACATTATAAATAAAAATCTTAAGATACAGTTAGTCTGAAGAAGCGAAACACACATGACACTTAGTAACACAACTAATGGAATAACAAAGTTATCAATTAAAAATTTAAATTAAGTATATAAAAGAGGCTTGAGAAATTATTGATAAATAAAAAATTCAAGTTGGTAGAGGTTTTACTTTATAATAAAATGATAAACAGATTCCATGTACAGTATTGCATTTGAAAAATTTCAGTATAAGTGAATTATAGACAGTATTTTACATTTTATTATTAAACATTTTTAGACAAATGGAAGATCTTCAGTCAGATAAAAAATAATTTAACAGCGACATTTTGTATTGGTGAGAGTGATAATACAATCAAAAGATTTAATATCATTGTTAAATGTGCTAATATTATAAAGGTTTACAGTCCAATGATGAATATCTTAAAACATTTAACATAATTGTATAAAATTATGTATTCAGTGATGAAAGATTGAGCCTATTCAAGGATTATTATGTATTTGTAAAAAGAGTACAAATGTTACAGATTATTATTCAAATTCTGTCAAAAAGATCAACTTCGATTACTAAAATAATAGGATGTAGTTACCCAAGAATGTGAAACTTACTTTTTTTTCGTATTAGGCTTATAATCTATAGAATATCCAAAAAAAATTGTAGAAAGAGGCCAATATGTTTTGCAGGATTGAAAATATCGTCGTTGAGCATGCAGAACGAGAAAAAGTTGATATTTCAAAAAAATTTGAATGAAAAACAATTAAATGGTTGTTAAAAGATATCTGCAAAATCTTTGATTAAAACAAATACCTATCATTTTATGAATGAAGATTTGTGGAAAAACAGATCAAGTATCAAATCTGTGTTGTTATGGCTGAAGTTGATGTCAGTTTTACATTAATTTACAGAAGAAATATAAACCTTGGTAAGTTATTAAAAATAGAAATTCTATTAATAATTACTAAATGCACTTATTTAATGGATAATAACTAGTATACCAAATTTTGCCACCACATGCTGAAAATATTTTATTATTAGAATAAACCCTATAATATGACAAAAAGAGACATATCAACTTTTGCCAAACACCACAAAGGTGGCATCAACAATAAGTTTTAGTAAAACTTTCGCTAACGCGGTATTGTATGCCAAATGATGAGGTATTATTTCTATTTCAAACACTGAAGTAATAACAGCAAACAAAATAAGGTGTTTAAAAATGCACTGAATAGAAATTTACTCTGAAAACACTGAGCTGTCATTTTTCAAGATTTGCTGTATACATTTTTGCATAACTACACCCAATTTGTTACATTTTGTCAAGATAATGTATGTGTTAATTTGAATACATAAGAGGTATCGCTATTAGAAGTATATTTCTTATAAAATGAACATTTAAGGTATGTTAAACTAAATTAACAATAACCACCTGAGAATGGACCTCATTTGTAATGTTTGATGGAACACAGTTAATTGAATTTTTATCTTAAGACTTTTCTATACAGATTGAGAATGTCATTAGCAATTAATATTCTACTAAACTGAAGTTTACTCTAAATGGGTAAATTAAAATATACTATTCTTGCATAGTCACGCATCAATATACATTTTTTTACATAAATAATCACATGTTATATACATCAACCATCAATTTTATTATTATAACTAATTGTATCGTTCAGAACTCACCATGTTATCAGGATTCCCTAAACCAGAGCAGTATTTTCTATATTGATAACACATATTGCTGATATATTTTGATAACACATTTGCTTTTGTATTGCGAATACCTAATACAAATAATAGCCCTTTCTCATGTTTCTATGCGAACATTTATAATAGATTGATATTTCATAGCCGTAGAGTTAATTGTAATCATTGATTGTCAATTCGAGCGGCGGGCAAAATCTATTGGATGGTGCAACGCGCTTAGTTATTTTCTGTAACTCTTTCATTCATCAACTTTATATGATAGATCAAAACACACCATATTTTGATTGTAACCCTTTTGCTATAGTGCCAAATATATTTCCTATTTCATTTTTTTAACCTTTTCCATGCAGACGACCGAGTCGTAAACACTGCACGGATATTTGAGCCTCATATTGCAGCCGTTTTAAGAACGCTTATTTGAAAATATAGCCAGAGCTACATAAATTGTTATTATTTCGAAAACATCAATTGTGCCAATTGACATTGTTGGTTACTTGAAAATACATTTCAATCTTTAAATAAAGTAGTTACAAATCCGTAAAGATCTCGCGTTTTTCTTCATAATTTTTGATGAGGGCGATCAGTTAAATAAATAAAAAAAAACCATTGCCAGACTTGGCCAAAAACAGAATTTGCATTACCGTACGCAACCGGGTACTGATATTGCGATACATGTATTGCTGCATTTTCTTTGTATAACTTATCCGTCCACTCTTTTCGCGGCATCTACATCATATTTCCATGTACTCTTTAGCTTCTAAATGATTACAATTCCCTCAATTCTACATGAAAAACTTACTGCGCTCAATATAATAGAAGCCGTTGGGATGTGCACATTAATGATTCAAATTGAATAAGTATAAATTTGATTATAAACATTTCACCCTGTGTTCTAAATAAATATTTTCTACGTTTAAAGTATTAAATATGTTTATTATATATTGTAATATACAAAGATGATCCCTGGGCAGAGAAAGTTAATACAACTCCCCTTGCGATCATGAAGATAGCAGAATTTATGACCCACAAGTGTCGAAGGCATAGATCACTGACCGTGTCTACTGTCTTAAGTGTACCAGGTTCATAAAGCTTTAGATCAATAGCAGTCTTGTAGCTAAATAAGATAATATAAACATCTCACCAGGCTAGTAACAATATCACGATATATAGGCTGAGTGCGCACTGGTTTTTTTATTTGAACAACTAAGGAATCAATGTTTAATGACATTATCTATTATTCAGTTACCACATTCAAAAAGTTATAGCCTGCTATAGCTTGAAGGGATACCAATGTTTCACATCGGCATGGTTGAAATGTTTTCTATTATTTCAACCAAACATTAATATATTGTTCTAAATATTATCATACAGAATGTTGTAACTTTAATTCTATAATGTATAGTATTTTGAATTAGATAGCCATAATATATTTTTATTGGTTGTCACATTTCGATAGTACATTCCTTTTGTTGAATTTTTTAAGAATTCGGATACACCAATGCAAAGAAATTAACACGGAACAAGGATTGACAGAGACGACTGATTGCATCATCCCAATCATCCATTCCGATTTCAGCAGCGCCTTCAGGTGACTTTTCACCGCGTCAGTTCAATTCAATCGCTTTATTGTCAGCTGTCTTGTTAACTTTAAGTACAGAAATAATTAAATCACCAGTGCGCTTTTAACCGTACAATGAGTAATTTACTACAATATTAACATCATTAAAGATTTATCCTCAAGTTGATCCAGCAACTCGTTCTAAAAATTTAACATTTCTTATTAGAAGTATACGAAAAATATCCAACACTATTCAATAGGCATTTGTAATTTTAAGATTCCTAATAAGCATTCATCTATCTGTTTTTTTTTTAGAAACGGAAGCATATTATACAAGAATCTCTCAATTTATATTTTCTACATGTTGTGTGGTCGTCTTAGGGCGTGCCACATAGAAACGGGTCTCCTGAGGGATGTCACCATCTGGTTCCAGTGGTTTCCGGCTTTGCTCTGGGCTTCGCGGCTCAATAGGATGTGGCCGATTTTCTGATGCTGAGTGATATGGAAAAATTCTACTCCGATGGGGTAATAAACAAGAGTGACTCGCAGTTCCACCGATGACAGCGCTTGGGGTGGTACACTAAAGATGAAGGCCTCATTGAATGTAGGAGCGGTTTCACTGTTCTTTATAGATGAGCGTTTCTTGTCAACCTTTTTACCATTTCTTTGCAAGTACACCTAAAATCAACGAATTAGTTTATTTAATCTTAATTATATTTAGAGTGTACCTACTTACACTCGCGTAGCAAGGGGGGGTGGCCCGCCCTGGGCAGCACTTTTTAGGGGGTGGCATTTTCGAAAATGAATAGAAAATTTCGACGGTAAAAAACAATATGTAAATATAAATATTTTTTTATATTTACATAATCAATGCAAGTTTTATTCCATCCATCATGTTTTCTTATATCTAATTTGTGAGTCGCTGACAAAATATAGCTTTCTAGGGGCGGCATTTTTGAAAATGAGTAGAAAATTATGTAGGTAATAAGCAAATAAAAATTGTTATGCTTTGTGATTCACTGTCAAAATATATTTCTTTTCTAAAAGATCTAAGAATAATTATGAATCCTCAATGTCGCAAATATTGAAACTCTTTTAATTTATTTCCTCGCAATTGTGCTGTTGGCTGTGAAAGAGGTTTTTCGAAAATGAAATTAATAAAAAAAAATTTAATATCAACAGTGAGCAATTTGCGATTAAAAATTTTTTTCAATAGCACACCAACTGACAGATAAAATAGATTTTGATAATGTTGCTGATGATTTTGCTAAGAACAAAGCAAAGAAAAATAAATTAGCTATAATTTTTTTAAATGTTATTTTAGTAAGAACTACTGAATATCTTGTTCTAAATCGATTCACAGTTTTTATTTTGTTTTTATGTCTTCACGTTAATAATAAATTAAAAATTTATTTAAACGACTTATAGATCTTTTGACATATTTGAAAAACAAACCTACATGACTCTACGTATTTAATATTAAATAAGACATTTTTAAATGACATATTTTTCAATCAATTATATTTATATACAAAAAAATTTGCCTGCTGCGCAGTGTCAATAATATCTTCTGCGTCGTACTGTTAATAAAAAAGAGTACGTAATTTAAAAATTAGCCTTAACCCAACACTATTGCCAATAGAAAATCAACATTTTTTGAGAAAAATAATTAATATTAAACTTTAAATTGGTCAGGATTGTAAAAATATAATATTTTTCAAGAAATTAAATTTTTTCTTTATAAAAATTTTCTAATCATAATGGTTAAAAAAAATTTTGGGATAAAAATAGGGGGGGCAAATTCAAGAACCGCCCCGGGTGTCACAAACTCTAGCTACGCCACTGCCTACTTGTAAATTGAGTGTGGCCATCACCACTGAATGATAATCTAATATATTTAATACCTCGTTAATCGTTTTTAATTATTATTTCCACTAAACATCATCCATTAATGAGACAATATTATTATAACTAAATTAAAAACTAAAAAAATATTTTAATCTATATATATAGATATTTTATAGAGCGTTTCTTATTAAATTATCTGGGATTCCTTCTATAATACTATTAAAAATTGGGTAAAAACATCGGTTAGGGGCGCGTCGAATAACAGGGTATAACTGAACAGTATTTGATAGTATTGTCCAATTTTACATCTTGCCCGAGGTCTAAGATATTCAGTTTAAGTAGATTTAGAAGCAAAGGTTTATTAACACGTTGAATGCTAAGCCCGTATATGGTATGGACATAATATTTCTTCAGAGACGCACTCATTGTATACGGTACAGACACCTCTTATAATAGTTATTATTAAAGAAAGTAACCACAGCGCCGTCAGAAATCCACAAAAATCTCATCTAATGCTAACGCTAGTACATCTCATCTAACTTAATTTGAAAAGCGGCTTATAAATTATTTCAGAATCTCTTATTGTGGCATTAATGTAGGCATAGTTTAATTAGCAGTGAATGTGTTAACACTTAATCAGTGGGTCACGGAAAATTATGTTTTTTGTGGATTGTGTGCTATCTGCAAGCCATGGAGTTTTCTTCATTTCAAAATTAAATTTGAGTTAGTGACATCTGCTTAGGAATTTTCATACTTACTTCAAAATATAGTCAAAGTTAAAAAAATCATTCAATTCAATAAAAAACATGTAAAACACATTTAGGTAAAAGTTACCTTAACAAAAACATTGAAGTTCATCGGGTCTGGTAAGCGACGTGCTCTTGCTAGTATCAAAGTGAGTCTTTCTGCTGTTGGTAGATACGATAGTGACAGCATTAACTCTCCAAACTCAACATTACCCTGTAATCAACAAAAATGACATGTTCATAATAGATAAAATAGCTAGAAAACAGTAGACATGAATATCGACCAACGCACCTGTACATAGAGATTAAATATAATACAAAAATCTCTCTATTTTACATTAACTTATTAAGGCTACAAAATAATTTAAGTTCTTCACTACTAAATCAGTCTTCATTTTACATCATTATCAACCAGCTTTTATTTCCCTATTCAGTATCGACTATTTGGAGACTCCATTGTTAATCACACTTTTATGATAAGATTTTTATTAATCCCATACGTTTGAAAATGCTTTTACCTTCAACTGCAGTGTTGTGATATTTTTGTGTTTGTACTTTTGTAGGTTGATGCCATTGATACAGACATTTTAAAAGCATTTGACTGTATCGATAATAATATGCATGCAAATTCATTTATGTGCTTTAATTGATTCTCCTTTTTTTGATTTATGGCCCAATTTTATTACAAATTTATACTAATGGTCTCGTGTGTAATGGGAATATAATGAATCATAGCGTTTTTGCTAAAAAAAATATTTTTTTCACCTGTCCTGTATCTGTGAGAGTCAGCCATGTTGTGACAGGTTGTTTGTAAGAGCTAGCATCTTGCAAAGATAGTTCCGCTTCACCAATCAATGAGCATGCTTCGTTTTCAGTGGAATAAACGTGGAAGCTAAGTTTCTTGTTTCCTTTCCCAATATCTACGAGAAATGTTTCATTGTAGCTGGGACAGTTGGTACTTCGACATATCTAAAAAATACAATTCATAATTTATTGAGTTTTAAATAAAATTTTGAATTACCGATACAAGTGAATCAAAGAAAAAGAATTTTATCTTTATTACATTAAGTGTACACATTGGAAGGTGGTAATGAATGGTTTATGGGGAAGAATAATATTAAACACTGATGCTTACTAAATTTGAGTATGTGCATATATTAAAGATACTAATGCAACATTCCTGCACACTGCCGACAACTTACTATCCAATCTATAAAATTTAAAATTGTCAACAACAATTCAAGGAAATAACGACTAAAATGTCATCAAGGACATCTATTATATAGGATAGGAATTGGCCATCTGGGAGCTCATTAAGCTGCCCTCCTCCTTAAACTTTATATATTATGTTAATCACAAACCATTCTCCTTTTGATTTTTCTTAATTTTCAATACTGAAAAACTGATATCTTTCATTCTCAAAATAGGATCACGATTTCTATATTATTGGAATTGCAATCCCTCCTCTAAATTGATATCAAATTTGAGGTCACTATTATGCTTTCTTCCAAAATGTAGTGCACAACGATTATTATTGGTAATGAACATACTTTTGATTTGAAATGTCCTCCTTGGTGATCTGGCGACAAGAATATTCCTACATATGTATCAGGAGCGTCTCCTGGTAGATTTCTCGCTTCTATTACATTTACCGCTAATAATGCATCGTTTGCATTGATCCTGCAAAGATAATATGTTTATATTGATATTAATAAAATGAACATCAGTCAAAAAACTAATGATTCAATGCTTTTTTTTTGACTAAAAGTGATTTTGTAAATTATGAATGTTCCTCAATTTAATATTTGTTAATTTATTAGTTGTATATAATATTTCAGTCAATTATTTCCAAATTAATAAATACCTATAGCATCGCAATGATAAACATAATTGTCCAGTGACTGTGGGCAACGGTGTCTCTAACGGTCCAAGAGACGTATCAGAACTGACTGAATCGCACGAAATAGCTCTCCGTACTGCACCCGCAGTCCCACTGATGGCTGAATTAGCAGATACGTCTTCATTGGGCTCGTTGTCAAAGCTGTTTTTCCTGATCAGCATCTGGAATCTACTCGGTTGATGCGTATTTTTAAATTTCCTATCACATTCATTTGTAAGCTCAGTGAATAGTGGCATTCTGCCGTCCGACAGGGATTCTTCTATAAGGCCCGTTTCATAATAGGCGCTATCCTTCGCAAAGAAAGGATTAAATTGACAGTTTACTTGGTTAGCATTTGTAAGAAATGGATTTGTACTAATGTATTCAGGTTTTTTAAATATATTTAAATTGTTTCTTGTGTTCCAATCGTTTTGGTCATTGTCAGTCGTATCCGCGGCTTCGTTCATCTTCTGCATCGGACTCAAATTAGAAGTCGCAATCGTCGATTGGGACGTTGATCTGTCTAGATTTATCTCCTTATTCATGTCAGCCGAGATGAGTGATCTTGTCACAGCCGTACTGATGTTGTACAAATAAAAAGAGTCTGTCTTTTCTTGATTCTTTTCTTCAAATGCAACTGAAGATTCGACAATGTGATTCGGAGATCTTTGTTCTCTGAAATGTTGATAGAATTAACAACAATTTTACTTAATATTCGACAAAAACTAAAAAAACACACACAAACACTAAATCAATCAATAACAAAGTATTTAGTTCCACAAAAATAATAAGATAAAGTTGAAGATAATTTCATCACTTCATCGTCAGAATTTATGCTCAATGCCAAAACAGCTATCAACTTTATTTTAGAATTCTTGTTGAACTTAACGCTTTGTTATTTTCACCTAATTATGATGGAGTCTACCAAGTAAATGACAATCCAATCAATAAATAAATCTATCTATCTAGCGACTAAGAATTTACAACACTTGGAAAAAACACTATTATCATAATGCAATTGTATCTATTAGTCTTATTATTTTTTGCCTAAATTATTAATGATCAGGAAGTTCCCAAGACCTCAACATGCAAGTATAGAAAGCGATATACTCATATTTCATTTTTCAGGTTATAAAAAAATTATTTATATGTTTTCAATTCATAAAAATTAGTGAAAAATATTAAATTATTGGTTTTAATAACTTGTATGTGTGTGTGTGTGTGTAAATATATTCTTTCATCAAGCCCCTGCAATTCTATTTTTATGCATTCAAGTTTTACGATTTTTTACATTACAAAATGTGAATAGTACAAATTTGGAAATAGGGGAAAAGAATGTAAAATATATTTTATTTGAACTTATCACTGCGAAAAGTGATTTGGTTATTTAAATATGTCCAAACATTGAAAAGAGCTCTCAGTTTAAACGAACACAACACTAATAGAGGTATTTTCATCATATTATAAGTAAATGAATATATTTCGAAACAAATGTATAAATTTGAATTATTGAGATTTTGTACACTTTCATGTATTTTGTCACTAACGACTCGGGTTTCAATTCAAGTCCATTCGTGCGCTCGAATGCTTGAAGATGCCGAAAGGTTGTTAGAGACAAAATACATGGAAGTGTACAAAATCTCAATAATTCAAATTTGATATTGAAATTCCATCAAACACCCTAAGTCGATGTCTTAAATTAAAACCATAAATATAAATAATTTCGTATTCATAACAGAAATAGTTTATTTATAGGCTCATCTATTTGATTACAATACTTGAAAGCTTGCTAAATTTATATAACATTGGTATTTGTATTATAACTGACAATTATTGTTGGTGATAGTATTAACCTTTAAAATTTAACATGTTTAATTAATTATTGTTATATTTAATTGTTGTAATGTCACTGTTATTGAATAAACTTATTAAAAAGATTATTTCAATAATGGCAATAATTTCATAATACCAATATTATGTTGGTATGTGCTTAAGCAGGGGTTTCGATTTATTTTCATTTAATATTACATTTATGGAGAAAACTGGAATCGCTTTCAACCTGATTGATGTATTTACGTATTTTGACAAGATTTTGGCATCTCAATATTTGTCAATACCATTACAAAAGTTCTTCACAATTTCTAATAGCTAGTCAATAATATACGATGTATTGATATGTGTGATTCTGTTAACCCTTTAATTCATTTTGTTGTAGATTTATAACATACCATTTACGCGCTTATAACTCAGTTCACATTCAATGAATAAATTCTATTGCATGGCACTGTAGAACTACAACAGTGTGTGAAGCCATTGAGCTTTCAATTTCTAGACATGAATGTCTCACCACCATGTAACACTTAGTTTTAAATATTTATTCATCGGTTGCAGACGCATGAAATTTGTGGAGTTTTTAAATTATTTTTGTTGTTGTTAATATGTGTTACAGAGTGAAATAAAATTCATTTATATACTGCAAAAAGGTTAGTCTACCGTTATTTATTTATTTATAATAAATGATATTATAATTAAGAAATGGGTTTTCGCCTACTGCAAGGTGTCATAGATCTACAAAATATTTTATATATATATTTAGTATTTTTTGAATAAAATGAGTAAATAAACTTTTATATATTTTTTTTATTTTTCCCGACATTTTCAGTCTGCTTTTGGTTCAAAAAAAAAATAAATTATTTTGGAAAAATCATGCATCAAGGATTAATGTAATAAATAGGCTGTATCCGATCCGATCAATAATGGCCGGGAATTTCATGCCGTCGCAGACGTTAGCGTTGCAAATTCACTCATAAACATTTCCATAATATGTGTACACGTGATATCTTTCAATGTTTTAAATTTATTTCTAATATCATCACGCAATATCTAATGAAAAAAGAAAAGATTTATACAAAATAAAACGATGCCATCTATGTACAAATTTCTAAAGGTGTTATGAATGAATGATCATACTGCGGAATAATGATGGGTGCTGGTCTCAATGGCTGGGGTGGAATGGATGGCTCGCCGTGACTGATAGGAAATATAGTCAAGGCGGTCATGGAATACTCTGCGTCCACAATATCGAAACGATGGAAATTTTCACCGACAAAATCGTCTGCGTCATTTTTCATCTGAAATAATAATATAAACCAAACGCACGATGTTAAGAGAGAATGAAAAGATTGTAATAATAAGGAATATGTATGAATAATATATGTAACAGAAAAAACCAGTCATGTCCGTTGTGTATAACAGTAGGCTCTCATTTAACTGAGGCAGATGGTTAAAAAGAAATCCCAGTTAACCACAAAAAATATTCTGTAATTAGCTAAATAATAAAATTAAGATATTTTTTCTTGTGCTGGCTTTTGACGCATTTTTGGATAAATACCATCGTCTTGCTGTTGAAGGCATTCCAAAATACTTCAAAGTGATTTAAAAACATTGGTCGCATTGTCATACATCGTCAGCTTAGCTAGCAAACTACATATCTACATTTCAGCAAAGTGTTCAGGAGTGTTTTGAAACTTAATAAAATCAGTTTGAACCAATGTTATTCTATGAATTTTACATATTTTATATGAATAATGTTGATAATAACATATTACGTGAAATTCAAAAATAACATTGGCTAAAACTGAATCTATTGAGTTTTAAAACTCTCTTGAACCTTTCGCTGAAATGTAGACATAGTTTGCTAGTTAAGCCGACGTTGTATTTGATGAAAGATATGGCTTAGTTGTTGAAAGATCGCATGGTATATTACATATTATGTTCTATTGAACTGATGACAGTTGTTTTAAAATGCGAACAAAACAAACTTATGAAGTTGTAATATACATATTTTAAGTTAACACACAAAGGATTTAAACCGATATAGGTTTTTTTCTCAAATCAACGATTTCATTATGAAGGATGCCCGAGAAAAGTTGGTGAGAGACATGCGATACTACAGTTTCAGAATTGAATGAAACAAATGAAGAGTGATGATTATTCGTTTAAGCACTGTCCCGACAAGGATGTTTAGTCGAAATTGCTATAAAAAATATTTTACAATCCTTACAGAAGTAATTACATTGCTAGTTTTACCTCAAGATAATGTCAATTCTTGGCAGAAAGGCATTATTATATTCATAAAAATGAAATACATTTTTTTATACTAATTTTAAATAATGAACAGGACCGGCTTCGAGAAAAAATTGTGGAATGAGTATAAAAAGATGTTTCATTTTTATACATAGTTATAACGAAATTAATGTCAATTCAATCAGTCTTTTCAGATATCCCCAAAACGTAGAAATTGGAGATATTAGCCCATGCGATAACACTATTGGCATTCAAAAATTAATTAAATAGTTGACACACTGGTCCTGTAGCCGAATTGTTAATACTCTTAGGCACTCGTCATGTTTGGTGGCTGCGGGTCGAAATCCTCGAATGGATTTCTGTTCAATGGCATGAATATTTCTGATGTAAACATTCTGTCCCACCCATCCCATTCTTAAAACGGGACATAAGGAAGGATCTTCTAGTTCTTTCCTGATTCCATTCTAATATCCTTACCCCCTCTAAAGACAGTGGTTAAGCGACAAAATAACAACCAGTTTGCGTAAAAACCTGTTTTGTTTAGAACCTCCATTAGGAACAAAATACACGGGTAGCAACATCTCGATTGTTCATAAAAAACTGCTATCGAGGCCGGCAGCAGTGTGTATGCTGTGTGTGCGGCCAGTATGAGTTTTGTATGAAAAATTGGGTACTGCCGAGATGCGACCGCTAGCAGCAAGCAGCAAGATGCTTGACCGTGTATTTTACTCGTTAGTAATCTATAAGCTCCACATTCGAAGCAAAAAATACAACTAATTTTATTTACCAAATGTCCATTCGCATTGTAGATCCCCGATCTGGTCAAATTGGCCTTCTCCTCGTGAGTAGACCTAAACCAGTAATTAGCATGAGTCCATAGGAGGAGGAGTTTGTAGATGGCAAACACTATAGTCATGGCGACCACTGCAAAGCACAGAAATCCAACTACCCAATCCATCTTGAAATATCTATAAAAGAAGATTATACTATGACAAGATATTTTGATTGTTCATTATTTAATAACTGTTATTTTATGTAAGAGAAGTTTTATAAAAAGAAGTTTTTATAAAGGTTACAAGTATCATGCCGCACATTTGTCGCTTAAATTTTCTGAATTAAGAAAGTCTCGTCTTGAGATAATAACCCTTGAACCCCAGACTGATGGTGCTAAAATATGAACCTACCTATATTACCTACGAAGTTCTAGAGCAGGTTTGACGACATCTATTTGAAAAACTTTAAATAAAAAGATTTCACTCACGTCAATGTATCCCGTATTCGTTGAAAAATGTTTAAGCTCTTCCCAATGACATCACTATTATAGGCATGTACATTTTTAAGTTATGAAAAGAAACGATCCGTGCTCACAATTTTTTGAATATATCAGCAACACACGAACACACTCATAGTTGAACATTTAACTTAGCGCTATTCTAGCTAATGTTTTAACACATACTAATATACAATTTATTGTTACTAAAAATCTATATTGTGGGCATAACATATAACCAATATTTTCGTCGTCAAAATGTCGTTTTCAAAAACAATAACAACATGTATTCATTTTATGATTCATTATGACAGATGATAGCTACGTCCTTCTATAAAGAACGTATTTGATTAAATGCTTTTATAAAATATTTACTTATTTCTTTAAAAATGATTAGATGTAGGAAAAAGATATATATATATCCATTAGATGTGTGTACATTGTAAAATCACATTATTATGTTTAAGAATCAAAATAAAATATGCATCATTTCATAAATTGAGCACATCAAAGACCTAATACACGTATTTTGTCAAATTAATTCTGAATACGTCCTATTGTAAATTCGAATGGCTTAAACATAACCTATATGTCATTGTGTCGATCAATGAATCATTCAAATATTTAAAACAAAACATACCTGTAATAAATTAGTATGCGAAACGAAAACTCGGCAATGCAACGAAATTGTAGTCTGTTGCATCCATGTGCACTTTTAATTAGTCAAACCGGGTCAGTTCAATTATTATCGACTGGAAAATTCCCTCAGCGAGGCTGCCATTTCTAACATGTCCATTACCTTCCCTTGACAACCGAACGATTCTCAAAACACATTTGAAATTATTTCCCGTTCTTCATAAAAATGTAGTACTGCCCCCTTTTTATTAAACTTGTTAATTAAAAAGTCATTTACCCTGTTTTTGAAGGGACTCTGAGCGTTAGTTATGAACAAGGTATCACATTGTACGAACTAGGTCTGTTTATGTACCTCACCTTATAACTAAGCATTTTCAAACATATATAAATGAACAGAGGCGCATTCAATGCTTTAAAGCTCGCCGTACCGTTTCATATAATTGAATTCAATTTTGATCAGTGACTAAGTGATCTGGGACTAAATCTTGAATACTCTCTCCGTTAGTAAGATTTAACCGAGTGGTCAACGTCATTGGCTTCGGTGACGATGTTCACGGGTTCGGAATCACAGTAAGCACAGTTTCGTACATTGATTTTTCAATCGAATTTTCGATGGGTTTTTCTTCAAAAGTATAGATGCCGGTGGTGCCTTAAACTCCCTCCTGCCCGTCTGATCATAAAAACAGACGTAGCGGTAGAATTTAGCTTACCTTTTACCACTAGTCCTGCCTTTGTCCTATTTTTCTATTCATACTCTCTTCGAAAAGGAGAGGTTGAGCAACTGAGTAACAAGCAGCTCTTGTAGAAAAACTCCTGTTAAGATAAGAACCATTAGAAGTCCATATGCTCTACATTAGGAACGGAAATGGTTAAAAAGAAAAATTCCATGAGAGATAAGATTTTTTTATCAACCGCAAGAAAATTTTATATATTTTTTATACCATGTCTACTACAGTGAGTGCTTAACAAAAACTTGTACGCCAGTCGCTCAATCTCCTGATCTTTCTTTCCAGCCGATTAATGGATTTGTATTAAAAGAACCGATCCTGAAAAGTATAATGTATAATAGGTAGTGATTGGCAAACTGCTAGTCACTTCCTTGCCCCATCATATAATCCTTTCCCTCTCCACAAAGAGAGTTTGAGCGACTAAAATATAAACAGTTCAGATAAAAACAACTTTTGATGAAATGCTCTATTAAGAATTTAATTGAAAGGATGATATATTTCAGTATGGGAAGAAACACTTTCTGTATATATAGACTTAAAAAAATCAATGTACGCATTTAATTTCAGCAATCATTATCGAAGAAGACTCACAGAACAAAGAACACATCCGAATAATGATAAACGAATGAATGTTGATGTCTAAGAGCAGCGTTTGGCATCATTATTCCATCATTTAAACCCTTGAAGATAAACCTATCAAGTGATTATAACCAGGGGCTTTTTTAGAAAAAAGGTGCCGGAACTCACTTCTTGTCAAGCTTTTTACAAAAGAAAATTATATTCAAATATCATTTAAATAAAATTTAAAGCAGCTTTTCCTGTGCCACGAAGCATATATTATAAATCTAAAGATAATTCTGACGACGAATTATTTAAATATGGATGTAATTAAGTAAGTGTGAAAATTTTTTCGTCTAATTTCTTACATTAAAAATACCGTGAAAAAAGGTGCCGGAATACCGTTCCACCGCGTTTCATGGCAAAAAAGGCTGTGATTATAACCAACCACAACACATTGTCTTTCTAAGTAAAGAATCATATAAATAATAATAACCATGAAAGATTAAGAACCTTCATAAAAATAACTGCAAGAGTAAATTTTCGCTTTGACGTGACGTCGAGTCCTCCCTCGAGTCTCAGTAATCGATAAGCGCATGCGCATTCGCCGCCTGAGCCATTTCCCACGTTTTTCTTTTTTCCTAACCTTCAACAGGACGCGGGGAAACCAACAGCGCAAGTGTGGAGGATGCTGTAGACGCAAACCGAGCTGTGCAAGTATCAGACAGGGTGGGCGGACCGAGCTGGTATCCTTAAGCGAGCGCATAAGGCTGAAATAGGTCATGGTTCCCTCGCTCTGGAAATTCAAATCCGAACAACGCAACACGTCTTGCCGATTAAGCGGATCAATCTAATTTGAATTGGCTGGGTCGAGTTGATTGAACAGGGATAATTGCATATAATTGGATTTAAGACCTATATTGAATACCCGAATGTCTGTTGTTAACAGAACACATGGCAAAAGAATTTTGACAAATTAATATTATCTCGATCTGTAATGATTTCTGATGCTGATTTTAACTTATTGTGTATGACTGCGGTTCGTAACCTGTTTTACTCGAGTACCCCTTGGCAGTTCATTTCACTAATTGTACCCATAATATAACAAAAATGTTATTATAATTTTCTGTAGTTGCTGTTATTTTAAATGTGTAGTTACAGTGAAAAAATAGAGAGAATAAGTGAGAAGGGCAGACGCAATAGGTTATGCTTCGTGACGATGACGTGACAAAAATGTTGTGAACACTCACTTGAATTGGCATTTACTTGGTAGAACTTCATAATAATAGGATAAAATAACAAAGTATTTATCAGGTATACAAAGTATACAAATCTTTTATCAGGTAGTTGATAGCTATTTCGGCTTTACACCATCGTCAGAACTATTTAGGATTTGGTTCATTGGGGTGTCATTTTTGCGCATTAAAACCAATAGATTAACTATCCTATATTTTAAAAAATAAAACACAATTCATTTGTACTACTTCCTACTACTGTTGCCCTGATCATTAAAAACATGTGGAAGTAGTACAAAAGAATTGTGTTTTATTTTTTAAAATATAATGTCTTTCCACAAAGAATTGACAGTTAACACCTTAAACGGTATCCTATATTTATTTATTCTGCCAAAGTACGCGATCAAAGAAGTTTGGAAACCGTCAATCAACATTATCATTCTTGTAAATTATCTTCAATCAAAATGGAAGCTACTTTCCTACATTTGAATATTTATTGGATATCATATTCAAAATTATTGCAGTCATGGTCGAGTGGTGATGCTCCAAGGATGACATCCTACTCAGTTTCACGGTCAAGGTTTCGAATCTCCGACACTTAATCATCCCTTCCCACAGTGACTGAAGGATTTTATAACTAATAATTCTTTACCAGTCTCTCATTTATCCTTCTTACCATCTCTGAAAAATAAGATTGATTCAATAGTCAATTGTTGTTAAATACCTGTTAGTTAAACGCTTGCATACTACTGAGAGTTGTCATGATTAAACAAATATTTGTTGTAAAACGGCTATAGGTACAATTAACCTTTTCTTTCTTAAAGAATGGATAATTGTTTTACATATATTTATTTACAGACAACTAACTAATATATTTAAACTCAGTTAAAATTAATCAAATTTCAAAAAATATAAAGAAAGCATTAAATTTAACTCATAAAAAAAGGAATGCGTTAAGTGCAGGCAACGGTTGTTATGTTGTTTTTGTTTGCATTCTAGACAGGTATTAAATAACCTATCAGTAGGTTCATATCCATCCAAATTTATGACTTTTGTATCCAATGAACTGAATGCTTATGCAGAATTTACTAAAGGAAACCATTTGCAACATCAAATAGGTTTGTTTTTCGACCTTGAACCGGTGTTTTGGTAATAACAGTTTTTTCTAACTTTCAAGGAAATTAAATTAGTCTACAGAAAATATTACGAAATTGAGGAAATTTGATAAAACGAGAAAAGTTTTAAAGGTTAACTTAAGGATGGTCAGGAATACAGTGTATACTTTTTAACTGTTCCTTAAGCTGAATAATATATGACAGCGTGTTAAATGAAATTATATTAAAAGTGTTTTATTTTTTACAGTCTCAGTTTACGCACCCAAGACTTAAACTGAAATAACTCAAAAGTTCTCTGTTATTTCATAGAATTAAATCAAATCATAACACCCTTTTTCAGTATAAGACCTTGATTTAATGCATTAGAGCAGTGAGAAAATACAGTATACATTTGTATTGATTTATCAATCTGTGACGCACAGAATAACACTGTGCTTGCGCCCGATGCGCATACTTTGTGAATGTGGACAGGTGCAATTACCAGCTGGAATATAGTATGACAAATTAATAATATTTGCATACTATAAATAAATTTAATTTTCAGATCAACTTTCTTGAGTCATAATGGAAGCTTATTTAATTATTACACGTTGAATAAACCTGTCTAATGGTTATCCATTTTTGCCCGTAAAAATTATAGTTACGATATTAGACTTAAACCTAGAGTAAGTCGATTGATACATTGTTTTTCTTTTCTAAGTCGTCTTTGATAAGAAAGTAAAAATTTGCGTTTCCATTCTGGACAATAATAGTACTCAATTGGTAAGTTAAATAGAATTCAAGTGTTGTTTTATATCTGCCAATTATTTTAACATTGCTTTCTTCATTTTTTGTACGCAAATTAATTCTGTAAATCAAATATAAAACGTTGCAAGGTTATAAATCAGTGTAAATATTTAATATGAATTTACGAAACGCTTATGTGTTATATTTTAATATAGTATAATATAATACGAAACCTTTCAAGGCTACATTTTCTTCGATGATTATGTTTGTATTGTTACCACGTCTTGTTACACCACTGTATATATTGTGAATTTCGGGTAAATTCCTCACAGCTATCGTCTCAAATATTAAAATAGGTCAGGGGCGTCACATGGGATTCTTTTATCTTCTTATTCAAACAAAATATTCTCGTTTTCCCATCAAGAATTTCTCCTTTGGATTGATTTTCTTTTGTAGCAAATATATTGTAAAGAATTTCCAGTGATTTATAATTGAGTTGTAATGTTAATATTTAACAATGATTTTGACGAGCTTCTCTTGATCTAAGCAAGAGTATTAAACATGGGTGCAATCAGTTATATTCAACCTTTCAGAGCCGTCTATATACCAATAATAATTTTTATGAAAGCTTTATTATTAAAAACGATGTCATACAATGCTATAGATGTACCAATTTAACTTGGCCGCTAGTGAGGGTGCCACCGTCACGTGTCACGGAATGTTGCCATACTCAACCAGAACTGAAAATTAAATAAATTCCAAAACTGGTATTTTAGCGACGGTTATTAAAAGTAGACAAGATATTTATTTTGCGTTAAGTGGTAGTTAGAGAAATTTATTCTAGACTGACAATTCTAGTTCCAAATTCAGCGGCGGCCAAGTAGTATTGGTAATACTATAGTAAAAAGCATTTGAATTAGGAATATTACAGATGTACATTCTCTTGAAATATTTGATAATCATATCGTCGCCAATACTGCAAGAACATTTATCTTCTATTATTCAAATATTACAGAAGGGACAAAAAACGATATTACCACAAAAATATAAAACTATAATGTAATGTAAAGAACTTAAATGTACAGTTCTTTTGGAGGATTTATTATAAATATATTTTTTCTACAACACTGACTATAAGTAACAATTAATTAGAGTATATCTAATAAATTAGACAAAATAAGTGAGTTTCTGCAGATATGAAAATGTAGATTGGTTAATATAAAATTAAAATTGACAAACGTAATTACTGACTATGTTACTAAATGTGAAACGTGTTTCGTTTCTTTATAAAGCATCTTCAGACTAACTATATCCCAAGGTTATTTATTTCTAAGGTAAACAATGACAAATTAAGTTGAGGATTAAAAATGAATGTCCACAAAATTACGATTATTGTCATAATTCAAAATGCAGATAGATGTAGTTACAGGTGTCTTTATTGGTATAAAAAAAGCTAATAATTGTAATGTGTCTTTGTGGATTTTTTCTCTATGTCACTTTTCTTTCTTTCCTCTAAGGTGGCGTGACTGTAAAAATTATGTGTCTTCGGACAATCTTCTTCAATTTTTATGAAGCATTAAGCATAGATAACAAAATTTGAATTTGTTCATTGTACAGTTTTGGTATCATACTTTCCAGATAAAATCGATTATGCTTTGATCATCTTGCTAAAGTCAAATAATCATCATCAAAACTTAACTTAAACAGTATCTCCTCTTTAGCTGGATCATATAGTAGTGTTCTCAGATCTTTGACTTTTGGTTAATTTTTAAATCGAGTCATAAAAATTAAATTAATTGTCAGCATACAAATAGCATCATAAAGAAAGGATACATTTAAGCTTATTTTGTAATTCTCACACAGTGCGAAGGCAAGTAAATTCCCTTGTTATATTGACTCAGAGTCGTTATTGTCTTCTACGTCTTATAAAATTTCATCTTCTGTGACATCAAGAACATATGACATATTGTGCAGTATTTTTTAAAAGCTTTTCCCATTATTTTCTTTCAAGAAGTTGACACCCTTACTGCCATTTCTCCTTCTGGGGATCGTCACGACTGCTGTATGTTTGACAGCGATGATTAGACACCATTTATCATATTAATTCGGTGACACAAAAATATTCGTATAGCCTTACAATCGAGGAAACACGGTATATAATAAATCATACAATTAATTCATTCCATATTTATGGTTTCTTCTTCGATCATATTCGCTCCCTATGCGCTTTCATGATTCCCTGTCACCCGACAATCGCTTTGCTTCCTACCGTGACATGCCAGTCTTTCCGCTCCGTAGAGTACACCATGTGGATAGTAGGTACTCGATGGTCGTTCAGGACGCCGGAATGCCACCGGTCATAAGAAGGGACTAGCATGGTTTAGACTTTAAAAAAATATGTTTATGACAGCACTTCACTGCTTTGGAATGCTTACATATAATAAAAATCTTGGTTTCCAAGTGAAAATATCCGTATTTAATTACAATTACGAAGTCGATAAATGTTCTTGATTATGGGTGGCAGGGCAGCATCATCAGTACGGTTTTGAGGACAAAAATATGTTTTACTGGACTATAATATCTAAATATATGCATGGAATTCTGGATTAATAAAAATACCTCAGTTCTGTACTTACTCACCCTCGTCCACCCGCCACTGATTTCCGATTTGTTAACGTTATACGACAGTCACCAGTGGCATTGACAATATCAAGCGTATGTACAGTTTTTTTCCTTAACCGGCAGAAACAAATGCCTAAGACTTAGTAGCGTGCACAATGAATCCCTCTAGATAGACGGAAAGCTTCTGTGAGTTGAGGAATACGCGTTTTCCATAAGACACCGATTTTTTTAGAAATGTTAATTTGCCTTTTTAGAACTGCGCTAATGGAAGACTCAAATTCAGTGCAACCATACGACATGAAACTGTATATTTTTGTCGTCACAAATATTACCTTCAAAAAATATCATTTTTACACTCAAATAATATCATTTAATAAAATTATAGAGAAGACAAAAATAATGGGCATATACAAATATTTTCTACAAGAAGTTGTCAAAAATTTGGTTTCAATTGGAACCTGTTCTTTTACTGCTTCTTTTGAGCTACAGTTAGCGGTTCACCTAGGCTGCTTCAATTAATTTTCTCCATTCTGTTTCCTCAGTTCACCTTCTTACGACAATCGTTGAACCCCAGCACTCATGCAGCAGCTAGTCTTCTAACACCAAATCCATCCAACCAAGTCGTAGTGCATGATTTTAGCTTAGCATGCTTCCGATTAATATGCCTAAATGTCAAGAATATTATTACTCATGCGCATGAAATATCAATTGAGTAGATATTTAAATAGATAATACGTTATTGACAAAAAAAAATCATGAAGCATCTTACTGTGAAAATATTTATTCAAAAATGTGCGGCATACAGATTTTTTAGCCGTTTTAATGTGTTGCTAACGGAAACCAAAAGAGGAAATTCAGTGTTGCCAAAGCATAATTTTTTTTTTAAATTAGCTTTTACGAGTACCTACCGAGCCACCGCGTCAAAAACAGAAACGAGTTTTGCTTATTTAAATATTCCATTTATATTTTATTTCTGCCGAATTCTGAAAATAAAACGAAATTTCACAAAATAGCAGAAAATCCAGGTTAAAAGAGAATGGTAACATCAATATTAACGGAATAAAAAGTAGAATCTGATTGACGACCGGACATTTTTTGAACAATGGAAGAGACAACTGTCAAACGCAGACATTTTTAAATAATGGTGAAAATTTTACAACACGGATTTTACAGCAATAATTACTATTACATCATTTTTTCTTATATTTAACAAAATAATATCAGTGACAGTTCAGATATATAAAAAATAGATTTGTTTGCTTTGATTATTTTGAAGGATCAACTCAGATACTAATCCAGTTTTTTTTCTTGATGAGAAATTAGAGTCGGTACGTTACTTCTTCTTGACCATGGTCAAGTAGAACTCCGCGTCATTTCACTCAACCGTCTGCGGTGGACCGTATTTAATTCAACGTGAGTATTATAATTATAAATGATTAATTTTGTATGATTCTTTCTTCAGTTACGAAAATCTTTGAAAAGTCCTTGTGACTCTCCAAGTGACAGAAGCGTATAGTATTCATATTTTAACCAATTTGATTTTTATATTTTTATATTATAAAATACATATTCGTTGCATTTGAGCAAGCGTGATCTTTAAAAGACAGAATGCAATCAGATGCGTTCAATATTTAAAAACATTTTTCCGGATAATTATTGCAAAGTGAAAAAACGGTCCATGTAAATTTTTACTGACTTAAAAGTGTGGCCCTCAACTTACTACCTAATTCAAGAGTGGTCAAAATGACATTTTTTTGCCATATCGATATCAGAAGAACGATATTATGTCCACTTCTAGTAAAACTTGATAACAATACATTGGAATGGTTAGTCATTTTATTTTATAGCCCAGCAATTAGATACCTAACACAGGAAATCAGGAACTAATTTTTTTAAGAAGCGACGCCCACTTATGACCTAATTAGTTCCTTGAAATATGGCTTATCACTAAAATTATTCTTCCCAATAATATGCTATTTTAAAGCAATACATTAGTAAATTATAATGCTCTAACTGTGGTGGGTAAATAATACGAAATCATGGATTATTTAGCTGTCGTTCTTCTCTAACTGTCAGAGCGTTTATTATTTACTTGAGACAGTTTATAGGGAAAATTTAGTAATTACGATAATGAATAATTGAAAACTATTCATTCTGATGAATTCCCGGTTACTATGTACATAATAGATCCAATTTTATTGTAAACAAATCATCCGTTTGAGTTTGATGCTCTTCGGTTGGCATATTACTGAGAAAGGGGAAGTTGTATCACAGATTTTGCGGCTAACTCAATTATTGCGCTTCACTCAATGTCAGTGTTTCCTGTCACATAAATACAATGACACGTCTTACAGGAAATCACGTAAGTACAAGTATTTTCTTAAAGCACAACGTTTGAAGAAACACTTAACAGTTAAAGCATTTATATTTCTTAGAAAATTTCAGAAACAAAGACTCGGTTTGAGAAATAGTAAATGATATACAAATAATTTACAACATCGCTTAGCGACAGACTGCTTTTATTTGAATCTTCTTATGAACCCGTTATGAAATAAAAAAACCTGAATACAAGGTATTAAAGCTGTGAAATAGTTTCCTTCAATAATTAAAACTATAAAATATTGTATTTGTATATTTAAGATTATAGTTATATGGCATCCAAGACTCGGGAAAATAAAATCATTATACTGTTTTTCATTTATTATAAATTCTTCATTAGGTCAAAACTTCGATATTGGTTTGTTGAATTGTTACAAACATAAAGATTACCTTGTATTTCAAAGTTCTGTAGAAAAATTTGTTTTATTTCAAGATATAAATAAAATATTTAATGATTTTAAAACAAAACTATCTAAATTTGGAAGCGTATTTCAATTATGTTACATTATTTAAACATAAAAGGGAACTTAATTCTAAGAAAACTACAAATTCTTTCCAGTTTTTCTTGGAAAACTACATTAAAAACGAAAGACATTCACATAAAGTAACTTAGTAAGAGTGGCTTTTACTTGGATTTTGTGTTGGAAAACGGTATGTTGTGTTTCCTAAGGAATAACTTAATGCCGGCTTTTCAAATAAATAATTACGATATTCTAATCATGGTAATGATGTATAGCTTCGGTTACAACATACAAAACATCATGAAATATTCTAATATCATCATCATTGGTGTAATCTATTGAGGGAGTAGAAAGAAACGTCTCGCCGCTCGAGGGAAAGGTGGTGGAGCGGGGAGAAGCGGGGCGCGGTGCGTCAACACACTTCACAGCCCGCGTCCGGCGTGGGGACAAAGGATGATTCACAGGTTCCTTCGTCTTCCATTAAAACCCGGTCGTATTCAGTATACTTTCTCTTTAATTGCAGTTAGTTTATAAATTTCTTGAAGACAGTTACACAAACAGATTTAAAATACACATTTTTAATTTAAAACTCTGTAAGTGGTTTTACTAGCAAAGGCCGAGAGGCGACTGAATGCCTTCCAGGATCGCAAGCTCTTTGCCCACTTCTAACTGTAAATAAACAACGGCAAGCAAACAAATATGACAAACTACTCTTGAACGCCTCAGGAGAGATATTACATATTAAATTTGCATTAATAGAAAGAGACTGCAGATTGGTTTTGAAGACCCCTGTCCGCCCCATAAGTTCGGGGCGGTGTCACTATTTTGGGCAATAAGCTCTTCCTGAACGACAAAATCCCAGCATGTTCCCTGCCGAGACATTTCAGTTAGTCAGTCTCAACTTCCAAGGATAATATGTTCTTTTCGACACAGACAAAACTTTTCTATAGTGCTCTACCAGCGACTAGAAGCTATGGCTGAGTTTTTTTGATCCATTCAGCATTTTCCAGCCAGCAAAGTCGTCTCAGTTTGATGAACTCAGGTCCGAAAAGAAAGAATTTCTCTCGCAATGGAATTATAATACCAATCAATTTTTGTGTGGCAAACTAATATTTACCCTAGGTCAGTAACGGTCTGGTGAGAGTTATGCATAGTTTGGTTTACGTTTTTTTTTTTAGAGGAATCGCAATATGAATTGTCTATGCCACTTCCAGTAACTTTTTTTCAATGCGGATATTCTTCAGTAAACTCCTTACTTGACATCATTCAACGACAAGAAGCTTAGAATATTCAATTATAAAAACATCTTTTCTTAAATTCCGTTAATTAACTACGGCAATTTACAGCAATTTTACAATAAAAATGCGACAGATGTATTGTGAAATTTCAAATCACTTGAAATAATCTCAATAAAAATTAAAATCACTCGATATCTCGTTCAACTAGGTGACTAATGGCATCACAAACATTCATGCCCCAAATCTCACATCAAATGTTAAATTAGTTATTTGACCTGCCTGTATTGACTTGAAGCTTCTGATTGAAACAGAGGCTGACTAAAATTCTAGAATTTTCGCAATATTTTCGAAATAAAATTTTAAGAATTTTACCGCTTTCAGAGGAGGCTTTCGTAAAAATGATTCTCATACAATAAATAATACATTTCTGCTCTCTATCAAAATGTATGTTCCATCGGTGGTTTACGATATATTTCATATTTCATCGCGGGTACGCTTGGATAAAGGGGAAGCCTAAAAGGTCTCTCCCAAATGATAACATTACATAAAAGACACGAACCCCTAGCTAAAACCTTATATTATATTCCTCAATCTACAGTTTAAATTGGTTTCCTTTACATAAATCAAATGCAAAAAGACATTCTGCAAGGGACTCGATAGGAAAATTTTGACGTTGTCAATCTACGGAGAAGATTGAAATCTTTTCTGTGTTTAATTTATATTTGGTAATTTTCAATACCGTTTCAAACAAAAATGAAGAGATTATAGCCATAAACAAGCACTAAGAAATATATTTCGGTTTATTGATTGAATTGGAATCTACTTGCGAGAACTATTAATTATAATAAGGTAAAAATAATAAATAATTTAGTTCCGCTGTTTTTCCACTTAATTTTTGTACATATTTCGACTTCTATAGAATTTTGTGACTATTTTTAAAACGTCACAAGTTCAATTCCAGTCGTGATCTATTATCAAATGTTGATTTTCTCAATCAATAATCTTGAGTGTGAGTATTATGATATCTTTTCTCATCGAACTAATCTCTAATGACTTTTTACATTCTCATTGATATTATTACAAATATATGTATCTGTCTGTATTTATCAATCTATCTAACATTCTTTAATCTTTAAAGAAGCACACACGCGGCCTTTCTGTTGCACAGAGAGCGAGCGTGTTTGAAGTTTTGAATGAATTTTTAAGAATAAGGAAATTTACTAATACTGTTATTCATATATTTTTAATAATTTTACTTTTAGAGAAAGCACGTATTCAATTAGTCTTTTACCGTATCATATACTATTTATACTACGTCATATTTATTATTACTAGGAAAACTAGAAAATTATAAATTATTTTACAAGACATTAGTTAAATTGTACTATGAATAAAGTCATCAGATTTTCACAACTATTCTAACTATGTACCCACCATTTGATATATGTTTTTTTATGACCCTTACGCATGCCGTCAGATTTCAACGTTAAGCGTTTTTAAATAATTGCCATAAGAGTGTCTAATAAGCAGTAAGCCGAGACTACTATGCTTTTAAATGGGCAGGAGAATCGACAGTTTTTAATTTTCATAACTTTTTATTTTAAAAATAAAACTATCTTTTTTGTACTACTTCCACATGTTTATAATGATCAAGACCGGTTTCACACATCACGAGAATTATCAGTTGATAATGCTCGTGATAAGCAAAACCGGTTCTGATCATTATAAACATGTGGAAGTAGTACAGAAAAAATGTGTTTTATTTTTAAAATATTATGCCTTTCCACCAAGAATTGACAGTTAACACCTTAAACGTCATAACATTTTACTAGCAAAGTCATTAAATGGAATATATTTTATTCTTGTTGCATCCAAGACGACGTGGCCTACTCATACGATTGTTGGACGGACTTCACTTATTCTTTCCCTTCGAAGTTCATCTTCGGGCTTTCCCACAGGATGTGATCAGCTCCCTGTGATTTTCTGGCACTTGAATAATATTTTATAACCTGACTCTCACTTAAAAGAGATGTTGAATGACTGTCTTATAACACAACCTTGTTCAAAATGGTCACAGTTACACTGTTTTTGGATTTCATGTGATTAACAACGCTTAAATGTATGAATGTATTCATACGGTATTGTATTAAAGCGCAGAATATTTTAGATTTCTTCAAAGACATCAAGCGACGTAAACAGTATGTGACTATTTTACCAATCATGTGCATTGATAAGCACAGCATTTCCGTCCGATTAAATTTCGTCGACTCTGAGTAAAATTCACAGTACACGTCTGAAAACACGCTCGGCGAATTTTCCACGAAAAATCGACGCCATGAATGCGTGAATAATCACTCCGAACGACGCCGGCCGACGCGACGTCGTAGCTATGACAACCGTTTTGATGTGAGATCCAATAGAGATACATCTTTGCGCAACGAGAACTCACAAACAGCTGTTTTCATTCATTGCAAACGCCGTCTACCCAACTGTGAACAGATCGCTTCAGTGTTTAACTTCAAGAGCGTACATTTAACATTTACAAGTGAGTCGAATAAATATATCAATAATTATAATCGAGAGTGTTTTTCAGTTTATTTTAAGAGACCGGGCAGATCAACGAAGCGTGGTGGAATTCTCAGACAGATACAGGTTTGGAAACTAGCATATGTTTGTATTTAAAAATAAAATACGTAACTTTACACATGTCTGATTTTTTAAACCATAAATGAATAGTGACCAAAATAGATTTCTATTTTTACAACCCACTCAAAAATGTTATTTAAATTTACATTTATCACACCATCATCATTTAATTATTAACTTAAACATTCGTTGCTTAATGTTTACCTGTTATTTAACTTACTATTTGGTGCATTTTGTTGTAACTATTCTTTCTCGTACTGTTATTATACGTAACTTTTATTCGAGCTGAAAAATTGGTTTCCAATAAACTTTTCGTTCTTTATCTTTTTGTGTTGCTCAACAAAAAATACTATTTTTATTATCGTGTGTTCTGTTTATCGATTTTAGATTAGCTATTAATGCGACCAAGTGAACAGCTAACTCAGGAACAGGAATCAAATAAATAACACGAGTTTGGTCGTTTGAATAATATATCGTGAATTTCTCTTTATTCGTTTTGTGTCACAACAGCTGAAAACATACTTTCAATCATGTATTAATTTTAAATCATATATATATATATATATTCAAACATATGTCACTAGGAGTAAGCAGTTGCTTAATTTTCAAATAATTTCTCCATTAGTTCACTAGAATAAACAACGTGGTCTCATACATAATATTTCTTGCTGATTTGTCATTTCATGTTTTGAGGTAGAGACTAATATTTATTTTATTTAGAAATTATATAACAGAAACCTGAAGCTTTAAGAACAGTTAATCAAGTTTTAATTTCAGGAAAATGTGAAGATTTATCTAAATGTAAATTTAATTTCGCGTCTTTCTTGTCTTATTTTTGTACAACTAAATTATTTTACCTTATAACGATGGGTTGTACCAAGAAAATTCCAAACATTTTTCACCAAGTGACCGCCGACTCCATCGAAAATAATCAAATACTAATGCAATCAACAAGTCACTAATATTGTAATTGATTGTACAAAGATTTTAATTATTTTTAATCAATAGATTTAACGATTTTTCTGCTGCTTACATACACACTTAAAATGAAATAAGAGTAAACGCTGTATTATTTTTAATGTTCTAGAATCCCACAGCAATAAGTTCAATAAATTATTTTTCCGCTAGTTTCTCAATCAGTTTAAAATTTCATCTGTAACTATGCTTCAACAGTTAAAATTTTCTTCAAATTCTACAGTGATTTCATTTTCATGTTTTTTTCACATCAGTTGTGCTCATGTTTCAATTTTTCGTCCATTTAATGAAACTTAAAATCTGAAATTTGCATGATTATTAAAAAATGAGGACGGTATCAGCTGCTTTGACACGTTCCGAAGCTTACTTACCACTTCTTAAAAATTGAGGCTAAGTAATTTTCTTATACAAAATATCCAGATACGAAATAGTCGATTTACTAATAATGCAGTTATTAAACGAACTGTCCTGAAAAGATGCGGAGGGATCTGGTTTTGACTGGTATAACATAAGCACTTTACCTTACCCAATCGGCCAACTCCATACATTTTTTTATATAACTCTTCAAATGATAATGAAATATAAGATAGACGCATGAATGAAAGCAATGGTTATGTTAGGGCTAAGAATTTCAATCAGAGGGTTTTACGAATTTCGTCTCAGGATATCTAAAAACATTTGGCATTGTAAATAATTACCAATGCGTGAAATATTTTGGTTTTTTCGATTCACTCGAGATCACAAGATCACATCTCTGAGATCTCAAGAACATAAATTGAAAATATCTAAATGTATTCTTAATCCTGACGGGATTTGAACTCAGGCCAATCGAAGCGCTAGGATACAGGTCTTATCACTAGACCACAGAGAACTGCTCTGTATAATGTGATTGTCTATATAAAACGTTCTGAATTCTTTTCCTGCAGTATTTACTAGTGGTTTAGCCTCATGCTTATGATTGCCTCAGGTAATTTTGTGAACAAGCTTCACCTTGAACTACGCTCTATGGTAATAACGCCTTTTTATTGAAGGAGACGAGGAAAACTCTGACGCTAATGTGCCCTACGATTCAAAACTTCATCAATTGGCTATAAACAAAACATCAATAAATTTCTATGTTTTATTTTGAATCAACTTCTTTGTGAAAATTCTCACTCTTTAAGCAAAACCCTATCTCCATCATATGAATTAAATTCGCGTTCAAGATTAATTATCATTTTTTTAGTTAAAAAAATAAAACTCATTTTTAAAGTATGACAGGTTTAATAATAGCTGTGCCTTACAGTTTTCATTTTAACACCATAAAAATATGAATTTTCACTTTGCAATATGTACTACTTTGATATAAATTAAACATCATATCACACAACGTCATATTTAACTATTATCACGCTGTGAAAACAGTGCCTTTCAATGAAAACCTATTTCAATAACATAACAATAGGCACATTTACTTCAAAAGAAACTCTAGCACTTGCTTATATACATTCATCGTTTCCTAGCACTATTAACTAGTAGTATTACAGTCCGCGGTGCAGTGGTCAACGTCGTTGGCTTCAGTTACGGTTATATCGGATTCAAATCCCAGTACGAACAGTTTCGTAAATTGGTTTTTCAATCGATTTATAGATTTCTGCTCGTAGGCAAATGGATGTTTGCGATGTCTCGAGTACTGTCCCATCCATCCTATCCTAAAAACGTCCATCCCTCCCTAATCTCTTGGAATGAGAGGCTGAAGAACTGAGCAACTAGCACTTTTCATTGAAAAACTTCTGTTAAGATAATTCCATTAGGAATTCATATAGTCATGGTCAAATAAAATACAGTATTTTTATGATTTGAGAAGGGATCCATGAACTTCACTTAATTTGCGAAAGGTTAAGAATCCCTGTATACTTTGACTGTATTAAGATATGATTTTTGAAAACTTTCTGGTTTCATTTTTGAAAAATTGTATATTCCGTGTTCGCTCGAAGAATTCAGATACTTTTATCCTATCACGATGCTGCTTGAGATAGCATACAAACGAAAGTTTAATACGTGATGTATGATGTATGAGAGCCTCGTGCAATGTTTTACTATATGCATATTCATATTCCAGCATTGCATGTTTCACAGTATAACTCAAGAATCACAGGAAGTGGCGTGGTGGGCATAAATCGGCCATATTAAATTTGTTTAGAAATGTTATTATCGGAGTTTATTGGTTTTGATTGAAAAGTACAGTCTAACTGTCGATCCTTGGTGGCAAGACATCATATATATGTATTTATTAAAATGAAACACAAGTTATATACGACTTATTTCTGTTTTATGAGTAGGCCAGGTTTATGGTAAATGAAAAAAACTGTGGAAAAATGTAATTCACACTAATTATTTAGAACGTATATTATATAATAGCTGTTTTGTTTGGATTCGGCGGTTACTATGTAGAACTTCATATTAAATTATATTATTGAAAACAATTTTATACCACTCATTGCCTAACTAGGAGTCTCGCATGTTTTGGTATGGCGTCTTTTTGAGAATATTATTTAAAGTGAACTGAATGCAGACACATTTGCGGTATGACAGTTGATCGGTGGTCACCAAACTTTTTGAGAAAAGGGCTGGATTAAGTTTTTTTTTAGTTTAAATTGGTGGTCGGACATCAAATAAATTGGAATCAAATTATAATAATAGCTTATATCTGCTTACATACAAAGCACAGAAATCAAACGATGTGTACTTAACTGTGCAATCTTTGAAATACAACTGAATATTTTCGATTGGGGTTATTATCATTCTTAGAATTTCAATAAATGAAATATCAAAACGATGTAAACGAACATCTGGTCGCAACAATACACATCACAAGTGATGAATTGACATTTCTATTATTCTGTTTTGCCTACACTACATTCTTAGAATTTCAATAAATGAGAATATCCGAGAAAAATTCGAGTAAATGAACATCTGGTCGCCTCCAACAATACATTTTATTACTAACTTCTTTCACTTTGGGTCATTATAAATATGATAAAGTTATCACAATTTTATTTTTTAAAATGAATAGTTGCACCAAGTGAATTCACAACCTAATCGTGAAAATTTACAAAATTAATATTTCCTGTATGAATAATTTATATACAAAAATTGGGAATTTTTGGAGGGCCGGATGAAAATATTTGACGAATACGTTGTTGATAACGCAGTTGAACTAACAATAACAGCTAGAATGACGTGGGAAAATTTCCCGTCGCTACTGCACGCGGTATGGGAGGAGTTGTTGTAACAGACAGACAAACAAACATACAGATGTATTTTGTGCTATATGGTACAGATTATATAACGTACTTTTGGATTTAACGGACACCCTCTCACCCTTGGTGGTAAATTATATCGAGACTTAACTTTACTGCTATTATTACTTAAAAAAAACAGAAGAGGCCGCCAAAATCCAACCGATCTAGCCATAGTTTGATAAACTTGAGGAGAAACAGTTCAGCCACGAACAGACCTCCTCTTGAATACAGCACATGAGTAAGGAATTCTAATGAATAATGGCAAAGACCGAAGAGAGATGTTGCCGTCTAGGGACTAAGCGACAGTCTTAGTATCAAAGGTCGAATCACTATCAGATATATAAACTGCTTTTTCTTTTATATGGAATATATAATAGGTAATTAAATATTATAAGTGACGCAAGTTGCCCTCAATTGAAAAGTATCTTAACAGTTTTAGATAATTCTCTTGTCCGCTTTAAATGTGCAACATATAGATTTCAAATGAAGCATATTCAGTCGCCTAGCCTTAATTTATTAAATAGAGTAAAGATGGAACGAAGGGGGTTGGAAAATACTATCTGCTAGATCATCACTCAAATGGATCGAAAGGAAATTGAAATAATCGAAAATTGTTATTTTACGTTGCATCACTTTCACAATGATTTGTCGTATGTGTAAAAATTTAGTTAAGCGAAAAATATTTTGATGATTTTACTGTGGAAAAATTAATGCGTAATCTGTCATTCGAGGCTTATAAAATTATATTTTAATTTTTAATTGGTACTACACCCAACTCTATTTTTACACAGTCGACAAAAAAAAACAGAATACTTTATTATTTGTTTTAACGCGATTCCCAAAACTATTTTAAATAAGAAGAAATTTTAATTTGATTCAAACAGCAATTGCAAACAGTCATGAACGTGCACTTGTATTATAAACGGTGAATAGCTACTGATTACGTTTTATATTTTTTTATTTGAATAAAGATTTATCATTAGTTATTAAATGAAATTTGTTTTTGTTACGATTCTTTTTTTCTTCACTATAATATGTGTGTATACATATTTTATTTAGAATTTATTAATTAGGCTTTATTATATCTTTATTTGCACGATTTTATAGAATAACTTTTAAATTTTAAAGTTTGAGTACACTACCAACATTTGGGTGTATGGTCTATTTGATTTTAACATTTTTACATTAAATATGGGAGTTTAAATTCTCAGTTATAACCGTTGACTTTTTGCGGCCACCAAACTGCTTCAATATGCAGACTTCAGTATGCTTAGTACATATTATATTCCTTTCATTGAACACATAAGCCATCTAACATGGGTCGATATAACTTGGGAAATGGAGAAGCAACCCAGCAAATATTACATTATAAGGATGTTTTATATCTTCCTTGAAAAAAAGTTATAATTTTATATAGATTTTACCAATTATAATTTCTAAAATACTGTAATGTTAGTTAGTGTAAATGGAATGATATTTAAGTCAAAATAACGAAGGATAGTTTCAAAGAACGTAATGCTCCAAAGAGTTTTAGTTGATTGACCCAACCCAATTGAATATAATCTAAACTAACCTTAGCCCATACAACGCCATCATAAAAAAATATCTTTTCTTACCGTGGAGCAACCTTAATCTACAGTTGTGAATTGTCATTAAAACCTATTTTATAAGTTGAATAATTATTTTTAATTTTTTTCATTTCCTTATGCACATATCCATGGTATAATTTCACGTTTATTTTATTAATTTCAATTGCTCAAGTGTTAAGTGAGCTTGAAGCTGAAAAAGCTTTGAAAGAGATTTGAGCTTTCGTTTTGCGTTAAACTAAAAAAAAAGTATTTTCCGGAAAAAAATGATTCAATGCGGTAAACAAAATAAATAAAATTCTAATTTTTAGTTTCGTGACTGTTTTTATTCTTGCGAAATAATTCATGATTAACTATATATGAACATAAAAACACATAAATTATTAAAAATAATACTGAGGCAATTTTCTGTATGAAAATATGATACACTATAAATTACACATACATAGTAATTGATTCCAGGCTCAGGAGGCTTGATTCTTATGAACTGGCTAACTGCACCATATTATTCTTCTTGGTACTGTAACCTAGCTTTACCTATTATAATATGCCTTTTTTTCAATTTCTATCAAAAACTACTACACTAAAATCCAAATGTCCAAAGCTGATCTTCAAATATGATGCGACATTAACGGCTTACAACTAAATTCGATTTCGATCATATTCACTTTCATGTAAATAGTCTTCATTTATAACAAATACATTCCACAAAAAACAAATTCTTTCACTAAAAATAAAGTGATCCCACATAATAAAACGTATTTTAACTTTGAAGAAATATATTACACTTACCAAAAAATATTTTGAAAAAGATAAAATATAATTTAAGACATTTACTGAGGGTGCTTGATGGAATTTCAATATAAATTGGAATTATTGAGATTTTGTACACTTCCATATATTTTGTCACTAACGACCCGGGATTCGTTAGTGACAAAATACATGGAAGTGTACAAAATCTCAATAATTCAAATTTAATAATAATTAAGTGTGAAACAATAAAACTTCGTTAACTACTAACGTTGCAAAGTGGATAAATTGATTTTTACTTTTAGACGACTAAATATCGCCATATTTTCTTTTTGTTTGTCATCTTTCAGCGTTCATAGACTTGCATTTATCTCTGTCCAATAAAACGACGCATCACTGCTGTTTGTTCGAACGCCCCTTCGGTGAAAGGCGAAGCCCGGGTCGTTAGTAACAAAATACATGAAAGTGTACAAAATCTCAATAATTCAAATAGATAAAATAGTTTTCACTCGATATAAATACTCACACTTTGAAATCGATGGTTGCACGAAGTTGTAATGAAATGAAAATACTTGTCGCAACTCTACCCTATATAAGCCGCCTATATTTTCTTTGCCCCACGCATTAGAATGCATTACACAAACCAAACCATACCAACCCTAACAAAATCTACAACAACTGTATTCACTTTGTTAAAAGAATCCGTGACTAAATGTAAACTATTAAAATCAAAATTTGAGTTTACTAAGTTAATACTATCTAATTCAAAGTGAAAACTATCGAAATAAAAGTTCAAGTGTACCAAGTGAATACTATCTAACACAAAGTGCAATTATTTATAACCTAACATTAACCAACCATCGTGTAAGATACCGACCAGGTATTCTTTCAAATTGTGTATTTTATACGTCATAGCTAAAATTATAATGTATTATTTGTTTATGACGATTTCTGTACAAACACTATAAAAATAGATTCACGCAAAAGTCTTTCCTAAACTTATCAGTATTATATTTATTATCTTTTTGGACACGAAGTCAGTTAGAAGCATCAACCTGTGGGACTTGGCGCTATTTTTGTACATTTTTTTTTTAAAGTTCATTTCTTTTTGGAGCCTTTGCGAGTCTCCTTCGTACTGTTGGCAAATAGAAAACTTTTCGGAATGTAATTGAAATTTTAATTGGCAAATATCCTACACAAACATTGTAGGGATGAAGCGAAAAAAGAATAACGAAAATGCGAAGGTTTCGTCAAATCAGGCACGTTTTTGGAATCGGCGGAACATTTTTAGATGGATTTCTCAATTATTTGCAGGATTTATTTATAACGCATGCGGGAAAAATCGGAAGATGTTTTGATGTAAAACATGTCCACCTCACACTTTGAACATGTGTTTGGCTAACGGAGTAGTTGAACAGTTGAAGTAGTTAATATAATATCGTCGTTTTCATTGCAAAAATGTATATATATCTGCGAAATCAAAAATTTTCGGAAGAGCATAAAAATAGTTTGAAACACAACTTAATCCAATAAAAACAATGATAAAAAACACATAATTAATATTAAATATAAATAACTGTACTAACTAGGGTGTTTTTTTATTTTTGTTTTGACTCGATAAAGTTGTTTTTTAAACTGTATTTATATCCTCTACTAAAAAAATGATTTTGTAGATACACAATTTTGCAATGGAAACGACGATATTATCTATTTTTCAACCTGAAGTTTTCATAGATGTAGTGATTAATAATATTTACATATATTTGGTAATAAAGCTCTCAAGCATCTACCGGAAAAAGGTTTGTAAACATCATAAATGCATGCTTGAGGTTACAGTATTTTCCGACTCGGTGGAAGGAAGCTGATATTATCCTCATTCCAAAACCTGGGAAGGATCATACTCTTCCAGTAAACCATACGCCAATAAGTCTGCTCCTCGCAATGAGTAAAGTTCTAGAGCGTGTGACTAAAGCTAGGCTAAAAGAAGTAGTATCCGAAAAGAAAATCATGCCAGACACTCAACACGGCTTTCGTGCTAATCACTCGACAAACCATCAACTTCTTCGAGTAGTGGAGTTAATCACAAGTAGATTTTTTCTTAAAGAGGTTACTGCTGGCCTTCTCTTAGATATTGAAATAATCTTTGATAGGGTGTGGACCAAAGGGTTTGTTTTCAAAATGTCGAAGGCTGGCATAGGATTACTACTGGTCAAGATCCTCAACTCATTCGTGACAGGAAGACGTTTCAAAGTCAAAATGGATGGAACCTGGTCCAAACTAAGGTCAACCCAGGCGGGAGTTCCGCAAGGCTCTGTCTTGGGACCCATATTGTATAACATATACACGCATGACATTCTTTCCGTTGGGGGAAATGATACGATCATAGCTCAGTACGCAGATGATACGGCTATTTTAGCGAAATCCCGTAACCGGCAAAGTGCTGTCACACAAGTCCAATCAGTCGCCAATACCATAACAGATTGGTGTGACAACTGGAGAATCAAAATTAATGCTGAAAAGAGCGCGGCAGTTATGTGTTCTAAGGGCTTCATTAGAAAACCCAATTTTGATTGCATTCGCATGCACGATGATATCAAGTGGTCTAAAACAGTCAAATACCTTGGACTCACCCTAAGGTGTCACCTACTATCTAAATAGTAGACTTAAATTCAACAAACACAGCGCGATCAAAAAACGTCAAGCTAATGCTGCAAAAGGAAAATTAAACTTTATGTTAAATGCGAGAAGCAAACTTACTCTCAAAAGCAAGTTGCTCCTCTATACAGCAATAACTCGCCCAATTATGGTGTACGCTACTCCAGTATGGGCTTATGGTCACCACAAACATCTGAAGACTCTTCAGATTATTCAAAATAAATTATTGCGACAAATATGTAACGCCCCGTGGTACGTACGTAACTCGCTTCTACACAGAGACTTAAAAGTACTTACAATTCGAGAGTTTGTTCGCGAAATGTCTCAAAAGTTTCACAGTGATGTAGGCAAACATTATAACCCAACGATCTTTTACCTACAAAATTACGATGAGACAATACTTAAGAATCGGCTTAGACCGAGAGCAGTTCAGCTCGACGACCTCCCATAGATGTAAACAGGGATTTTATTTGTTTAAATTGAGTAAACACGACCCCTTGTAATAGAAAATGACTTTCCTCTGGATGCTTCCTTGCGTATTGCATGTGCATATGTGTATCTGTGTATGTGTTTTTATATATGTATATCTGTGTGGGTGCAGTATGCGGGGAGGTATATGTATGTAAATGCAATTGGTGCCCATGTGAATTCGCTTCATTATGGATTACTTAGCTCTGCAGCGATCACGCCCTTCTATCTGCAACGATGGAAGTGGAAAAGAAAAAAATTAACATTAGAGATGAAGTAGATTCAAAGAACTATGACGCTCACTCGTCTTAGGACTTAACGCTCCATCAACTTGATATCCAAAAAAATACATATATATTTACAACATAAACATATAAAACAATATTTTTAATGTATTTATCAACCAAAAACACACCAACTGAAAGAAAACGGTGCTGATAAAATTTAAAAAAACGCATCGTTTTTCACCACCTAACCATTACAATGGTCTAAATCAGTGTCTGTCAAACTATTTTACCGCACGGCATACTAGAGAAGGAGGATTGGTTCAGTGGAACACCAATTAAAAATTACTTAAAAAATATAATGTACTTTATTAATACATATGAATTAAGGGAACTTAGTGTTGGTATAAATAACCAATATTGTTTTATAAACTCATGTATGGTGTAGGTTTACAGAGGTGGTAAATTTCTTATCAGTGAGAATTATGCAATTGATTTTCAAAGAGAATTATTTCAAAAGCTTCTCTAAATTTGATAATACAAACACACTACGTCTTATATACCATCTTTAGCCGCACACGATTTTTTAAATTTAATTTACAAAAACTTTTCTGAAAAACCAAAACGTCTAAGCTGTGAGTTTTTGACTTGTCTTGTCTACAGTTCTAATTTGTCGTCATTTGTCGCGGCACACAGTTTGGCAGACACTGGTCTAAATCAGTCTTGAGTAGCTGAAGTATCATTTAATCTATTGTATTTCATTGCAATTACTACGTTTGTAATACAATCAAACCATTAGCATATACCATTTCTTCAAATGACATGGCAAGATCATAGAGTAATAAAGAATATATGGATGAAAAAAAAATTGAACAAAAAACCATGTCCTTATCGATTAATTGGACAGCTCTGCCGTCGATATAAAAATGAAATTTTCAATAATCGAAGCATGTTTTGTTTTTATCTTCCATCTGACTGTAATATTCCTTTTAGTATTAATTTTAGAAACATTATTTCATGACAAAGACGCTTTCAATTGGTTACTGTGTGATATACAAGAAATTGATGATAAATAATATACACTGCTTTTGTTTGAACGTATTTTTAATTAACTATACACTTTTTAAACATTATTTCTTAGGTTATTTATTATAAAAGACAGAAGTGTATTTCGCAGCTTCAAAACTTTATTCGTTTTTCAACTTTTACCTAGAAGTCAAGAGCATATAGAGTCCTTATGTAGCTTATCTCAATAGAAGATTTTCTACGACAACTGATCTTTTTTCGGAGAGAGTAAGGAAGGATATAAGTATGGGGCTAGTTAGGTAATCACTCTCAATACGGTCCATTCAATGCACTAATTGCTCAAAAATTAAAATGGGATGTGGAGAGGCTTTCATGGGCTGAGATCCAGCGGGACGAGTGATCCAGCAGATCATCTTAAGCATTTTTTTCCATATCTATACATTCCTGAAGGATGTGATTAGCATTTATATGTTATCTACTTACTTAAAGAGTTTTCCAGTGAAGTGACTACGGCCTGTTTATAATTCAGAAGTCAAACCTTTCGTTACTTCACAAGTATCCCAGCGATTCGTTTAAAGGTACAATTTGCTCCTTAATGAATTAAATTAATGTGCTACCTAAAAATTTTGTAACATTCTTGAGATTTTAGAAACTATATATTGTAGTCGAGATATTATTTGTTGATACCCTTTACTAACTCTATCCTTCTTTCTTTGTACTCTCCAAAGAGGTAGTTTGAAGGGCTTAATTACTAACCAGCTTTTTATAGTATCTTCTATATATTCTTCATAAGAAGCGGACATGACTAAAAATCATATGTAACAAGGAAAATAATATTAACAAATAAACTGTTGACTGCTACCTTATTGCATAAATATATTCGATTGAAATTTATAAATCTGATGTAAAAATACACTTTATCTTTCATACTACACAGCGAACAACAGAAAATTGTAAAGTTGTATTGAGAAATTTTCATATCCAATTCATACCATGTTGTTGTGGATACAATCTAGAATATAGTACCTGTTGAAACTCGGGTGTATAGCTCAGACGAATCGATATGAGGTCAAAAGCTTTACTGTAAAACAACACACAGAGGTTAAACATACTGAAATACAAAGCCAACAATATTTTTTGAGTGACAAATATTTGTTTATAATTACGATCGTACTATAACTAAAGCTTTCTATTATTCGATCACTTCGTTATAAATTTTCGGCTTTTTCGTAATGGAAAAACAGATGAAATACCGGTTTCAGTAATACTGGTAATACATTCCTAGGTGGAAGTCATGCACTAAATTCAGGCTAATCTTCGCTTTATATTTATTGTCGTTGTAAAATGCTATATTATAGTTATTTTTTACAAAATATCCTGTACATAGTATTCGCCACAAAAGTCTGTTTTCAAATCTGACAAATTGACACTTCTGACCGAGTACAATTGTGAATCCCATAGTTTCAACAATACGTTAACTGTGAGTCCAGTAATCGTTAATCAGATAACAACTGTCTCTTAGGTATTGCAAGTGAGCCACTTAGGCGCAAATCAAATACTTCGCGTCAATCACCCTCTTCGATTCATTCATTCTACTCGTATCACTGCATAACAGAAATAAATGATTTGTTGTTCAATTCATATCGGATTCTACAGCAATTATTTTTTCTCACTTTGCCTGATATTGACAAAGAAGTGTAAGTAAGAGTAAGCTAGACATTCTATTTTTTTCATAGAGGTGAGAGGATTAGGCCGTTTAAATTCATTCTTTACAAACGACGCATGGCTGACCTTGTATTGATGTTACGGTAGTTAAATTTGATTTTTTTTACTATTGTAACCGTACCCGTCATAGATGACGGTATTGAAATTGAAATACTGAATGTAGCTTAAGTAGCTAAAGTAGCTTAGTACGTTGGAACTGTGTGTGCATTGTTTACACCGCAAACGCTTACGTCATGAGAAAATTTCATACCTACATGTGGTAATAATAAAGCGTCTACAGAGCGGTCTGGGGTATTATATATAAGATAGCAAATCACTTGATTTAACACGTCCACCATTCGTAACAAGCTAATTGATCGGTATTTTTATTTTATAACGCGTTGTCCAAATATTCGTTGAAAACAAATTTTCGAATATACAATATTAAAACCTAAATTGTTCGAATATTTGAATAATGTAATGAATGCTGATGGTTTTTTTTCATATTTTTGACGAAACTTAACTGTTAAACTTGTTGACAGCACGTGTGTTATGTAAATATTATAATGTTTAAATAAACGACATAGATTATATCAAGATATAATGCGAGGCTGAATGACATTTTTTGTTATTATATTAAAACTCTGAGCGAATAATATTCGAATAATTTATCAAATATTCGAATACTTAAATATCCAAAGAAGTGCCAAATATATTCTTGTTTCGTATGTCCGAATATTCGATTGGGATCCCTAGTGTGTTGTGTAATAAGTCGTAAGTATAACTGATAGTTGGGAATCTCTTTCATATCTAAAGCATACCATGTTGCTCTGGATACAATCTACAATACATAATCTATCGTTACTAATCTGTACACATAATATACATCACATCAATCGATATCATTACAAACTCTCTCTGCAAGAGAACACCTATAATTAATGTTAAAAAAATAAGCAATGTGTGTGCTAATGCGGTGTGTGTGATCATTTAAATTTAATCTATACCACAGACAAAAGAGTGATCATTGTATTCGAAATTTGAAAGAAAAAATATTGAACATAATATATTAATAGTTATAATAAAACAATATAATTATATCGAGGATATGGTATAAATTAGTTATAGGTAAGTGAAAATCCTAAGCCCACGATTTTAAATGGTAACGGCTTTATATGTATGTTTCCAATACTGTTTGTTCCGCGATCAATGGTTCGAATTCACGACTAGATGTTTTACCAATCAATATGTTAACAACAAATAGCATAGGTCTGTGTATTTTTTCATTTACATTCCTTCAAAATACGAAGCTTAGTAAAACCGATTACTTAATAAATAAAATTAATCAATTTGAATTAAAAATATCGTAAATTGTTTCATATATATAATACTAGTGAACACGCGGCATGCGTTGCAATGCCACCCAAAGAAAGAAAGGGTTTGTGTTTTAATTCTGTTTATTGAAGGGCTTTTGGATAAGAGGTCTGCACGGGTCGAAATTTTATAAAATTTCCCGATCCGAGCACGTCATCTTCAGGCCCGGCCCTAGCCCGAGTCTCAATATCACACTTGTTACCCGAGCCCGACCCGAAGCCCAGGTTTATTTTTCCCAGCCAGAAAAAATCCCGATTTATTTTTTAATACAGTAATTCATTTATACTTTTTAAACTATATTATATTGTTTCCATATTTCCAACGGTATTCATAGCACAAGTTAAATAAATTATTTAAGTTGTAAAAACTATTGCCTTATGGCTGACTCATGACCCGAACATAGTACGAAATATTTTTCTTAAATTTGAATTCCTTACCCGAGCCCGAATCTGAATTGTCTTTACCCACCCGAGCCCGGGTCCGTACAGACCTCTTTTTGTGATATACAATATTTTTCCATCTGGTTCAGAGATGTAGAGCTTGTTGTACGCATTTGATTATTTTTTTTAGATTTTAGATTTTAATTTTTTTCTCCAGAAACCATCACGGGTGTGCGTACAACAACTCACTAACGTTCGATTGAAATCGGATGAATGGTAAAGGAATGCATTTAGGATAAACAAAAAAAATCCATTTTATATATTTTTATGGATGATGTATAAATAAGACCTACTGTAAGTTAATTGTAGTATGCCTATAACCTTCGCGCAAATGCAAGCAATAACTTAACAAAGTTTTATCGGAATCGGATGAACGGTATGGCAGTGCATACGATAAGAACAAACAAGCATTGATTTTTATATAGAAGATATATCTACTTAAATAATAATTTTTCATATTTCATAAAAAAAAACCTCTATAAAAGAGAATCTCTTAAATTGATATAAAAACGAAAAGAAAATTACAATGTTTTACGTAAACCGTAAAACGCGCAGCCTTCTAATGATAAAAAAAAACACGCGAAAAGCATTCATTATTAAGTTTGCTGATTGCCCAATCTCACAGCGACTACCATTTTATTTATTATGAATATTTTCCACACGAGGCGTATTTCGAGGCTCCAACAATGGAAGCTAATCAGGCACGTGTAAAATAACAGGTCTAGATAGGAAGCCTGGAGGCTGTATCATATCAAACACTTTTATCTGTTTCCCGAAGAAAACGTTTGCTTAAAACCTCACATATCCAGGAAATGCCTATTGTTTGTACCTTTACAACATAACTTATTCAGAATTCCCATTAATACTTGATTTACAACGAAATTATATATATTATTAAAAAAATATGTCGAAAAAGTCGTGTTTTGAGATATTTATTCCAATATACAGTAGGTACGCTTTTTTAAAATCGCAAAATAAATTCTGTGTGCGAAAGGGAAATGAATATAAGTCGAGATAAATATTCTACAATAACTACAATTCATACATGCATATAATATAAAAAGAAAGAGTCGAATCAATGCTGCTGAATTGGTAAAATTTATGTTTAAACATCACATTTTTCATAAAATTTCATACAAATGCAAATCTTGTTTTGGCTCTCCTGAAAAGAACCAATTTTAGACTTAACGCGATTTTCATTTCGTGAACAGAATTGTTCTAGCAATAAAAAATTGTTTTTTCAGGTATTTTTAAGAAAATATTCCTTTCCAAAACTTTATTATCTGGAAAAACACATACAAACATGCAAAAATATAAAATATATATTTTTGCATGTTTGGTGAAATAAAAAACTTGCGAATTTGTAAATTGCGTGCAATATTGTTGATTAGTTATTGTTTTATTTGTAGGCAATTAAACAATATATCATCTTTTTTGTTTCTAATTGTGATTTTCTTATACTGTAATAAGAATTAATACTTAAGCCTTTACTACCAAATTTCAAAGGATTGTTGTATTAAACCCGACAATGAAGGCCAAAATTATGTTTTTACTTTCGTTATCATCTTTGAATTATTTATGACACCCAAATTGTTTTGTTTCGTGAGAAATTATATTTACCGCTCGTCATTTCTGACATGTTAAATATCCTACTCAAAACATAAAATGTCCTCATGAATATGTCAAAACAGCTGATAAGACTACCTTACCAAACCTTTATCTAGCTATCGAATTGCACGTGCCATAATTGTATTGAAAATTTTGATTTACGACTATGGAAGTTAAGGTAATTATTATAGTTAATAAATAACCATTAACCATAGGAAATATTAAACATTCAAGACATTTATTTATTTGAAAGAACGTTTCACTGACGAGTGTTAATAAATAATATTGCCGCTCCGCTGTCTTATAAAATCTTTTCTTATTTAAAAAATGAGCAACTTAATTATTTTTATTTTATTTGTTTAATGTAAAAAAGAAAATACAATAACAATTACCTTGACATCCTCCACTAACGATTGCTTTCCCATACATTTATTTTATAGGGTGTATCAATCTTAAGCATGTCTAGTTTTTTTACCTTAACCACGAGTGTCTCAGGAGCATTTTCACAAGACTTAGTGGCGTTCACTTAAGTAGTCACCATGCGTTTGACAAACAAAACCAATACATATTTAATATTTTTCTGACATTGGTTTAGCAAGTCGCTACGCGCAAAGTTGACAAACCAATACTTTTTCCAGACACGAACGCGTTACGGCACTTTAAACAGTTTTCACCACTATAATGTGAAAATTATCATATTATGAAGCTTGAAAGATTTCGTAAGAAAATTTTTTGGTTTTAATGACTTCATGCAATATGAATCGTATTTCACTATTTATCTGTGTGTTAGATACATTTTTTTTATCAAGAAAGTCTATAATATAAATCCTTCTTATTATTGTAGTAAAATATTATAAGCTAAAATTATTTTATAAAACACTATTTAATACTAAATTGTATTTCAGATAAAGATTTCACACGGTAACGTTTTAAACTCAGGAAATTTACTGCTTTAACAAAAATAATCAGACATCTTAAAACACGTCATTGATTTATCAGAAAAACATTGACAGACGAGAAACGTAAAAGAAAACTGTTTTCAATCTTCGCTGCCATAGCACGTGCCTAGAAAGTAACAGTAAACAGCATTTTCCAAAGGCTTAACCTCAGTGGCGGACTGGCCATACAAGCCAGGATGCCCGATGGCAAATGGGCCCCGCTGTATCTTAGGGGCCCTCAGTAAAATCAAATAACTTTTTAACTATTTCATTTTACGTGTTTAAAAATATACAGGATAAAGTACTTTGGTTAATTCATCAATACTAATAAATCTGTTTTCTTACGATATCTGGCTAATACTTTTTACAACAGTCGAAATTTCACCATTTTCTTTGTGAAGTGATAAGTTAATGCTCACAGGTGTGCAGTTAATATTTTTTGCACTGTTTCTTGTAGCCTTAATATTTACATTGAGTTGCCAAAAACTTTAAATTCAGACACTACACTTAACCGGGATAATTCGAGCAAAAGGGATGTCACATCGCAATTTGAGTTATGTTCACATTTACATATTACTATTTATTCATGATTGCATACTTATTATGTCTGTTTTTGTTGTTTGTAACATGTGAATTTTTGTAATTATGAACTAATTATTAGTACAGTACACAGGAATTAGTATATTATGAACCCCCTCCCCAAAAGGCCCTCGCTTTCAATATTTTTAGAGCCAGTCCGCCACTGCTTAACATAGCTCCTTTAGCGGAAAGTCCTTGAGGCTCCTTAGTATCATTCGTCGACATTATTAGGAAAATGCATAAGTATTTTGTGCTGTGCATACGATATTTTTCATTTAGATGTTTTAGAAAAACAAAATCAAGATTAGCTTTGCTTATCTTCACAAAGTATTCAAATCAACAGTATATTTTTGTTATATGTATAATTAAACAAAACTTCAAATACTGTTTTGTTGTAATAAATGACTGGATACTAAAAAATGTCCCATTTATGCGTATAATAAATGTTACTTTAGTATTTCGTTTAGAATTTTGGTCGATTGAAATACTGATTTGAAAAATTTGGTTTCCGATATAAAAAAAAATATTTTATAGAGTGCGCAATTTCAACGTTTTTTTAAATTCAATTACAAATCATTTTTTATTTTGGGCAATGCACGACATTTCTGTAGTCCTAATAACGATATCCGAATTAATTAATAATTGTGACAATTTGGATTTCCTGGTAAAAAGTACAAATAATATTAATATTGATAACATAGTTGATTTGGATTATTGAGATTTTGTACACTTCCAGACTGGACTGACGTCAGTTCGAGTCCATTCGTGCGCTCGAATGCCTGGAGATGCCGAAAGGCGAAACTGGGGTAGTTAGTGACAAAAACATGCAAGTGTACAAAATCTCAATAATCCAAATTTGGTATTGAAATTCCATCAAGCACCCTCAGTCGATGTCTTAATATAACATAGTTATTCCACTGGCTGTGTTACTAATGTAACGTGTTTCGCTTCTTTAAAAAACATCTTCAGACTGAGATGCTTCTTTAAGCGTTACATCAGTAACACAGCCAGTGGAATAACTAAGTTATCATTTTGAATTTTATATTAAAAAAATATTTTCACAAAGCTACCGCCGAATCCATCGAAAATAAAAAACGTACAAATTTGCTGATGTGTGTAACCAGTCAACAGTTATTACTGAAACATGTACGCTCCAATTTTAACAATGCCCAGGGTGAAGGGTGGGGACGTTGAATATTTTTATTGCGGTAAAGAGGGCGAATTTATACTGTGTAACGCAATTTAGAAGCGTAAGGATTTTTTTCCGACATTAGTAAAGTATAATAATTAAAAGAAATATCACGACAATTTATATAGTATGTACCTATTACAGAACTTTGCCAATCCCCCGTTAAACATCATTTCAATAATTTCTATACAGCAGGTAAAATAGCTGAAATATAATACAAGTAAGTATCTTTTAAATTTATTACATCACGGTGCGCCATAGAAATTATGGCACAATATATCGATGTATAGCTGCTGAAAACAAACAAGCTTCTCTCAAACTGTTATGAATATGTATAGTTTTAATTTTTTAAATAAGAAACATTCAAAAACAACAACAATGTGAAACCTTAGAAGTTAGAAGTGTATATAATAATATTTTTCTATCTTAGATCACGATGGTCAGTTCTACATTGTTGGGAGCCGTTTCAGCTGTCACTCTCGCTCTCTTGGCTGCTACCCTCGTTGGTGCTTACCGCTGGTACAGCCTCCGCAGACGATCGAAGCTATGGCCGCAGCGAGACGATGTCAGATCACCGCTGTTCGCTATCCCACCAAAGGTTTGTCTTGAAAAAAATACTCATTTATTTATATGAGTCGGCTAAAGTCAAAGTTGCGTAATTGCGGATTGCAATACCTGACAAATATATAAATTACTTTTAAGGTGTTAACTGTCAATTCTTGGTGGAAAGACATTATATTTTAAAAAATAAAACACAATTTGTTTGTACTACTTCCACATATTTATAATGATCAGGACCGGTTTCGCTCATCACGAGTATTATCAACTGATCAGTTGATAATGCTCGTGATGAGCGAAACTGGTCCTGATCATTATAAATATGTGGAAGTAGTACAAACAAATTGTGTTTTATTTAAAAAATATATATATATATATATATATATATATAAATACCGGTTTTTTTTCATATTAAATACATCTATTGCAAATATCAATAACTGCATTACAAAAATAGATAAAAATTTCTACATAGGTACCGTATCAATCTTAATCATAAATAATTTCTATCAATCCAAAAAAATTGCAGCCTACTTCGGAGAAAAGTTTTACCTTCCCTCTTCTTCACAATTTAATCCATAATTATTGAAATTATTATTTTAGTTTTTAGTATCGCCATTTTGTTTATTTAAGTTTATTTTAAATAGTTTACATTAAATGTATCATTGAGGAGACATGATCTTCGGTATGATACAAACAAGTTCATCGAATAAAAAAAATATATATCTAATTTTCATACATACATTGAAATTATTATTGAATTAAAATATGCCTTTAAAAAAGCTAGTTAATCAATGCTTGAACGGATCTTTGTGCAAATAATTCAGACTGCAGAAAAAGCCTTTTCACATTCAACACTTGTTGAAATCATTAAAAAAATGTATACGTATTGCAAATATTTTTTACTACTGTTTTCAGATTCAAAACATGTTACTTTATAGCGCTCTTCTACTTCATTTACAATACCGAAATACAGGCGTTTTTTTTTGAGAATATCGAATCCCGGTTACAGCAATAACTGGATTGCAATCAATAAACGTATGTTACATTTTGAGAAACATCGGGTTTCATCTGAAAGGCTGAAATAAATTCCAGATCATTCAATTCGCTGGGTTAAGAGTTTGAATATAATCAAAAGACATTTTCAAAGTTATAGAAACTAAAACTACATGTTTTTATTCCAAAGGAAGTAGTGTAATTCGCTATAAAAAAAATATACACCATTTTATCTTCATATCGTTTATTTAATTTATTTGAAATTACTGAGCCGTCAACAAATCTGTCATTTCATTTCATTTGTTTTCAAACTTGTGATGCTATCAATTGACAATATTATGCCACTGTGACTTGCATCAAGTTGCCTACGTCTAGTTTGAAATACGTATATATGAATTCTGGACCTGACACGATTTTCAAAAATTTGACTTACTGCGCATAACCACTGTGACTGTGAGATAGTTTTGATGTAAACATGTAGTCAAATTGCCACCAATTTGAAAATGGCGTTTTTGAAATATTTTTCCTCAATTAATTTAAATTTAAACATAAGCATGAATAAATCATTACATAAAAGTCGAGCTGATTAACAACGCACTTCTACTTTGTGGTGTCACAGTATTACAAGGAATACATATATTTACTGCTTATACATAAAAGAATATATAAATACATATAGGTACCTGGTCCCATATCATTTACCAAATACACTCACCGTCAAATACAACATATTTTACTTTTCGGCTCAATTATGGGGGCACATCAAAATTATTGGGTATTTCGAGCTACATTTTATAGCCGAGTACAAATTCACAAACAAGACTTTCTTATAATATTACTAAAATCAATCTAAAGTGAGGCATAAAAACAATACAAAATTTAGTATCGGACGCATTTTCTCTCATTACAAATAATTCTATGATAACTTTTGTACGCGAGCCCATGGCTATTTTTCCCTGAGCTATCCCATTATCAAGTTTCCGAAAGGAGATAAATAGAATCCAATTTCGACACTGATTATCCATATTTACCCAGGACGACAGCTGTGACCTTGACCTTGAAACTTTGATATTGGATAATACCTATTCAGTAGCCCTATTGGAGAATGTATTTGATTGCTAACTTCTCTTATATTTGATTCCAGAACCCTTGTGATTTTCCTTACTTACTTTGAAAGCCAAATTGTTTTATATATTAATCTTTTTCAAAGTAATGATGCTTAAAATGAACTATTAGTGGAATAAAATTATAAAATCTTTGTTATGCAAGAAAATGTGTATAAGCAAAGATAGAGTGTATGTAGTGATATAAAACAAACAATTCTAAATTCAAGAAAACGTGTGATTGACAAAAAATAAAAATGTGTCAATAAGATAAAAATGGTCACATCTTACTCGCACATCAAATCCGGTTTCGCTAAGTCAGTGAGCATTTATAATGTGCAGACTATTCTCGATTTATGAGGTTTCGTTCCGTCATGGTGGTCTGAAGTCGAGAAGCGACATTCGTTAAGCGAAAAGGGTCCTGAGTTCCAATGTGTATATAAAATATCGACCTCTCCTAAACGAGAGCTTCTATTAGATATTTTTTATACTTGGTTATAATATATATCGTCTACAATATATAATGTTCAATACTCAAAACATTTGTTGTACAAAAAGTATTGTGAGGCTGTGTTGTTGAGTATTTTTGTAGATTCTGAGAAGGAAAGAACTGGCACATCGCTCAAGGCAAACAAGACTATTTTTGTGCGAAAAATATTCTTCCAGGAAATTCTTCTTCATATTGAAATTGATAAACTTTATATGTAATGCGCAAAAAATTGCCACTCAAAAACGAAAACCACGCGCATTAAACAAAAGATCTTCTACCGAATACAGATGGAATTTATGTACAACTTAGAGGTCTGAACACGAATCACAGCGTAAAGATTTTTTTTTAAATACATTTTCAATTTTATAGAAGTACATTTTAAAATAGGGAAACATACTTTCACCCCATCCTATTTTGCTATCTTCGGTCACGGAGTTCACGGGCTCGAAACCCAGTACGAAAAATCGTATAAATTGATTTTTAAATTGATTTATGAAGTCGTGTACGAAGGTATGGATGTCTTTGATATTTGAACCCACTCATCTGCCCCTTAAAACGGGGTGTAGCGATAGCAATTACCTGACCACTTATCTTGTCCATACTCATCTAACTCATCTACTTAAACTACTAGGTTGAGCGAGTGAGTCACAAGCAATTCTCGTAGAACCACTTCAGTTGAGATAAACTACATTATGCCAATTTACAATCAAGATTTTTATAATCTCAATTTACTTACAAAAATCAAACATGTTCTTTTCTATTAATTTATTCCAAAATTTTGTCAAAGCATCAGCGGTGGTTTAGCATCATTCGATTTTTCTCTTTATCAATCAAGTGGCGTTACTGCTTTCAAAATAATTTTAAAGTAATATGACAGTGAAAATTTTAATTGAAAAAAGAAAATATAACATATTTTCCTAAATAGCCATATTTTAAATCAAATTAACCTAGTCGATAACAAAAAAATGGTGACGAACTCAAGGTTTCAAATATTTTCATAGAACAATTAATTAAATATACTCATTCTCCAAAGTTTCCAAAATATTTATTGTTATAATACTTTTTTAAGCCAAGTTTAATCTTTTAAAAAGTAAATAATTGATTGCGGCTTTGGCAAAAGTTTTGCAAACAAAATAAGTTTTTCTGATTCGCTTTAATATACTAAGGAATAACCATCATTTCTTAGAAACATTTTTTGATAAACTTTAAATAAAACAAACTTAGTTGTATTACTTTTTTAAGCTGATTATATTCTTTAAATAATAATATAATGCGTTCAAATACTAGGCGTAAACAAACTAAAAAATATTTAATAAAAATTTAAAACGACGCATATATTATGTTGTTTACGTTGTCGATAATAATTCAAAAACGTATTTGTGTTTTATATTTCTTAAAAATAGTTGGCTTTTGTTCGTTCTTTTATTTGTTTTCTAACCAGTTTTTTAAACATCTTTTCATAAAAATTTTGTCAACTATTATATTATATAAAAAACCTGATCATATGTAGTCGTTATAATTCTTTTAGTACAAAATTAAAGAAATGTACATTTACAATTTAAGTACTAAGATTAAAAAAAGATGAAACCCTTACATGGTATAATTGGTAAATGTAATTTATTAAATAGCCAGAAGTCTAAAAAGATACATAACTTCGTATTATGATCTAGGTTCTCAAGCTTGGTATATTGATAGATTGCATTGTTTTCATAAATTTGTAAAAGCAATATACAGACATTTTTAAGTATATCGACTGTGGAAAGGAAAAAGGACGTAATCGACACCCAAAAAATGTTGTGTATAGCCCAAAAAAACGTGTATTAAATTGTATACATTGTGACTATCGAAAAAAAATACTTTGAAAAGGCAGACGGATAAGTACTTTTGCCTTTATACAGTCGATATATTATATTTTATAAATAAATACAGTGTATTAGCACGTTTTGTGTGAGTTATTTACACTATTTTTGGTATGGGTTACGTTCTTTTTCCTTTCCACGTTCGATATATAATTAAAGTTAAATACTTACGGGATTATTAGATTACATATCAATGCTGCCTTACTACATGAAAAGATTCCCGGTTCGGCACCCGATGTTATTATGTTTTGTGATCAAAGCTAAGAACCCCAGAACAGATATTATTATAAATCGATTCGTAAATTTTATCCAGATGAATGTAATGTTTTTCTCAAACATTCAATCCCTGGATTTAAAATATATATTAAAAAATATAAAATATTTAACTGTAGCAATCCACATATGTGCATGAAATTTTAATGACAAAACACGTTAGCTCGAATTACTCGAACCATGTACTTTTTTGCGTAGCATATAATGGCTTTATTTTTCATAATTACGCACGACACATCGTATATAAATCCAAATTACACGTTTTAAAAGGAAAATTACTCCTATGAGAATTTAACTACTGCCAACGCAAGTCATCAAAGTGAGGAACTTTTCCCCCAGAAGGCATCCTCAAAATAGCATATTTCACAAGAGATTAAGAATATTAATGTTGCCATTGCACAACAAACTTGAATACACCTAATTTAATTTCGTGTTTATATTTTCCAAGAAAGTTTATTCACGCCCCTAATATGTGACTAAATATGACAATAAAAAACAGGTTCAACAAACATAATTTAAGGCAATCAAACGATTTATGACAACTCTATTTTTCTCCTTACTTATGAAACAGTTATCGTCTGAATTCGCTCAAATCCACGTGTATTAATGTGGACAAGATAGTTTTTTTTAAAAAATGTGTTTTATTCGTATAAAAATGCAATTGATTACAAAATCGAAATAATTCATATTTTATGTATTCACTATGGCTTACACCACCAGCATAATGTGCTTTGGCATAGAAACTACCAATGATTTGCAGTTGTTATGGGTTTTCGTATCTCCGTACCAGACTATAACTACCCACTCAAGCATCTTCACCAAGTCCTGTCTTGCAGATGGACCACAACATCTCGATCGGATTGAGGTCTGATAACTTTTCAGGCCAATTCAAACGATTATACCGTTGTCATCGAAATACTTTTTCACAATCTTGGACGCATGGCAAGGTGCCAGATCTTGTTGAAAAATTGAGTTTTTCAAATTTATCCTCGAAAGTTCAGGGATCATTCGATCTTTATTTATCATCCCTGTTATAGGTACTAATGGTCCTGAACCAAAAAAGGTGACGCAGTTCCAACAAATTTGCTTCCCGAGGTGTTCGATTGACTGCTGAATGTGAGCTTTTAAAAGTGGTTCACCATTGGGCCGACAAACAAACTAGTGCTGCATGCCCTGAACTAAGGAATGGCTTTCGTCCGCAAATAACACGTTCCTTCAGTCAGCTTGTGTCTTTCGATTGTACTTTTGTGCCTAAGTCATCCTTTTCTTTTTCATTACAGCAGTCAAGAGTTGTTTCTTAACGGGTTTCCAAGCCTTTCGCCTAAATGCTAGTAGATGACGCCGCACTGTCGAGGCATTTATACTTGTTCATGCAACAGGCAGCTCTTTCTGTTAGTTGTCGCTGGTCTTCGTGTGACTTATTTTACTGTTCCTTAACAAAATGGTATCTTCTTTCTTGGTGGTTTTTCTTTTTCGGTCACATTTTCCCTCCCTCTGAGGTAAAATTAAATCATTTTCTCAATGGAGTTTGATAAGCTTATTCAGTGCACTTTAAGAAATGCCACACTCTTCTGCTATATGCATTACAATAGTTTAAGTATGTTCAAACAGTTTTATAACTTTATAACGGATTTCTATTTAGATTTCTATCTATTACTTATACACATCTAAACTTTTATTAAAAAATGAGCAAAACAACAAAAATTTCAGATGTAACATCAGAAAGTCAAAACACTGTAATTTTTTTTAATTACTTTGCCAACGATACACACACATGCACTATTTGAAGATAGAGTGTCATTGTAAGCTTCTAATAGTGATGCCATAACGAAATATGGAGTAAATCTATAGCAGTATGAAAAAAATGCTTTGTCCACATTAATTTTCACAAGGGTGTATATCAATACCGAAAGAAATGTCACTGAATCAGTATGCCAAAGCTCTTTGGTAGGTTGGTTCTATACTTTGGGAGAATAAATAATCAAGACCCACATCACATTTCTTGAGATAATCACTGGTGCATAACGGCAAAATTCTATGGCCATTCATGTAAGCTGAAAATTTTAGATATTATCTAAAAGCAAAATCCGATTGATCCAAATTTTGTCAAAATCAAAAGAATCCATTTCACAAAATATGTAACGATAAATTACTTACAAAACTAAGTTGACTCATGAAAATAGGCATTTAATATGAAATATAATAAAATGGAAAATAAACTATCTTTAAAACTAACAATTTAGGCGTGAAACACAAAAACGTCGTTTACTACTATCATTCCAAAGTAGATATATCAGTGCTTGCTTTTAGGAACCTCATTTGTTTGTCATCTTTTTATAAATTTTAAGTATATCCACAATGAATTGAAATTATGATTATTATTGTAGTTTATTTATCATAATATATATAAACTGATGTGTTTTTATGCTTCGTTTCCATTTCAATTAAAAATAATGTTATGTCACAACACAATATATGATGATTAAAAATGTTGTTCATTTATCACATTAAATAGCGTGCCGGCTCGAGGAATTTTCTCTTCGGATTCTTTCTACGTCAATGAGCAATCAGCCATTTGCAGATCTTATTCAACTATGATACATACATCTAGAGTAGCCATGTTTTTCTCCTTTGTTTTATTTCCAGAATAACAATTATTTGCCTTATCTGTCATACGCAAAAATGACAGAATGTCATCTGGTAAAAATAACAATATGTTCTCAGCAGTCTCTGCTGATAATAACAAACAACAAAGATATCATGTTCGAAACAGAGTTTCATATTTTTAATCCGAGTACGCTCTGGCAAACAAGTCTGTATAAAACCGTAACATAAATTTAATTAAAAGGACTTGGTAATGGTTTTTTTTAAGACATTGTTTATATCAATTTTATAATTAAATTAAGACGGTCTTTCAGTTTTTTTGGTGGTTTCAATTGTCACCTATTAATTTTATGTAAAATTATTATATTTATAAAATAAATAACCCTTTCAAATTGTTGCTCAAGTTATCAAAAAAAACCGGTATTTACAATATATTAAATTTTATTTATGAAATTAAAATGTTTTTTGTACTAATTTCCACATTCTTTATTAATGATCAGTTTTATTAATGACCAATTTAAAAAATGTGAAACTAGCACAATAAAAAAATGTTTTTAATTTTTATAAATATGATCTCTTTCCACCAATAATTGACATTCAACACCTCAAAAGTGTTAATATAGTGACACAACTAGAAATTGGTAGTTTTAAGATATGACCAATCAAAGTTTTTACCCATCTAAATTGGCTCGTAAAAAGTGATGGCTAATTATTTGTATTACTATTTTATTCAAATAATTGTCAATAGTTTATAGTTCTAGGATTAAAGGTCGTTTTATTCCACGCCACGATTCACAAAAATATATTTCCACAGTACGATATCTCGATGTGTATGTATATGGAACTGAGAAATTATTTAATTTTGCTGATTTCCATATGCCTTTGCTGCCTTTTGAGATAAAACTTGTACATTTTACAAGTTGTACTTTTGTGGAACTGTAGAAGAGGATTTTCGAAAATAATGGCTAACTTAATTAAAAACATCAAATTTCTGACGTCCTATGGCACTGGGCCATCGACATATTTTCTTTGTGAAATAAGTAAACAATTTGTTAATTGTATTGTTTTCCATGGGGCATGGAATAATAAATATCCGTGATACCGTCCTTTTTTCATGCGATGAACTCTGAAAACTAAATCCTTAATGCAATCTACCCAAGGAATCGACCTCAAATGTAGCCACGAATTATACCGCTGTATTACCATTCTATAAAAGTGTTTTTTTTTATGCCTCACTGACTTATCATAATTTGGTAACAACTGTAGGTTTACACTTCACTTTAACTGACTTCAGGCGTCGTTTATGATCAATTAGCCCAAATTACAAGAAAGGTTGTTAATTGCAATTACGGTTAATTAGACTTCACTACGGAGAAAAATCGACCTGAGATTTTTATTTGAATAAAATATTTTCTGCTGAAGAGCATGAAGCACGCGCTTTGTAAAGCTAAATTTATTATTAATATTTTATAATATTTGAAACATTATAATGCAAATAGAAAATAATGATTTTTTTCCATCTCTTGGTTAACTGTTCGCGTCTCGTTGAAAAAAAGTATTTCTATAGTATCCAAACGTACTTAGTTTCCAGTCTAATGAAAAGTGCAAAATTTATTCGAAAAATTTAATAATAACTATTCAATAAATCAAGAAACAATTTTAATTATAGTTTTTCTTCATTGTTGAAAAAAGTCTTTTATTATGTTTTTATAAAATTAAACTATTCTGTAGTTTTATTAAATAATTATTCTTTATAAAAATCTTCAATAAAAAGTTTTGTAATAAATAAAGGAATGAATCTTTTATATCATACCAAACTTATAGATGAAACTATTATCAAATAATATTTTTTTCTAAAATAATAGCTTCGAGATCAAACATTTTTCGTTTTAGTTAAATCTTATACATTATATTAGAATACGTATCACTGCTGGCCTTTCTCCCTACTCGGTTGTGCAGTCAAGGGCTCGAATCCTGACCTAGAAACTATCATAGATTGATGTCTCTTTTGTTTTCAATAACCCCCCTCCCCATTCTCCAAAAAACGTCGTTCAGAGAGAGTGATTGGGGAGAAGTTGAGTGACTCATTCACAATAATTATTCTAGATTAGATCTTTAGGATATCAACTGCTCAAAAAATGAAAGCATACATGGTGAAAAAAATAAACTAATACGATAATAATTTAGATAAAGTTAGAAACCGTCGTAGCAGTAATAATAATACTTTTGTATTGGTTATCAATTTTATGCACAAAATACATGATTTCTGGTAGATTTATCGAGAATATTAAAATTAAAACAGTATACACACCATTCTGAAAACTTTGCTTAAATAATATGGACAAAAGTTTATGGAACACAAATAAAATTTTATATTAGTAAAACTTTTATATAGCTGGCAGAAACGATCGCACATAAAAATACTGCTTTCCCCGTTGTTTGTCTATGTTTAAGCACGTACCGTTTTTATTTTGCTCAAATACACGCAATAAAAATTGTTTACCTCTCACATTATTCCAATCTGTTGACACTCTAAAACTATTTAAAATGAAATGAGGTCAGGCATAAAAGGAAATAAATTTTGATGTTAAAAAATATTCTGCACGATAAAATAACGTGTTTTTAAACGCCATTCGCTATTTTTCTCCATTATTATCAGCTGTCTCGCCTGACATGGATATCTATGGATAAATATCGGGATAAAAGATAATATTTGTTCGATATCTGACAGAATAGAACACATTTGAATTAAATAATCGATGTTCACCTTTTTTTTATATTTGACAGTTTTCTATGTAAATGTTATACGACAGTTTTCTGTGCCATAACTATATTTGATTTTTATAAATAGTGGCTCAAAAGGTAATGATGGCTATTTTCCAGTATCAAGATTTAAAAAACTCGAATAAGATTTCATAAGTAAAAAATGATCACTTGTTAAATTCACGATTTTACATAATATATAACATAGTTCGATAACGAATTTTGATCAATAACCTGTTGATGATCATAATAATACTCGAAACGCTATACTTTTACAAAATGAAAATCTGATACAAAACTAGATAGATTGGAAAGACTAGCTTATGTATTTACAATATTCTCTTTCTTTCAATTATGCTGAAATCCACGATATGTATTTCAGTGTAAAAATATACAAAATTGTCTTGAAGGTTTTCAAAGCTAAATACTAAAAGAAGCAAATGTTAATATTCCACTTCTAGCTCTCTTGTTTCAGTTACCCTACAAAGCATCCAATTATAATAAAATTAAATTTAAAACATTTATGAAGTATTCAGCTACAGCCATAATTGTAATCATAAATCATTATTGCAGATTTCTGTGAAGATTGTTTTCGTTATAAATTTGTTTCGAGAGTCCTTACATAATCGTTTAGTTTTCAATTATTTTCTTGTTCACATTAATGACATTAATTTCAAAATTGTATATATGAGGAAGATTTAAATGACTGGCGAAAATATATGTATATAAAGTATAAAAAACAAAAATAGTTAAAAATCTAATAAACTTAGTGTAAAAGCTTCAAACCGCCATTTTTTATTTTGAGCAACATTTAACCTAACTTAACTTACTTGAGCAAAATACAAGCATATAATACTTTCGAGTTCTCTTTTCATTTTGGACATCTACGGAATTTATTATACATACATTAGTTTAATTTACTTAGAACAAACAGTATAATTATAATTAATCCTTTTTCGATCTTATTCGCTCTCTATGTCGAGCATATGGCCACCACACAATGCCTCCATGAATCTCTGTCACCCACCAATCACTTTGCTTCTTTCCATGGCATGCGAGAGTCCCTAAACTCCGCCGAGGACATCCTGTGGATCAAACCCGATAGTCTTCCAGGGTGCCGGAATCCCACTGTTTGAAAGAAGAGATTAACTAGCATTTATGGTATAGAGTTTTAACGTTTTCCAGTCCCTTCACTTTTTCTCAAATCTGAATCTCTCAAAAATTATGTTTATGTGTTTTAAATTGTATATTTAATAATAAATTTGTGTCAATTATTACTTTAATTGGAATGAATATATGATTTTATGTTTTTTTGGGCATGGGAATGTATTTTTTTATCTAATGAAAATATTTAATTTATGTTCAGATGAAATTTATTTTTATAAAACAATGCAAAAAAAAACAATAAAATATATTATAGTTGTCAAAATTATATGTTCTTGTCTACGGAAGTTACGAAATATGAGTAGGTATACCACAATACATATAAGTATTAATTATGTAGATTTAACTGAGGTACACATAGCAGTTAATCAGGAAGTATTTAATTTGAAATATGAATTATATTTTAACATTTACCAGCGAATTTAACAGTGAATTCCGAAATCTCAGAATTGATATTATCCTACCTTTCACTATCACACAATCCTGATGGAGATTTAGACACAAAAACTAGCTGTTTGTACGAGAGCCATACATTTCATATTCGCTACCTTATTAGATATGATGAATTAGCCACACATAAAAAGACATAGTTTCAAGAAGGCATTGGGAAAACGATTAAATGGTCAACTAAATCTAGAAAGTAATGACTTTGCACAGAACAGAATATAAGCAAATTCCTGTGTAAGTAATGGGAACCGAATACGATTGCACCTAATAAAAAGAAAACCTTCTCAAACAATCTTTATCTACTTCATGAAGTACAGAATAACCTTTTACTATCTGGAACACGTGCCACTATGATTTATCACAATATCAAGAAGTCTAAAGTTTGTTTTCCTGATATAACTTTAATAAATAACGTGGCACGGTGTGTTTTTCCTACACGTTCGTCTGTCGCTGTAAAATATTCATTAATCACTTCCTCGTCTTTGCATATTATATTCCTGTGATAGCACTTTTTATAATAGATCATCACTCAACATGTTTTCATGTGCGTTAGATAAACAATCTTCTTTGTTTATCGGTTAATAATATATGATCATTATCAAAGACACTTGCGATCAATTAAACGAAACTTAAATGATGTGCTTTATTACCTACCTGAATTTTAAAGTTTGTAATTTGATTGTACATTGTTTCGTCAACTGTAAACTTTTAGGTAAGCATCCTCCTCTCCGTTTTTGTATCGCAAATATTGTGTGACAAATATTTTTTGCATATAGTCTATGAAAAATGTTCCATACTCATTCTCATTTTATGATTCCACCAAAATATATATAAAATATCTTAATACGGAAATAATCATTCGTTTTTCATTAATTTAAGTCGTATTCGTTGGAATCATTTTGAAATTTTACAAGCCTCAAACGGTTTGTATAAATACTTTCTTAACTTCATCACTTCAAAGAAATATTATATTAGAATAGTAAACAGATTTTAGATTTGATTCGAGTTTTCGAAGAGAGTTGGTATAGAAGGATAGGGCTAGGGCAGGATTAGTGGTTAGATAATCGCTCTCGCTACGCCTCGTTTTTAGGGGCGGATGTAAGGGAGACTATTCTAGACATAACAGATATCCATGCCTACGAACATGAATCCAATAATCGATCGAAAAATCAATTTATGAAATTGTTCGTACTGGGTTTTGAAGCCGAGACATCCGTAACCGTAGTTAACGACGTTGACCACTGCACCACGATCACGACAAAATAAAAATAGTGAAACTATAAAATTTACGACTACATATTATGTTTCTGCGCAAAAAATATAAAACCAGATGATTTGTAGAAAATTTTCACTTTATAGCTACTCTCGCAAGTGCACAAAATTGGATTTTATAAAACAAAAGCAAACAGGATTCTGCAGGGGATGCGAGTTTTCCAATATTTTTTTGATTACTGTTAGGGGATGAAAATATTCTTTACTCTAGCCAAACGCTTTCTCAGCTAGTAATAGTTTTCTCGCATTTGTGTTTGTTGAACCATACAATCTTCTCTTACTAATCTTGTTCCGTGTGCATAAGTGGAAACGGCTAACTATACATAGCGACGATTTCTTCTTCATAATTATTATGCATTATAATAGTTAAGTATTGATTCTTTGTAATAATTTTAATATATTTTGTCTGTAAATTTTATTCTGTTTTGCGTTATTTTCTGTGCACGAACTTCATTGTATCGAATAAAATTTATAATTTATTACTTTTGCAAAATAAAAATCAATTACGTAATATAAAAAGAAAAAAAATTGAGTTATGTTTATATTGATTTAAGTTCAATAACGGATTAAATAGTGAGAGAAAAGATGAATATTATATTTACCATTGACGACATAAAAAAATTATACGAATTCGAATAAACAATAATTGAAAATAATTCGTAGATAGATTTAGAATCGGGTAGATATAATATATGAAAAATACAGGACAACAAATTATTTGGCCAGTGACTAACTCCATAAATGGTCAGTAATTAATTCGACAAAGGTTCAGTAAGAAATAATAAATGGAAAGTTAATAATTATGTTTGGTCAGTAAATAATTGCCAAATAAATAAAAGTAAGGCTAGGTTAGGTTTAATTCTTACCATTTATCGAATTAGTTACTGAAAATTTATCATATCTTACTAACCAAAAATTGAAATAATGTGGAACCCATAAATACAGGCCTAATAAATCGATAGTTCTGATTAAAAAACAAATAACAAAATTTGAGCTTTATTATTGATAAATTTATGTCGATCTGATAAAAATTAAGTTAGGAATTAATATTATGCAAGGACAAATACCTGTCCATACATTTGCATTGACTTACTGGTAACATTGTAATAAAATAAATTACTCCGTTTTTTTCAAACTGCTACCGTAAGTGCACCATCTGAGTTATTCCAATCAAAGAATTTTATTGTGAATGTACTTCATGTTGGTCTGTTACTTGCAAATTCTAATATTATGTTAATAATTTTTTTTATATATAGATTATGACACTTTGAATTAGCTGTCTGTTCTGTCATGACCTTTGGTAATAACAAAATAATTCCGAGTGCCTGAACTCGACGTGTAACTGCGCAATGCACTGAAATAGATTAATTTACATCGCCGCTAGCCGGATGCTGTGTTAATATGCAATATGCCTCTCAGACGCAGTTTATTGTTATGTTGCCAGAGGCGTGGTGTCACGGGCAACAGGTGAAGGGCGTTGGGGTGAGGATTCAGGTGGTGGCTGGGGAGGCGGCTGATCGATGGAGCCGCCTAGCTCGCCTAGCTGCCGCTGCACGCTCCGCCGTCGCGTCATATGAATTCATCCCTCTCTTCAATTTCATAGAAATGAATACGAATTCGCACATAAAAAATTACTTACAATATAAAAACACTTCGATTTACAAAATTAATCAAAAAAGACAAGCATTCACATATGTTATTATCGTTCCCTGAAGGTATCATCAGACATAGTGAATCAATCTGTACTACAGGATTTATCACAGAATTTAAATGTACAAAATTTTATTAGGTAGTTGATAGCTATTTCGGCTTAACGCCATCGTCAGAGCTATAGTTAAACTTATTTTAGTTTAGCTATATATACTGTTTAGAAGAGATGAGCTTCTTGTAATGGTTTAAGTAATGGTGATGAATTAATGTTTGTTCGGTCATTATGTAGATTATTTTCTCGATTATATCTTTTAATTTCCAGTTGCTCTAAAAGACTTAATCTGAGGCTCCTACCGGGGGTGAATTAGTGAAGTGGTTTACAAGGAACTCGTGTAATTAAGCATAATTAATAAAATTTCAATGCATTTATTTTAATGTTAAATTAATAACACCACGTAAGCTCCATTTCGAAAAACACAGTTATTGCCTTGCATAATTTAATTTTAAATATATTTTATGATATTTGAATACGTGAGATGACATGACATTGTCTACTTGTTCTAAACAGTATATATAGCAGGACTAAAATAATTTTAAGTTTAGTTCTGACGATGGCGTTAAGCCGAAATAGCTATCAAGTACCTTATGAAATTTGTAGAGCTTAATACTTTGATATTTTATCCTACTATAATGGAGTTCTGCCAAGTAAATGCCAATTCAATCAATCAATCTATATTGTCAATACGAAAGAGATTCAATATTTTAATCAAAGTATTGAACTACTCGTATGTTTGATTAATTTTGAGTTAACTTTGTGGAAATCCATTAAAACTATCAAAAGTATTACATATTTAAAATATTTCGTCTGCTTGCGACGCATCTGTAGATTAATAAAATTTAATAGCAATTATAACTACCCACTTAAGTTAAAGCTTATGTTCCTATGTTAAAAACGATGGTCTTTTAAAAACGTTATTCATAACGGCGAAACACGTGTCACACATAGTTACACAACCAGAGGAATAACGGAGTTATCAATTTTATTTCAATAGGCAGTTTATTTAGTTAAGCCATGCGAGAAATATACATAAATATGTTCCTATGTGAGACATAATAATATAAACATAATTATACCGCCTTGACTTATAAATTATATTATAATTATCTTATATATAATAGCGCAGACCAATCTGTATACGTTTTATTATTATCACATATAGGCATGAAATTTTCTCGTGACCTAAGCATCCGCGGCGTATATAAAATAAAATACTATGCAGACGTACAGTATTTCAATTTCAATACCGTCATCTATGACGGTACGGTGACTACTTGTAAATATTACTCGTTTCCGACTGACTACAGACATTTATAATCATATTGTTTTGGTATAAAATTAGATTTTAAATATCTTCTTATTTTTCTCGTCGAGCACATGAGACGCCTAGGATCGAAGTTGACTTTGGTTACGGATCTCACGGGCTTGAATACCAGTACCGACAATTTTGTAAATTGATTTTCCAATCGCTTTACGGATTTCTCTTCGAAGGTATAGATGTTCGTGATATCTAAAATTTCGAGTAGTAGATTAGCTAACAACTAGTCCTGTCCTAGCCTCATCCTTCTGTCCCTACTATCTTTGATAAAGAGAGGTTGAACAACGGAATTACAATTACAGTTCTCGTAAAAAAAGCTCTTGTTGAAATACTTCCATTAGGAGACCATGTGCTCAACATTGAAAGTGGACATAGTAAGATGAGTAAGGATATCGTGGATTACTTAAAATTTATGATTATGTTACTTCTTATGTTTAAAACTAAGTAGTGCTTTTAAAAAAATGTTTTATTTTTCTTAGACTAAATTATTTTTATGCAACATAGGTATGTAATAAAATTCTTCTCGCGGAGATTCCAATTCAATTAATGTCAACATTTTTTTCCAAATTAATCATTTTAAATATCAAAGCATTTCTGAGAAATATCTTCACTCCTGTCTGTCTTTATACCGTGCCTACTGTCGAAGAATTGTTTTAAAATTGCGCCTCGCAGTTAAAAGTTAATTATTAAAGTGACGCAAGAAAATAATTGAGAATAATTAAAAAGTAGTAAAGTGTTACAACCCTGGAAAAGTGGTTACCAACTTTGGTCTTGCGTTCCCGTCGTATTCCTCCAGATAATTGCAGAATTCCATTTTTTCTTCATTTTCATGAAATGTCTTTTATTTTTAATTCAATTTTTATGTTTTTGAGATTTCAGCTACTTAATTATCTGGATCACGTGGAATATTTTAATATTACGTTTACATTTTGTAATTACAATTTATAAACATTTCCTCCTTTTTCAGTCGTATATAGAACAAGTCTGAAAATAGGAATAAATATATGAGCCATTATTATATTATTTTTTTGTGGTTCAGTTTCAATTCTTGTCATCATATGAATGTTAGATATTTCCTATTACAGCCAGATTGGCATACCAAAGTTTGTTCTTTTACCACAAATATATAATGTTAGGTAAGAGATTGGTATTTGTACATATTAAAAATACGTATTTAACAGTACAGCCAATAATTGCCAAGGCACTTGATATTTTGATTTTTCACTTTTAAGATGTTAACTGTCAATTTTATCCTTGGTGGAAATTCATTATATTTTAAAAATAAAACACAATTTGTTTGTACTACTTCCACAGGTTTACAATGATTTGCTTCGGTTTTTCTCATCACGAGCATTATCAACTGATAAAATACAATCGAAACAGCGTTATTTATTTAAAATTGAATGTTAAAAATCATGTAAATGTTTTATATATCCTGTGATTATTAATATTCAATTTTATATAAATAGCTTTGATTGCATTTTTATCAGTTGATAATGCTCGTGATGAGCAAAACTGAACCTAATCATTATAAACATGTGGAAATAGTACAAACAAATTGTGTTTTATTTGGAAAAAAAATGATTTTTCTTAAATCGTGTGATATCAATTCGATGGGAATTATCAATGTCACTCGAGACCAACTTAAAGACCAAATTACAAACTCCTATACCCAAGATCTCCGTATTAGATTAAAAAAAATAATTTGAAGCTTTCTAATAGAGCTAGATTCCATAAATTAGACTAAAATTATTATTTGTCTATGAAACTTTAGCGTTGCACTTCCTTTTTAGATATTCATATGTTATTATTACTGTCAAAAATGTTTTATACTGCTTACATTCTTAAGTTAAGTGTTGAGTTTACAATTTAACTTCCAGTAACAACATCAAAAGAACTTTAGCTGTCATTAAATTATCTAAGTATCGTTTACAATTCAATGAAAATTTAAATATCATCTCGCCAGGGAAAACATGAAACATTATAAATGAACTTTAAAATGGAACAGATATTTTCTAACTTCTTACCATATTAGTATTTATTTTTTACATTGGATAAGTATGTGCATTTTATTATATCGTCATATTCTAAGCGTATATATATTTGCATAAAAATCCATAAATCGAATGAAAAATCTATATATGAAGGTTCTATTCGTTATTTCGGACCCTCTTCGGTGGCAGCGAGCAAGATTCAGTCCCAAAAGTGTTAACCACTCGGTTATGCAACTTGTTAAATAATATTTTAAATTTTCATTTCTAATAAACAAATTTTACAGCGTTTTCAACAGTAAGAAACAATTTTAAAAAATATATTCCCCGAAATACTAAATAAAATTAAGATGTACTTTATGTTATTTTGTAGATTTTTATGTATTTTGTCACTAACGACCCGGGTTTTGTCTTTCGGCATCTTCAGGCATTTTAGAAATCTCAAAAATTCAAATTTGATATTGAAATTTTATCAAGCACCCTCAGTCGATGTCTTAAATTATATGAAAAATACCAGTTTTGAGTAATTGGACTTTGAAATTTGTCAAATTAATGTATGAAATGCCATACCTTCTTCATTCAGTTTGTTCAAAAAGTAAAAGTATAATTTATGAAAATAAACGTGTTTCTCCATACGGTCAAGTTCCAAATGAAGAACATTGTGGTACAACTAACTCAATATTTTATTTATTGGATTTAGTGTATTCTAACAGAACAGTGACGACATATTACTGTGTCCTTGATATTTAAATTCACTAAGTGTATGTATTTGCACTTAAATGAAAACACAATGTTTTTTTTATTCTTGCTGTATCCTAACGCTGTGTGAAATAAAGGTTTTATTACAAATTCCTTGCTCTTGATATCCTTCCTAGATGACGTCAATTCAGTGACGTACGAAACATTGGATCAGAATATACAGACGTTCAACCGATTACTTGTGTGCGTCTCAAATAATAAAATTTCATATTATAAGCTTTCCTACAAAATTTAGCATTAAGAGATTTGCCGTAACATTCTGATGGTGCCTGGTTAAGTTGAAACAAGATTAATATATTTTTATTTATTTTTCAATTTACCATTTGAGATCTTAGTCACATATCTGTGATGTGTTTTCTGATCAAGTTGATCTTGAGTGGCTAAAATTCTTCATATACCTAGTTTATCTCGAATGGTTTTAAAAAGTCTAGCTCAGTGGTGACAAACCTGGGGCCTTTTAGGGTCTCAGTCGCGGCCTTTTGATTAAAATATACAAATCCAATAGATTAACTTAACAGTTTTCCTTCATTTAGAAAATAATGCACATAAATTTTTATGTGTGTTCATTAATTGCGGCCTTATTTGATTTTAAGATAAATTAATGCGGCCTTCCGGCAGAAAAAGTTCGCCGTCCCTGGTCTAGCACATTTGCTATAAACTGTCGTGCCAATATGTTTACTTCATAAAAAAAACACACATTATAAATTATTCTTTATCTTTAATTCATTCAAAAAATACCAAGCATGAAATTGAATTTCTTTTGTATATTAAAATTTTACAAAATGTTGAAATATAATGATTTTCTTTTCGAAAGCATTACAAAAAATATTTTGGAATGGCTTAGTAATTTTATTATCAAAATAAAACTTAAAATAAACCTAATATTTTCGAAATACACAGTGCTATGATTGGTAGTACGTGGCGTGATGTTTCAAAAACATTGCAGATTTCATTTTCAACGGCTATGTAAGATGACATATAAATTTATAAAATGTTACAGCGTTTATATGGATTAACGCTTATTTAAAATAATAATCAGCCATCGCTTCAAGTTTAAAAATATTATAAAATGACGTCACTACTGTTGATGAAAAATATATTAATTACATTATGATTTACCCCTCTTGTTGGAAAATGTTCAGTGCTCCACTTATAAAGCCTATTGTGGAAATGAATAGGCCATGCCGTATCTCCTGTCTGAACGAGGAAAATGGGTCAATGTCATTGACATGAAATTGACCTATTTTAATTCACTCAGAATCTCTCCCTGTACTGTTGAAGTATTTAATTCGACAGGGAATTTTAATAACTTACACAATACATATACCCATTCCATCATTTACTCAAGAAGTACTCAGTTTTAATATTAATTAATTCATATAAACTAATGTTCTAGTTAATGAATATATCAATGTTGTAAACAATCATTTATTTAAGTCAAGTTGTACGGTTTTTTTTCTCATTTTGAAGTATTTACCAATGATCACTCACATGTGTGTCTAAACACAATAAACAAATAAGTCGCTGGGCCGCTAAAGGCGCTCCCGAAGGTTTTTGGAGTTTTAAATAATTCACGAAAAACTTTTATGGGTAATATGATAGTTCCAGTGAATAAGGAAAAGTAAAATATTCTTTTTCACCGTCGTTTTTTCAGAATGCGTCGACCGTGTAAAACGAGAATCGAGATCGTGTACAAATACGTCATTTTTTAATTTGGAAAAATATTCAATTTCGAACAGGGGACGAAATATGATGAAATTTTAGACTTTCAACTGGAATAATTGATAGAGCGCATAAGTACATTAAAACTTAATTTATTCAAAAATCACCAGGAGCCTGTCTAGCGATTCAGCGACTAAAATACTACATTTTTAGTAAAAAAAAAATTTTAAATGCAATAGGGACCAACCACATAAGTCACACTTATTTGGCCAGATACTTAACATATTTTTGTTTCTAGCAATTTTCTGTGACTTACTTGACGTTTCTGTTGTTAATTTTTTTGTTAAAAATAAATAAAATATTGTATTATTGACTTATGCGCTCATTTTCTCAGTCCATACATATATTCAATATATATTTTAACGTTGTTTTTCTAATTAACAATGATTTTGGCAATATTTATCTAATACGCTGTTAACTTGAATAAGAATAAAGTCCTGAAATCAAACTAGATCTCAGATTTCCGATCCAGGATTTTCTTTACAGAAAATATTTGCTGAAATAACAATATGAGAGATTATTCAATAGAATCCGCCTGACTGTCTGATTAAAATTATTACTATATTCATGCACTGTGCCTGTTATATCTACTTTTTAAATATCTTATATTCTATACAATATATCCATTGAAAATCAATATCAGCGAACTGGTTCCGTTGATATTAGAATCCAATATGGCGCACAAGTAGACATTTCAAAGCATTCTATTGCAAATACGAGGAAAAATATGTGTTAAGAACATTGCTTGCATATTTCACGTTTCTGGGGGAAAGTTGTTTTCGTATAAATACATCAATATCACGAGCCGTCTTAGTAGAAATGGAAAGTTCATTAATAGATCACCTTTTCCTCCATTTTTATTAAAGCTCATCTTACTTATGGACTCCTCGGAATCGTATGGGTGGGGGGAAAATTTATACATCACAAACATCCATACTCGGAAAAAATCGAAAAATCAATAATTTATGAAACCGTCCGTACCAGCATTCAAGCTCATGAGTACCGTAACTAAAGCCAACGACGTTAACCACTGGACCGCAATAAATATGCACATTAAAAAATAATGATAAATCTAGCTAAGAACTTTAATCAAGTATTGTTAAACAAAAACTTTTAGTTTAAAATTTTTAAGGTACTGTGTCTTAGAACGGTAGTCAGAAATGAAATAATAGTAAAAAATAAAAATAAAAAAGGTTATGCAAAAATCATCGTGGGCTTCTTTACTGCCATCAAGTCTGTGTGCATATTAAAATAATAAAGTACACTTGCTAAAGCTTCAATTTTTCCAGAACTTCGTTTCGTGCGGGAAATTATTATTTATAATTGTTTTTGTGGCAAAGCGTGGCTGCAAATTTTCATTTACCGCGGCGTACCACGCATCTACGACGCGTAGCATGGCAGTAAATTCATGATTGTAATAAAATTTGGTGGAATATTCAGACAATTTACACAATTTTCAAATATTTTTTATTCCTGAGTCATTCATCAAAATTATGAGTTTGAATCCCGCGGACCATTAACTTGATTTTTTCTTAAAAAAGTACAAAAATACATAAAATAACGTGCACAAAAGCTACATTTTTTTATTACGAAGGAGCATTTAGATTTGTTTTATTATAAAAAATTAATCATAGCGATATTGGTTTCTGCATGTTTCAAACAAGTTTAAGTTTATGAACCACTGGTTGGCGACCGCTGTTTTAGATTATGTAAAAATTAAGGCAATCTTAAATAGTAACGCTCACTTTTTATTATAATGTTAGAAAAGATAAAGAAATCAAACGAACGCAAGATTTGAATATTAGTTTGTATAGATATTTATTTAAAAAAATAATATACAAATAATTTTAAGGGTAACTTCAAGCTTGGCGACAACAGTAATAGCAGCAATACTTCAAAGGGCAGTAAAAACTAATTTTAAACTTCACAAAAAAACTCAAATTAGCTTCTTTTTAACTGAAGAGGAACATCTAAAGTTTATTTTAAAACGATACAAAATTTTCAAAAAGAATAATTTCTATCAAATATCAAGAAATATAACTTGATGCTTGTATCGTTATATTAAATGTATCTATTTGAGAGTTTAAATGGAATTCCTAAAATATCCCGAGCTTATGCACCCCAAATTACTTATACTTACGCTTAACAAGAGAACGAGATAATCTTTGAAGCGTCGTATGATATTTGTGAGAAATCTGAAATGATCTTTTTAAATTTTGAGAATATTTGAAAATAAAATATTATTCATATTTTCTAGTATAAGCACACTTATTGGAAATCGTTTAATTAATAAATAACAATTATTACGTAGATTATAAAAAACCGCTAATTTAAATCATAATTACTTTCTAGTTCAGCAAATAATATTAATAATAATAATTGTCAGCTGTACTGTATCGACGGTGAATCTTTACGAGTTCACGATGTTATTCAAAATTTAAGCCCTATTCGCCTAGACTGTTTTATATTTTATAAACTTTATAAATATTACGTGAAATAATATTTATTTCACGAAAATTAAAAACACGTCTGATATTTCTCAATTCAAATCATTCGAGATAAACGACATAAGATGAAACCCATGCTCTAGAATTGAAAGCAACCTACATTTTATATTGACTATAGCAAGACTTGGAGTCTGGTTGAATGGAGTTTATACTAGAAAACTATAGAGACAATATGTGTAAAATATTGGAATGAATGAATTAATACACAAATGCCATAAAAACTTGATAGTACTTCATTGAAAAAACGAAATATCGAAATACACACCTGAAATATATGGAAAGGCCAAAAGAAGATACGATTTTTCAAATAATTACGAAACAATGATACCAACATTTAAAAAAAAAAAATTCAAATTATTTAGATACAAATAATATAATTAATGTCGTCACCGTTATTAATTTTTTAGAATCCTACTGAACAATATTTGAATTTATTATCCTATGAATTACTTTATACGCTAAAAGATAATTCTCTGTATTAATAATAATATCTTTAGGATCAAAAATACGCTTGAAAAGATTGTACTATAATAATTTGTAATGGTAATTTTTTATTTTATTTAAGTCGTCTGTATTATTCGTAAATCTCCGAAAAATGCTCGAAAATAAATGTTTATTAAATTTCTGATAGAATACTGCCAGACTACCTACTGGCTTTTGAAAAGCAAGAATTATATCAAATTTTTTTAATAATATCTCATTCCTAACTTGTCTTCTTTGTGAATTTTAAATTTAATAAAACGTTCATATTATTTATAAGCGCTCACTTATATGTAATACTAAAGTGAATTTAATATGAACTTACAGCATTACTGTACCCGGTGGAGTTTTGCTTTTATTATAATATTACTACTCTACAACGTTGAAAAATCATCGGTTGAATATATAATAGTCTTCCTCTGTAGTCTTGTGATAAAAACTTTACCCTAACGATCAGATGGGTCTAGGTTCAAGTACCACATTAGATTTTTTAATTTGACATTAGAGATCTTGGTCATGGTTGTTGGCAATGTCTTTTCTCCTACGGTTGATCTCGAGTGATATAAAAAATTCTCATCAAACTTGTCTCAAATGATTTTTAAAAAATCGATAAAGCTTATTGGCTATTATAAGCTGTAACGCCAAATATTAATATGGTTCTGTTTTTTATTTATATAATACATTAAACTTTCAATCTGGCATTTTTAATAGATTAAATAATCATATCGGCTCGTTATGAAGCTTTAATTGTTTTATTATTCTTAGATTTTAGAGCGTAATGAATTATAAAATTTGAAATAATATTAATTTCTTAGGTAGGTGAAATTTCCTTAAAAAATGAAATTTGTTATTATTTATTTTTCGCATTAAATACAGGGTAAAACTAAATACTTTTGTTTGTTTGTTCCTTGAGGCAATCGACCTGTCTGCTAATAAAAAGTGTCATATTTGATTCACGGTATTGAAAAAATGTATTTATTTAAGTCAGTGATTATCATACTATCTATATATATAGTACAGTAGAAAGAACGTATATCTGAAAAGCTTGGCACATAAGATACGCATTCAAGTGTTTTTTTTTTATTAATGAGTGCTTTTACAAATTGATATGCAGTATATTCAAATTATTATATTGTATTGTTTACTGATAAGTGATTGTGGCTAACTGTTTGTATCGCCGAAAAACGGATGTAAAAAACTTCAAAACATCACGTTTTAAAGGCGTAGAGAAAAAAGAAAAAAAAGGACTATTTTTATCAAGAACTTAAATTAACGTAAATTATGTTCCAACCTGAAAATATGTCATTGTGTAAAGGAATTGCAATATGGGGCATTATTCATCAGCTATCAATACCGATATTTCATATTAAATTCCGGTGTTTCAAATATTAATACGTGTATTACAAAAAAAAATATCATTGGTGTCGAATAAACTAAATATTAACCAACAATAATATAAATACAAGTTATGCATGATAATAAATTTTAACTGTGATAGCGCATTTAATATAAGGTTCAACTTTTGCAAATACCAACGCGTTACTGAAAACAACTTATAAATAAACATTACATCTACTGGATAAATGACGTTTTGTCAGTACACGCGCCTTCAAAGACAAAATCGACTTATCTAATATAAATTTAAAAACTTTAAAAGGATTTTTTTTCGAAAATAATGAAATGAGGTACATATTTCGGTTTAAGCCGGTTAACCGGTTTGTTTGTCAAAAACTCACCGAAAACCGGTTAATAATTATGACCGGTTAATTGGATGCCCTACTATGTTTCCAACAAATCCGCATGACGTTCAAATAAATATTTAATTGTCTGAAGATCCTTTAACCACCTTCTACGCCCTGATATATAGTGGGATCTGTGGCGTAAAGTTAAGACAGACGATTGGGCTAATTGTGTCTGTGGTCATTCGAATATCAACAGAATCAGCAGTTTTATTTTTGTTAAAAATAATTTATTCAGGCCCAAGATATATTATCATGATTGTTTATTCTACATTAATGTTCTAGGTTCAAATATAAACATACAGGTTGATAATACAACAAAAGAAGTCAAAGTAAACCTGCGGGCTTCTAGGTCCTCAAGTGCAGTTTTTTGACTGAATTCCATTCTTTTTATTGAGATGAATTTACATGTATTTATTAGTATACCTCATTTAATTTTCTTGAATGCGGCCATATGACATATACGATAAATGAATACGTCATTTAAAAATACCAAGATTACCCACCCCTGGTCTAAGTCTGATTAAGAATAATACTATATTTATGTTGTGAAATGTAAATTCTTGGTAGCCAGATATTTTAGTTATAAAAAAAAGTTTGTACCAATTCTATAATTTTATCAAATGATCAGTAGCGGTTTCGTTCACCGTGAGCATTTGCAACTAATAAAAATCCAATAAAAAATCAACTCATCAGTTTGAAAATGTCTGCATTGGGCGAAACCGGTCCTGATCATCAGCTAAAATTGTGGAATTAGTATGAACAAATTGTCATTTATTAGAAAAAAATAGTCATTTTCAGAGATTTTTATCAAATGATGAGTTTAATTCAAATGACTTATTATTTAAAATACGTCGAATATAGAAAACAAGTAGCATTTTTTCAAAAAGGTTACTTTAACAGCATCCGAAGATAAGTTTTTTTATCCATAAAATTGTTGTAGACAAAAGTCCAAGACGCACGATCAACAGTTTTTTCGGTAGAGGTGATTGCACTTGACATGATATCGTTAAGTTAGGTCGGGGAATGCGGGGGCGAGGGGACCTGTTGCTGAAACTCCCACACCCCTCTCAAATTTTCTACGCCCCTAGCACAACAAAACCCAGTCGAATCGCACCGCTTTTCCTCCGTCCCCGCCCGTTCATAGGAGAAAGTGAGCTCCCAGAGATCCCAACCAGTCCTGCGTTGATACTCCCGCCAGAAGCAACGTGGCAACACTGCGCTAGACGTGCAATATTATATCGTTCGATTTTCGAAATTAAAATCGCTTTTCACTTACCACAGACAATCGAGTGACCGTGGTCCGACGCGCTTAAATAAAAATCGAAATAAAAATATTTTCCCTGGGTTTATTATTCACTTCAGCTGTTTTTAGTACTTTTAATCACTAGACACGCTGCCGCCGCCGTATGTGTGTGTAATCCAGGTGTAAACAACGACCGCCAAAGGTCAATATTGACATTCGAGAAGGGCTACCAGATTGACAGGTTTTTTGGCTTTTGATTGATGTTGTGTCAACTGAGGTATAAATCAAATATTACATGGGAGTTTCCATTATTTAAAACACTCTGATTACTCATTTCATGGACGATTTCATTATTTAATTAACCATACATTTTATTAAACGGTTTTTTTTAATACTAGCAACAAACACGTTTTATAAATTAATGAAGAGTTATTTAACTTCAATTCAACTGACATTTAGTGGTAGCAATACTTGATAAATAGATAATGATCTTTCCATATAAAAATATGTATATACTACACATAACGCAAAAACATTTTTTATATTATATTTTTATGTTAAAACTTATTAAGTTATATTTTACTTATTTAATCCTATGGCTCTCAAAAAGTATAACACAAATCAAACAATGCGATGTGCTTAACGATGTGATAATTAATGATCCTCAAATTTTAAAAGTTTACAGTATTGTAAAATTATTAGACATAGTTTTTATTAAATACTAACTTATTACGGTTGTGATCGTTTCTATAATACTACGATGTAGCTTTATACTTTTTTTTTTAATAATTGGCCTCAATGTTTGTATAATGTTTTTTTAGTTATCAAGGAATTATGATTTTTTATCTAAAATATTTTAATTTTGTATCATTTCTTTGACTAATTGTAAACATTTTTTATTATTATTATATTTGTAAGTGTATTGCGCTGTTTAAAAAAGCAATATCTAAATATTTACTTTTAAAACTCTGTGGAAATTTATATTAAATCATGTTACTATTTTAGTTAAAAATCAAACGTTTTATTACAAAACATTTAATAATGACAATGAAAAAATAGAATAATCTCTGTTTTAGAAATAATCGTTTTGTCTTGATTGTTTTATAACAAATTTCCATTTTAAAATTCATGCAAGTACTCACAGTTTTATTTGATGGTTTTAATTATTTTATTTTTAAAATAAATGGGAAGAATATGTATATTTAATTCTCTGACGTTAAACATTTTTCGTGCACTTGGTGGAATAATAAAAAATATAACTCCTGATATAACAAAGAGTTTCGACCTTCGTTATATTTTAGAAAATACAGTCTTTGGAAGACTGGAAAAGCCAAGCATAGGGTTCCCGCTACCAATAGCAGCCGAGGTTTCCGGTTTTTTTTTTATATCACGTCCTTAGCTCACATGCTCGAAAAACGACCAGTGACATCCAACATGGGTTACCCCTTTCTAATAACGACTGCCTTATGAGCTCCAGTTTTTTTTTAATTGCCGCAGTGCATTAGCACGGCCAGACGATGAACAGCTCTTTCTTTCACGTCATATTTTACAAAATAATTTTTTTTTTTACTCTTTTAAAATTTTCAATTTTGTCAACAATATGTTATATAATACCAAATGACTCCGACCTCAAGGAGTTCATGCCATCGTCTTCTACTTCCAATTTAATCACAGACAAAGGGTCAAACAATTTTTCTAAGCTCATATTTATGAACTGACATAACCTGTGCCGGGTGTTTCCGTGCTTCTCCTGGCCGTGCAAAACCACGAAGTCTTTTTTTTAATTTTTGCTGTTCATGATTACATCGGGAATGATTGGAATGTGATACGTATTATAATATCGCTTTCTTCAATAGAACGTTTCGACGTATTTTTTTTTTAAAGAAGACAATAATCAATCGGATCAAATGCTTTATTCTATCATTAGACGTACACGGAAAAAACTTATGTGTAGACTTCATAATATTTCTTATAATTCTTGCTTAAGTTTTTAACCTAAAAAAGCGCAATTTTTGAAAATCTACTCTTGAAAATTCTTTTTAAATCTTTTTTTTGTGTAAAATTCATTTATATTATTTTCCACGCAAAAAATCTTCACCAATAATTTCTTTCGTATATTAAATGTTTATCAAACTTTTTTGTGGATTTCTTTTATAAGGATCAACACAAAAAAAAAACAAATCGCCCAGGCAACCAAGAATTTGAACGAGCTTTCAAGCTAAACGCTTTTTAGAAATCGCTTTTGAGAAAATCATTCTTTCAATTTGTTCACCGGATCCCCTGGCGACATCCGAGTAATCGAAGATACCTAGCAAGCCTTTATTTTTGAATACTTTTAGAAGTATTAAATTTTTCAAACTCATACTTTAAAAAAAAACAACTTTTTCTCAATCAATATTAACGTTCAAAAACTTGAATGGTGCTAACTGACATTTTTTGCCAGGAAGACCATATAATTCGACGGTGTTTTGATGTAACCCTCAAAGTTGAAATTGTTCAGGTAAAAACTATTTTTATCGAAAACATTATATGGTGAGTTGAGTTATGAATCTTTGAAATGCACTCCTGTTAATACATTAGTGCAGATACGGGATTATACGTAGGAAGTGTCGATATAATAGTGGCTTACATCAAGTGGCCGGGTCAGAATTATTAAATCTAAAACCAATTTATACTATAAGACTATAGTTATAATAGAAACCATAACACATATATATTGCGCTTTTTTTTGCTGTGAAAATGTCTTCATATTCATATTTTAAAAAAACTTCTACTCAAATCCAAGTGTACGATAGCTTTTTATTTTTGAATGCGTCTACACCATGGCCATGTAATGATGACGATTCATATTTGGCTATATTTATTTAGGATAGTAACTAACCAGGACAAAAATTAACAGTCTTGATTCTTGTCTTCAATTTTATATATCATTAGGCAAAAAATGTCTGTCGTATCTGCCGCTGTTTTGTTTCGAAAAACAAATAATAAATTATAGTCGATCTGCAAAGCAATATATGAATATACTTCAACAAACGTTGAGTTATAAAAAGAGATCGAATCAATGTTATCTTATTTCATTTTTAATTAAAATTGAATGCCAAAAGATATCATTTTCAATGGAATGAATAATCCTGGAAATGGGAAAAAGAAAAATGCCGATGTTATAATAAGTATTAATTGAATCTATACATTTCCAATAAGACACGATCGATGAATATCTGTGACGCTAGTATTTTATAACCTTTAATAGATTGAATTGAATTAAGAGAATTTACTATTTTAGGTACAGAGTCTTTCTTCTTCCTTTCTCTTTAGACATATATGTATAAATATATTGTCAGTCTCTATGGTCTAGTGGTAGAGCTTTGCTCTAGTTGGTCTTGGTTCAAGTCCTATCGAGATCAATATCAAATTTAAATTGTTTCAATTTAAATTTGCGATCTTGGACATGAGAAACTTGTAAAAAATTGTCATATCGACCATCTCGTGTGATTTTCCAATTTTCAAAATATTTGACGCATTGGCTGTCAGCTATAAAGCCAGATTTTTTTTTAATAAAAAAATATATGTGACAGTTAGAGTGAGAAGTTGGTAATTATTAATAATTACTGCATATTAATAATAAAAAAACGAATAACGTGTTTAAAGTAATTTATTTACAAAAATTATTCACATTTACAGATAGAAATTATTAATAATTCCTGTCATTCGATAATAAATGTTAATAATATTTTTTTGTAAATTTATTACTATGAACAAGCTATATGGTTCGTATTAATAATAAGGTCGTATCATAATAATTCATATTTTACTCAACAATTCTAGTTTTTATGCGAAAGTAAATTTGTTAAAATATTTTGCAACAAATTAACTAAACCACAAAGGAAACGATTGATAATAACCAGTAAATTTTAATAATAATACAGTGTTTATTACATTTACCAAATTACCTGACTATTAATAATAATAAACGGTTATTATTAATACTAACCATATTTATGAATCTCACCTTAACATATGTAAATATCTATTTATATTGTATATCCTACTCGGTATATGCTTACCATATTTTATTCTTGGTATATTGTGAACCGGGTTCCAATATTCTAGCTTATTTTTGAAAACTAAATTACCTAGTTTGAAAGTGGAAAATACCAAAATCTTGTTATTACAATATAAAAAGGCGTAATTATGTAATTATTAATATGCGACTTAATCCAACAAACCTTAAATATGTCAGTATTTATTTTATTATGTTTTTAAATTTTTTCCATGAAAATAAATAATGTAAACATAATTAGCATTTTACTAGGGGCCCACCGTTAATTTATTAATTAAAGTTTTCAGATGCCTGCTTTAGTGTATAGTAAATAAATATAAATAGTTTCTCCTAAGATTTTTATACGAATCATTTGAAAACTTTTTAAATTGTAACGGGTACAACATAATACTCCTGAAATATTTCGTTTAATTTGAAATGACATTTTGCAATAAGCGTCTTCCTTATTTGTCGCAATGCATAAAATGAGACGTCATCTGAAATCACAAAGACTTTTCATTATTTTGTATTGCAGTGCATAACGGGCCATCTTTTCAAGAGATTTTCCCTTTAGAAAATGAACCTTCAGTGAGAAATCACTGTGCACATAATGCTATATTTCTAAATGAGGTAAGCAAAATATCAACATACAGCTTCCTCTCTGAACCCTCTTCGTTTTAACACAACACTGAAGAAAATTCATTAGGTGTGAGATGTGTCAACAAATCTTTGTTCTTTTTCTTCAACAGCAGTTTTTTCATCATAGCTGTTGGTTGGCACTGTTAAGACGATACTGAGTTCAATCCCTATCGTGACACCACCCAAAAGACACGTCCGTTCATTCATTTCTCTAGTTTCTGCAAAGTATTGTCATATCTTGCTGACAAAACACACTCATTGGAAAGTAACCTGTTTAGCCTATAGTAATGAATGCCGTTGTGAAAAACTATACGTGGTTTAATTTTTAACTATCGTCGAGTAATGTATAAATTTGTCAAATATGTTTACTCCTTTTCGACAGAAAATTTGAATAGTGGATTAATATGCAATCACTTGCTCCGATTTCAATGAATGAAAATATTTGGAAGTGCTAAAAACTTCATCTCTTTAAAATTAGTTTTTACATTTAATATAAAACGAAAATTGATAACTCTGTTACCCCACTAGGTGCACTAGTTAGTGCAAGGATGCTTCTCAAAGAGTTGAAACACGTGTCAGTAACACAACAAGTAGAGTAACAAAGTTTTCAATTTTAATTTTATATAAAAAATGAATTTCCACAAAGTGACCCCCGAATCCATCGAAAATATTAGTTTTGACAATTTATCAACTTTCGATTTTAACACCAAATCTCAAAATAGACCCACATAAAATTACCGTAGGGCCACAATGATTTCTAATTGTGTTTCTTAATTGCAAGACAAGTTTTACTTGAAAACTGTAAAATTTACTCACTGTTGATCGTTTTGCAGGAGATCGAAATATTTACATCGCTTACAATTCATAGAATTTCATAAAGACCTTAATATAATAGAAATCAATTATATATTAGTAGGTATATTTTTTATTTTTTCGCTTCCTTACAAAATAATTACCATTGAGTAACCGTTTTGTTTGTTTCTTTAATTGTCTGAAAATTTAAAAAAAAATTTCGCAAATTTTAAATTCTAAGCTGTTTACTTGATTACCAACTACAATTATAAAATGACACTTCTCATTATCATTCACGTGCGTGGCGGTGGCCCAAGTCGAGCATAGAGCCAACATCATAAACCCATCGTATCATAATTTAATTAAGTTAAAACAGACGACGTACGCGGAAAATCTTTTTAAATGTTATTTGCCGGCCACTTATTCCATATATACATATATTTAGAATCTTTTTGAAAAATCTGCTTTCATTACGACAAGGCGCTTCTATATTATTAGATGTCGACATTCTCTAAGTTATCACTCAGCCTTCTGTGTTATGTAAGAAGATATCTGCGCGTCTTATCATGACATAATCCCAAACATTAGGCCTGTATCACGTCTATTGTAGTACACAAAATTAGATTTTCACGTCGAAACAGCGATTTTCTGTTTCATGTGTAGGTAGACCTTCTTATGTTCCTATATTAAAAGGATCAACTGAAAGAAAACTTATTTGATTACTTTAAATATATATATTTACTAACTGCCCGATCGCTAAAATTGTCTATTATACCAAACCATTTTCATCTAATTTCAGTTGAGATATTTAAACTCACACAAAAACCAAGAATTAAATAATTAAAAATAATCGTTTTATTTAAAATCGTAAATTTACATTTTTCATTGCAGTATTTTCTTTATTAAAATTAATATGCCAAGGATTTAAGTGTATATCCAAATTTAATCAAAGCATTTAATGATAGAAAAAGAGCCTTATCCTACGAATAAAACCTAAACACCGGTATGAAAACCACTTAAAAATTTGTAATATTTTATACTTAAAAAAATTACACTCATTTTTATCTACTATTTCCACATTTTTTATAATGATCAAACCGGTCTCACTCACCGCGAGCATTATCAATTGATGAAAAATAAAGCCAAACAGGATTATGTTTTACCGATAAATCTTCTCTTTTTGGAATAAAAACATGGCGGTGCACTGTTTTCACAGCCGTTTTAAGTTATAGCGTCATAAATAATTTTTATTGTCTTTTTTAATGGAAAATATTCTACCGACAACATTCGTGGGATAAATATTAACTAACCACGATGTACTTATATCACCTAGCTATTAAGCATTAAATTGACAAATAGCTGACCCGGATATGTCTTTCAATAGTCAATCCGTGGTCTAGATCGAAAAAAATGTGAATTTTCTATCAATATATGTTTGCTAATAATCATATCAATGTATATTAATTTTAAGAGCGTTTTTATAGATTTTTCATTTACAAATTAGGCAAGGTACCCATAACCAATACTCGCAAAATTTTTATTGCTTAAGTTGTCTATTATTACACAATTTACAATCACAGCAATTGTAACATTTTTTCGTCTAGAATAAATTAATGAAAAGCTATAATTAACTAAAATGAAATAAATCGAAAAATTGTTATCACTATTTGAACTGATATTAAAGTGATTACAAAAATTTAAGTTGTGAATCAAATTTATGACTTTTAACGAGGCACCATTTTGTATTCGGACATTTTGCAAACTACTCGTGTAATGGTGCGGTGTTGTGCTACATTAACGCGGTAGTCAGAAAACGCGAATCTGACTGAAGAAGATGAGTGGCTTAGGACCTGCCGGATGCTGGGTGGCACACCGCAGGCTGGAAAGTTGGGCGCGAGCGGCAAGAGAAAGGTCTTGCTCCGCCTCAAGTGGCCCCGGAACCAGCTCTACAGATAGTCTTGGAGAGGTATATTTTCAATTTCAATTACGTATTTTTACCTTTTGATAACGCTGCCTGGTATTGATTATAGCACGGTGTGTTTGTCCATGCTACACATTTACACATCATTTGTAATCAATAAATGATATACAGTGGAACCACCCCGATCTGTCGTTCTCGCATTCATCATTTTTCCCACTCGGGATTCCATTGCACATTCATGTCCTATCTCTAGCAAACATTCGGGAGTAATTAACACAGAAAATGTCACTATTGCTTTGTAATGAATACATTGTTAGCAAGATGTACATTATATTTGAATTCGAATTTTGTATTCAATATGGTTTCATTAGATCTCGTCTGCGAGATTTTCCGTAGACCATGTTATCAAAGGAAGAATTATGTATTATATTAGTGTCAATCTGCCATTTTATTTTTTATATACGCTCACAATGTTTAACATGTATGCTTTGAACGTTTCTTTACTAATTACTTATTAGTCATACGGTATCCTACCATTTTCAAGTTGAATAATGTTTCATATTTTTTATATACAATGACTTATTTTGAAAACATTCTAATTTTTCAAACATATGTAACATTTTTGTTAAGCATCGCATATGGCAATATAACAAACAATACATAAATTCACAATTACTGTGAAACTAAATACATTGCTATTTTTTACATAATGAAGTTTTACCAAGATGATACCAACTCAATCAATCCGGTCAAGTAATATCATTGTTTTTTCACTAATTTCTAGAAATAGTTTAGTTGTAGATTTAAATAATAAATATTATCACAATTTACGTCATTAAAACTGCCTAGTGATAGTTATATGTCGATTAACCTTTAGCAAAACATAATAATTATTCAAAACACAATAATGGTACTATTAACGTAAATAATATTTACATTGTTCGTTCATCCCTCACATCAAAAACAGATTTCTAATCACTGGTCACAAATTTTTTTTTGGTAACTAATTTCTAATAAAAAAAAATCCTTTTTTTGCCATTTATCTCGTAAAAGTTTCATGTCGTTTCACAAATGAATTTTTAAACTTTTTTGAGTGACCTTAATTAAAATGGAGAGCGAAGAAAACCATTAGTGAAACTGGAATGTGGAATCCATTACTTTTCCATTGAGTATTTGCGTTTATATCCACCGTTTCATGATTTAATTTAAAACATTTAACAATATTGCTTACTGCTAGGCTTGTGGAATAATGGGCGACTTTAAAATTCTTATACGAAAATACAATAAATTATTTAAACTAGATAGCCGTTAGTATATAGTTTAAATTAATAATATTTGAGTTTTTCATCGCATTTTTCTGTTACGTAGCAGTAAATAGTCAATTAATGTTATAATATCATTTACCAATTACCATCCAACTCTCTTGAAATCTACGACAATCAACGCGTCTGATATTACATGAAGAAAAAAATATATAAATCTTCTAGCCCTCCAGCGTCCAATATTTATGTTGTATAATTCAATGTGATCGGTGGTGGATAATTGTTTTTTCCATTGTGTAATGATATCATATTGCATTATTATATACCGCTGTTTTATGGAATATTTTATTAAAAAAAAAAAAAAATTTTACAAGAAAGTATTTTCTACAATTTCGTAATTCGGCAGGGGCGTAGTAATTGAGATCACCGGATCCCATTACAGTTACGATTATTTTGAAGCCTACTCTTGTGGAGAATTTCAGTAAGTTATTGCTGCATAATATTTTAAAAATAGTAATGAAACAGTGGACTGAAAAAAAGAACAATAAAAAAGTGTACACATTCAATTTCAAATCCCCTTTATTTACTTTATCCAAGTACGCCACTGTAACGTGTAGATTTTGTATTTTTCAACCATGTCTGCTACCAATTTAAAGCATATGGACTCTTAATGGAGCTTATCTCAACTGAGGTTGTTATACAAGTAATGGTTTATTACTCAGTCGCTCTACCTTTTTTTCGGAGAGATTAGGCTAAGGTTAGGGCAAAACTAGAGGTTAGCTAATCGCTCTCGCTACGCCAGCTTTAAGGATCTGATGGGTGGAAGGGAATTAATACGTCACAGGTATCCATGCCTACGAACACAAATACATAAATACACTAAACGTTTTTTTATGAAATTTTTCATATTGGGATCACCGCAATTGAAGCCAACGACTAATCGGCTACAAGCCCGGACATTTTTGCTTGGTTTCAAAACAACACAGTAAGTAATGAACATTTGGAAAAATACATATTCTTTATTCCTTCATGCGCGACAACGAATACTTTATAGAATATAATATAATGGTGACTTCAGCTTCTAAGTAATAAATCTCTAAATGAACATAAAAATAGCGGAATTTTAGATCCTCAAACGTTTTTAGCTATTCCGGCATCACGGCATCGACAAAGCTAACTGTGCTCTTATATCGCTATGCTTAAACCGCTATTAACTATATTATTTCACACTTGTGGAAATACATTGCTATTTATCTTAGATATAATAGCCCAGAACGCTCTATAGACGCTTTACTATTATCACATATAGTTATGAAATTGTCTCATGACCTAAGCGTTCGCGGTATATATAATAAAATAAAATGTTACACAATGCACACACAGTTACAACGTACTAGCTACTTTAGACATTCAGTATTTCAATTTCAATACTGTTATCTATGGAGGTTACGGTTACTATTAATTTAATTAAATACAGTATATCTAAGTATTTACTGAAGTTATAATTTTCGTTGGAGTCAATAAATTTGGTATCGTAATATTCATTAAAAGGGGTATTGAATATTCAACTTTTACTATAAAATAATATACTGTCCTACTAATAATTATTATAATAGATGATTTTATCATAAAACTGTGTAGTTATAATGTATAAATATTGTCATGTAACATTCATTTTTTTTTAACAAACCACCAAAATACTATTTCCATAAATTGAATATTTCCCATTGCTACAAAGTACAAACTGCTAATATATTTCATAGGTCACAAAAATATACACGTAAAAGTGGAAATTGTTGCTCTGAATAGCCGTTGGGCATCAAACAGGGTCGGTGTTTTTATCTCAACAACACGAGAGCACGTCCTCACAAACATTATGAAATACACGTACAAATTTATCAACACATGAACAGTAATTGTTAATATTTACAAAAAATGTTTTCCGTACCGTATTTATTTGATTTGTCGGCGCCCGTGGCGCAGCTGGTAGCGTCGTTGGCTACGGTTACGGATGTCTCGGATTCAATTCCCAGTGCCGACGGTTTTCATAGATTGACCTTTCAATCGATTTATGGATTTCTGTTCGTAGTCTGAGTCCTCCTTCCCACCCATCCCATCCTCGCGGGGCGTAGCGAGAGCGATCAGCTAACCATTAGTCTTGTCCTGCCTTGCCCTATCCCTACTCTCTTCGAAAAAAGAGAGGTTGACCAACTGAGTAACAAGCAGTTCTCATAAAAAAAATCTGTTAAGATACCTCCATTAAGAGACCATATGCTCCACATTGGGAGCGGACATGTAAAAATAATTGAAAACAAATACAATAATATAGTTTAATTTAAGACATCGACTGAGGGTGCTTGATGGAATTTCAATATCAAATTTGGATTATTGAGATTTTGTACACTTCCATGTATTTTGTCACTAACGACCCGCGTTTCGCCTTTTGGCATCTTCAGGCATTCGAGCACACGAATGGACTCAAACTGTCAGTTCTAATCTCAATAATCCGAATTTGATATACATTTCAATTTTATCAAGGACACCTCAGTTCGAATCCATTCGTGTGCTCGAATGCCTGAAGATGCCGAAAGGCGAAACCCGGGTCGTTAGTGACAAAATACATGGAAGTGTACTAAATCTCAATAATCCAAATTTGACAATAATATAGCTTTAATAAATACAAATATTAGCATCTGTGAATAACTCCCGACCCGCGGGCTGGATCGAGCCCTCTAATAATTCTTTTTGTGCTGGCGTTGAACCATTTCGTCAAAATTAGTGGACAAGGATTACCTTTCCCTCCTCCACCCACCACTGCTTTCTCATCCGTTAATTTTATACGGCAGTATCCAGTGGCGTAACAAACGTTAAGCGTGTCTACAGTTTTTTTTCTCTTAGTTGGAAGTGTCTTTGGAGCAACTGCCCAAGTCTTGATGGCGTGCACTTAAGTGTGCAGAAAAAAAAAGAGTGGACAAGGATTCTCTGCGACTATCCTTAAGCAATGTTAATGCCAATCTTGATAGTCTTGTAGTACAATTCCAATCTTCACATAAAATTCTGTAATCGCTGATCACTTTATAAACAGAAACCATTTACTTTAATTCATTGATTGTTAATTTGTTGTATTAAATAATTTGGACCAGCCGTTGACTCGGCGACGGAATAATAATTTATCTCAAGATCTAGGAAAGGTTGCAGATGCCTACTTTACAGTTATCTCGATTCCAAGCTTTTTACTTCCAGCAAAACACATTGACCAATCCAGCACAATTTTTCGCGATATGAAATTTGACATCTCTTACGAGGGTGACCTATAGGTCTGTTGCCTTCCAGATTACCATTACAGACAGTATATTATAGTGCTTTGTAGGTCTAGCACCTAATCACGGACCCTGCCTATTCTAAGAGTCTTCGCGTTTTCATCATTCAGCATGTTAATGCTGATATTAAATAAGGAGAAAAGCTCAGCGTTTCAGCGGATGCGCCATCCACGACTTTCATCTAATGGACCCGGAGTAACCTTCGGAGAATTACTTGTATTGTTATATTGAGAGCTATTTAATTGTAATGCAAATAAAATTCTAATTTATTTATTACTGTTTCATAACAACGTCCCAGTTAGCGCTTCCGATCCGGGATCCCATATATAAATATCAATCGCGGGATTTGGGGATTCACTATAAATTCACTATACTGTATACCTCGGTTTATTTAAGTACATGCTTTTATAATACCTACATAATCGATACATTTATGTATTGTGGTCTCCCTCCTTCCCATATTTTGTAACTGCCGTAGACAGAAACAGATATTTTTTACAGCAATATGTTGTATGTCTTTTTTGTAGTATTTTATAAAAAAAAGTCTTCTCAATAAATAAAAAAATAAAATCTTATTCTCAATACTAAAAAATCATCGCCATGACCAAAAGCAAATATAAAATCAGATAAATAGTCATTTTATTAGAAGCAACAATGGACACAAATCTAATTTTAAGTTTACAATTTAAACATTGAAATAACGTTACATGACCAATTCAATCATAAGAAGGGTCCGGGATTAGATGTCATCATTGTTCCCAGTGTTCTTGATAGTATTTTGTAGTGAAATTTTTACCAAACTTCGAAGATAACATTAATTCAAAAGATAATTATTAAAACAATACTCGGTCATAAAATTGATGGCGGACATAGGATGGCAGTATAACGTTATTTATTAACGTCATAAATCTAATAAACCGAAACCCAGCGGGTCTCGAAAGAAACTTGGTAGTTTATACATTAACTACGTTAATAGCTTTATTTGTCCTAATTCTTACATAAAATTTACCTTTGTTAATCAAAATGTTGCTTAGTATCTTGTTACTAGTCATTTAAGCAAAAAACTTACATACTTGTTTTACACGATACTTTGTTTTATTTGCTTGGATCATGTTAAAACATTTTCGGTAAGATTAAATACTTTTGGCCGATCGTTATACATATATTATTATCTATGGCGATATAATATATGATGTGCTAATATGACTAATTATTATTTTGTTGTTAGGAATCGCGTTCCTAACTTGTATAATTACTCAGATTTACTTAAAGGATGGAGCGGTATCTAACCTGTCTGGAAGTATAGGCTGAAAGGGTTCGGTCGACGGAGAGTGAGAGATTAGTGACGGCTATTTTTATCATTGGGAAACTCGCGTTCTTCCGAGTCTATGCTTCCTGTCAGTATTTCCACGCCGTCTGTGTTGCTATCTGTATTGATTAGTCCCCCACAAATTGTGAGTTAAATTATTGGAAAACACAATAAACATATGGAATAACTATTTAAAGGAATCCACAAAAGCAAACGCATTTTTCTACAGTAAATCGAATATTAAATTTGGATTATTGAGATTTTGTACACTTCCATGTATTTTGTCACTAACGACCCGGGTTTCGCCTTTCGGCATCTTCAGGCATTCGAGCACACGAATGGACTCGAACTGAGAGACAGTAAACAGTGTCTAACGTTTATATAGAAGATACAAATGCGACAAATATTATTTACGAGGTATATTATTACGTCTGAGAGCCACACTGATACCTGAGTTAAAATTTCGGAAATCGCCCTAATCCTTATTTTGTAAACACCATATTAACAGAGTGGCGAATTGCCGCTTTTCAACTTCTTTTAGAAATACCAGTGATTTTACAATTATAATAGTATTGTGGGTTTTGACGGGATGTAATTCGACGAATGGGTAAATATATACAATCATTCCACATTTAGTGACATCTGTTAGGTGTTTCAACGTATCGGATATAATAGCGGATAATTAGGAATGTTCAGCTGCTCATTCAAAATCGGCAAGGAATTTATCTGGGCTCTATTAATTTCTAAAATTTCTTGATAAAATAATTTAAGATCCCCCATGTTTTTATGCAACAGTTTAACCCCATCATCCGCATTAAACGTATCGTTCTCCATTAGCAAATGATTTGCGAATGTTTTGCGAATGAAGTTTCTTTTTTTAATCTAAAGGCAGCTAATTGTTCTGATACCCTTATATCTAATGTACGTGTGGTTTTACCCACATAGAAATGTTGGCAATCATTGCATTGTAATTTATAAATACCAGATTTGTTCTTAAAGTTTACTCTATCTTTATTGTTAATAAGTAATTTGCCTAGAGAGTTTTTAACGCCGGTTTAACACTATCAGCGAGTTGTTTTTTAATTTTAAAGCTTGTGCAACCTAAATAACTAATTCTATGCCAGATTCTAGGGTGGCCTATGTCTTTAGACAAGTTCCCGAAATATAGCATCTTTTCTGCTAATTTACGTTGTTTTTTTGATACAAGACTATCTATAAGAGACGCCTCATAGCCATTATTAATGGCAATTTGTTTAATAATGTTTAGTTCGTTTTCAAAATTAAATTTATTTAGAGGTATAGTGACTAATCTGTGAACCTGAGAATGGAAAGCAGCCAATTTATATGAGAAAGGATGGTCTGAGTTAAAATGGATGGCCGCATCTGAAAACGTCTGTTTTCGATAAATTTTAAATTCATGAATGGAGTTTTTAATATCAATATTAAGGTCAAGGAAATTTATATTCTTGCCCCCTACTTCTAAAGTGAATTGAATTTTATCATCTAGTGAGTTAAGAAAATTATGAAGGTTAGAAACTTGTCTCTCAGTTCCATTGAATAGACAAAGGATGTCATCTACGTAACGGAGCCAATAAACTACGTTTCTAACTTCTGTTTTATTGCTAAAAATAAGGTTTTCTAAATGGTTCATGTAAAATTCTGCTAATAGTGGTGACAAACAACTTCCCATTGCAAGGCCTTCGGTTTGTTCATAGAATCTATTATCAAATTGAAAATAGTTCTGGTCAACGCAAACGTCTAATATATTAAGTAATTCCGTAGTAATGACGGTATTAACTCTACGCGTATTAAGGGTATCATTGATGATTTGTTTACATTTGTTTACAGGTACATTAGTGAATAAGCTAACAACGTCAAAAGAAATTAATTTGGCGTTTAACGGAATGTTATAATTTTTAATTTTATCTACTAACTCTAATGAATTTTTAATACTAAACAATGGCTTGAATTTACTGTGATTGCGGATGAGAGAGTTAGCTCTTTTGGAAAGTTTATACGCTGGAGCGTTCATATATGAAACTACCGGGCGAATTGGTATTGAATCCTTGTGAATTTTCGGTAGTCCATAAAATTTGGGGGCTTGTGGATTTCTAGTAGATAAAAAGGACAAATCCTTAGGGTTGATTGTAATGCTACAACTATTTATAATCTCTTTAATATTTTTATTAAATTTTAATGTAGGATCTTTTTGCAATTCGACTATATCGTTATTATCGAGAAAGTTATTAAACTTATCAACATAGTCTTTTCGCGTTAACAGGACCGTGGTATTTCCTTTGTCCGCCTTTGTGACAATGATATCATTATCTTTAATTTTAGTTTTAATATTTTTAAGAGTAGCCAACTCCTCATTAAACTTATTGTAATTTTTGTTGCTGTTTAAGTAATCTTTCTTAAGGATGCGAGAACAAATATGTTTGCTGGTTAAATCTATATGTAATGCAATTTCTAAATCTATAGCAAGGTTTTCATAATCCGATTTTCTATTTGGCAAAGGCGGACAATATTTAAGACTTTTTGATAAAGCTTAAATTAAATCGAATATTCTTTGTCGGCTTCCGTGGCGCAGTTGGTAGCGTCGTTGGCTACGGGACGGGTATGGATGCGGATGGTGCGGACGGTTTTTATAAATTGATCCTACAATCGATTTATGGATTTCTGTGTTTGTGTGTTTGTGCTATCTAAAACTCCATTCCACCCATTCGATACTCACGAAGTGTAGCGAGAGCGATTAGCTAACCACTAGTCTTATCGTAGGCCTATCCTTCTATTCCTACTCTCTTCCTAGATAGTATTGGTCTCCGGAGGTGAAAGGAGTTTAGATTTATCGGTGTACTATATTATTACGATAGTGCGCTGTTGCCGGGTCTGTGGTCGAATACCCAACGTCGTTGGCTTCAGTTGCGGTGTTCACGTGCTCGAATCCGTGTACAGATTTATGGATTTGTATTCCAATACATTGATGTATGTGACTCTTATATTACCGTTCCACTCAACCGATCCTATAAAGGGGTTACAGGGAGAGTGATTAGCAAATTACAAGCCGTTTCTAAATCCCATGTTTCTTTTCTAACTAGAGGTTTTGATTGAAAAAGTGTAAATTTCGATTCTCTTTAATCAATAGTATACTCTAGTTTCAGAGGTTAATATAAAGCTTTTAAATTGACTGTTTGATTATTTTTTTCTCTCCAAAAAAGAGCGGACGAGTGTTTGAAAAAAACCAATTATATTCTGTGCCCATTGAGAGCGGATATGGTTCAATAAAATATTAGACATATTAATTTTTTTAAATCATCTCTCATTTAAAAACATTACATCCCGTTTCATTTATTTTGTTATTCAACAATATTAATGTGAGGCACTCTCTTGTCCAAACCATTTTTCTTCGCTAATTGTCTGTCGTCACTTTAATGTTCTACAACATCGTGTCTTGAGTTTCGAGTAGCTCTTTTTACAGCATACCTTTCTTAGGAAAGTCATCATTGACTGACATGCTTTCTCATGTACCCTCATTAAAAATACTGTAAGAAACAAAAAATAACACAGCGTAATCATTAAATTACTTACAAACCCTACAACTATTTTATGAAATTCTATATAACTTGAAACATAGCCAGAAATTTCAAGGTCACGTATTAATATTCGTATTAGCAAAAAATAACATGGCTTAATTTTTTGACAAAATATGATTTACGCGTCTTGAAACCAAAATATGAATTATCAAAAGATACATATTTAATCAACACACGAAATCAAAGTGTGTGTATATACATTTTCTTTGCCCCTGAAATACAGGTATTCTTTTGTACCATCAGATTAAGTCTTAAAAAATCGTCTTCTTATTTGATCGTATCCACTACCTATATAGATCACACGGCGCTTTTAATTGATTCCCTGTCACCCGTCAATCTTTGCGCTTCCAGTCACTATATCTTACCACTGTCCTTTAGCTCCGTCGAGTACGCCCTATGGATAGTACTAAAATTACTAACGAAACGTCAACCAAGACACGAATGCACCCCACCGATCATAAGACGAGGATTTAGACTCTACGGGGAGGTATTCACATAATGCGACTTAGTCAATTACTATACTCTCGGTGACCGCTGACGTAACAGGGCGCTATGTGGTCGGTTTCATAATTCTTCACGAAATTGAACCATCTTCCCCTAATATCCGACGCAAGTTTCTATTCTCAAATCACAACATACGATTTTCTGAGATTTATTCAGGTGCCATGATCCGCGTTGAGTTAAATTTGTCTAAAAGCGAGTTTTTTCTTTCTGCTACAGTCTTCCGGGATATGTAGTCAGAGGTATCTGAAGCTGTCAACCTTCCCAATGATCTGTCCCGCGCTGGTCATGGTTCTGTCAAGAATCATGACAGATACGGTTACACATTACATTGATATTTCTCGCATTAATACGACCTGAATTGATTTCATATTACTCTTCAGTAGTCTCAAGAAAATGACAGTAGATTTATTGAATATGACAGCATCAATTAACTAGAAACATTAAATTCATGCATCTTTAAGAATATTTTCATTATGAAATTTGTTTTGTCAAAAATAAACACAAGGCACTCGATCTGTACTGTCTTGTATGAATTTCAAAATGACAGATGAAATTACGAACATAAGGACATGGGAAAATTTAATGAGTATTGTTTGATTCTATTTCCGGGTAAAATTCCAATAATTGTGGTCGAGGCATTGTCTCATTCGACACGTGTATGTGTTGATGAATCTGCTTTGGGTTAAGTTTACTCGTATAAGTGTTAAATAAATTATTTTTTTACCATTTGTATTGGAAAATTTGTAAATATAACTTTGTATTACATAATCAGAACGAACGAACAATTTAATTAAATAAATATGGTATGAAGAAAAAAAAAAGGAATTATTTAAATTTTATTTTGATTTTTTTTTTAAAACAACTGAAAAATATTTTAATAAAGTTTCCTTACCGTAAATAATGCGCATGTACGATTTAGAAATTCACACGATTCATAAGAGTTACAAGACTTTATTAAAAAAATTGTAAATAAATACTAGATACTTAATTGTGCTGTATATTTTATTTTATAATTATTTCCACTCCCAATGCGGAGCATTTCTAAAGAAGTTTTTTTGACAATATCTGGTTGGTAGGCAGTCTCAGTCAGACAAACACCCATAAGCGTTGACCGCTTGACTACAGTATCGAAATTATCATACCCAAATATTTTAAATAAATATTTTTTTCAAACAAGTGAAATAAATAATAAAACTGTTATATTTATGTAAGTATATTGTTTTTTTAGAAAATGTATATGATTGTGTCGTTACACTTGGAAAAGAAAATATTATTTACATGTTAAGTTTCCCAGTTTTATTTTTTCAGTTATGTCACAGTACCGTCATCACTGTGCCTATATTTTATATTATATAATATTATATTATACAACTATTAGATATAAAGGCAATATCAAACTGAAGCTTTATTATTAATGAACGTCTCCCTGATGACGGTTGACACATATTTATCTATTATAAAGCTTCGATTTAGAATCCGTATTTAGTGGTCTTCTAAAGATCCAATCCCACTCTGTACAATTAATAATTCAAAAATAATTTTCAGTGGTGGCGTAGTAATTGTTGGCCCACGAAGAGAAGAATTAAAAATTCTTATTAGCAACGAAACTTGCTATAGTATTAACATCATTACTTGGCCGCCGCCGAATTCGAACAAGAATTGTCAGTCTAGAATAAATTTTTCCAATTGCCATTCTATGCAAAATAAATATCTTGTCTACTTTTGATAACCGTTGCTAAAATACCAGTTTTGAAATTTATTGAAATTTCAATTCTAGTTGAGTATGGCAACATTTCTAACGTGACGCTCAATCAAAGAATGTAAGGAAAGAAAGATGGAGTTATGAACAGACTCGTGGTTAGCTAGTTGCTATCTCTAGGCCCCGTTTTCGCTATCGTAGAGAAGGTGGGTAAAGTGGTTTAAAGCTATAATACACTTCCATAGAAATCCTTTTGATAGAAATCTTTAAATTGATTGAAACTCAAATTTGGGAAAGTTGCCGGGAATTGAAGCAATTTTTATCTGTGTCGTTATTTAAATATTTCAAAGAATTTTAATTGGTAGTGCTACAGCTAAATGATCTCACATTGTTTCTTTTTTGCAGTTATAAATGAGTAATATCAACCATTTAAATAGTATACTATATCGGGCGAGTCCTTCAAGCCGTGTGTTCAAACATACATCGCAGAATACCCAAATTGATTAAAATTTTGATCAATATGCTTAATACAACAGTAGGAGCTAGGGCATCCAATCCCGGACCTCTTTAATGATCCCAGGATTTCGGGATTCAAAATTTCTCGATTATGGGAATGGTCATTAAGTATAATGTCATATGCACAACATTTAAAATTTAATTCGTGTCCATTATTGCTTCAGTTGGAATGTAAATATGAGTTAATTTTTTGCATTGTAACAGTTTTTTTTATTTATTTTGAATCAGACAGTCAGCAACAAAAAAAGAGAAAAAAATGATAAAACACATTGTTTTATTTAATTTTATTTATTTCATTATTAAAGTATATTTTACCAGATGGTATCCAAATAGAGGATATGTCCTTCAATTTGACTTCAAAATATTTTCCTTCATCCATTTAAGAAGCGGTCCTATTTTGTCATCCATTTCAAATTAGTTAAGATCGGCTGTCACGAAACATGAGAAAGAGGAAGACCACAATACATTTATACTAAATAAATAAGTATTATAAAAAATATGTACATAAACAAAACGAGGTAAACGTGGAAGTTTTAATTTAATGTGTGAATTATAATTTAGCATTTACAGTGAATCCCTAAATCCCGGGATTTGTATTTAGACAATCCCGGGATTACATGATTGAATAATTGACCGGAATCCCAGGATTTCGGGATTAGAAGCCCTAGTAGGAGCCATTTTCAATTATTTTGGGAATAATTGTTCAATCGATCATCACACCATTTTCAGCAATTATTCCAATTTCTTAATAGCTGTTATTTATTTCTCAATGGATCTAGTCTACATTATACTGTTTCATTTACTCAGTTTAACAAAATGAAAAAAACTTTGAATTTCAGTAGTTAAGTATAATAACATTGCATACCACAGTACTTTCGTTACAAGCAATTGTTGATTGTTTCTAGGTGTAGTTGCTAATAATTGGGAGTGACCAAAATTATGATGTGTTACCCTATCTATGTTTATAAATTCAAAGCTTTTACTTACATAATGAAATTCACCCTTTGTTGTTTTACAAATAAGCTTACTTCCTACGACAATGTTGACTTCACAGCCGTTTATTGCTACAGTGGTGTTATGCATGCCTTTACGAGACGTACAAATTCACAATAGACGAGCTTAAAAGGATTATAGAATGTTTGTCGGCGTCTTAAAAGCTCGCAGAATCATTTTGTCGACCTTAGGCAATGACTTGGAGAGCACTTGTTGGTGACTTAAATATGACATTTAAACTTTTGAAGACATACTAACTGTCAAAAGCTCTTTAAAGCCTCTACACTCAAGGTTAAATAAATTCAATGGGTTAAGTCTTCAAATCAGAGAAGAAAGGTTAACTTTATTTCCCTGAAGCATATTTTTTTCTTTCATACTTTGTAACACATGAACTCCTTACGGGAATGCATCTCAAAAGATGTTGTTTTACTGGAGCTGGATTCAATTCAGTCGTCCAAGTTTTCTTATTGGAGAGGATAAGATTTAAGGATTCGAATCGAATATTTAAATATATTCTGCTCGTTTTTGACATTCGAATATTTTTTAAGCATCGACTGAGGGTGCTTGATGGAATTTCAATATCAAATTTGAATTGTTGAGATTTAGTTGTTGAGAGATAGTTGTCAGTTCGAGTCCATTCGTGTGCTCGAATGCCTGAAGATGCCGAAAGGCGAAACCCGGGTCGTTAGTGACAAAATACACGGAAATGTACAAAATCTCAACAATTCAAATTTGAATGTTATTCATCTATATAATCACTTTGAAAACCACCATTCCTAGTCAAGATCTATCTTTCTATCCTTACTCTCTTCGAAATACGATGGATTGCGCAGGTGTATAACAGTTCTCGTAAAAAAACTTATATAATTGTATTGACAGTCAAAATTCATTTCAATCTGCAGTAAATCTACTTCTCGCCCTCACAAAGCAAATATTATACTCAAATTTTGCACAAACAGAAGTTTTCGCATCGATACCTCATTAACACGTAATAAAATATATTTTCTTTAGCCCAAATAATTAGGCACGACTTTTATTTCGTCCAACGAAAACAAACTCATAAACACATAATGTTCTTTTGCAGGAAAACATATTTGCCACATGTGAGGCAATTATAGAGGTTAAGGGGCTACAATTAAATAAAAACCAAGAATTGAGATGCGGTATTATCTTATTTGTTTTCTGAGAGGAATAAAAGGAAGAGAATTAAGAGTCTGGCATTACTCTTGATAGTTAAATTCAATTAAATGCTTAAACATAAAGGAATATACCGTCATATTATCATTTACTCAGACCAGTTTACACGTATTTTTTGCGTTTGCATCGCATCATTTCTTTTGTACCACTTTCACATTTTTTTAATGATCGGGATCGTTGTCGATCATAGCGAGCATTATAAACTGATTTATATAAAACTATCGAGTACCCGGCATGCGTTGCATTGCCACTCAAAGAAAGAAAGTGTTTGCGTTTTAATTCTGTTTATTGAATTGCTTTTGGATACACAATATCTTCTGTTTCCGTCTGGTACGTACACAAATAAATCAGATGATTTTTCCCAGATGTCACTGTTTGTACGTATTTGATTCTTTTTTTAGATAACCTTTTTCAGAAACGTTCGCGGATGTGTGCACAACAACTCACCAAAGTTTCATCGAAATCTGATCGATATTAAAGGAACGCATAGAGGACAAACAAACATTATTGTTTATATCATATAGATAAGATCTACTGTAAGTTAGTTGTACTATGCCTATAACCTTCGCGTCAAGTGCAAGCAATAACTTGACAAAGTTTTATCGGAATCGGATGAACGGTATTGTAGTGCATAAGATACGGACAAACACACATTGATTTTTATGTAGAAGATATAAATCATTTCTAACAAATATTGATAATTATTACTTTTATAGATACAATTGTTTTATAGGTTTTCCAGTAAGCATTTTAAATTTACGATTTCCATCGACAAACATGATAAAATAATTCTTATACATACAGGCCAGTGTAGTTTCCATAAACGGATGAAAATTGTTACATGATTTTTAAAAAAAATGTGATGGTCGGATCTGTCATTGCCACAAATCACGTGATAACAATTCAAAGAAATGGTTCTGGAGCTAACTCTTACAGTTTAGCTACAATACCAATAACATGATGCTCAAGCCATTTTGAGGAATTTCTCCTCGAACATTCTTGTCAAAAATTCTAAACAGGCATAGCACAAGAGTGTGAAAATGTCGTGGTGGTGGTGGCTACAATGTTGAGTACTTTAGGGAATTTAAATTGAAAAAGCAGGATGTTTCAAAAATTTGTCCGTTATATTTTTTTAACTTAAATATTATTAGTTGAAACCTTTATATCAATTTAAGTATATTTAATTTGATGTTCACATAATAAACCTTAATAGGTGAAAGAAGAAACTTAAAATGATGTTACACCAAATTCTTAAAAATCCAAAATTTAGGACAATTGCATTACAATTAATGAGTAATAAATCACATGTGATCCAATTTTCATTTCAAAATACTAAAAAATAACCTTCACACGATGTTTTTCCCTCTAAAAACTTTTGCTAAACTAAACACTTTTGAAGTGTCGATATGTGAACAAAATGACAATATGAAGGCGTTGAAAAACATGTGTGTATAGTGCAGATGTAGAGAATCACGACCCCATCCTCAAAGCTTCCAGCGTTTCTTCACTGATATTTAATACGAGTCAAGCTAGCGTATTTTCCGTATCATGTGTATGTCAATCATATTTAAGTATAAAGCATACAAAAAGTATATTTAGAAGCCAAACAAATTCTGGTACGGTGGTTCTTTTTAAGGAATAATTTGTCTATTCGGTTACTGTGTCCAAGTGTTCGAATCCCAGTATGAATTTGTTTTCGAAGGCATATAATATGTCTGTGATGTTTGAAATTCTCTCCCATCCATCGGATCTTAAAAACGGGTCGTGGCAGGATCGATTGGCTAGCCACTAGTTCAGCCCTAGCCCTATCCTTCTATGCTAAAGTAAAGGCTGAAAAACAAGCGAACAACTCTCCTTGAAAAAATTTTGAAAACTTACAAAATCTCAACAATTCAAATTATGTTGAGATACTTTCATAAGGAGTCCCGGACATTTAACCGGCTTAAAAAATGTAAATTACTCCGCTAATCATAATTGGTTCACAGTTACACGACCCGCGGTATAGTGGAACGACTTAAATTAAGGCTCGCATTTTTCTGGTCAGCATATATATTAAATTGTCAAAATGTATCGCTCAGAATTACAGAGGGCATAATAAATAATCTATGCTAAATATTTCTAATCTAACCTTTTATTCTGACCATAAATCATTGTCTATAGACCAAATTTTTTTACTGTGTCACAAATCTAATTATCACAAATGGCACTTCCTCTTCGACAATAATAAAAACTGAAGTGACTTCTTTGCAATTAGTGGTGTATGAATTAGAACGACCTATGTCTCCCTTTTTCTAGCGTCACTAAAGTTTCAACCAATTATTCTGATAAACTCACCAAACTTGTATGACAAATTGAACCTGAATAATATATAAGTGGGTACCTAGTTAGAATTCGTTTTTTGTTATATAAAACGTCTGGTATTTGATTCCAATATTACAAACATTAATTATTTTTTTTTATATACATTGGAAACAGAATTTTTAGAATGGAACATATGGATAATTAAGCCAGTACTAAGGCCGAGTAGTATAGAGGGAATCTTTTCGTGTTTGTAGGTTTCATTCATTTATTTGCAATCAAATACGGCTGAATTGGAGAAGTTTTAATCAGCTTTACTGCGAAATGTATGTGCATTATTTTACAAATGATTGCAAACAATGAAAAATTTAATTAAGCCAAAGGATCCCACTTATGGACAGAGAAAACCACAAGCTCTCCATCCCAGCTGTAGTACTTTCTTGCCACGAGTACTCGAGGGTTTTTATTTATTTACACATTTTTTTGTTGTTTATAAATAGTGTATTTCATCATGGAACCCAACAATGGTATCATAAAATAATATGATATTAAGCAAGACATCATAAAATAAACTCCATTTACGTTGTAGATGGGAATAAGTGTTTATCAAGGAAAACATGAAAGATATATATAAACAATACGACTAAAACGCAAACCCTCGGTATTACTTAAAATTTGAATAAAGTTGAACTCTCTACGCAACTGTAATTAATATAATATATAGTGTTCAAACATTCATTATCATTTTGGGCGATTTTCAATTGAGTGAAGCACGTGTCACTATTAGAACCACTAAATATTTTAATCACAAAGTAAACAATATTACATGACATATTCTAAATTCATCCTTAAGGATAAATTTATTAATCCATATCAACAAGCTAATTTAAATCAAAATTAGTATCTTATTTCATCTTAATTACCTTTTTAATTAAGCTACGACCAAATCCATTAAAAAGGTAATTATTTTTTAACTAGCTCTCGCTAGTCGGTATTTTTCTACCGTATTTATATAAATACTTATTTATATAAATGATAAGATCATGGAAAAATGAACAATAATGTAATAAAAATTCAAATTCTTCATAGCCTGTCTTCGAAAAACTCTTTCCACCTAGAATTGACAGTTGACACCTTAAAAGCAAATATTATTAATTGTAGGCGAGTGCTTAACGCTCTTGCACATTCGTTCTACTCGAGTGCTAGGCCAATGTTTCAAATCCCAAAATGAATACTCTTGAACGTGTCAAATTCTGTCAAAAGTGATGAATATTTTGATGAATGTGATATTTTCATCCCTTTAATTGTAAAAAGCGAAACGTCTTCGCTTCAAAGAACCATTAGTAAACTGCTTTCCTAATCCATAATGTTTCTTCTTCTGCGCTTTTTAAAGTCAATGGTTGTGTGATTAAATTGATACCCATTCCATTTTTAGTTCATATTCTTCACATTGATAGCAAAATTGGTTAAGATTTCCACCTTTTATATTACTCTCAATGTTATGTTCTTTCCGCCACAACAAATTGCCTTGGAAAATTTTTTGCTATTATAATTTGCCTGTGTGGACTATAAAAACAAATGAATAATTAAAAATAGAATCATATTCAATGACCAACTCGTCAGATCCTTTGACCAGTTTTTGGTATTTTAAAAAACTCAGTCAAGATCAACACGAAGAGAAACGATGTTTTTTAAATCCCATGCTAAAAGCTCAGTACTAAATTGAATAAAAATCAATATCTGATGCTGACAATTGAATTAAAACATTATAAGTATCAAATTTGGATTATTGAGATTTTGTACACTTCCATGTATTTTGTCACTAACGACCCGGGTTTCAAAGTGACTCCCAAGTTCATATCGAGAAATGTTAAAATTATCAATGGTTCGAGGCCAGCAGTGAAAGCTTTGCAAAAAGCTAAAGCAGCTTGGTTGAAGACGGAGACAGGTCAGTGGTACGCAGCTCGCGACAATATTAGCCAATACCTTAAAATAATTCATTGTTCTCTTGCACAGAAACTTCATCCTGTAGAATTTGATGTATTAGACCGTGATATTAGATATAATGTTTCCGAAATCATACAACGCAAATATGAAAAACAAACTTATAAACTCAAGAAATTGATCGAAGAGAAAAATAAAAATAAAAGTCTAGCTGATAAATCTAATCTAGTTATAAATGAGGAAACACCTATAAAATTTTTTGATAGAGTTGTAAATTTGTCTAACGTCAATTTAAAAAAAGACGAGCAGAGCCTTTTATCAAAAGGTCTTAAATATTGTCCGCCTTTGCCAAATAGAAAATCGGATTATGAAAACCTTGCTATAGATTTAGAAATTGCATTACATAAAGATTTAACCAGCAAACATATTTGTTCTCGCATCCTTAAGAAAGATTACTTAAACAGCAACAAAAATTACAATAAGTTTAATGAGGAGTTGGCTACTCTTAAAAATATTAAAACTAAAATTAAAGATAATGATATCATTGTCACAAAGGCGGACAAAGGAAATACCACGGTCCTGTTAACGCGAAAAGACTATGTTGATAAGTTTAATAACTTTCTCGATAATAACGATATAGTCGAATTGAAAAAGATCCTACATTAAAATTTAATAAAAATATTAAAGAGGTTATAAATAGTTGTAGCATTACAATCAACCCTAAGGATTTGTCCTTTTTATCTACTAGAAATCCACAAGCCCCCAAATTTTATGGACTACCGAAAATTCACAAGGATTCAATACCAATCCGCCCGGTAGTTTCATATATGAATGCTCCAGCGTATAAACTTTCCAAAAGAGCTAACTCTCTCATCCGCAATCACAGTAAATTCAAGCCATTGTATAGTATTAAAAATTCATTAGAGTTAGTAGATAAAATTAAAAATTATAACATTCCGTTAAACGCCAAATTAATTTCTTTTGACGTTGTTAGCTTATTCACTAAAGTACCTGTAAACAAATGTAAACAAATCATCAAAGATACCCTTAATACGCGTAGAGTTAATCCTGTCATTACTACGGAATTACTTAATATATTAGACGTTTGCGTTGACCAGAACTATTTTCAATTTGATAATAGATTCTATGAACAAACCGAAGGCCTTGCAATGGGAAGTTGTTTGTCACCACTATTAGCAGAATTTTACATGAACCATTTAGAAAACCTTATTTTCAGCAATAAAACAGAAGTTAGAAACGTAGTTTATTGGTTCCGTTACGTAGATGACATCCTTTGTCTATTCAATGGAACTGAGAGACAAGTTTCTAACCTTCATAATTTTCTTAACTCACTAGATGATAAAATTCAATTCACTTTAGAAGTAGGGGCAAGAATATAAATTTCCTTGACCTTAATATTGATATTAAAAACTCCATTCATGAATTTAAAATTTACCGAAAACAGACGTTTTCAGAAGCCACGATCCATTTTAAGTCAGACCATCCTTTCTCATATAAATTGGCTGCTTTCCATTCTCAGGTTCACAGATTAGTCACTATACCTCTAAATAAATTTAATTTTGAAAACGAACTAAACATTATTAAACAAATTGCCATTAATAATGGCTATGAGGCGTCTCTTATAGATAGTCTTGTATCAAAAAAACAACGTAAATTAGCAGAAAATATGCTATATTTCGGGAACTTGTCTAAAGACATAGACCGCCCTAGAATCTGGCATAGAATAAGTTATTTAGGTTGCACAAGCTTTAAAATTAAAAAAACAACTCGCTGATAGTGTTAGACCGGCGTTCTATTGCAAAAACTCTCTAGGCAAATTACTTATTAACAATAAAGATAGAGTAAACTTTAAGAACAAATCTGGTATTTATAAATTACAATGCAATGATTGCCAACATTTCTATGTGGGTAAAACCACACGTACATTAGATATAAGGGTATCAGAACATTTAGCTGCCTTTAGATTAAAAAGAAACTTCGACATTCGCAAATCACTTGCTAATGGAGAACCATACGTTTAATGCGGATGATGGGGTTAAACTGTTGCATAAAAACATGGGGGATCATAAATTATTTTATCAGGAAATTTTAGAAATTAATAGAGGCCAGTTATACTCCTTACCAATCTTGAATGAGCAGCTGAACCTTCCTAATTCTCCGCTATTATATCCGATACGTTGAAACACCTAACAGATTTCACTAAATGTGGAATGATTGTATATATTTACCCATTCGTCGAATTACATCCCGTCAAAACCCACAATACTATTATAATTGTAAAATCACTGGTATTTCTAAAAGAAGTTGAAAAGCGGCAACGCCTTCGGCAATCGCCACTCTGGTAATATGGTGTTTACAAAATATGGATTAGGACGATTTCCGAAATTTTAACTCAGGTATCGGTGTGGCTCTCAGACGTATAATGTATTGCCTCGTAAATGATATTTGTCGCATTTGTATCTTCTATATAAGCGTTAGAAACTGTTTACTGTCTCTCAGTTCGAGTCCATTCGTGTGCTCGAATGCCTGAAGATGCCGAAAGGCGAAACCCGGGTCGTTAGTGACAAAATACATGGAAGTGTACAAAATCTCAATAATCCAAATTTAATATTGAAATTCCATCAAGCACCCTCAGTCGATGTCTTAAATTATTATAAGTATCGCTGCATATTTTTTTTATATATAAATATTATATTCACGAAATATAATACATCAATTATTTATGCAGGTAAAGTTGAAGAGACCCGTAAAATAATGTGAAATAGAAATTGTGAAAAATAACCTTAAAGCATAAGGGTATTTGAACATTCACTCAGTGAACTTAAGAATATTCATTTGATATTGGAAAAAGGTTCCAAGGTTTTACCCAAATACAAATACCGTTTTATTAAAGGTTTTATTTGGGTGGCGTATATTCATTTTTCAAATACGTTTTCATGTTGATATTTCATTTATTATCAAAATTAATCTTTATGATATCACGAATAAGAATGTTAAATTGATCAAGATTTTGCCAAAATATATACTCGTATTTTAACACATTAACAGGGAACTGTTTCTAAAACTACATATTTTAACTAATATCAATAGAATTTAAGACATCGCAGTCAATTCACATTGTTAATCAATCACCGATACCGTGTAGTTCGGGGCGAAAAAGGCGAACAACTAATTTTACGAAAGGAAATCTTCCAATCATTCAGCTCACAATAAGAAAAACAAAAAAATTTCATTCATTTTAGTAAATGAGAATGCAGTATAATGTTTGAAAAATTAAAATTATTCCATATTAATGAAACAAAATCAATCGAAGAGAAAAATATTTAAAAAATCTACGTGCTCGATATCAAATAAAAATAGCTTCAAAAGAATTGACACGTTTAGCTAACGATATTAATAGGTTTACAAAAGTAAAGTTTCAAAAAAAGTAAATTATCTGTATTCTGTGATATATTCTGGGAAACATACTGAATCATTTTTCCTTCAATTTTATAGAATTTAAAGTAATTTAAAGTTCATTGAATATAACAACTGTGTAATTCAAAAATTAGTACTTACACAATAATAATGGCTTTTGAATAGCAGAATATTAATAATGAAAGCTTTATTATAGCCAAGTGAAAAGTTAAACTCCGAGTTTTATTGTTGAATTCAAATTGAAAAATAATTTCCTAACTAACGCTTATGAATTGATGCAATTCTTATTTCATCTATTGTTTCTGACATATTATATATATTTTAGCCGTCAAACTTTCTCATTGTACGCGAACAATAGTCACATACTGTTATTGTATTGTTTAAAAAAAACTATTGTGCTACAAAACATTTTTAAAAAGAACTCGAACTTCGTTCAATGGAGTGAGCGTTGCTCAAAGTTTATCGTCCGGAAATGAATTTAGGAAATGAAGTGTTAAAAACATTCTAAGCCATTTGATTATGGTCTTATTAAATATGAGTGGACATTTAAATCTATAAGATACATATTTGTTCAGTGATATCTCCTCCCAATATCTATATTCTAGCATAGCTGGTCTTATTCAGTCACTCAACGTCACATTTGTGGAGATGGCAAAGATATATAGATTTGAAAGTTTAATTATATCTTCTGAATTGTTTTTCTTTTTTTCATCATCGTGTTTGACTGTTCCATAAAATAAATTCAGGGCTGTGAATTTCAACGAAAAATTTATGATATTTAAGGCAGAATACTAGTAGCCAGAAGTCGACTCCGAATCGATTTCTTTTAAATGACTAATTCAATTATGTTCTAGCGTGTATATTTAGAGGATTAGTTAATATAACCGGGGTCCCAGTCTCACAACGAAAACAGTTGTCTGATTCAATATGTTAATACTAGATTTTTAATTCAAAAACCTAGTGCTTGTGCTTGATATAAGGTTTTCCTCAACGCATATTAAACTCATTTAGTAACTGACAATGCTTTTGATGTAAAATATATCAAATTGTTTCCAGCAATATTACAAAGTGTTATTATGCCAAAAATTCATTTCATCAACATGAAAATTAAACACATGACATAGCACACAATAAAGTTCAATATCTCTCTCACCATTGAAAACTAAACGGAAATTTTAATGATTTTTACGTAAAATAATGAAAGTGTTTGAAAATGTTTTCATAAAACATTGCTTATGTTAAACAATTTTCCGTTTTATGAGTGAGGTTTATAGGTAAGTATAAAACGTTTTCTGAGGCACTTTTTGTAAAGTAAATTAAAACCTTTTATAATTGACGCTACATCGCGAAGATGAATTAACAACATAGCAGCTACCTGAATTTTATAATTATAAAAATGAATAAAATTATTACAACATAAAAATAACAGCTTACATTGTAAATTGTCGTTCATAAAGGTTGTATTTCCAATGCGTGATTCAGTGCTTATTAGTCGATACTAAAGTATCCCAATCGTTACCCCGATACTAAAGTATCGGGATAAAAAATCCCGGACTATTATGAAATAGTTGATCAGGTAGTATTTACATTTATAACTGTAAATAAGTGTTTAAGATTTTGCAGAAATCTCCGAAATTCCCGAAAAAAGATGATTTTGGGATTGCGTAATTAAACTGAATTCCGGATTTTGTGAGTTGAAACCTCTTCACTAAAAACAGTATCAAGATTTAATGGAGTGGATCCTTGACTGAGTTTTTTTTTCAGCGCTTTTAGCGCAACAAACTTTTGATGAACTGAAAGCTCTTAAACCTTTACAACAGAGATTCATTTGGTGGAGATTTTTTTATTAAAAACCCTTTACAAAGGTTCTGGTGCAACTAGTTTAGCTCTAGAGCTGAAAGCTCTTAAATCAGTACAAAAGAGCATTAAGATTACGTGGAGCTTTGGGTGAGATCTTTTGACTTAAAATTTCTTATAGAATTTTTGTCGCAATAAGCTTTTGGTGAGCTGAAAGCTCTTAAATCACGGGAAAATAGTATCAAAATTTAATAAACCTTTGGTTGAGTTTCTTTAACTCCCAGTTCTTTTAGAATTTTGATTCTAACATTTGGTTCAACGAGATTTTTTGACTTGAAACCCTTTAAATAGCTCTTGCTGAGCTGAAAGCTCTTAAATCATTATAATAGAGCTTACAGCTCCGAAAACCCAAAAAATACAAGATATGCTTCTTTAAATTCAGAAATATTCGCCGTCCATACAATACCGCAAAGTTATTAAAAACAACGTAATTGGCGAAGCCGATCCGCCTGACTGCAACTTACCAGACTGTTCGACCATTAAATAACTTTTGTTACGACTTCTGTCTCGTATAAATAATATCTACCTCAAGTTTCGGCCGCCTATATGCGCAATTCAAAATGACCGCAAAGTGTAATTTAACTTATTTGTAACATTTGTGAATAAAATACGAATTTAGATTATATGAGGTTTTTGGTTCTTAGCACCACTTATTCCACTGTGACGCTTAAGTATAATTGTATATTGTATGACTAATTCGGCTGTTGAATACGATTTATCATTTTATGCACACTGTACATTTGTTCACACTCATCCCTCTCTTAACACGGAAGACAGGTTCTGCTAGATCACCGTGTTGAAGGAAACCGTGTTAAGTGAGACTAACAAATGTATGGAAAAGAGGAGATAGTTTCTCTTTTTAGAAATATTAATAAAATAAATACATATTACTTTTGAAAATTTCTTGAAACATATTATGAAATATAAGAAAATATTATTCGATCTCACTATTACTAGAAATTATCATGGGGGGGTTTTGACCCTTTTGGCTGAATGACATCATCAGTGCCTTCATCAATTCCTTCGATTAAATTTCCGTCATCTTCCGTCAGCCGTATCAAAAAATCTGTAACCTTTTTATTGTCTATCTATTTTGAAATTTGTGTAAATCTCTTCATATCTAGCAAAGCATTGTTTCATTTCTCGTTCAAATTTTAATAAAACCTTTTAAAATCAACATAAAACAGCCATTCAAAAATTTCCACAGAAATGTCCTATATTGACTATTCAATAATTTTTAAGTTCATTTTGAATTTTTCATGAATTTTTTTTTTTTTCATAGAGATATTAACATTAATCAAGATAGATCGAACATGAGAGGAAATCAAACATATTAACGACAAAAATGCCGTTCGATACACTATAAATCAATTGAAATATCAATAGCCGGAAATGTCTTTTTAGTGCCATTTTGTAACCCGAGATGTTTTGTAATCTTATACACCGTTTTCATTATTTTTTTTATTTTTGTGACTCAAATTGAATCGGCAAAGAATTCTAATTATGAGTATTCAACAACAGAAACAATTACTTTGAGAATTTCACATTATGGTCAAAAGCGTGAAACAAAATTATTATTATTATCAGGTGATAATTCCTGTTATTTACATTTCACAAAAGTGAAAACGGATTTGAATTGTATCGCCTTTCACTCGGATGGATCTTCAAAGGACCTTGTTGCGTTACTGGATGGATGGGTACTGGGTACCTTACTCAGTAATTCGTCGGCTCCAAAACGAGGCGCCAAGCAACCGAATTCAATTTGTTTTTCGCTTCGAAATGGTAGTCGCTTAAATTACTTTAAATTCGTTTGAAAATTTTTAATGCTTTCGTAACGAATTTATTTTTAAAAATGAGTATTCTAGCAAAATGTGAATTTTTTCTCCGATGCTTTTTTGTCAAAATGTTCTAAATACTATTCATTTGATTTTAAATTCTATACATATGTAATATACAATACCAGTCATGAGTATTTTTACCACAATATTAATACGAAGATTTCATTAAAAAAACATACGCAAACTTTTAATTTTTACAAAACTCTGCTTAAAATTGAATTAGTGGAAATGCCGGCATTAGATTCAGATTTAAGACAAAAAAAAATATGTTGATTCTAACATTTACATAATGATTTACATGATGAGACATTGTTTTTCTATAATATTTATATCTGAACATGTGAATGGTTTTAAGTAAAAAATTATGACTTGTTCGTCTTACAATGAAACACATATTTCACTTTTTGATAAACATTTTCTGATTAAATATGGATGAAATAACCGAGTGTCTATCTTTTGAGTTATCCACTGTTAAATAATTTTGTTTTGAACACATAAAACGACGACATACGTGTTGTAAGAAATTCACTTAGCAATCAGAATATTTCGAAAAACATACTAACGTTTGCTTCTTTAAGGGAGAAATCTTTAAAACAGTTATTTTTGACCTTTTTTCAATTATACTAAGATGATTTTTTTATTATTTCCCACAGGAATTCAATGTATCCAAGGAATTTCTCGGGGTGCAGCCTGGAGTTTCAGCAACTGGAGAAATAACCAGACCACATGCAGCTCGCCTCGCGAGGACACCCTCCATATCTTCACAAAGTAGCCTTGACAGCAACGCTTCAAGAAATGTAAGCTTTTTTCATATCAGATAATCTTATAATTAACTTTCGATAAGATGTAATTACTTGGTCCAGAAAGTATGAGATATGATTTTAATCATTTAATGAGACATTTGAAAAATAACTTGAGGAAAAAAGACATCATAAATCATGTCATCCTTGCCCAAGATCTCAAATATTAAATTGAAAAAGCTAACATTCGATAATGATCTCGTCATAAATGTATTGCATAACATTTTGTGGAGTTCAGGTCTTGCAAGCAGACATTATCAAATCGGTTGATGTTTTAGGACATATCCATATCAATTAATCGTATTTTAAGTTAATGATCCTGCTTTAGTGAAATGGTAGGTTATTTTTCTGTCTTTATTTTAAACGTTTACACCAAAAGCAAAGGTGTTAAATAAAAGAATTCACTCTGTATTTAAGCTGCATTGAAATGAAAAATAACGACGGTGCAGGCTGGGTGGAAAAAATATTTTTTTCAGAAATAGACACTTGGGGAGAGCATTATGAGCATCGAACACAGTAATGGCAACATAAAAATAACGAATAAAAGAGAAACTAATAAAAAATAACACTGAAAATGTTCAGTTCTATATAGAAGCAAGTTTTTTTATTGCACTAGTGAAAACAGAGATTTCTGTGCTATCTATTTTTATGCGGTATAAAGTATTTTTTACACAGCATATCATCCACTGATACCTTGCTTTATAGAAAAAATACTTTTCATTAATTTAAAATGAAAAGCCGACCGCTTTGACAAATTGCTAGATACTTTTATTTTGCGATTCTATTCTTTTATTGAGCATTTTAATGATATTATAATGTGATGTTTGTTATTCATTGAGGCGACAAAATGGAATGAAAACCCAAAAACGGAAATTGAAAAGTTAATTCATTTTTCCAAAAGGCATAGATGTTTATGACATTTTTATATCTCTCACTCTCCATAAGATCCTGAAAATGGGTTTTTTAAGTAAAAAGAGCCACTATTTCACCATTAGCCGATTCCTTACTCCACAATTCTTTTTCATCATCTACGATTAGAAAGATCGAGCGACTGACTTACAGCCAGTTCTCGTTAAATAGATTCAGTTGAAGTACTCCTTTATAAATCTTTACGCTCCTAATGGTAGCGAAAGTATTTCTAAAAATCTGTGTTTTTAAACCCTTTCGTGCTCTATCGATTGTTTCTGAAAATTAGCCATTGACAAATATAATTTAATACATGCCGTTGAAATAATCTGTAAGAAAAACTTACATTCTGCAAAGACTAAGCGCTGAACAAAACGAAATGACGTATCGTTACGAATTATATATACTTCATTTTGTATTCAAATAATATTCAAAAACTTTACTGGATATAATGTAAAACACCATACTTACAAATATAATTACGATATAAAATAGATACCTTTTTAAATATAAAATTAAATTAAAAATTGATAACTTAGTTATTCCACTTGGTTTATCACTAACGGGACGCGTTTCGCCTCTTTAAGAAGCATCTTCAGACTAACCAAGTGGAATAACTAAGTTATCAACATTTAATTTAATTTTATATTAAAAATTAACTTCCACAAAGTTATCGCCGAATCCATAGAAAAAATAGATACCATTTATAATTTTCATTTATTAGTAGCCTCACCACGATGACAGTGACCGACAGTAATATGTTTACAAATCCAGGCTTGGGGGCACTTTGGTTATTTATCTAATGGACAAATTTTCAGGAACGTTTACTTACGTGATCCGTTTTTAAGCACCTATAATGACCTAGTCAATCTTTGATAATGAGATATAGCTGTATGACCATAAACTCTTGTTCACAATAATTACAGCATTTTCTATCCTTAACGAAAAATAACACGTTTACTTGAAAATACTTATATATATTGATTTGGATAATAATCTTTTTACAATTCTGTTAAAGGAGAAATGAAAATCAAACAAACTTAATAATATTCATCTTCCAGCATTTTCATAGAAATTTCTATTCAAAGAGTTTTACTTTAAGGAAAGCTTATGACCGCTATTATTGTCGTAATAACATATATGCAAGCTTTTTTATCGCTGGCAAACAATGGAAAGCTTTAGCTTCAATTAATTTATAACGGTTAGCGGATCAGTGTAGAGTTTTTAATAGCGCACCAGGACAACAAAGGCCATTCGAAGAAGTTTGCGGAAAAGATTTAAAAATACTTATTGAATGAGATCCGCGCAAAGTTGAAAAGTTTTGCAATTAAAAACTCCGCTCAACAAACAAAAAAGCGTAAAAAACGTCAAATATCTATTGCTTTTCATGCTAATTTCAGGTAAGTCGTTAGAGTACTAAGTAACACAAAAGAAAATAATTTATAAATTACATATTAATTTCGCTGTTGTTAGACTCGTGAAGTCCGAAATCCAGTCAGTCTTAAAATTGGATCATATTTTATAAGACATCGCTGATAATAAAAATTCTTCGTTTGAACATATTTGCTATTGAAACCAGAAAAACATAAAAAAATCACTTTAAATGCCCTGTTGTGACTGTGTTGTATATATCCAACTTTCAAATGATGTAAGTCAAAAGTAATGAAGTCATAGATGATTTAAAATTCTCCGGTAAGTATTGTCATAGCGGTTGACATACGTAGCTGTGACTTTTTATATTCTGTTACCCAATCGTAATAAGCTTTGTGCTTTCTAGTTTATTAAATATAATACTTTGCAAAACACAAATGTTTTTGAGCCTCCTGTAAAGTAGTGTTTTTGGAATTATACAATTGTCTAGTAGTAACACGATGTGGAAGTATGGTTACCAATCATCCTAGATCTCTCTTTTAAACTATCAAAAGTGTGGTGGTGGTAAAGTATGCAACCTAGACAATTGTCTATATTTACTGTGATTTTTCTAGTGTGTATTCTAAATCATTCAAATAAAATAATCATGAGAAAAAAATACTTTAAAAACTGTCATGGAATGGCGCCGAAAATAGTTATGACGGCTACAATTATAAGGAATCGATTAATGAGGTATTCACACTTACTAATGCTTATATTGTAATAACGGCAAACATTCGATACAAATAAACAAACTTGAAATTACCAGGTGACAGCTCTACCCTTCAAAATTCTTAAATGTTGCTTAGTTCTGCAAAAGATATTAAAAGAAATATTTAAATTAGATTTGACAATAAATAATATATGTAAACGGCAAATATTTTTTTAAATCTCTGGTACTGCAAATTTTTATATAATAAGTTTTTTATATTGGCATACAATTTTGCCCTCTGACTTATAAAACCGTATATGTAAATTAAGCTAAAATTATTGCAATATTTCTATTAAAAGGATATTCATACTTCACGGTTCTATAGATAAAAATTGTAGCAATTTTTAATATTTTTCGAACTGCCATTTTATTTATAAATGTATTGGTTCACAATTTTACACTCGGGAATATAAAACCGTATAAGTTAACTTACCAAAAATCATTATAGTATATTAATAAAAAAGATTTTCATATTTCAAGGTTTTATAATACAAATGCGTCACAGATAAATAAAGACAAAAATATATATCCAGCTGGAGGATCCCAGCGGAACGTAAATACAAAATATTACCGCACGTCCAATACAATACTTAAAACAAATGTTACTTTTTTGTCTCTAGCAAGGGCATCGCGGATCGTCTCCACAAATCCGCGCCTTCGGTCCAGATGGACGCAGCGTCACCGAGAGTGGCTCCGTTTTCGGATTCTCCGGATCCGCTAGATCCCCGTCTCCCCTAAGAGCAGCGTCTCTTGACGCCAGAGGTGGGGTCGGTGCACCTTTGCCGCCGCCTCTTCACGGGTCATTTGCATCTCTATCGTCTGAAGCTCCAAGCCCTGCGAGCCCAAGAGTGCCGAGATGTCTTTCTCCGCTTCTGATACCACCAAGGTGAGCACAAACATTTTATTTATGTGCACTCCACTGTGATTTTGACCAGTGCACTTCAAAACATCAGCATTGACCGAGATCTTAAATTGATTGACATTTTTGTATTACGTATTTCATACAATGTCACTTTCTTTTAATTTAACCGTAAAATTCATGAATTATTATAATTCTCTAATAAAATACTTTGTTTACAAAAATCTATTACCAAATCAATCTTTGAGTACTGGGGTTCGAACCCGTGAACACCGTAACCGATACCAACGACGTCTAACACCCGACTACAGACCTGGTTTATTTTAAGACGTATTTAATTACTATCAAATGAAATTCCGTGAAATAACACTACACGTTATTAAATTATAAACATCATAGCAGTTTTTCCAAAGATATTTTCCAGGTACTTGATTGATACCGGCGGAAATGGCAATGCTACCCGATCGGTGTTATACTGCAAACTTGAATCGATGTATTAAAGCCCTTGAATATTTTTACTAACAAAGTTATTACTAGTCAATATACAGGACTAAATATTACAGTGCAAGTAATTTGAAACGTAGCTGCTCGATGCCTCACGCGCATAAACTAATTAAAAGTAAATTTGATTTTTAGCAAACAAGATTTACTTTTTTCTTAGAAAAATCTAGATAACTGAGATTCGGAAGATGTCAGTGCTTCAAAATCTCGAGTATCAACTCCGTAAGTATAAATCTCCGCCCCAAATTTCAAAATAATTTATACGTCTCTCCATATTAAATTAAAAGTAAGTAATTTTTATTTAAAAAAACATAATAATTTTCTAAAATTTGTTTTATGAAATTTGTGGTTAACGATGAAGGAAAAAATGAAGATTTCGGTTGCTATGGGTAAAACAGTACTCTTTTATTAAAATCGCTAAATTTATTTTTATAAAATCGAATGTCGACAAACACTTTTCTTCAAGCTCCATCTCAATATTACAATACAATCTATTTCCACGTAACGCGTAAAAAATGACACTTTTTCAACACTATTATTTCATTATGAATGTGACACTGTCTGTTATAATAAACATATTCAAAGGCATCGATTTTTCTACATTTATTTATTTAAATAATTTTAAATCATGTGAAATTCGATAATGTAAATCCTAAAGTGTGATAAAAACTATAAAACATGCCAAAACCCTGAAGCATAAATGATTATTGTATATTAATCATATAGAAATAATCAAAAATATATAGATCTCACGCAGAATCCTCACTCTGGTATATTCAACATTATAATACATCATCATTTTTAATTTTTTCTTCCATCTTTCATTGCGTTTCAATATAATAAAACAAGTTACAATATACACTATGTTTGCTCAACACTCACACACTCGTTCACCCCATCGATCGTTACATCTGCCTGGTCATCAGTGTTTTGCTGTGAGCTAAATAGAGGCAGACAGAAAGATCAAGATAAATTTATATTTACTTTTTAAGGGTTTCTGACCGGTAATTTAAGTTTTATTTAAGTATTATTTTGCTTTCAGTACGTGGCAAACGATATGTTTATATATTACACAAGACAACATGAATATCGTTGACGTATATATCGATAACGTAGCAAAGTTCGTTATAACATTATCGGAAAATGTTCACACAACTATCGTACACATTAATTTTCGAAACAAGCGGTTCTAGAAAGCATTATTATCATTAAAGATAGAAATGATTGTCCCTAGATCTTTAAGTCAACTTGTTTGATGCTGTTTCATATTATTTACATGTCCACTCCTAATGGAGCATCTCAAATTGAGATGTTCTACGAAAACTGGTTGTTATGAAGTAACTCAACCTCTCTTTGTCTGAGAAACTAAAGATAGAAAAATGGTGATAGAACATGACTTGTAGTTAACTAATCGCTGTACCAACACCCCGTTTTTAGAATCAGATCAGTGGGAGGTAATAAAAACATCACAGACATTCATGTCTTTGAACACAAATCCGTAATTCGATTTAAAAATCATTATCCGTTGTGGAATTCGAACCTGTGGATACTCCAACTGAAGAGGACAACTTTGACTATTCGGCTACACACAAGAATATTTGACAATACTCCCGATGTTGTACATCACCTTTACACTCATGACAAAGGAACAGTCAATCGAGATTAAACTCCAAGTACTTTGACCACTCGGCTGCAGGACCATAATATACAATGCTATTGAAAATTTTTACCGTAGTGATTCCACCAAATACCATTTTGGATTTCTGTGATCAGTTTCTAATAACTAGTAATTTATTTAATGTGTTTTTTAACAATTGAACCTTAGTAAACGATGACGTTTAATTGATTAACCAAATCATAGGAAAATATACTATTAGTAACTGCCACAAAACACTATCATATTTTTATATAATAAGAATTTTCTGGTGGAAAGTAATTGTATAGAATTATGGCATAAGTACTTTTTTGCATAAATATCATTTCTCTCCAATAAGAGTTAATGTCATTTCAATGAAACAAAATCTAAACATTTTTACTTACAGAAATCAATAATCAACGAAGTAAATATGAAATAGATATAAATACAATACCATAACCTCGTTGTCAGGGGTAACAGACAGCGAACCCCACCCTTTGAAACTAAATAGTATTATTATATAGCACTATTCTTATAAATCTGTCTAGAATATTATTCGTTATGTTCAAAAATGTCCCGCTTTCCTAGTTAAGAAGAAAGTTGTTTTTTTTAATCGTCGTGTTAAAATCTAGGGCTGGTCATCGACCCAAGATGATTATGTAAAGTGGCTATTAATCCAACGCTTTAGGTCCCTTTCAGAGTAACACGGTTATGTTGCGGGTAGACGCCGAGCGATTGGCAAATTGACAAATTGTATGTATTTCAGATTTCAGAGTCAGGCGGTACGCAATCGTGTTAGTACGAAATGGGAATTAGAACCCAAGCAAGCGTGCTATGATCAATGAACCCTTAAATGGAATTAGAGTATATTTATGTCACCTCGTTTTTCAAGCTTAAAAACGTGCATCGAAAAACAATGTCACGCACAGGATATGACAGAATGAATGTCCCCAGCTCGCTATATTATCATAATTATATTATACGTTATATCTAACGCTGAACCCAACTGTTTTATGGCCACGAAACGAGGCTCTATACTAGATAGAGGTCTGCACGGGCCCGGGCTTGGCCCTTTGGGTCTTTTCAGATTCGGGCTCGGGCCGCGCGCGGGTGAAGATTTCAAATTAAAAAAAAAAATTCGTACTTTGCTAGGGTCATGAGTCAGCCATAAAGCAATAGTATTCATAATTTATTTCACATGTACTATGAATATCGTTGGAAATATGGAAACAATAACATACACTGTTTGAAAAGTATAAATGAAGTACTATATTTTAAAAAATCGGACTTTTTTCAGGCTGAGATAAATAAATCTGGGCTTTTTATTCAGACTCGGGCTCGGGCCGGGCTTGAAGATGACGGGCTCGGACCGGATAATTTTACGAAATTTCGACTCGTGCAGACCCCCAATTATCTATAAATGTATATGAAGTAAATCCTATATTAACCCTACTGACAATGCCTTGATGCTTAGAAGATTATATCTACTCATACGACCATAAATTTATATTACCTTAAAAACAATATTCCAGTGGAAATATTACGAATTAAGAATTGAAAACATTAATAAATTGATATGAACACTTGCACAACCATTTAGATGAAGACAACATTATACATGCAGTGTTTATTTTGTGGTAAGCTTAAATAACTTTCTAGAAGCGAGTATCATTTACCCATTTTTAAATGGGAATTTTCGAATCATAATTTTTAAATCCTTGAATTTAATTTCGAGCTTAATAAATATTCAACGTTTATGTAAATTTAACCTTTTTGTTAGTATATTTAGTGAATCTAATTATCGACGGGCAGGCTGGACTGTTGTTTATTTAAATGTGTTTATCATTTCTTTATTTGTTAAAATTTATATTAAATATAAAAAATAAAACGAAATACACTAAATATATGCAGATGAGCGGAACAACATTCTACAATCGCCTCAAAGACATCATTTTAATAAAAGCATGTATATAGTGTTTTCACATAACATATTCAAAAAGAAGAAATATTCATAAATAATTATCTTTAGTTCTACTGGAACATTTCGCGGCCCCCTGCGACCCATAGTTTGGGAAGTAATGTTCTATATAAATTAGACAGGGACGGCTTTTGCAAAGGAGCAAATTGTGCAATGCACTCCCATGAGTCCCATGTACATATTCTATTAATAAATGATATTCAAACATATTAATTATACTAATTCACTCATTTTAAATTTCCCGCTTGTTCCCGATAGGAAAATATTACAAAAAAAGAAATTATTCCGCGCCAATTCAGAATACGCATGAAAGTCGGTTGATGACGCGTAAGGAGAGCATAACACGCTGTGCACTCCCAACCGAGACACAGACGGTTAAATTTAGTATGGTATTTGTGACGTCATGCCAGTATGAACCACGTGACACATAATTTTTGTATGCAAAAGTTGGTCGACGTTGGAGCATTGCACTCCCTATAAGCTAAAATTTTGGGACCGAAAGAACGAATGAAATTAACGAAACGAGCGTTACGATGAGTTATCGACATGCTTGCAATAGGTAGTTGTACGGATTTTTACCTTTGATTTCAATATAATTCCCTAACTACACGTACAATAATAATAATATATACCTACAATGATAACTTTCTGATTGATCAATAATATTTATAACATTATAGCTATGATTGTGTTTCACAGTTAAGGAGTTTTTTTTCAATATTTAAGATAAGACAGCTTAAAATGTTTTTAAGGGCTGGCTACAGGTATTTCATAATGTTCAACTGTGTATTCGGCTCGGTCTTATAATATGCATTCTTCTAATATTTGTATACTTCAATAATGGATTCTATAAATTACTTACCCCATTATATTATCCACTATGTAATATAGTAAGCGATAATATATTGGATCAAACCAAAAACCATTTCATTTGCCAAGGTCATTTAATTACAGTTAAATTGACTTCCAGTGAAAAATTTCCGGGTTAACACAGAATTTTTCCAATTGCAGAGTTTAATGTCAACTTAAAAATACGATTTCATGGTAGAATTAATCTTTCACGAATAAAATCGTACAATCCAATGTCGGAATTTAAGGTTAGCAACATCCAAGAAGAGGAGAATGGATTTCTTACACAAATAGGTGAATCTTTTTTTGCACCCCCTTAAATTCTTGTCACCGGCCGCCACTGAAATTAGATATATATATATATATGTATAATTTTAGTGTCTTTCATAAAACAGCTCGTACATGCTTTGAATACATGCATAGCTTTGAACATGCTTCAGAAATCTACTGACTGCTCGACATCGGATATAAAAAATATTAATGTACTCAATATTCTATTTCAATGTAAAAGCCCCGAAATTCGTTATTCGTTCAGGGTCCGCGATAACAGGGGTTTTAAGCATTCAAGACTTTTTGAATTGTAGGTTGTCTGACCGGGACTGGTTGTATGTCAGCATTTCAACCTTCTTTTCTATACTCGTAGAAAGTGTAGGGTTGTAAGCTAACCGGTATCGTTAATAATTATTAAATCAGCAATAATTTCGTACAAAGACTTTGTTTATTTAAGCTTCATTATTATAGAATAGAATCATTCGGCATTTTTATTATATTTTATTCAAAAAAATAATTAGCAATATACACAATAGACCTAAACTACCAGTTGGCAATGCCACCTGATAACATTCGTTCAATACTGTGCTGGATTGTGCTGCGGGATACATACACTTATGTTGTAATTCAACAATTTTTTCAAGCGATTTGCTACCTTTCTACTTAATGGTTGAACGTAAATTTTTAAGGAAGCCGTTCTTAAATTTGAGCTATTTAATTACTTATAATAATATCCCACAGAATGGATAGAAGCAACTCACTCGTAGACAGCACGAGCCCTCTGCCGCCGCCAAGCCCCCTTGGGGCTCTTCAGCCGGATCTCTACACCAAGCGAGAGGGCCCGCTATTCCTGGGAACTCCGGAAGGAGTTATCCGTGGGCCATCGCTAGGTAGACTGCATATGAGGCTCAAGTATGACTTCGATCGCTCAGATTTCACCGTTCATCTGATTGAAGGTAATTAATTTTTGCCACACACTATTTGTTTTGTCGTAGATCGGATATACTCGTATTTGTAAACGTCAATTTGATGATTGATGTACGATACCTAATTATTATGTATCAGCCGCGTTGTGTTACAACAGGAGATAATTAAAGTTTGATTAATGACAGATTAATGATGACATTGTAATTAACGTTACCATATTGGTATCAAATATAAATTAATTATTCTGTCGTTGTCGTAATGGAATTGAACGTCCCTTGTTACTAAAAACTATGATTGGCTGTTATATTTTCATTTCAATTTTCCTATTTCTGATCAATTTCATTTGTTTTTTAAACATAACATACACTTTGTATAACATAATTCTCTTATGTAAGGGACATAAGCGTCAGTTCTAATTCCATATATTGCGTTTTTCATCAAGTCACAATAACTAGGCGATTAGCACGTTAATCATCGTTTTATAACGTTTCTGAACTAAATAAAGCTGTTATGAAAAGATTCTTGAAGACAAACAGTGAAGAGAGTTTCATGTGTAAATAGATACACCAAAGATTTATGTGCTCGCTCCGAGATAGCAATATGTCATTTCCCTTTCAGTCACTACTGCATGCGCCACGTAAAGTATTATAATATATAACACGAGATAAGCTACTGAATACTCCTTTGTATAAAATGTATTTCAATCTCAAACAAAAAATGTATTTCATACCACAAAAAAGATACATTAGCTGTCAGAGTGTCAAAAACCATACCATTTCACTCACGAATATAAACCATTCAAAATGCAACTAATCAAGATTGATGTGGATTGTAAGGAATGACTTCAATGTAATAAAAAAATCTTAATTAAAATAAAAACATTTTCTTTGTTACAAATTTTGGTGATACTTCATAAAAAATGAATAATAAATCTCTATGGTATGGTGATATCCGGTATCTCCTCTTATTTCATTTTGTTTGTTGAAGTTATTCAGATTTTCAGAATCCCAATTATACGTATTCCATATACATTACATTTTCTTTTATAATTTAACCTCGAGCTATTTTTTCTCTGAAAAAATTATTAATAAATGAGCTCGGAAGCAACAAATTCTCTTTAAAATTTTACATTTTTAAAGCCTCTTGCCTTTGATATCTCAACAGACAGGACATTGAACTTTCGTAAATATTAGGCGATAACCGAATAATATTATTTTTTAAATTTACCCGACAAACTCACCAATTCAAAATTACTTACGCCTAATTAATATTCTCAGGCAAAATGACATAATTATTTTTCAGCTCACGATTTGGCAGGAAGCGACCAAGGAGGCTTCAACGATCCTTATGTAAGATTATCCTTGCTGCCGGAAGTAGACAACAGAGCCAGGCAAACACAAGTTCATAGGAATGATCCGAACCCTTTCTTTGATCAACACTTCAAGTTTCCCGTGTCCCATGATGAGCTCTGTGAAAAGACTTTGCTGCTTCAGGTTTATGATTTTGATAGGTAATGGATTTTTTTAATAATTCAATTATTTTGTTTTACACCTAAACGTCAAAATGACATTGAGTTTTTGTCCGAGGAAAATTGTCAACTATTGCCTATGCATTCACGGAGAGAGGTACTTGCTCGTGTATGTGATGCTACTAAGAGAAAGATTTTATGAAAAGAGCAAACTGATAAACCATTCGGTTTAACACAGTACAAAATACTGGATAATTAAAATTGTCCTCTTTTTTTACATCTTTTAATACACAGTATGATGGTTTTGTGTACCACAATAATCATTATTTCAACAGCCCCTTATAGCGGTGAATAGGTGTTAAAATCAAATTTCGTTTAACGATCTCAAACAATAAACAATGACAATAAATTATCTTTTTGCCGCTATGTGTTGCACATCGTTCAAATAAAAAAGTATACGCAATAATCAAATCTATGCAGGAGTTATTGAATTTACTGTCCCCAGATATTCGCGTAACGAGGTAACGGGCGAGGTTCGAGTGGCGCTCGAGAAGGTAAGTGTTGCGGTCGGCGTGGAGGTGTGGGGCGAGATCGCCCGTCAAAAAAGACCTCCGGAAGAGCTACAAGAGCTACTCCTGTCGCTGAGCTACCTGCCCTCCGCCGAGAGGCTCACGGTCGTCGTACTCAAAGCGAGAAACCTCTTGACTCCGGGACAGGACAGCAAAGAAACACTAGGTAATATGCAATAATAAAACAAAGCACTCGTGCCTATTATTGTTTGCGTGTTTTATTAAAGGGACATGGTTTCGAGCGGGTACATCTATATACAGTTTTATATTGTATTTCGTTTTAAACGTTGAATGTCAGGTAGTTGATTATAAATTAAATGTCACGTAGTGGACGTCGAAGAAGATAAAATTTGGTATTTCTGGATTACTTCACTGTTCATTGTAATAATAAAGAAAGGTAATGTAATATCATAATCAGTAGTTTATTTATGCATTTATTAACAGCTGACCTTCTATGTTCTACGATAAGAGCTTTATCCTAGCGATCAGGTGGGTCTGGGTACAAGTCCTGGTGAGGTCAAAGTCACATTTAGATTCTTTTAATTTAAAAAGAGTATAGGTGTTTGTGATGCCTCTTCTCCTCATGTTGATTTCGAGTGACTTTAACAAAACAATTTTGGCTTGAGTTTATCTCATGTGAATATGAAAAATTACTCAACTATCAGTTACCAACTTCAAATAGTAAAATTCTAAAAAGATACATTTTGTATGCTAATTTTTCCCATTCTGCCTCATATTCGGGTCGGAATGGGGATCATTGCAGTCTTCGAGTCTTATAAAATTTACAATTAAGTCCCGATGTCTTTAGGGAGAAAGCTACACTGAAGCTTCGTGGACAATAATTATTTAAAAAAAAAGTTAAAACGTGTCTAAGCTCCCTTTGTGACTAACCCAAAGAAAACTTGAATCTTTTTCAATTTTGAAAACCACAATTTCAATTGATCTTTTGACTAGCCTTGACAGCCATCTGCTGTTTTGAAGTATAATTTCAACGAAACTTGTGGACGTAAAAGCTGCTTTAAGAACAATTGCAACTGAACTTACTGACTTACCGTGACACAGTCATGTCCGTGGGTAATGAAGCACAACTTTAACTGACTTAGTGATTTACTGTGACTCACAACTGCTGGTTTGAAGCACAATTTATTGCAACTGAACTTATGACGAGCTGTAACAGGCATCTGATATTTGTGTAGCACAATTCAAACTGACTGTCACTGGACGGATCATTTTTAAGAACAAATTCTTTTTATCCCCGCAAGTAAACCATAATTTAAGTCACCCATTTTGGAAACACAATAAGTAACGTTTCTAGCGAAATTTCTATAGCTTATTTTTATGCACAATCTTTTTATTAATCGTCGTATTATTTTATATTGCAAATCTTTTGTTATTTTAATCGATATAAAATGTACTTTTCTTTTCAGATCCATTTGTAAAAGTTTATCTTTTAGTGTCGGGCAGGAGAGTGAAAAAAAAGAAAACTGGTTGTTGCAAAGACACTGCGAATCCAGCTTGGAACGAAGCTCTCTCATTTAGTTTATCGTCAAACAATATTCAAGATGCAGCTCTCGAGGCAAGCAGCTTGAAATTATGACTTTATTTTAAGCCGAGAATTCAACCTATTACATTTTTTTTTCAAAAGTATGCTAAAATTTTAAACAGCTCTCTCCTCCATTTTAAGCGAACCTCGCGAAATCCAAATGAATAATTCAGATTGACAATCATCAGCGTGGTATAGAATCACGGCCGTCATTCATTCAATCAATGCCGTACACTATCAATGGGAATGTTATTCTTGGACAAGATTGTCAATCCGATTGATCGTGTAAGGTTCGCTTTATGTAAATAAAAGTCAATCACAACACTATTTTAGCCCTGCTGACTGAATATTCTAATCCAGGGTTTTCCTGCAATGGAATACGCGAATTGAGGAATTTTAACAGGACTCCTTATTTATTTTGTATGGTAGGTAATAATCGACTGCAACTTTGAATCAGCGTATCGAACGTTTTAAAGATGAAATTATAGAAATATTTAGAACATATCGTCGTTGTTCTGGAAGAAGACACTAATTGAAAAATACTAGTTTTGAGTAATTGGATTTTGAAGTTTGTCAAATGTTGGAAATGGTATACCTTTTTCATTTTATTTGTTTGCACAAAGCTGTTTTTAAATAAAACTGTATTTTCAACAAATTATAGTCTTTTACAATCTGGTCGTAAAACTTTTCACAATACGGATCACAATTTGTCAGATGGACGCAAACAATGCGAAGCGAAATACGGAGAGTATACGCGCGTTCAAATAAATATGTCAGCCCGTCAGATTTGCATGAAATTTATTTTGTAAATAAATGTCCGATATCCAGGTTATTTTATATTTAATTAGTCACGTTTTATAATATCCTCAAACGAAGCGAAATGTTCTTCTGTCAGTGTATTTTATCTTTATATTTTGAAAAGATGGGACAAATATAGCATATTTACTAAAAATACGCAACAGTCAATACATATAACAGTTCCAAAGACCGTTTGGCTGATCATTGCCAAGAGAGGTGGACATATTCAGAAACGAATTCCGAGTATCGTTTTCTAAATATTTTTTTCTTGTATGGTAATAATGTCTCGTTCTTTTTCTTTTTATATTTTCTAATTTTAAAAATGTTTGTATTAATATTATTATTTTTATACTTTATAAACTCATGGAGCATTGGCGTCAGCTGTTATGCCATGTATTTTATTTTTTTTTAATTGATAAAATAATAAATATAACGAAAACGGGACGTACGGTCAGCTTATTTATTAATTATTTAAAATAAAACACATAAAAATATAATAGAATGAAACTCTTCAACTCCGACGATTTTGGGTCCTTGAATTGTAAATATTCTTGATATCAGCCACAATAATTATCAGAAAGTTAGATACCTATATCTGCTTTGGCGTGGAGCTAGATCCTAGACTTCGAATTTGTTGCAGCATAATAAGAAAATCATGCTTCACAAAAATATGTCGTAGTAAACAGAAACAAATCAATAATAGCTTGCTTAGACACACTTTGACTTTAGGATACTCTTCCTATAAATTCTAATAAAAGTTGTTTAAAGAAATGCTCATAACCTTTTTTGTTTTTATTTATTATAACATTTCTTAAAAAAAATAACTAATTTTATATTTATTTGTGATTTTAGCATTCATTCGCATATTTTACAAATTTCGCATTTATTAGCATCTAATCCGAATTTTAGCATCTATTAAGCATATATCGCAAAATGCTAAAAACGCGTGTCTCTATTTATTATATATTTTCAGGTTTGCGTATCTAGCGGTAGCCAAGCTGTCGGATGGTGCTGTGTTGGTTCAAGCGAAAGTGGTCAAGAAGCATTGCATTGGTCGCAAATGACTCAACAACCAAGAAAAGCAACCGCCATGTGGCATACACTTAGATAAACTATTTTTCATTATATTAGCATCCTTATAATGACTGTCACGCTCACTGTAGGTACCAATCGATTAACTCGATGGAAGAATTATAAAAAGGTAGGAGTGATATTCACTATTTTGGCCACATACCAAAACTGCATTCAAAATCAACTGTATTGTCACGATATGCAAAAACCACTGGTTAAATCCAACACTGGAGATAATTCAAGAACAATCCAGAAATTCTCGAGCACTTGCACTATTTCATGTCATATAATTAAATATTGTTTCAAATTTATTAAGTGAGTTCAGTTATTTTTAACTTTAATAAACTATTTTAAAAAATACATAGGTATTTGTTAAAATATTGAATTGCCAGTGCAGCAGACGTTTTCATAATTTTTAAATCACTTAGGATAAACTCGAGGAATATTTTAAGAAAGTCATCAAGAACAAAAAACATCCATGCTCAATTCTTAAATGTGAAATGAAAGAATAGCATTTGATATTCACTTTATCAAGGATTGGAACTGAAACTTCAGTTTGTTAAGCAGAGCACTTGATGATAGATTTTTTCATTGTTTTTCTAAATATGTATTGACTGTGAGTTTTTATTAAATTTTGTATGTGTGGGACTTTGAGGAAAGCTATGACGCAGTTGACAAATATTTGACTTAATTTTTGTATCTTGCTGCTGTTTTATTGAAAAGATTTTATTTATTAAATTGGTAGATATTATTTTAAGTGTTGTGATATTTGTCTTTTCTCGGAGAATTTTATTTAAAATTAAAAAAAACATATTATATATATCATCGCCTTGGGTAAACAAGGTTCTATCTGCAAAAACTAAAACTGTTCAGGAGAAGCAATTTTAGACCTCAGAAAATGTAATTTTTTGAATGAAATACACTTATGCAATCACATACGTGAATGAAAGAGAAGACCACTTTTGAGACTGTGATTTCCGACACGCGGTACTCGAATTATATATTTAGATTGAACCTTGATGCACTGTATTTTAACATTTGTATGTGTTTCAGATAAAAAAATTTCTATTTTAAATTTTGATGGATTGACGGATAATTGTAAGGTTTTTTAAATGCCGATAGAACCGTATTTTTAATGCGAATAAAACATTTAAAAGTGATTTTGTAAAAAAACGGCAGATGGAACCTTGTTTACCTGAGGCGACGATATATAGAAATTTTATTTGAAGAAGTTTCAAAAACAATATTTCATGCCATCAAAAGAATTGACACAGCGAATTAGTTATTGTTATAATTTCTATATTTATGTATCTACTCTACTAGAGGTCAGCAATCCGGGCCTTGAGTTTTTCATTTTCCTCACAACCCCCCAACCCCCCTCCCTCCGGCAAAATTAAAATTTGCCCTTTGTCATAAGCCAGCCATTTTACTGCCCGTCCAGTAATAAGGTTACCGACCTCTGCTGGCTGTGGGCTATTGGTAAACAGTCATCCGTTACAAAAATATTTTAAATAAATACGTATTAATATAAAAATACACCAGTAGCAACATTACTAATTACTAGCAACAGTTCAACATTATCAAAATTATTCAAAGTGAAGGGGGTTGTTAAATATTGCATCCTCATAAAAATTATTCATACTCCTTTATTTCAGAATATAAATAATCATTATTTCAATACCTGAATATTCAATAAATATAAGTTTTAAATTTACAAAACAATATAAATATATGATGATGATTTTCAAACATTCATTTCTTGTATTAACAATTCAGGGCTCAATGAAAAAGAACTGAAATAATTTTTCAGTTTAGTGATGTAAAAAATTGTTGAGTCATCTTCTCTAAGAGGCGAAACACTTTGATTGAAAGAATAAAATGAAACGTAAAATTTCCCGAATTTTATACGAAGATCGATCAAATAATCAGTTCATTCCTATAGAATATGTAAAATTGTCACAATTGAAAAATGTGCAAGTGCCCTTGATATGATGAAATGCGATTTTCTTAATGATTTGAAATTAAACATTCTATCTTCAAAATTTTTAATGCCTTTAACACGACTTATTAATAACTATGCTAATTATAAAATGTCATGGTGTAAATTTGAAACATGAAATTTTTTTAACGATTCATTCTTAATGTAAAATAATTTTAGAGATTTGTTGCTTTCAATCTGTTTAATTATTACTTTGATAGTAATTATTGTCTTTGGCTTATGAAGATGACAATTCATTATATCTTTGAAATAAATAAATGCATTACGCTATTAAATAAATGAAAATTGTAAAAATAAAATATTCTAGGCCTAAAATATGGATAAATAATTAATGAAATAGTGAAATTATTACTTTTCTGCTATGATAGGCTAATAATCAAAAATATTTTCTAACTATTCAAACACTAGACGGGGTATTAGAAATCTGTAGTACCGCAGCTATTTTACTCATTTAACAGAAATGACAAATTACAAGTTCATATTTAACCCTTTGCACTAGAATACCCCCCATAGCGGCGCCATTGATTTATACTCTTATTGCTGTGGCTGCAAGTCAATAAAACTTATTTTAGATTATATTTTTTTATTGATTGTTACAATCCGACTTAATTTTTTGCATTTGACGGTGCCATTTATTAATTCTTCAGCCATTATCAAAGTGACACTGTTATTAATGTCACACAAGCACACAAATTTTATATTTATGTGGCATTGTTGAGTGCAAAGGGTAAATAATCCAAGAGTGAACTTTTTTTTCTTGTATATAACTGCTTCTCCCAAGCACCACTTTTGAAGTCCAATGACTAACTTTTTTCAATGTTATAAAAACATTATATTCATATACTATTAGCACATTAATAAATATGTATGTGTGTGGACTGTAATAAATTTTCTCATATATATACAGTTCCTCTATGCTTAGTAGAATAACAATTGTCTTAATGTAATACATTTAATACTTATGCAAATTCTCAATATTGACCCTTATTCTCTTACCATTGAGGGCCTTCGCATAAACATATAAATAAAAATATTTTTAATAGGTTTTACATAACTAATAATAAGTAACAGTTTATTATTTGTTTCAATATTTTTCTGCCACAGAAGCTTAGAATAAAATTTTGAAAGACAGAATTCGGCTTAAAATTACCAGCACTGTGATCGTTTAACAATGACTCAGACTTTACCTTGCACTGCAATTATTCTGACTCTGGTAACAATTTAAAATGAATCGATATTTATGGTTATTATTATTCATGTAGCTCCAAATCGATTGTCACCTAATTCCATTTTTGAAGTGGCTTTATTTAAATGGTTTACAAGAAAGGAAGTGAATAGTAGTTTCCTGGCAAAAATATTTACTTGAAGTAGTATAAATGTCATTCCGAGTCCGTCAATGTATCTATTTATATCTTCAAATAACTCTTATTCATATACCTATGTAACATAACTTTACTTAATTCTGTTGCATCTATGTGTGCACTAATTTACATTCCCAAAATGTTCTTATATTGAGAGTTTTAAAAAAAGATAATCCATATTAAAAAATCATTGAATTGTTATAAATATATATTTTTCAAAAAAAAAATATCTTAGTGTCTATTATGTGAATACTGATTCTTTACTTACTATAAGATATTCAAAAATAATTTCAATGTCAAATCTGTTGTTTCATTGTCTAATATTGTAATAAATGTATGAAAATTATCAATATTTTAATATAGATAGTATATAAGCCAAGGAAAACAAATCTTATGTATCAAACAACAAGTAATGATAAATATGAATTAAAAGAAAACAATATATATATATATATACTTAATTGAGCACAAAATAAATTTAAATCATGCTTCACAATAATATTCCTCTCAAACGCAACCTGTCTATTCCATTTGATGATTAAGGTAAATCAAAATATTTCATATTCGCGCATAATAATATATGATAAAATTCATCTGAAGGAGTGTCTACCAAACTTTTTTACTTCACAGCACACGGGGGAAGAGGGATTTTTTCTGCGGCACACACCAAATAAAAATGCCTTAAAAAATTTACTTTATTAATAAAGAAAAACTTAGAGTTGGTAATAATACTTAATATTGTTTTATGAACATATGTATTAAGAGGTGGCAAAAAAAATTATATGTGAGAAGGATGCAATTGATTTTTAGAAAGAATTACCTCTCGAAAAGAGTTCTTTTTTTTGGTTTAATTTCCTCGAACCCTGAAAAATGGAATTTGCATGAATATAACGATCCAAATCCCAACAGAAATTTAATTGCTGCAGTGGTCGATCAAGGATATTGACTCCGAAGCGAATACCAAAATGCTGATAACTCTAGCTCAGAAAATGAGGCTGCACAGGGTCAATTTTTATGTTCATTAAAATTTCCTTCCTGTCAATATCAGGGGTGTACCGTCAAATCTTGCAAAAGCATCTACGCCTGGGAAACAATCAAGCTGAGTTTTTGACTTGTCTGGTTGACAGATCTAATTTATCTTCATCTTTCACGGCACACCTGAGACTTCTGGTGGCACACTGTTTGGCAGGCACTCACCTATAGCGACACAAAAACTATTTTATGTTTTATATTAGGGCTATAGAGTAAGAAATATTGATGCGGATAAAAAGTTCAGATAGATTGATTTCATATAATTGAGAGTTGTTAGTAATTATAGGTGTACCAATTCATTTGGAACTAATTTCACAACTACCTTTCAAATTTTTGCATATGTAATTCAACAGTTCATAAGGATTTTCGAAACATTCTATATTTGTAGATACCAGTGCTCTAAGTCATTCGATAGCTTGTATTGAAAAATGAAAACAAAAAATAAAATTGTATTATTCATTGAATTTTTACAAAGAAAAATTATAACTGTGTACAACTTACTGTCACATTTGCTAAATTAAATTGAAATTTTGGATTGAATTTTATGACACAATTTTGATACCTTAGCATTGCTAATTAAATAATTGTTATATTATAGACATCACCTGAAAGTGGAAAAAGCAAAAATACCAAAAAATATGTTTGTCTTTTTGAATTTATTCAACAATGATATAAAACGTAATGGAAAAATATCCAATAGGTTTACAAAATCTATGAATATTTTTCAAATATTATATAATATGAGTAAAATATACATTTAGTTATTATTTCCTTTAGATTGAATACTTTTTCACATTTACTATAGGAGCATTATTGTAGATTTAAAATATCAACATTTATTCTGAATTAGCTTAAATGTCTATGGTATATAATTACCTTCTCATCTTCGATCAGAAATCAATTTTTTTATTTTTAATTGTTCAATTAAAAGTTAGAACACAATCATATATTCTCTGCCAAATACATTTTTTTCTAGGATAGGTTCAGTATTAAAAATTTGTGTAAATCCTAAATATGATCTACTTGTATTGTAATAAGAGTAATTTTAATTTTTTATATAAAACATTAGGAATCTTAAATGAAATCATCTTATGGTCATAGCCCGCTAAAAATTTCACAATATTTTATCGATTTCGAATATGTTAAAATGTGAAGACATTAAGTTTGGAATCATTACATTAGGGGAATTATGACAAGTCTGTATTTCATTAAGGTTCATAATATGATTTTTAAATGTTACTATAAATAATACCCAAATACATATATTATGTCCATTATAATTCTGTGTATCTAAACGGATAAATGTTTACATGTCTAAAGGGCAAAATATTTAATTCAATAAAATAATTTAATGTATTTTGATTTTTCTTTCTAATACTCCTTGTTTAGATTCCTTAAATCCCAATCCTGTTTCCTTTCAATCACTAATCTGATGTTTCAAATAATAAAATTACTACTTTCTGCAAATGCCCGAGCCTCCTTAAAGCAACCCTGTTTCCGAACAACCACCCAAAAGGTGTTGTATTTGTGTTTTTTCTTTATTTTCAACTCCCGGTCACAATTTAAAGTATTCACTGTGCAGCATTCCATGCTTCTAGGTCTCTATCTCGCCATCAGTTCTGATGGATGGGAGCGAATTTCAAAAATCACAAAAATGCATGCCTTCCAGAACAAATCTATAAATCAATTATAAAATTAATTGATGAAACCGTCAGTACTGGAATTCAAACCCGTGAACATTGTAAACAAAGGCAACGTCATTAACCACTCAGTTACAAGGAAATTTCACCTTCGTACATTTTTATATTTTATTTTAAATTTAAAAAAAATATCAGCCGACAGCCAATGCGCCAAATATTTGGAAAATTAGAACATCATACGAGATAAACTCAATGAGAATTTTTAGAAGTCATTCATGTCCAAGATCACGAATTTAAATTGAAAAAATCCAAATTTGATATTGACCTCGCTAGGAATTGAACCAGGAGCCACCTGATCGATAAGGCAAACACTTACCACTAGACCACAGAGGCCGACAACAAATTCCGAATCAATAATAATAAAATAATAATCTTTATGCATGCATTACATTTTTGTCAATTTTGGAATTATCACACCAGTTTGAATTCATGCAAACGAACCATGTGAAGTTATCAAAATTTGCTGCATGTACAAAAGATGTCTAAATCCCTATAGCATTGTTTTTTTTTATGGGAAAACAAAACCTGTTTCTTCAGTTTTAGCTTTCTTTAAAATAAATTGATTTCACCGTTTTTTGAAATGTGTTTCCTCTGATACTATTTGAGTTCATGTTATGAAGAAATTCTCTAAAAATAGAGCAACCACTATAATTCAAAAATGACAATTTCAAACGTTATTTAACTGAGGGTAGGAAAATTCAAAGCTACAATAATAATAATTCAAAATTTTTAAAAGTTTCGCTTGTAAAATGATAAATTTTAGACAGATATGGAATACATTATTATTACATTGATATTGATATACAGCACAAGTATACAATTAACAGATCAAAGCAGCAATTGTGTCATACACACAGTGTGAGTAAATGAAAACACGGAATAGTCTTAAAAGTTGTCTGTATTTGTAAATATGACATTTAAATATTTATAACAATATAGTTATATTTACAGTTGGGAAACACAATTAAACTTTAACAGCTGTCCTGTTACAACATAGATATAAAATTAATTTCATTCAGACTTGTCAACTTAACAGTAACATTATACAGGTTATTTTTATTGCAATTAAATATTTGAAAGGTTATTCAGTTCAAATAGATAAAACTAAACCATAATCGGGTTGAAAACATTTCAATTATACGCACTACAAGATACATTGAAAATAAATAATTCACGATTTGAGAATGTGACACGGAAAGGATTCAGTTGTCCTGTTGGCCCTCGACCACTAGAATCCTTCAACGGCATATTATGGCATTCACAAAAATATTTTGTATCATACACTGATATTAAAATTATAATATCCACACGTAATCAGGTAAAAATATAGTTATTTTTAAAAATATTTTATCTTCTCGTTGTGACTTCTTGCACCATTGGCACCCTGAAACACAAACAAATAACTAAAAAACAAGCATCGAAAATTGCACCGGCGATATCTCCGGCAATACTATTGCGGCCATTCGTCTGGGCAATATGTGGCTGAGCATGTCCGGGTATATCATTGCTGGGCAAATATGACCGATTACATTGTTTCCGCATCATAATATACCACTCTAAATAATCACAAAATAAATCAATAAAGAAAAGAAGAAATTGATCCAGCCCAACTTAAACAAACAACAATAAACAATAAACACGGCCACACATGTTCGGCAACATATTGGTGTAAAAAGTTGTTCTTCTTTGAGGTAACCCTATTTCAATAGAAAACTAAAATCCATAGATTAGTCTATTTATTATGTAACTAAGTGTGTTTGGTATTTTTGTGAAAATTAATCTATTTCATTAGATTTTCAGTCGTAGTCTTTTGACTGAAGAATATTAAGGACTACATGAAAAGTAATAATTAAAAAATAGCAGTAAATAATGTTCGACAGCAGTCGCTTCCAAACAAAGAAGGGCCACACTGACTCTTCAACAAAGTCTAATGTCAAAGTCTAACTTCAACAAAGTCGGCAATACCTAGGACACCATACCAATATAGTGCCGAAGGCTGAATCTAGGTGCTCGCAGGGCATAGTTTGAGGACCCTTTTCAACAAGACAGTTGGCTAACCCTCTTCAATTATTTTGCTTTGTGATTACCCTTGAGTGACGAGAGTGATGTGCCCTTTCTCTCTCTCCACGTTGTTCATGTCAATTGATTGACCTCGTTGACTTCTTTTGTGAACCATAAGAAAGATATCAACTCCTACAGTTGAAAGTGATTGTGGAAGGTATTGCAGAAATGTATCAGTTAGAGAAAATATAGTCACCTAGATTATTTCGTCGGTTCGTTAGGATTAGTAGACCGACGGCGCTGCTGATGCGCCAAGGCTGCGGGTTGCTGAGTAATATACTGAACTGTTCCTGTAATAAGATAGATTATTCATATGAAGCATGTAGAAACAAAACAAAAATTAATAAATGAAATACTTATGCAAAATGAAAAATACATAAATGCGTGTCGAATCCTCAGTTTTTTCAAAATAGCTTTTTTGGATAATCACAATGTATGCAACTTAATACAAGTTATATCAAAAGGATGTAAGCTGTAAATGCCTAATTAGTATCAAAATTTGAATTTTGAGTTTGAAAAAAGAGGTACTTTGATATTTGCGGTGAGGAAAAAGGACTTACACCACATCAATAATATTATTAGTCGCTCAGGTAAGATTTTCGTAATCGTAAATTACAATTATATTGTTATAAAATATACAACACTAAATCTTAAATCATAGATCAATCATCTCGTGTTCATATTAGACAGGGAAGTTAACACAATTTTTGCTATATTTACTAAAAACATCACCATGCGGTTTTTAGGTTATGTGGCCTGTCAATTCTTTTACCTGAAATTATTATAAATATGTTCATATTTATGATTGAAATCATTTTAATAGACGAATATTATTATTATTTACTGCTTTATATACAGTTCTAATATTACATGATGTATAATATTCGATTATCTTGAAAATTAGTCATAAGAATAGTTCAGATTACACTGCTCGTAAAATGGAATAAATATGACGTACTGATATATTCTCTCGTTTATTTTTCCATGCATAATGTATGAGAAACTATGTCTTAACTTAACTTACAGTAAATAAATAGTAGAATAGTAATAGGTACAATCATGCTTTGTTTTTAAAAAATTGTTGCAGCGTGCTATTAGGCTTGTATTGATATAATTATAACTAAAATTTTTGCTATACTACATACTCTATGTGATTTATTGTATATAGTAATTAAAATTTTCAGTTAATTAATTATGATGCATGCCTAAGAAAGCTATCTTAAATATATGCAGAAGTGTACTAGCTGCCATAATTATATACGTTTATTCAAAGTCATTTTAAATTGGTGAGGAAAAAGGCTGTAAGCTGCTTAACTACATTGGTGTTGATAATTTTTGTCGGGGAAAAAAGACGTAACCATCAATTTTATTTGTTTTTCATAAATAACTTTTTAAATTAATATCGGATTGGGTAAATAAAACGCCAGATTATTAGTCTTCATGCAACTCAAGGTTGTGTATCATTGATTCAGTGAAAATCATTAAAAAACGTTTTTCGTGGCTCCTGTTAAATTTGTTATTTGTGGGTTACGTCCTTTTTTCCTTTCCACAGTCGATGTAGTAAATGGGATAATAAGCTATTCATTTTAATATCATGTTATTTTTACCTGGTATGGTAGCAGTTGTCGGTAGTTTATTTTGAATCTGACGAGGAGGAACTCGTGGTCTTTGGACAAGTAAAGGTGTACCACTTTTCATTCCGCCGGTCATTAAATGAGCTAAAAACAAATGATCAAAAATTGGTAACATATTTTTAATATCACATTTTTGGTTTTTTTGCAATTTAATTGAATAATTATAAACAAATTGAGGAGCTTGGTGGAAGAATAACTTAAATACCTTTAAGTGGTTTTTCCGATTATGGTGTATTTAACAAGGGTCATATCTTGGCTACTGACCCTCAAAAAATGATATCTGTATTTAGTTAATAGAGCACGCTAGTCATTTAAGTTGGGGCACCTCACAAGATGTTTTTCTATCTAAGGTTATGCGGCCATTTTGGAGGTATTATAATCTCACTTTTATTTGTCAGATATTTTTTTGTGAAAGTATAGAAAGTTTTTAAATATTCTTCAAGACTTCAATACTATAAATTATGAATATTGTTTTCTACCTTATATGCCACCTTAGACCAGAAAGTATCAAATGGCTTATTAATGGTCTCTAAAATGAATAAATTTAAGAAATACGTGGATTTTAAATTTTACTAAATACTTTTTATTCAAATGTTTCGTTTATCATTCTTTCTTCTTACTTTTTACTTTAAAAAAATCATTCTTTTAATTTTTATTTTGCCGGATGGAATAACAGCTTAACACATCTCCGGTGGGAAACGAGAATCACAGTCCTCAGTCTGCCAATCGCTGTTTGCGGGAGACTGTAATTACAATTACCAAAAAAATTACCGCTGTAGCGATCACACCATAAATATTGGGATATTTATGGTTTACACTAACATATGTTGAAGTCGGCCTTTGATATCTGCTACAGCTCAAATTTCAACAGACCTGCAACCATCCATATCTACTTAAAGACAAACAAATGTGCGTGTCAGCCTCTTTGACTTTCGAAGCATTTTCGGCTAAACAAATTAGAAAAAATCGTCACAAGCCAAGCCGTAAAATATCCAACCCGAAAGTGTCGTATTTGTAGTGTACATAAAAAAAACGTGGGGAAACAAGATACATTTGTGACTTTTGTAAAGGTCCGCTTCATAAAGGGGAGTGTTTTTCACGGTGGATATACATTTAGTTTATATTTAAAAACTGTTAAGTGAGCGTGAGAAACTAATACATAAAAACATCATAATATTGTAGGTGAGTGTTTACATTTCTTTTTTTTTATCGGAAAGACATATGTTTTAATAGTTCGCGAATAATTACGCAAGCGGATACGCCCGCGTCGATCGTTAACTTACGCTCAATCGACCCCGCCAGAGATGCGTTAAGACATGGGGTCATTTTCAAGGCTTTAATTTTTTTACTAGCGTATAAAAAGCATATTCCGTTCAGTATTTTAGTAGCTAAATAATGGATAAATATTATATCAAAAACACTAATACATAAACATATTCTACTGTAGTAAGAAAATGCTTTGAAATGTTTAACACTGAATATTTCAGAACATACTTTCGAAGGTTAAGTGGTTCTTCCACCAAGCTCCTCAATTATTTTACGTCAAATTCATGTGTCGAAAATTTATTCAAATTATCAGTAAATATCACAAAACATAAATGAAATACTTACTGATAGGCAATGAGAGTAAATTCTGCGTAGAAGGAGGAGTCGGTTGAGAAACAGGAACGGAAACTAAAAGTCCAGCAGGACCCCCCCCTGCCGTTGAAACATTTAACGATAGAGATATGGGCTGAGCTAATCCTGGGATTTGAACCTAGAAACAATTACCGCATTCAATATGACTCTCCAAAAATATCATGCATACTTTCTTAATAATATTTAAGTTATTTAGAAAAGAGTAAACTGGCTGCCGAAGTGAAATAACCGACACCAATCAGTAGGGTTGTATGCTGTTACGTTAGAATCACTGGATTTGAATGATCGCTAGATTTTTCGATTGCTTTATAAATTTGGACGCTGCACAGATAAGAGTATGACATTCCTTGAAGAGCTTTGGTTGCTGTCCGTGGACTCATATGTGAGTCCTACGTCATATATTCCATTCTATTGAAAAAGTACTGGGTTATAATCGAGTTTGATTTCAAATTTCTACGAGAGATGGTGGTATACACATCAACGCATTATTTAACAAAAATTAAACTACTATAACAAGTTGCAATTGTGTATTTACCATCAAATCATAACTGATAAGTGGAATTTGTTTTTCACAATATAATTTTTTATTAATTTTCTAAAATATAGGTAAATTGTATTTAAAGAGTTCATCCAATTAAATTCTCACACATATGAACATAAAAGCAAAGAAAACAATTTTAAAAAGAAGATTTTACATATTTGAAAAAAAACCTTTAGTAGATTTAAGTTTTATTTACTACACCACATAAGTACGCAACCCACAGATATAGAACCACTGCTCAAATGACATTGATTTATGCGGCTAAGTATTTGGAAGCCACCAAATCAAATTTGGTTAAGATATCTCAATCAGTTTGCCAAATTATAGTGAATTTAGTGAAATGACAGTTTTTGCGAATTTTTTACAAAATCGCCCGGCCGCCAGGTGAAATTCAATAAGAAAACATGCGGCCATTAAGCTGTTAAGTATTATTTAATTCAAAAATTTTACATTTTTATAAGAAAATCTTATAAAAATTCAAACTGCAACTTGGCTATGCTTAAAAGTATAAAAAAAAATGTCAGAAATGAAAGTTACGAAGCATCATATCAAAATGCATTATTTAATTTCGCTATATTTTTTTTCTATCATAATAATCTACTTGATTGCTATCGAATTTTATCATTTAACATAGAATACATTCAGTGAAGGTTTTTAAAATTCTTCAAAAGTAAATCTAGTGGACGCTGGTCGAATCGTCATTTAGCCTTCATAGATTACCATGTACACGATTGTTGTTAATTTCATTCGTCATACCTGCACATTTTGGAGACTCGACATAATCCCTGTAATTTGAGGTTGAGTGGTTTGCAGAGAAGGCGACTGAGGTGGAGGAGCCATCAGCCTTTCCAGCAGAGCGGAAGTCGGAGCGGAAACATTCTTCTTCGAATTGTTTTCCGCCGCGATCGCTGCCGCATTATTAGTCATAGCAGCCGGGGCGCTGTTCAAAAGATTGAGGATTGTCGCATTGTTGCCAGGCCCAGCCGAATTATTTGCAGCGTTCGATTTAGATTTTGCAGCAGCGCTGGCAGCTGTAATGAAAAACAATATATAATGAGCAAATAGAAATAATCTGTGGGGAATGAATCAATACCGATGGCAACCCAGACAATATGACAATACAAGATCAGAAACATAGACACAGGCGGAACGCGCAATACCGTCAGAGAAGCAGTACCACCTCAAACACAGACGGACAAAAATAATTTCTCACTGGCCGTCGACCGCAGTAGGTCGGCGGCAGATCTAGCCTTACACGAAATCTTTGTAATAATACAGTTACATAATAAAGGATTCCCAAAAATCTGTATTTAATTATTATAAATATGAATATCATACACTATACATTTTACATTTTTGATCATCAGAGAATAAATACTTCATAGCTGTATAAAATGGTGCCCAACCAGTATTTTCCGGTACGGCCTGATTCTGAGAATCTCCCAATAGATATCTGACGAGTAAATATTTTAAATATGACTCTGTCAGTCGCTTAAACTAGCTTTGTAAAAAAGAGGGCTTAGATAAAATTATAAATTTCAAGAGGGACAGACAAAAATTTTTGTAATTGATTGGGGAAAATATGCCATTTTTGCCCATTCTGGTTTAAAACAACACTTTCCATTCCTTCTAACACCTTTGGCCATATTCTACTAGCGACAAAATCAATAGATATGAATGCCCTTCGGGTATAAATCTCTGAATCGAAGGACGGAAGCATCATTTTCATCATAGGAGTAAATTTATAAATCATCATTCACACTAACCGGCAGCCTGTTGAAACTGATGCGCCGAATTCATCAGGCTAGTGACTAGAGCACTGATAGCAGGATTCGTAGTCCTCTGCTTCACGGGGGTCGGAGCCTTTTGCTGAACCTGATTTACCTGGGGTATCACATTGGTCACTTGCTGATTGACTAAACCGACAGGCTGCTGCCTCTGCAGGGTGACGGTCTGACCGGGGCCGCGAAGGGCGACCCCTTGCTGACTTTGAAGAGTGATACTCGGCTGCCCGTGTAAGGTGAGACCTTGCTGCCCCTGAAGATTGGGGACCCGCTGCCCTTGAAGTGCGGATCCCTGTTGACTTTGCAGCGTCACGTTTTGCTGGCCTTGAAGCGCTACACCTTGCTGAAGTTGCGATACAATTCCCTGCGCCTGCATGGACTGCGGGCTCTGCTGTCCGGGGCTGGGGACGACCTTCGTCTGAAGGGTCTGTCCCTGGCCAGGATGCTGGATGTGAATGATGGCCTGCTGCAGTTTGTGGGGATTGATGGGCTGTGGTGGATTGGTGAGTTGCTGGGCTAGCAGCTGATTGGCCGCGTGCTGAGCGTTCTGCATCTGGGCAGTGTGCTGGGCGGTCATCTGCACAGACTGCAGTTGCTGCTGAGGGTCATTGGATGGGTGTTTGATGTTGACATTAAGGTTCGACTGATGCAGTTGAATGTGCTGAACGCCGGCCCCTTGAGGCGAAGACTGGGGTTTGAGTCCGCCGCCGGGCGATCTGTCTATTTGACCGGGCTGGGTTATTTGATTGGTGACGGTTTGAATTGGATTCGCAGCCTGCTGCTGTTGCTGCTGATTCACCTGAAGCTGTTGCACAGTCGTCGGGCCGGCTTGAAGTTGCGCCTGCTGTAAATCAACATTTCAATAGTTAAATTAAAACGCCAAGGTAAACTGCTTCTATGCATAATTATTATGCTTAATAGGTGAAGTATTGCAGTAAATATGAAAAAATATCAACAACATTATTCGTCAATGATCAGTACTTATCAGTATCAGGTTTACTTTTACACGAATCATGTGCATTACAGGAATCTTTTACAAACATAATGAAGTGAATAAAAAAAATAAACCAGCAGAGGTAGATTCGCAGAAATGATTCGCCTCTGAGCATTGGCAGGCCCGGTGGCGAGGACTGTATCCGACTCCGCCAACGGAGAGGGAGCGGCGAGGGGAACCGGCGTGAGCTGAGGCAATCGCGGAATCTGATTGAGAGAGAGCGGGAGAGTGTGTTGGGTGGTGGCAGCCGCGGGAGCGAGAGAAGGAGACGGAGACGTTTTCACAACTCCCACTGCGGTCGGAAGAGGTTGACCGCTCGGCACAGCGCTGAAATTGATAATATTATAGATGTCAGTATACTACTAATATTAATTTATTAGTCAAATTATAACAAAACAATTCCAGGTTTCTTAGATGCGGAATTATGTATATGACTAACATTGAATAGGCCAGTTATATATAATATATATCAATTTAATGCGTAAATGATTATGGATAAGATATCACATTGGATTATCGATTGAGTTTTTCAAGAGACAGGTGAAATCTGGTATCCTTATAGAAAATAAAAAGAGAATGAAATGCTCATCGTTTATGGCTGCAAAATATCCCAGATCTTTGGTAAGTAGAGCAGTAACAAAAATATTTTATCTCTATGCATTGTCCTACATATCGTCGCTGAGGTGTAATATAAATATCAAAGGCTTCAAAAATATGTTTAACTCATATTTATCTGAAAATGGCATTTAAAATCTCTTATCTGCGTTGTGTAACAAAGTTTACTCATTAAAAAGTGTTTGGAAAAGCTTCAGGGACGATTATGTACATTTGAAGTCTTAACATCTCAATGACAATATTCAAATCTAGAACCAAAGTAAAAATATAATCAACCGGTTTCAACTTGAGAATTTTTAACATTGGAAATTATTTATATCTCTATTTAAAAATAATACCTAGGTATCGGAGTGGCGGGATTAGCAGAATGGCCTTGCGCTCTGGCTTGTAATGCCAACTGCTGAGCCGCGTGACCCTGAAAAAAAAAGCACAAGTGGTGAAATTCTCATTCATGACTTCCTGACTGATAAAACCAATCGCAGCTTCCTGTCGGATGTTGACTGAGCTTACTGTAAATAACCTGAGAACTTAAGACAACGGACAAGCAAACGAAAGCTGCCGCTGTGTACACTGAATGGATGAAAGAATTGGAAAAGGTTTTTTACATTCACAGGGACTCTTGAAATGCAAATCTTAAACTGAAGCGCAGAATCAATTGAGTATTTTTACTTATTATTTTCTTGTGGACTTGGTGGAAATGGAAACCAATTGGTATACAAAGCAGGACATAGTGTAGCAATCAACAGCTTAAATTAATTAATAGAATATTCACCATTTCTCTCATTCCGGCTGTGAACGAAATTCTAGGTGATTGTCCGGGTATGAGGTGTTTTATCCGTACCGATTTTCTTCCTTCTTCCGTAAATATTTCCGTGAATTGCTGAATATATCTACTCGCATGCGCTCTCGTTCCTGTAAATTGTATTATGTTTCAAAAAATTGTTACACTTAAGAGGTAAATAATTCACTTAAAGGAACTTCAGCTTATACAATGACAAAATGAGAAATCTGCCATTCTTGAGAATGTCAAACTTTATTTTCCTGATGATTATCTGAAAAATCGTGGATATCAATGGTTTATTCTTCCAAATTGTAGAACCAGTCTGTCAGTGGCGATGTCACCAGATAGTCCCGATATATATATTTATATTTAAATTTGTCTTAATCATTCCGTGTAAATGCTTTCTTTGGATTAACTAAAAAATGATATGTCAAATATAAAACTCTACAACAAGCCACATGATATATGCATGAAATGTAACCTAATAAAAATCGGCAAGCGGATCCGTTTCGTTCCCCTTCGACGTGGTCTCTATCTACGTAGAGCTCGCCCAGGAACTCCTGATTAGACGGCCTCTGAAGAATGCTCAGCTTGATGTGGAACACTCCGGGGGGTGCGGGGAGAACTTGAGAAGCGCTGGCCAGCGGAGCGGAGGCTCTTTCCGTTTCCAAGATGTACTCCTCCATCAGCTGAGGTGCACAGTCTTGCGAAGGGCGCGGACGATCGTAAGCGCGGGCCAATCGTGAAACAGCAGCCGCTCCGTCAGATGGCACCGCCAACGGGGGACTTTCCACACGAGGAGCCAGTACCGGGCGTAAAACCTAATAATATATATGAATTTTTACACCCTGTTTGTCTCTGAACATCTATACACTCATCCCTCGATTTAAGCAGGTGGTATTGAGTATGCATAGATTTTTTCATTACTACTTATGTTATTAAAACGTAATATTAAGTTGTATGCATAGGCATATAAATAATTAACATCATGTTTTTTTTAGAATGTATCCACACATTCTGTATGAGCTTTGTATAATTTTTATCCAGAACCTATCCCATGATTTTGTAAGAGCTTCATATTGTTTTAAGTGGTTTTTCGTGGAATGCATCAACTATCAAGTGATGAGTGTATATTGATCTCTATATTAGCAGTATGAACAAAACACTGGACATCTTAATCAATATATTATAATAATAATGACTTACATGCATGTAAGAATTGGAAAATATAACAATTACAGAATTGAATATGCCTAAACTCAGGAGCATAATAATGTAATCATTAATAATAACAAAAACGAGCAACACTATGTGTAGTTGTTATAAAATGACGAGAGTAGCAAAGTAAGAGTAAAAGAAAAGTGACCTCGCTCGGTTTCTTTGGATATTTGGAGGATGCACGAGGTAGAGGCGCAGCGTTAAGGGAGTGTCTAGTGGCAGGCGTCGCCCTCGCTCTCTGCTTACTAATCATGTCCAGCAGACCCAAGCCGCGGTGCTGCGTTAATTGATCCAGTCTACGTTTGCGATTCACAGCCACCTGAAGACAGGAATAATATACATAATAAATATATTAGTGATTATGCACCTGCGTAAAAAAAATAGGTACAATAGATGGACACTTTGTGGTAAATTTTTATTATAAAATTGAAAGATAATTAATTTTTCACCCCTGTTTTGGATTACTGGCAGTAACACAAAAAGTGCTTTATGTAAGAACATTTTTTTAATGTTAGTTTAGTTTGTATTCCAATTTTTCATCCGGTTGTCAACAAAAAAGGATTTAAGCGATATCACATACTTGCGAGTATCTTCTGGCCTGTCTTCTAATGTCGGGTGTCGCAAGTATGTGCCTCTGGTGATGGAGTCTGGCGGCCAGAAGTCCGACCGCGGGCCGCGGTTCCAAGCAAAGCGGGGGAGCTGTGGCCAAGACCATGGCCGATTCTAACAGCAGTCGGTCTTCGCGACCCCATGAACCGGCACGGGCTATCGCGTTCACATCGCTTATTATACTCTGAAACAGGAAAGATTAATTTAACACTAGTTACTGTTTGTCCCTGGCACTCATCGTAAGATTTAATATAAATAACACGACCAGTTTCACTCAACTAGTAAACATTTTCAGTTAATAGAAAAAGTAAACCATATATTTATAGCCTTTATAAATAGTAGCATCAAATGTTTTAGTTAAATTCAATTCAATTACTTTTTGTATGTGTTATGTTATTGATATAACCCAAACACAGTTATAACACATCAATTTGTTTTTGCTTTTGTGAGCACTGTTTTAAATGTTACTTTTTAACCACTAAGAATATAGTAATATTTGTTTTGCAACAATGCAATTGCCCATTGTGCTAAAACTATATGCTGACTTAATATTACTAGTTATAAATATATTCGTTACCAAATATTAAGAATAAATGTCTGTTTCAAGGTATTAATCGATCATAAATTAACCATAAATGTGTACACAAATGTCTCATAAAATCGGGTTTCAATAAATGGAGTCATTAACACACCTGAGTAGTCGGCTTGAGCAAGACATGATGAGTATCACACACAAAGCTGGGGTAAGCCTGTCTGTAATCCCTAATTTGAGCAATTATACAGCCAGAATAAAATAAAGAAGAATATTCCGCCTCTAGTAAATCTAATAATACTATGGGCAGCTCTTCGTTATCTATATAAGAAAGAAGTTCTTCTTCCTCGTAAGGCCATCTGGCAGTTTCTAACAATGTCTCTTCTGAACGAAAATTATCCTGAAATTAAAAAAAAAACAATTAAATCACGTTGATTTACGTAACATGCTTTACAGCAGTGTTTCTTAGCCTCACTGAAGCCATAGCCCCTTTACTACAAGAAAATTAATCTATGTAAACAAGTAAAAATGACATTTCAAAATAATGCTAATTGTTTATGTGCATACCCAGCAATGGATTTCATGGTAGCAATAATAAATTTTAAGAAATGCAAACAAAGCACATTATATTGAAATAATGGTTTTATATAGAATATGTATTTATTTAATCATTGTAATATTTTAACATTTGATACGCAAGAACTCGGATACACCGACGCAAAGAAATGAAAACGTCCATCCCACAGGGATTGATAAAGATCACTGATTGCAACATGCAATGACACTGCTTTTCAGTGACAGTGAGTAAAATTGGTTTGTAGAATCCTACTCAAATTTGAATGCAATAAATATTGTAACAATAAATTGGTTACTATTTTTTTTTAAATAGTTTTGACGCGCTGTTGTCCACCTATGCCTTTGACATCTTGGTGAATTTTTTAAATTTTAACATATTAATTTATTAACTGCATGTATTCCTAACACCCGGCCAATTAAACTCACAGATTCTCAGCTACACTGGCTTTCCGACTAGTGCTTACAATTTTACAAAATAAATGATTCGATGGGCACTTTGAAAGGATTTTTTGTACTAATAAGATTAATTAATGGTAATTAGATTTAATTAACTATTTAACATACATCCCTGGAACTCCAACTGCACTAAAAATGTATTTTTACAATTTCCCTTCATATTTTTTTTTTAATAACTGTTATATTATTTAAATGAGTGGAGGCTGTAGACAACTGATGAACGTTGCTCACTTCGGTTGCAGAGTTCAAGGGTTTGAATCCCAGTAAGGACAGTTTCATAAATTGATTATTGATGAAGGCATAAATATCTGTGATGTCTAAATTTCCTCCCATCACCCATCTGACCCTAAAATCAGACGGTAGACTAGTTCTGTCAAATCCCTACCGTTCTATCCTCACTCTCTCTCTGAAAGAGATGTTGAGCGACTAAGTGACATGCAGTTCTTGTAGAACCATTTCAGTTGAGATAAGCTTCATTAAGAGTCCATAATATGCTCTATTTTCATAACTGATTCTTAAATTAATAGCAATATGTAACTTACGCCGGCAGTTCCATCACTCGGCGGAGAGAGCATTTGTGTATCACCATTCACTTTCAATGATATGGAATAGCCTTTATTGCCAGGGTATAAATTTAATATCAACACGTTTAAATTCATTCTAGTTAACAATTTCTCTAATAGGTAGGAGTTGATTTTCAAGCCTTGCTGAAATACGAAAAATAAAAACACAATAAGTAAAATATATGTTACAATAATTGAGAATTGCAATATCGGACGAAAGTAACCCGTGCGGTCGTGTATATCACAGCAACACATGGTACTACTGCCACAAAATGGCAGACAGGCACAACGCTATAACTGTATGCTGCCAAGTGTTGCCCGTACTACTCATACTTGCCGCAGCATGATTGGCTGATATTTTTTTCTTTATATTGGTCATATTTTATCAGTTGGTAATGCTCGTGACGAACGAAACCAGTCCTGATCATTATAAAAACGTGGAAGTAGTAGAAAACAATTGTTTTTTATTTTTAAAATATATTAAATATAGGGTTATAAATAATTTCATTTTGTGTTAGATAGTATTCACTTGGAACACTTGAACTCTTGTTTCGATAGTTTGCGCTTTGGATTAGAAAGTATTAACTTAGAATACTCAAACTTTGATTTTAATAGTTTTCACTTAGTCACGGATTCTTTTAACAAAATGAGTAAAGTTGTAGTAGGTTATGTTAGGGTTGGTCTGGTTTGGTTTGTGTAATATATTTTATTATGTGGGATCATTTTATTTTTAGTGAAAGAATTTGTTTTTAGTGGAATGTATTTGTTATAAGTGAAAACTATTTTTATGAAAGTGAATATGATCTAAACAAAAGTGCATTTAATTGTAAGCCTTAAATATATGATTAATTCAACTAAACAAGGAAATATAATATGAACATACGTGATTGGCTTGAAGAGTTTCATCTGAACTGAGTTCATCGTACAACTCTCGCAGTTTATCATGTATATTAAACCTAGTCTGCTTCTTCACAGGGCTCAGACTTTGTGATGACCTTTCACGTTTTTCAGGTGAGAGACTTTGTGAATTAAAATGTTCCATAGGACGTTTTCGGCCAAAATTCTCCAAAAAGGTCTGATCATTGGACCAAGAGCCAACATTGTGTTCGAGCGACACTTCACTGTCCAGGTCATCGTTCAAATCAAATGATGGAGCACTCCAGCGAGCTTTCTTTAAGATCTCCTGTAAAATAATAAACAGAACAGACATATTATCCACCGAAACACTTTGTCAAAATGATATGGGGGAAGTACAAATAACTGCCTCGATTATTTGTAGCCATTTTTAGATTTATCCATATGAGAATAATTATATTATAAAAATCTATGCAAATATTCTTTTTTCATTTAAGCAATGTTTCAAGATATTATAGATACTTAATATAAAGATTAATACTGTATTTCTTCAATTTTAAGACATATGGTTTCAACTATATTGGAATCTCTGAGTCGGCAGTGCATATTATAATCGATGTTGTCTTATAACTGCTGTGAAAAATGCGAAAGAAGATATCTTCTGGGAAGACTCAGGAAACAGTGATTCAGAAAAATCAGACATTGAATCCGATAAAAAGTTGATTACCTTGCTACTCCATTGTAAATATAATGAAATAACAAAATTATCAATTTTAATTTAATATTCCTTAGTTAATCTTTAAATAACAAATAATTAATTTGTCTAGTTTAGGTATTATAATAGTAATGATGGTACTTGAAATTAAAAAAACCAATAATGTTCAAATACATGGTTTTTAATATGCGTGCTAAAAAATGAAACACCGGAGTAAACAAAATTACTGATATAAGTAAGTATTGGCTTACTTAGCAGTTTTCCATAATGATTTCTCTGCACTTTTCGTGTATTTCAATAGTAATTTAGTTCATTAAACCTCGATTAAATATTCCATACACGATAATGATCTAAATAAAAGCAAATCTACTTACTTTCATTGAACATTTCAACAAGGTTGATGGTGACAATATATTGGTGGTTATGTTTCCATTAAAAAATAGTGACAATACAAATATACAATAAGATATATTTCTAACACAACGGAGTGTAATTAAATATGATTTTGGTGTATTTTTACCTCGGCTTCAGCGGCTGCAGATACTAGGCCATTCATTTTGTACAAAAAACTATCACATATTTGCATTGACTCTTTTCAAATAGCTTACAAGAAAAGTCGCAATTCTTCGCTCATCGAATGCATGTATATCGGAAATATTATCTGTTAGTGATTACACACGATCAGAAAATACATGCGTCACATTTTTCGAAGATTTTCACTATATTTAACATTAACAAAAATTTACAAACAATATACTGTGTATAGGCGAACATCTGTTGTTTTTGTGGATAACGTAAACAAGATCCATTATTTTTATATTGAGCACGAAAAATTATGAATCCACGCTTGTAAGGAAACGTTTGTACTGATTATTTTTAAAACTTTAACGAAATAAAACCAAAAATAATCTTCCAGATACAAATATCATTGTATTTAAAGAAGCATGAACTGGGACAGCAACAACGAAACGTCAAACAATTGGAAATTCCGTCAAGACCAGCGTTGCCGTAATGTTCCCACTGCCAAAAATAATAAATATTGCATAAAATAACATGGATACTTTATGAAAACATTTCAGCAAACAGAAATTATAGTTCTACTACATTCATTCTAAAAGACCAATTAATATTTTTAATCGATAATAATCATTGACAAAGCTTTTTTTTGATTATTTTTATAATTGTAATAAAATTGTAGTAAAATTAATATTCTGAAAAAAATTGTTAATACGAAATAAGCTGTTCTGTTATTTATCCATTTTAATATATTTCAGAAAATGCAAGGACCGAGAAATAAGAATCTTATCTCCCGGTCCTCACCTTTTCTAAAAAAAAAATCCCATATGTCATAATTTCATTATGACATATGGGCTATGAATAAAAATTGTGATTTTTGAATTTTAAAGATTCTCGAGGTTCAAAAATTCCGATTTATCGGAGTATTTTGATTTAGAGAATCGATATTTCTTTTTCGATTTCTCGAGAATATTAAGAGTTTACGACTTACCGACAGTTTTCGAGTGATTGATTTGTCAAACAAGATGTTTTCTTCATACAAATATATGGTTATATCATATTATGTGATACTTAAGATTTTAACAAATTTTGACCGATTCCATCTTGAACATTAGCAGCTGCATTCAACTAGGTTAGATGATATGGACGCTTTATATTATATATCATTTGGGACGTTGATATCGATGGAGTCGAAAATAAAATATGAATTCATTATAAAAAGTAGATAAGACAAACATAAAATTAATTAAAAACCTAAAAACATTCTTCGTAATATACCCTAAACATAATGATCATAGATATAAGGTAGGTACCGCATAAGTGGCTTACTTTGCATCTTAGTGCCTCAACCTAAAAAAAAGATTTTACACCTTCTGTGTATCCAAATTATTAACCTGCTTATATGTTTTTCTTTTTACTTTTTATTCACTCGATTTAAAAGATTTTTATGTATTATTTTTTTACATGTCAATCACATTTTGTATTTTTCTAAAAATAAAAATTCGTAAATTTAAAACTGGACCATATTTTTCCGCCCCCTAGAAATACGAATAATAACTGATGCTAGTATGTATATTGGAACCTAAGAACTAGAAAGGAATATTTCTGTATGCTTACTTTACACCGTTTTATATTTTATATATAAAAATATAGAATTTAAAAATGTGATGCAAAGTTGGTCGCTTCAAAGTTGCCGCTTCAAAACTACTCTGCATCAATTTTCAAAAAAAGAAAAAACGTACATACAAAAAAATAAAAGTAAAATATACTGAAATAAGTCAAAGGCGATGCATACAATACATTCTGTGAGTTTAAATAATAATAACTCTATTTCGAAAAGTTATACACGTTTTTCTGAAAATTGGCCCACTGAATGTGATGTAATTTAAGCCTCTTTAACTGTAGATATACGATTTAATGTACGAATATATTAACTGATCACCAACCAACTTACTAAAATCGCCAACCAATAAGATAACCTTCTTAAGCTTATTGTGTCGAATTATATTTGAAAGAAATTGGTGCATGTTTTATTATGCGGTATAATAATATAATGTTATATTCCATACGATACAAATAAATTCCTTAAATGAATACCTTATGTCTAATGTCACTATACTATATTGCTCTTTTTAATAGTTTCAAGCCGAGTCAGGGGTTGCTTTGCGCTTCTTCATTTAATATTTAGCCAAAATTTAGTAATTTATAATTACATTTTGTAGAAAACAGCTTCCATGCTGACTTCGTTCAGTTTTCAAATTAGGTGACCGTTGTAAATGCACACATTGCATTTTAAGAAAAAATAATGAATCAGTCCATGTGTCTTTCAGTGACCGATCATAACACTATCAATAAGATTGTATGTATATCGTAATCTTGATGATATAAACCAAATTGTATTTATTTGCTACATAAAATTATTGTGAAAAGAAGTACATACCTACTTTTTATTGTTTGGAGTACTGAAATAACTGATTAACGACTTACACGCTATTAATTCAAAACAGCATTTTTTTAAATTGCTTATACATTAATTGTGCAATGCCTACGCAACTGTTGCGAATAATTATAAGTTATATTTTATAACTATTAATATCGCTGACAAATACAAAATATCTTAGTGATGGAAATTACTTAAAATAATACATAAAAGAAATAAAACTGCACTGTTATACAATATTACATCGTTTATTTAAGTATTCCTGAAAACAGTTATTGATCATATAAACATTATAAGCTAAATTTTGTATATTTTAGATGTATTAAAATTAATGTAATCTTACTATGGAAGAGGGCAAGAGTTAAAAAAGTACATGTTGAAAGTATACAGTACTTTTATTGTTTAAACCGTCTTCGATGTAAAACATTAAATGGAAAATGTTTATTTACTGAAGGAAAACTGCCTTATTAAATGCTAAGTGTAATAAGTTTTGCATAGGTTTATAGGGTCCGTTAATTATAAGTATATCAGTGACCTGTGCTAAAGACAATCTTATTATAAACGAACCTAAGAATTAATCACTTAATTTAATTCACACTTGTATCAAAACCTTAAACTCTTAAAACAAAACATTTCAAAAATATTATGAAATGTAACATTTTATTAGCTTGCAATAGACTTCGTAGATTGATGATATTTCTCAAAATTTTTTTTAGATATAATTTATATTTCAATTTACATGGAAAACTGATAGATACTTTGTTGGTGACAAGATATTATTCAAATCGATAAGTTTTTAGATTTCTATTGGTGCGCAATATGTTTTAAGCACGCTAATTGAGCAAGGTTTGCTGCAGCATTCGTCATAAACTCCTCGTCGATACCTTCGGTAAATTGCATCTCCGGGCATGAATGAAGCAGCTGATTGATGAGAAAGGAATGGCCATTCTGGCTGAGATGGTGGCTGCTCATAGTCATCGGAGGTCATATCGATCCCTGTACAAAAATAAAACTATAATGAATTATGTCTATGTAAATTTAATGAAATTACCCCGACATCTTTATGCCCTGCCCTACTCGAGCCTGAGTCACACCTGTTGCCTGAACCCGACCCGAAACCGAGATTTATTTTCCTCAGTCCGAAAAAGGCCCTATTTTTTCAGTACATAAATCCATTTATACTTTTCAAACAATATATATTATTTTATTATTTCCATATCTCCAACGATATTCATAGCACATGGGGAAACAATATTTATGTTATGAATAGTATATTGCCTTATGGCTTACTCGTGACCCAAATATAGTCCGAAATATTTTCCTGTAAACAAAATTTCTTACCATGGCCCGGCCCGAGCCCGAATCTAAATTGTCTTTACCTACCCGAACCCGGCACCGGGCCGGGCCGGTTAAAGGCCCACGGGCCAAGCTCTGGCCCGTGCAAACCTCTAATGCGTAGACATTCCAAATATTCTTTAAATAAACAATTCGAATATCCAATATTAAAATATTAAAGTATTCGATTTTTTTATTAAATTTATTTAGTATAAAAGAACACATTTTCTTCAAAATAATATGGTTAAGTTAAAGGTGTCAATTTGGTTTTAACGTTTTGTGTAATATGCAAGGTTAACTAAAGAAAAGTCCTCTGCGAAAAATCAATAAGTAACATTCTTCTGTTGATGTTTATGTTATTATAATCAGATGCAGAATAGGTATAGCTTATCAGCTGTGATTTATCTATTTGAGATGATTGAGATGTAGTCTCAGAAGCCATTGAGAAATAAATATGATTCAATACGCATAATAGCGGGTAGAATAAGCCGTCCTGGAACACCGCAGGCTACAATCCATAAGATGTGTTTGATATAACTAAGGGTAATGTAGTGCCCTGCAATAAATCAAACCGATCGGTGATTGAAAAAGAATCCTGAAGTGGGTGTGCTCTAAGTAGAATATAATAATTTAAAGCTTCAATAACAAATAAAAGATAAACTTACATGACCCGTCCTTTTTCGATTTAGTAGACCATCCATTGTAAGATCCTCGACACAATAGAGAAAGAGTATCAGCTAAATGGTTGCCGCAAAAACGTCGTAGTCCGTCTTGCCGTTTGGGGAGTTGAAACATGTCCGTTTGAGAAACAACGGAAACAACAGACAAGCACATCAATCCAACGAACCAAAGGAAATTCATCTATAAATTTAATACTTATAATATAATACTTATATAACTTATAATTAAATGTGTAATTATATCACAGAAAATGGTTCGCAATGTACAGTAGAATTTTTGTCGTACAAGATCACTAAATTGTAAACAGTCTGTCATAGCAGCGATATTGAGTTTTCTACCATTGGTTGAAAAAGTATCGAAATTTATCGGGGGGAATGGGGCCGTCCGCAGTGTTTGATGGGGTGCCAAATTATAATTGCGCCAATGATGACAGATGCTATCTGGATATTATATAGAAGGGTCGATATAAATGGTAATACGAAAGAAGTGGAAAACTTTTAGTGTTGAATATAAATATTAAATAAGCAATTTACTTTCTAGATGAATGTTGCAAACAGCAATGAATAATAATATAACTCGACATTATTTTTAATTTTAATCGATATCAATAGTATGGCAAATATCTCAATCCGGAATACAAAAAAAAAGAATTCTTTTACCAGCATAATTAAAATTATAAAAATAATTAATGTTCAATTAGAAGCAATAGTGATTTAAAACTGTGTTATTATTATAGGTTAAATGGTGTGGTATCATCAAATAATAATATATATATATTATACAACAACGAAACAAGCCTTTAAGATTATTAATATTCTACGGTTTAAATAAAAATATTACATACATTTATATCTTGAGGGGAAGTGAGGTTGAGCTTTTTCATGTTTTAAGAAATCTTAATTATTGAAAACAATCGTTGTCTTATAATATTTTGAACGTGGTTCATTACTGTAAAATTATTAAAAATTGAAATGTAAAACACTACAAACAAATGAAAATCGATTGTATGATTCAACTATATCCCATTCGATCGGAAACCAGGGATTGCTAAATATTCAATTGATAGAATAAAAATAAATCAAAGTACCATCAGAAAACTCTATTTATATTACATATCTCATTATAAACCTTCAATTAATAACTCATATTTAGAAATATACACGTATGATATATAAATAATTATGAACCTCCTAATTTATTCGCGCTTAGTGTATAAATAGATAGTTGTACTAAATTATGCACATTGTTCACCACCGATTACTTTAAAAATATTAAGCTTGCCTTGACACGTTATTGATTACTGGTGATGGTTAGGTAAAGGAAACTGATGCTTTTCCAAAAATTCTATCCGTTTTTATAGTATGACTGAAGCCCACACACGAAAATATTATAGGATAAACCTATCTTTAGTTACAGAGATATGAAAATGAGTCTAAAGCAAGGTTTCCCATACTTTTCCTGAAATAAAACATTTCGAAAATCCCTTTTAGGGTGTTAACTTTCTAGTTTTAAAAATAAAACAATTTGTTTGTACTAATTCCACATGTTTATAATGATCTGGACCAATTTCGCTAATCAAGAGCAAATCGTAAAATTTTAACTGAACAACTTGTTTATTTTCTAGGGTTGGTAATAAATAACACATAATCAATAATGTTTCAAAAGGTGAACATAAGTGAATGAGTTCTTAGTGACTTCAGAGATTTTACGTCATTGAATTGCAAACGTCCTTAGGCACAGTATTGTTAAGCTGAATTTTTATATCTGGTATGGCGTTGAGCCTGTTCCTGGAGCTCGTTGAGGCATAATCAGAAAATCCTGCTCAGCATAAATGTATCTTAGTAAACGGAAGTAAAATAATATGAGAAGATTCGAATCGAAGAGAGGCGAGTGGCTGGTTATCGACGTCCTGGAAGGGCTGTGATCTCCAACAAACACCATTTCAAATCTGGATCAACACTTATTTATTTTAATCGAAGATGCAGTGGTTTAAAATACACACAAATAATCTTAACACATAAAATTGATTCTACATTTACATTTACTTAACAACTGAATTTACTTTAAGTTATAATCCAAGTGACACGACAAACAATTTTAAATTAAGTCCAATTTCAAAACAAACACAAACAATCCACAACGTCAACGGTGCAGACCACGCTGGCCGGCAGCTCCCCTCCACTCGAAGGCTGGTAATCGACTCCTGTAAAATCAGAAATCGGACTCCACACCGTTGGAGCCACCCTTTCCGTCTAAAATGGACTCGTCCTGTGAACGTGTCCGAAGGCGATGGCGATCACCCTTCACGACAGAGTTGGGTCGATTTATCCGAATCATTGTCATCACCGCTATGCGTTTTCAGTTATGGACCCTAATAAAACTTAAACTTAACAAAAAAACCAGGGTGTGTCAAATAATAGCTTGATTTGACACCTTCGGCTTCTCTTACTCGTCCGATAAATTCGGCTGGAAATAATTTAATGGACGATATTTGTATTTCTGTTTTAAATCAGAGTCACTGATTCGCCTGTGAATACTAAATCAAATATGTATGAATTTGTTGCAGCCTTTGCAACATATAAAACCATTACAGGCTTTTGTGCAATACCTATTCACTTTCCGCGGAACGTAGTTTGGGAAACCCTAGTCTATATATTTTAATGACGTCTTAAATATGCCACACTTGCGCATAAATTTTCGTCACTCTACTTTAATTTTAATTTTAGCAACACGCAACACGTATACATACTAATTTTGGGTTAAAATCATTTATAAAGCCAAAACTTGACTACAAGCACCAAAAATAAAAAATGATTTTAATTATATATGCTTCTTTACTTCCGACTGTAAAATCTTTTCGAAAGTACTGGTAGCTGACCACTCAGTTAAGCTTATTATGAACAATTTAAGAATTATAGTTATGGGTGGCTTATAATCAGAGCCGGATTTATATAGAGAGAGACTCTAGGGCCTAGGCCAGAGGGGACGAACCTGCGGCCTTTTTACTGACATAAAAAAACACACAAATAAACAAATTTCACTGTTTTCCTTCATTTATAATGTACATACATTTGTATGTATGTTTCTTAAATGCGGCCTACTGACAGGAAAAGGTTCGTCACCCCTGACCTAGGCTATTCCGCTTGTGAGGCCCCTTGGAACAAATTGTCTACAAACCGTTCGAACGCATTTTTGTGATTAGCTAAATCAATGACATGAGGAACGTTTCATATTTTTATCACCGTGTCCCACGCAGCATTGTCAAATGAACTAATAGGTAAAATATCAGCGTCCTGGTGCTGTTACCCTACAGACAGTGGCGTAGCTTGGGTTTGTGCCCCCCCATTTTTTCCCCAAAATTTTTTTAACCCTCACGACGGAAAACATTGCGCCGCAGGCAGAAAAATATTTTTGAAGAATAAATATAATTTCTTGAAAAACATACATATCTTTTTACAATCCTGGCATAATTTATGTTTAATATAAATAATTTTTCTCCAAAAATATTGATTTTATTTTGACAACAGTGTTGGGTTAAAGTTATCTTTTATATTAACACTACGACGCAAAAGATTGCGCCTAAAGATAAAAAAAATTATGTATAAATAAAATTTTTTGAAAAATATGTACTACATTTTTACAATTCTGTCATTTAAAAATGTTACAGCTAATATTAAATTTGTCTGAGTCCCGCAGGTTTTTTTCATATATTTCAAAAAATCCATAAGTCATTAAAATAAATTTTATATTTATTATTAATATGGAAATATAAAATTATTTATGTA